>NW_026844366.1:208817504-208877233 GCF_025583915.1 Anolis sagrei ordinatus | reverse complement strand
GGCATTGCACACTAATTGTATGGTGGGCCTTTGATACCCACTGAGATTTTATTCAAGGACTTATGCAGATACAAAAAATCTATGGATGTTCACCGCTCTGAGTCCCCTTGGGGAGAGAGGGCAGTCTATTATTATTATTATTATTATTATTATTATTATTATACAATTACAATGGTGCCTCTTATATAAAATCAAGGTTTACTGGATAGCTGGACCAGTGGACAACAGAGGGTCGATGGTATTCTCAGGAGAGTGCTATCATATCTGTGCCATTGAGGCCATTGCACAAACAGGACAAGCAATCTGTGGTCACTGTGAAATAGTCAAAATGTACAACAGTGCCCCATCTTTCATGGTGCCTTATTAAATGGAAGAAATCTCAACTGTGAAACAGGATATCTTGAAAGATATCCCACTATGGAGTTACTGGAAGTGGGTGGATAGGAATCTGTATGTGTAGCAAAATTTTATGGATATGTGGAGGTTGAAACTAATTAATTAAAACACATCTTATACACCATTGAGCATAATACATACAACTAGCATTCAGTCATGAACCAAAGCATAGTCAGTACTTTTGGAAGCCAAGTTAGGACGTTTTACCCCAGCAACACTGTCACATCTTATGTGAATAAATGGAAAACAAATATAATATCCGAACATTCTTTGTTTGCCCATGCCAAGCATAGCAGCAGCTCAAATATTTATTATGTGCCCAAAAAGATTTCAAATGTGCAGCTAATTTGATTAGATTATTTCCCACTCCTATAATAGGATCTCAGATTTATATTTGTTAAGCCATTGAGCTTAATTCTTGGAGTACTAAAGCCACGCCATGCCTGCAAAAGAACATTTAAGCTCAGCCCGGCTGCCTTCCATTGGAAGAAAGAACTTCAAGACAGTGCTAAGTCTTCCTGGCGTTCTGAGCGTACAAGATACCTATGCATGGAGGGTGAAAGGCAGCCACATCTGTGAGATGACTGTACTTGGAGCACAACTACTGGATGTGAAATGGAAATTGAGATGATGAAGCTGGTATTAAAGCAATCATGAAAATGTATTTTTCAGTGACAGAGGCCTTCAGAAGGCAGATCAGATCTTGGTCAGTTTGTGCCACCACTCTAGTACAAAGATTTCAACCTTCTCCGTTTCTTCTCCCACAACATGATCCTTGATTCCACCAAGCTTGAGGAAGACTTTCAGAGAATTTGAAACCCTGCACTTTATGGACTACTTTTGCTTCGCTTGGAGCTTTCTGTGCTCTTATGAGGTGTACATCTGGTTTCAAGTCCCGTGTCACCTTATGGCAACCCCATTAATTTCATAGGGTTTTCTTACACAAGGAATTTTCAAAAGGTGTTTGGTATTGACTTCATTTGCAATATAGAGTACTGCATCTAATATTCCTTCATGGCTCCTCACCCAAACAATAACAAGGCTGGACTCTCCTTAGTTCCAATATTAAATAGGTTCTGTTGTCTTCAGATAATTTAGGTCTGTTTTCCCTGTTTTGTGCTGACATACCTTGACATATAGCTCCATACCTAAGTTAAATCACCTACCCTCAAATTGGTGATATGCCAAAAATCCAAAAGCTTAAGTCAGTTTTTCTTACTTGTACGACACTCAAACCTTGAGACTGTCAAATAATAAAATGAAGGGTAGTTTCCACAACGAACTTGCTACTGTACTCATGTGCAGATATTCATATATGGGCTATTGCAGATAATAGTTAATGTATGTTCCTGAGCAGTGTCATTGGTTTCCAAAATGGAATTTCTAATTCAGGGGAATTCAGTTGCAGTATCACATCATAATGACTTTGAGCTATACCGCAATCATTCTGCTTCTGGAATAGTTTGCACCTAATATTCCTTGAGTGGAACTTCCTTCAGGTCATACTGTTTGTCCATATCATCCCCATCCCTCAGGACCCCTTTAAGCCTGAAGGGCAGAGGAGGGGAAACCTGAGAAGATATATCGGGGAACTGTCTACATTTTGCAGAGTACAGTCATTCCTTGCATGAATGGAAAAGTCTTCCACAAATGAGACCCAGCACCATGTTTGCATGTATGAATTCTAAATCCAAGTAATGGGGTCAGGACACAGAGGAAATCCAAAAGCTGAACAGCCGACCTGTCTTGCCTGAAGGTGATTGGCCCTGTTAGTCTCTATTCCCATTTAGCCAGTATAGTGTTATGACTATATGGTACTATATAACAAAGAAACTATTTGTGGTAGAGTTGATGACTAGCCCAAAAGGCAGGGTGCTATGTATCAAGGCAGACCCATTGGCGCATCTTGCTGTGTTGTCTAATAATCAGACTGGCAGTAGATCTTTGTGGTCTCAGCTACGGCTCCTAGCAGGCAACCCTTGCTCCAAAGATCCCATTGTGCCCATTAGGTAACATGCAGTTGGCCCTCTTCTGGTTGGAATCCAGTTCAGTCTTCTGCTAAGAGAAAAGCTTGGCTTATTGATGATTTATTGTTGTATGCCTTCAAATCATTTCTGACCTACAGTGATCCTAAAACTTACCTGTTACAGGCTCCTCTTGACAAAATTCATTCAGAAGAAGTATGCCTTTGCCTTCCTCTGAGGCTGAGAATATGCCATGTCACCAAGTAGGTTTTATGACCAAATGGGAATTTTAACCTTGGTGCACCACAACTTTCTCCACTGAATATTGTCACTTGACTCTGTGTATATCACTTAAAGGGTACAGGATTAACACCTGTGGACAGAGACAGAGAGATCTTCCTCCACCTGCCAAGTCAACTACACCTACATTTGGATTCTTCCTATTGTGAGTTTTAATTGAAAAGGAAGTTCATAGCTCATACCCCACAGGTCTGTATAAGGACCACTATGCAAGTCAGAAAGGTTTAAATCTCCATCAGTGGCATGTTCCTTGAATTTAGTCTCTATACCATAAACACATGGATTTTGTTCTTTAACATGGTGAGATTCCCCATTGGAGATAATGCAATATTTCCTTCCTTCATGCACGGGGATGTGAATTTTGAGAACAAAATTCAGTGTGTGTGTGTAAAATATGCTCTGCTTCTGTGTGCTGATCCCTATACAGGCTGAGACCCTGTGCAATTACAAATCTAAGCATTTTAATACAAAAGGATCAATGATATGATAGACAATGAACAAAATGTAAGTGCTCTTCCACACTGCTCAAGTTGTAGTGCTATGATTCTGCTTTAACTGCCATGGCTCCATCCTGTTGAATACTGGAATTGGTAATTGAGGGAGGTCATTTAGAATCTCAGTGCCCTTCCACACAGCCCTATCTCCCAGAATATCAAGGCAGAAAATCCCACATTCTCTGAGTGTGGACTCTGATAACTGAGTTCCAAAACAGATATTGTGGGATATTTTTTTTTGCCTTGATATTCTGTGATATAGGGCTGTGCAGAAGAGCCCTCAGGGAACTCTTCTAATGCCTCTCACCAAACTATAATCCCCATAATTCCATAGGATTCTAAAGTGGAATTGTAGTGCTATAATCATGTAGTGTAAAATGGCCCTTGAATTTGACCCTCAGAGATACCAGAAAGGGAGCCCAGAACATTCCAATGAGCCATGCCAACAGAGGCACAGCTATTGATCTATAGGCCCATGTTCACTGCAACAACCTTATCATCAAAGAGATCAAGGCTAAGATGGGGAACATATGGTCTTCCAATTGTTAGTGAGCTTCAATTTCTATCATCCCTAACCAACATAGGCAACGGTGGGTGATCATGAGTGTTGCAGACCAACAGTATCCAGAGGACCATATTTCACAGCCATTACTGTAGTTGGCCCTTCTTTCCTAAACCATTGACTTTTAACAAGTGATGAGTCATATCAGAGAAGTAACCCTAAAGTGTGTGAAGGAATTATTCTGCTGCAAAGGGAGTCTCCGCACTGTTCCAGCAACACCTTGCAACAGTAACTAGTTGCTAGATGTGGGCTTCACCTGCTCCTCTCACATAGGTGACTTTCATGCTTGAACTAATCTCTGTACAGAAAAAGATTTCTCACATAGCAATGGTTGCCCCAGCCTTAGGGCAGGTCCGTAGCCAGGATTTTGATTCCGGGGGGGGGGGGGGGGGATGAGTCTGAGTGAAAGAGGGTCTACCCTAGCAAACCTTTTGTATCATTACCCCAATACCTCCATGCATATGGGATGTATTGAGCATGGTGATCAGATCATGATATGAATAAACATAACAGTTTAAATAATGTACCAGTAAGGCCTTCTCGCGGACCACCATGAGAATTTTCCCCCCCCCCCCCCCCGACTACATACCTGCCTTAGGGTAAAACAAAACTGCTATACATGTGTTGTTGCATGCCTTCAGTCACTTCAGGCAACACTAACATTCATCTCTCATGAGGTTTACTTTCAAGGAGACTTCCCATTGCCATCCTCTGATGCTGAAAGAAGGGGATTTGCCCAGGATCATCCAATGAGTTTCTACAACTGAGCAGGGATCTGAATCGGAATCTTTGACCAAGACTTAAACCATTGCCGCACATTTAGTCTCTTGATGATAAGATAACCATTATTTAAAGTTGGTGGCACATTGCTTTGAACATACTAGAAGGAATATGTTGCTTTTTCATCTGCAACATTACTAAAGCCATATTCATTTGTCATTCGAGACAATCACAAATATCTTCTTCTTTTCTCTTATTTAAGGAAAATAAAGTTTATTTTCAAAGGCTTTTGACTAAGAGTGCATTTTTAACAAAGTACATAAACCTCTGAAGGTCAGCACAAGAGCCCAGGCTGCCTTGTGGCTCCAACTGGCGGTCCCTTTGCCCATGCCCTGGTACAGGACTGGTTCCAGTGCACTCCCCTTTATAGCTTTACATAGAGACTATACAGAGATGCTTATGCTGGACTTTCAATTCAGTCCTAAACACAGTTTTGTTTTGTTTTTTAAAGAGGCAAATGATATTTTTCCACTGGTGCTTACATTCACATGAACATGTGTCCCAGTTAAGATGGAAAACTGGTATCCACTGATAAACAATGACAACAATTGGCATGCAAGTCCTAGACACATTTTCTCATAGAACCATTTACATAAAGCTCCAGCAGGGTAATCAGTTCTTAATAGCAGTTCTTCCAAGTGGTACAGCTAGAATTTGGAACCAAAGGACAGAGACTTGTGGCTTAGAGGGTCCCCCAAATAATGACCCAGAGAATGGCTGGTTATTGTGGGTAATGTCAGGCCAGCTCATCATTATTACATGGGCTGGCATGGTATCCCAGGGCCAAGTGTGGTGATGAGGTGCTATTTATTTTTGAAAAGATACTTCATAATTATGCAAAGTATAGCCCTAAAAAATTAAATCCTTCTTTTTTAGCAAGAAGAGAGTGGGACAGGAGAACACTGCTGTCTCCTGATGTCACCAGCATGCTGCCACAGAAGCACCCGGACTACACTATGCAAGATAGTCCCGAGACCATGACATGATTAGAGGCTATTGACAGGTTTCCATTGTAGTTTATGACTTCATTGCAAAGATAGAGGAGCAGGGACAATAGAGGACTGTCGTTCTACATCTCTGGGCTGCCTGAGCCAAAAAACACAGGATGGCAGTCAGGAGAACTGCTTTTGGTTCCGGTTAGGTGATGAACCAGTAACAAATATTTCAGTGTTGCTTCTATGCCAGCATGCCTCCTCCATGTGATGAAGTCCTTTGTTCACTTGTTGCCTTTTAAAAAATGCTCCATCTCCCCCCTTCTTTTCCCATGATATTTTCTGCTTAAATATATGAAACACTGGGACAGTAGAAGGAACCCTCAATTTGGACCTCTTGTCAAAATGGTACCAGGATTTAAGGGCATTTCTTCTTCTCTATCATGAATGTCAAGCAGGCTGATTTTGTTTGATTGCTCTAACACAGTGGTTCTCAACCTGTGCATCTCCAGATGTTTTGGCCTTCAATTCACAAAAATCCTAACAATTGGTAAACTGGCTGGGATTTCTGGGAGTTGTAGGACAAAACACCTGGGGACCCACAGGTTGAGAACCACTGCTCTAACATATCAAGAACTGCAAAGTGGTTCAATTGAGCCTCAGAGGCAGAAGGACATCCTGACTGCCCAGTCATGCTGAACATAGTTTAATGCCACTGGGCAGTCATCCACAGGACCCTCCCCCATATTACCATCTGTGGAATCCTCACCTACCTTGTGGCCCCAAAATAGGTAGGTAGTGGTGTCACAACTACTGACAGCCACGATAGGGGAGCAGGGACAATAGGGGACTGTTATTCTACATCTCTGAGCTGCCTGAGCCGAAAAACACAGGATGGCAGTCAAGAGAACTGCTGTTGGTTCCAGTTAGGAAACAGCCTACCTGTCTTGACTGTCTCTAACCCCCCCCCCCTCCCCAGTTAGCTTAACTAAGGGCAAGTCCACATTAAGGTGGCCTTTCCCTGGATTAAGTCGGATCAGTCCTGTGTGTTAATAAGCCACCACAAGATTAATCCACACACACTGACCTACATGGTCAGTGTAGCTGTGTCCTTAGCTGGCTCTTCCTAATCGATTCCAGGTTAGAGAGAGGAATCACAGAGCTTCAGTTAACTAGAATCAGATTGTAGACAGAGCTTGGAAATGTGCTGTGTTGGTTTTGTTTTAAGGCTTTCTTGGACAACAACACAAAGGATCCTTCTGGCCAGGCTGACTGAAGGTTAGGGTGGGGGGGTGGGGGGCTGTATTCCAAAAAAGTCACTTTTCCAAGTTTGAAGCCCAGGTCAGCTGCTGTCATTGAGAAGTGATACACTGGGAGCATTATGTGAGCAACACCAATATCCTCTCTTTCCCCACCAAACATGTAAGACCACATTGCACCCATCGCAGCTTGGTCCAGGCAGAACAAGATGGGTGTGCAAGAGCTAAAACAAAAACAAAATCCTTTTCATGCTGCATTTTGAAACCTCCCCCTGTACTTAGACAAGGCAGAACATTTTGCAGGAAGTCAACATTATGAAAATGGGATGGGGGCGAGGATAAGTAACAGTTATACATTCCAGGAGCTGAAATTGTTAATTAAGTTCCTGGCACGTCTGATATAAAACAACATTTCGAATTTCCATTCGGATATCGAAATTCTCCTTGAACTCAACCCCAGGCAGCAAGTTTTAAGGTCTCAGTGGGGGAGATATGTGAACAGCAGTAATACATGTTCATGTTTTTAAATAATTTCCTTTTTAATTGTTGAGGCAGTAATACTTGGTTCATGGAACTGCAATATACAGAGAGGTGAAATAAATAGCTTATATATATAATATATATTTATATATATAATAGAGCTGGTTTTAAAATATTCCCTTATCATTGGTGTTATTAGGTTATTTTACTTAGTCACTTGAAGGTCATTAGCAGCATTCTCCAGAAGTGAGCATCATAATGCAGGATCACAGAGGCGTGACACCTTATGTCGTCGGAAAGGTTACAAAAGACTGAGGTATTGAGCTCTCCACGGACGCTCAATGACAGATTTGCAGACCAACTTGTCTCGGTCGGACTTGTATCAGACAATAAAACAGATCACTGCAACACCAGAGAATTATCCAAGGGTTTTCAGGGACTTTGGGAAACGAACTTTGGTTTTCTTTGGTTTGTGGTTTTGGTTTTTATTAATATTAATATTATTATTATTATTCTTTTCAGATGAACTTTTCCCCTTTAGGGATTGGCTTGGAAAAGTTGTCCATTCCAAAAGGTTGTCCATTCCAAAAAGAGAAGTAAGCACCTGTATGTCAATCCACAGCATGAAAAAAGTCAATTTAAATAGAGCCATTCATTTTTCTTCTTCTTCTTCTTCAAGTTACAATAAATCTTTTACAGCTTCCCCAGTGGGTTTGTTTTTTCAACTGTCTTTTTTTAAAAAAAAATTAAAAACAATGTACAAAAATAGAGCTTCTCCCTTATTTTTAGTGTAAAAATATTTCTCTGGTACAGTCTATCTTTCGTAGTTTATTCTCCTGACACTGTCTTTGTCTTTTAACTGGGGTTGGTGGGTCGTATTCTCCTAGTCCTCTTGGTCACTGTGGTATACTTGAAAGGTTTCTGTAAATCCACTATACCCTTTGGATATCGTTTCATAAAATGAACGTCTTGCTGGTTTTCTCGTGTCTTGGGCCCTTTCCGAGGCCTCCCCTTTTTGGTGAAACCGACATACCAGCCGGAGTACTTTGCCGACATGAGCGCTGTGTAGTTGTTCTCTAGGACTTTCTCAATGAAGACACATTCTTTGCTGGTGCCATCCGGCTGCAAACAAAACAAAGCCAAGTCAGTATTCATCTATACCTCATTTAACAAAGTACAGTATGGCTCCCATACAGTTGTGGGTACATTCCAACATACATACACACACACACACACACACACACACACACACAACCTCTGGATACCTAAACCCATGGAAAATAGCAAATCCTATACTTTCACTATACCTGGGGAGGGGGCATTTTTAGAGTGTGAATAAGGGAAATCATGGATATCAAATCCGTGGATAAGAAGGGCATAGTCTACATGCGTTCATGGGCTTTACTTCTTAATTATTTATCACTAAAAACAAAATTGTGAAATAGTGGAATACTCAATAGCTTTGGTAAAATACATTATTCATGCAATTCTATATAATATATATAGGCTGTGGAATCTAGATTTATTGGCACCAAATTTTGATTGCCTATCCACAAACCATTAAATGTCTCAGAAGTAAGCAATGGTAGCTTGTCTTTAACAAATCTTTCCAACATGGGATGTTGACTTAATCCCATGCCGTTAAATCAGCGTTTCTACTCATTTAAGAAACAGCAACCCACGTTGCCTCTCACACAACGCAAGCTTCAATCATGGGGTTGAGATATTTTGCCATTTCTAAGGTGTTAGTTTCCCCAATGTTTCCTAAGCTGGTTGGCAATTGACTTATTTTTAAATTCCCTGCATAGAGACGGGCAAAATGGCCACTTCCCCAATGTGGTGTTAATCTCCGTTGCCTGCTTGTAAACAAAGCAATGATGCCATGTGTTGGAGGAGCCGAAATGCCCATTTTCCCTATTTTAAACCATGTCTTACAATCACCAATGCAGAGGATTGGAGAAAGATCTGGGTTCATTTAAAACCACTTCCTAGGATCCCTTTTTAAAAAAAATAATAATTGAAATCCTGTCAGGACAATGGGAGGAAACAAATCTCTACTGTTTGATGGCAAATCAAATGGATAAATCCTAAAGAAAGCAGAGAAAAGGAGAAGGTGTGATGGAGGTAGGAAAATCATACATTTAATTTCCAAATACAAAGCTTAAGAGAAAACCAATGATCCCAAACACTTTATTTATTCCGTGGGATGAAGTCCTGTGATTGATTCAACTCTACAGCACAACACAACTACAACAGCAACAGCAATGTAATAATACTAATAGTAATTGTGGAAAATAAAGCACTGTATAGTGGTTAAAGTGTTTGACTGGAATTCTGAAATCCCAGGTTTTCAAAGCAGAAGTCAAAGCAGTTCTCCGTGGACACTTTATCCCAGACCTGGAGTGTTGAACTTCAAATTGGCCTCAAGATGGTTCTTACCACCAGTCCTCAGGCCATTGAGGAGGTGGGAAGGAGTTCTTACCACTAGCTCCACACTTTTTTTGTGTGTGTGAGTCAGGAGCGACTTGAGAAACTGCAAGTTGCTTCTGGTGTGAGAGAATTGGCTGTCTGCAAGGATGTTGCCCAGGTGAAGCCTGGATGTTTATGTTTGACCATCCTTGTGGGATGCTTCTCTCATGTCTCATGTCCCCACATGGGGAGCTGGAGCTGACAGAGGGAGCACAACCTGCTCTCCTCCGATTTGAACCACTGACTTATAGGTCAGCAGTCCTGCTGGCACAAGGGTTTAACCCATTGCACCACCAGGAGCTAGAGCCCCACACTGAGGATAAGGCACAAAGGAGTCTTGACCACCCCGCAATATTGAACCTGCTCCAGTGCCACTGGACATCCTCTTTGACCTAAATATTCCTAACCAATATTCAGAGAAACATATTGAATTCCTAGGAGAACACATAATTTCTGTGGACACTGAATAGAGAAATCAAAGGATGCTCTCTTATTTCATTAACACATGTTGGATTTACTTCAGACATAAGTAATGATTGTATTGCCTAAAATGTCTATTAAATAGCACAGATAGACAAACACTTTGCCAAGTCAGAGAAAAAAGGAAAAATATTTAGTTTCTCTCTGGAATAGATTCATGCATTCTTTGCCGGAAATGTACAGGAGAGTCACAGAAAGATATAATTCCAGAGATCTGAAGTAATCTGTCATCTCCTTCCTTCAAAACTTTTGTTCACACACAGTTCTGCACTACTGCCAACTCAGCAACTTGATTATATCTCTTTGAGGCCTGGACCCAAGTGAAGGGTTATTTTAAGGGAGAAAGGAAATATCACTGAAGAATGAATCAGATCCCTATAGAAAAGATGTTGGACATTCAAATTTAATTAAATATTACTCAAGAATAAATATGCCGTACCTTGACTGGGATTAACTATATTCCCAATCTGTTTTATTCAAGAATTATATTCATCATTCTTATAACAATGATAAAGTTAAGTTGGAAAGTTATTCCTTATTTGTCCTCTAGCTGTAGTCTATAGTTTACAACTTTCGTCTACATAGCTGTGCTATGAAACATGTAACTGCATGAAGTAATGCTGTTCAAGTCTTAAACTTAAACTTCTCCTTCAAAAACATTTCATTTACTGCAAGGCAAACAGGTGGTTTGCCAAAGAATTGTACGGTGAGAACGAGCCTTTACAGAAATAACACCTGCTAAGTTTAGCAGGTCTCTTTCTTAGGTAATGGGATACAGGATTATATCCAAAGTGAGTCTGAACACAAGGAGAGATTCCTCATCCACTTCTTCCCACTGTCTTTTTTTCTGAGGAGCAGGAAAAGCTCTAGAGATGGAGCTGCAACTGTCCTGGCAGAAAACAGAATACAGGCAATGCAATGCCCCCTATCCACAGCTGAAACATTACATAACTCTACAGACACACACTATATACAGTATGATACACACCTCCTATATCTGCAGGGGATACATTCCCAGACTTTGCATGGATATGCGAAACCTTGGAAATCAGCAAATCCTATTGAAATGAAGGTCTTCTGGTTCACGAATACCATAGAGCAGATCTCTACCGAGACCTATAACCCAGGGTCAGGCTGTCATGCCAAATGGTGAACCAATCTTTGGCACGGTTCTCACAGAGACTCCTCAGCTGCTTCAGAAACAGGGGGGAGTCCCATGCAATTTGTTACAGTAAGTCATAGCAGGATCAAGTGTGTTTGTTAAAGAAAAACCTTATAATGTTATTATGTGCAGCTGGTAATGTAGGTCAGCCAGCATGTTTGGGGTACACCCGATGGGGCATAACTGTATGAATGTTAGAATACAGTTTGGAGAAGCAATATGCTGCTCTGAAGGAGATGAAAATGCTGTAATGCTGTTATGCTGTAACAGCAATGCTCTTTGCTATGGTGGAATAGCTATTTACTCAAGGTTTATGTTTTGCTCTCCCATTTGAAGAAGAAGCCTTATTCTGTGTTACTTACAAGGACTATGTAAGTTTGTTGCACTGTTCGATTTTGTATGCAACACTGCAAGTTTATGTTTTGCCTCTGATGATAAGAGTAAAGTTTTTTCTGTTCCTTTTTTTCCTCTTGCCTGTGTGTCTTTTGCATGGGACCTGGCTAAAATCTGCTTCTGCGCAACACAATTCAGCACCACTAGGTAGACACCTTAACTGTCCTTCCTCTCTCGTGCACACACACCATATTGTGGCAATATCCAGCAGCAACACAGCTCTTCCCTATCTACAATCATATGATATGACAGCCAGGGTGACAGTACATAGAGGAAGGGGAGAGAGGTGGAAACTAGGGCTGGGCGGTTTTGTTTCGTTAATTCGTAATTCGTTAATAATTCGTTAATTTTTTCAGTTACAAAACGATAACGAACCATTCTGGAGCAATTATTAAAAAACACGAATTTTCAAAAACGTTTTGTAAATGCTTCGTATTTCGATATTGTATTCGTTTCGTTATTGTTTTGAGGTCGTTTCATTATTATTTCCGCATGTCTGGGCCAGTTTTATGGTTTAATTAGTGAAAAAAAATTATAATATCACACCAACAGTCAACAACAGAGGGAGAGGGAAGCTTCAGAAGGTTTTGGAGGTTTTTTAGCGTATTTCGTGGTCGCGTCCACCATTAACGAATCGATTCGTTATTGTTTCGGAAATCGATTCGTTAATTTTTTACCATTTACGAAATTTCGTAAATATCGAACTTTTTAAAAGGAAAATTTTGTAATTATTTTAAATATCGAAACAAAAAAAACCCCAAATACAAATCGATTTTAGAAACAAATTTTTACGTTGTTACCCAGGCCTAGTGGAAACTCTCCCTTCACAGTGTGCCTCGTCATCCCAGACAATGTCACGGTACATGACAGCAGACATGTAAGACCCATGTGGCGACCAGAGACTTCTGCAACATGGAAGGGGGAGAGAGAGGTAATTCCATGTCCCTGGACTGCCTGGGATGGCAGTGGGGATGATTGCAGTCACTGGCCCAACTCTCCCAACAGGTCCTAAATCAGGGGAAAGTTTTTGGGTAATGTGTGTAAGGCCATGTTAAGATGGCATTGGCCCACATCACTGTCGCGAACCCGGCCACATTATCAGGAGCTTAGGTTTCAATAAACAGCAAGAGAATTAGCCGAAGTCAAGAGTCTGATAGCACAGAAGCCCAGATTCAGGAGTCCTTGAAAGTCAAGCTGGAATAACAGAAATACAAGCCACAAACAGATAGCTGTGAGCCAATGCTGAGTTCAAAAGTACAAGTGGCCAAAGTCAAGCTGGTGAAACAACAGAGTCAATTCAGGAACAATGAAAGCCAGAAGTCCGCCAACCCTGGAAGTTCTCAAAGTTCTGAGAACTACAAACACTGAGTTATATACTTTATGGAAATCTAGTAGCACTTTTGAAAAGAAACTGAACTATACAAAATCCATCTCCACTTCTACCAAATAGGTGGTCTTTACATTTCTGCTCCACGTATGCTTTCATATCACATAAGTATGGTGCAAAGATTTCACTTAATTCCTATGGTTCTATCCTGTAAAATCCTGGGATTTGCAGTGCAAAGAGAAGTGGGCATTTTGAATCTTCAGCCTGAGAGCTCTTTTAGTGCCTCTGACCCAACTATAAAACCCAGGATTCCACAGGATGCAGCTGTGGCAGTTAAAGTGGAACAAAAATACTGTACGTGTGGAGTGTGGAAGAGCCTCGGGAATCAAAATTAGCACAAATGGCACAGCTCTTCCAAACCAGTAAAATAGCTAGATCAGGGGTCCTCAAACTAAGGCCCAGGGGCCTGATGCAGCCCTCCAAGCTCATTTACCCGGCCCTTGCTCAGGGTCAACCTAAGTCTGAAATGACTTGAAAGCGCACAACAACCACAACAATCCTATCTCATCAGCCAAAAGTAGGTCCACACTTCTCATTGAAATACTAATAAGTTTATCTTTGTTAAAATTGTTGTTAATTTTAATTATTGTATTGTTTTTAAGTGTCTTTTGCACTACAAATAAGATATGTGCAGTGTGCATATGAATTTATTCATTTTTTTTCATATTATAATCCGGCCCTCCAACAATTTGAGGGACTGTGACCTGGCCCTCTGTTTTAAAAGTTTGAGGACCCCTGAGCTAAATGATAGGATAGAAGGAGGAAGGGAGGGAGGGAAGGAGAGAGAGAGAAGATCTAATTATAAATTTCTTATTAGAAATGACTGTACAATGGTCCAGCCCTCTCCAAGCAGCGAGATGCAAGAATGTTGTTATGAGTTAGTGAGTGGTTGAGCCCAGAAACGTTATTACAAGGACAGAGCTCTATCATCATAGTTGCAGTTGGTGATGCAATATCTCAACCATTATTGTTGTTGTAACAATGCATAAAATATATAAGGGTGCCCTTAATGAAAGCCACCTCTGTCTCTTCTCCCCACCTTACCCTGACCCCTCCTTTCCATAGATTTCTGAAAATAGAAGTGAAAGGGGCTGTTACAACTGGTACAGGGAATGTCTTTGTCTGGTCTCATTCTATGCACACACACAAACACACACAAGGTGAACACTGGCTTTACCTCAATCTGTTGAAGTTACGATCAGAACCCTCTGGTTATACTTCCTATCTAGTTTCAATTAATAGCATGGAACACAGTCCTATGAGTTTTTTAATGGCTAAAGGTGAATAGTTTTTTTTTAAGTTAAACTTTAAAAAGCCTTAACACTGTGTGGCTTACAACATTGAAATGCAGTACACAGTGGACCATGGTCTACATGAGCCCAGAAGAATTGAAAGGAAGTTTAAAGTAGACCAAATGTCTTTTCCAAAAGCTTCAAAGCACTTCCTGGATTGTTTGTGCAGAACATTTGGTTAATTATCTCCCTGGTAGTAAACAGAGGCCATCTTGCACTGAAAGAAGGCAAATCTACTGGAACATTTGCTGCCCTTATATTTACATTCTTCAAATCTCCCCACCTTTTATAGTCCAATTTGGTCACAATGTTGTGGATTTGCTTTCATGTTGCAAGTTTTTGGATCAAAAAGCCATACAATTACCTTTTCCAAGCAATGCCTTTTGTTTAGGTCACTAATGGTTTACTACTTGGGAGGAAATTTCCTTGCATTCTGGTGCCAGGCATAAGAATAGTGTAGGCCTATTCCATGTTTTCTTTAAAAATAAATAGTTCAGAGAGAGACCCTCCATGCACCGAAAACACTTGATCATGCCTGATCTTGGAAGGTAAGCAAAAGCAGGTCTGGTTAGTATTTGGATAGGGGATTGCCAAGGAATACCAGCGGCTGTGGGCTGTATTGAAGGAAGACACTGCCCAACTAAATATTCTGTGCCCAAGAAATCCTATGAAATTTGTGGGGCCACCATAAGTCAATGGGCAATGTGAAGGCATACACAGAGAGATTTCAAGAGAACTTATTTGGAAGAGAGCCTGCAAACATGGTGAGACTGACAATTCCATCGCATGCAGTCTTGGCTCAATTTCCATGCACTTCAAAAACAGAATCCCAGAGAGACCACCACATGACATAGGGGCACCTCTTCAAGGATCCTGTTCACATCCTCAGACAGCACAATTGAAAAGTATCCACTAACACAGGATACAAATACCAAGACTGTACCTACTGAACTTGTGTCAACTATAGCATCCACTTCAGAGTTCGATTTTTTTTCCTGTAAAGTATATTGCAAATTCACTTTAACAGGTTCTTGAGTGGTCTGAATTTTGTTCTTATGAGACAAAGCACAGAAAGCCCTTACTACTGAAGACTGATCCACTTTATTTTGTGCAGCTGCAATGGAGAAAGAGAATTTTTTTTCACTGCCACCATCTTTGCATCACTATTGTCTATGTGATCTAACCAGTGCTTAGCTCAGGGGTCCTCAAATGTTTTAAATAGAGGGCCAGGTCACAATCCCTCAAACTGTTGGAGGACCAGATTATAATTTGAAAAAAATGAATGAATTTCTATGCACACTGCACATATCGTATTTGTAGTGCAAAAAAACACTTAAAAACAATAAATATTTAAAATGAAGAACATTTTTAACAAATATAAACTTATTAGTATTTCAATGGGAAGTGTGGGCTTGCTTTTGGCTGATGAGATAGGATTGTTGTTGTTGCTTGCTTTCAAGTCATTTCAGACTTAGAGTAACCCTAAGTGAGGGCTGGGTAAATGACCTTGGAGGGCCGTATCCAGCCCCCAGGCCTTAGTTTGAGGACTCCTGGCTTAGCTGGATCAGTTCAGAGTTTTCTGCCACCTACACTTTAATCTCTGTCCTACTCATTTCATCACTGCCAGTTCCCTAGTAAACCAAGGAGCTTGCTTAGCTCTATTACATGGAATGTGGTGCTCAGGAGCAATTGTGTTCAGTACTCTAGACATTGCCCCACTCTACAGATTAACCAGGGCTTTGACAGTCTCATCTACCATGACAACAGGAAACTGCCACTAGGAATCCATCCAGATCTGTAAGCCTCCTGAAGTGAGCAATTTTAATCAGTTCACTGTGATGCAGAGGGCCTGAGTCTTAGGGAGCAGTAATGACCTGTTCATGACAGTGACACTATAGAAGTTTCTCTACATCCAGATCACCAATAACCTGCCCAGTCCAAAAAGCCAAATCCAGAATGTGTGTCCTATTACTTTACACAGACCCACAGTCATCACAGAGTACATGAAAGCCTGAGCTGCTTCTGTCAGCCTGGTCTCAACATGAATATTGAAGTCTTCCAGCACAAACCAAGGGAATGCCAATTCTGTCATCTCGGGAAGGAAGAGTGTTTATCAGCAGAGTAAGCAACATACCAACAGAATATCTATTCTTTCTGGGTGACATATAGCCTTCCATGGTATCTGCATGTAATACATGTTTTCTTAAAGTGCATATTTTTATTTACAATCTTTTGAGCAAAGAGCTGCACCATAAGATTTAGGGAAATGAATGATATGAAGCATACTTGTGATCTAATTTGCATATTAGTCTAGAAAGTGCAAATTTGTTCAGTTATTTATTTATTTTATTTATTTAAAACATTTATATTCCGCCCTTCTCGCCCCGAAGAGGACTCAGGGCGGAGCACAGCATATACACTGCAAACATTCAATGCCGGGACAAGAATTCATTATATGCATACATAAACATTAAAAACATTTATCTCAACATTTAAATCCACTGTTTAAAACTGTCTCGATAATCTGCATCAAATCTAATTAGCCTGGTAAGGTTTACTATCACTGCTTTATTGCCCTGTCCCAAAAGCTTGGTCCCACAGCCAAGTTTTTACCATCCTTCTGAAGGACAGGAGAGAAGGGCCAATCTGATCTCACCAGGAAGGAAATTCTCTCTCGTCCCCACCAATCGTGCCTGTGACAATGGCAGGACAGAGAGCAGGGCCTCCTTGGAGGATCTTAATCTCCATGGTAGTTCATAGAGGGGGGATGCATTCAGACAGGTAAATTGGGCTGGGTTACCAAATGAAATTATCCAGAATATCTAACCACTATAGTTGTTGAATCCATCACAGATTAACGGATTAAATTAGAATAAGTAGGTAGATTGATTTAATCCAGGAAGCCACATCCCTGAGTTTGCAAAACTTGTTTAAGACAGCTGATGACCAGGGTTATTGGAGGCTTTTCATTCATAAGGTCATCATAAGTCAAAGTCCACTTGATGGGAAATAGAAAGCAAGAAAACTTTAAGTAGTACGGTGTTATAAAACAACCTAAAACAGTTTATGAAACTAAAAACTGTACAAGTTTTGTATCCAAACCATTATATATGAAGGAACAAAAATCACAACTCCAGCATTTTTCTAATAGTTTTGTAGGAGAAGCCAAGGCTATCATCAGGCCATTTAGTAAACCGAAATGTGACTATGGACTTACAACTGGATGGTGTATATTTCAAATATTAATGCTGTAACCCAAGTTGTGACCCAAAATGTCAACTGAGCTCATCCTTTAGATGAAAAATCTGTTGGGACTCCTCTTTAAACACATTGAGATAGAGCCAAAATGTTTTAAGTGGGAGGAAAATAGCCTCTTGTACTGTTCAACAAACACAGACCCCAGAGTTTGTGTACTGATGGTTTAACTGGTAAGTTCTAGAGATGTTCTCCTGCTTCTCCTTGTGCAAGAAGAATCACAGACATTCCTATTTTTGTGATTAATATTCACAAAATATTATTTGGGTAGGATCTTAGACGTGATCTACTTCCATCTCCATTGCTCATTGCAGGAATCCTGCAATTCAGCAAGATGGCTACCCTGTCATTGCTTAAATACCTGCTGTCAGGGATCGACCAAGAAGATGAGGTTTCAAGGTGAGACCTTTCCTGTTTGGTCCATAAACTACCACTACCTAAATGCAATGGAAAGTACAATCATCCAAGATAATGTGTTACAATGTCAAACTATTTTGGAACTAGGTTCTCCTCTTTTTCCGAGTGCTTGAACATAATTGGAGAGACAGACAGACAGACAAAAGTTTTCTTCCAGATGTAGAAGACCTTTGGATTTCACCCAACATACTTCTTCACAGGAAAATTCTCCTGTTACATGACAGTGGCACTGAACAACATTTTGAATGCATTATATCTTACGCTTCATCAGAAAAGGGGGGGAAAGAACCTCTTACCACAGTATCAAGAAAATAGCAACTCATAAATCTATTGAAAATCTTGGCAAATTGTTGTGGATGTCAAGGAAGATTGTAGAGCTGGGGCTGCATCTTTTGCATAATGAAGCCATTGCATCAAATTGTCATAAGAATCTTCCATTCTCAGCTGTCTGACTCCATGCCAAAAAAATCCTGAAAATATGACCATTGAGATTCCCCATGGTCTATGCATTTTCAGCTGCTTCACGGCACTCTAGGCCAGGACGTCCCTAGCAGTAAATGAATGCCAAGTGTTATTCATTTACATGCATTCTTCCTCCAAGATGTTGACCCCTCAACCTCAAGAATCCCCTGAGAAACATACTCAGGAGTCTTGGCAGAGAGTTTAGCAGTTATGTCGGAGGGGCACAGCAGCAGCTGAACTGGGGAATCCCAGAATATGTATCTGAATCATGGTGGAAGCAAGGTAAATCATACTAACGTGGAGCTTTATTATAACACTGGCTACTCACAGTCCAAGAAACCTATATGCAAAGCCATACACAACATACAGAAATGTCACATGTGCTAACAGGGATTTTGAGAGTTGCGGATATCATCGCTCACTGGAACAGCATGCTGAAACATCTCTTGCCTCTCTGACCACACAATATTAAACTGTGGGGTTATATCACACAAGATTTGACAGTGAAGGTAACTTATCAAAATGGATTGAGAAGAGGATAAGGCTGTCAAAAGGCAATTTGTTCTGATGGCCCTGGACTGACTCCAGGATCAGAAACAAATGCATTTCAATAACAGTTTCTGGGCGACTGAAGGGGAAGAATGCCATTGTATGGACCTTTGATCAATGGCCATTGCCATATTTTATTGATTCTATTGCTCTTGTTAGTTTTATATGTCTGGTTTTTAATGTGTTATTGGTTTTAATGTTGATATATTGCACTTTACATACTGTATGGCACCATTGTGTGCTATTAGTAAGCTGCCCCAAGTCCCTATGGGAGATGGTGGCAGGGTATAAATAAAGTTGTATATTATTATTATTATTATTATTATTATTATTATTATTATTATTAGCTGTCCCCTGCCATGTGTGGTGTGGCCCAGTCTGTGTATATATGTTTTGTGTGTGTGTATGTTTGTGTATATGTGTATATATGTGTGTTTGTGTATATATGTGGTTTTGTGCATGAATTATAATGCATTTTTGGGGTTTTGGGGTTTTTTTAAGTCTCTTCTGCTGTGTTTTTCAGTGTTTTTATGAGTGATGGTCACTTGTTTGCCTGATAGGTGTATTGTGTCCAAATTTGGTCTCAATTTGTCCAGTGGTTTTTGAGTTATGTTAATCCCACAAATGAACATTATATTTTTATTTATATAGATTATTATACTCATGATCTGCCTGTGAGTTTCCCAGAGGTATCCTGTTAAAGAGTGTGATTGGAAACTAGGCTTTTCCTTTTTAGCTGTAGATATACAGTATTATTTATTTATTTATTGTGCATATTTGTACCCTGTCCTTCTCACCCGGCCCGGGGGGGGGGGCTCAGGGCGGCTTCACAACAGGCCTTCATTCAAATGCCAGCCACAGTCATAAATAGAATACATTTAAAACAATTCATTACAAACATTACATTAATAAGACATTTGTTTAATATCATGCAGAGTCTGGGTCAGTCCATTCCCATTCATATCACTTGAGCTACCACGCAGGACAAAATATGGCTATTCTTTAGCTTGCACACATGTTGAAATTTTGTGATGAATCTCAGACAGTACAGAAAAAGATGTCTGCTGGGGAACTGAAGTGTTGTTATAACAAATGTTGTACATCACCCTGGAATTCTGACCATGAAAGATATAAACATATATTTTTTTAAAAAATTAATGAAGTACAAAAAGTATATATTAAGGAAAGTAGCCTATTAAAATATATATGCTGGGGACACTGCCTGTAAAACCCGTATGTTAGCAAAAATTGGCTATGACAACACATGTGATGTAGTAAATAAATGTGTGCTTTCCTTCTGTGCCATATGTTACATTCAGGTTGTAAGCTTCCAGACAGGAACTGTCATACCACATATTTTGGTCTGGGAAGCTTTTCAGCTAAATGGTGGAATATAAATGCTTTAAATAAATTTTGAAATTTTCTCTTTTTCATTCCAGACTTATACATGACTATATGCAAAAGGGATATAGAAGCAAATAATTTTGGCTACCCTTATTTAAGCCTCCCATTCTATATAGGAAAAAAATCTTCCTGTGGTCTCCTTATCTCCCCATCCATCCAAGACAACCTTCAATGAAAACCTCCTTTGAACATCCTCAAGCTTACTTCTAGCTGGTGATGAAGCCCAGATCAGAAATGTGTGTAGTGGGAATGGGAACCGTATTTTGTCTCTGGTTTGGCTGAAGCAGCTAAATTCCTACCCTCGGAAAGCCTACCAGCAACTATTGGCAAAATCTGAAGGACTTTGAAGGCAGCACACACTGAAGATAATGTAAAACAGCTTAGCAGGGATCTTAAATATTTACATTTTTGTTCCACTGCATGTCAGGTTGACATTTTTTAACATTTTAAAAATTATCTACCTGGCACTGTAACCAAACTGGAATTCAACCACAACAGAAAGGTCAATGTTTATATACATTAATAGCTTCCATTTATAGAATCTAAGACTAAAATGCAGCACTGTGAATAGACAAAACGTATGTCCTCAACACAAAAGATTCCCCCATTTACTAATCATTGACAGAACAGCTAAGGTGGTGTTGAATGACAGCAGTATTATACCAAATCCAATATTTTATTTCAATTATATAACCCATTTGGCTCATTATTACAGATTTCTTAAGAGCCATTATAGAATGGCAAGTTTGATTTTTGATCTGGATACTGTAATTTCTGGCAGTACCAATAAATTATCCCAAACCTTCCTCATGTTCTACGCCATCCAATTTGCTTCCCATCAGCACTTTTTTTAAAAAAAATTGGCAGCTCTGTGTGGAAATTTGCGTGCAAGATAGTTGGAGGAGAAAGCAGCGTCTGGATGAGAAAATTCTTGTACGAGCTGCTTGGAGGTTGACAAAGCCTTATGGAATGTGCATACAGACGAGTTGCCAAACCATGAATCTCATTGAAAACAATGGAGTTTAAAGGACATCATCTTTTTGGAGTGCCTGTCAAAACATGCATCCCTTTGAAAACATTGAGAGATAGCAACGGCATTTGGATGTCTATTCTGGGGTAGAATTCCAACGTGAATCCAAGTCACAATGGCGATTCTAAACAGCATGGTTATCCAAAAGAATTCAGTGAAGTTCTTGGACATATCCAAGCTCAGCTGGCCAAAGAGACCAACAGAGAAACCAAATTAAAGGACTACATTTTGCATCTCTTTTACTGTAGCTACTTAAGTATACTGAAGTGAGCAATATACAGTACTTTCGAGAGTGTCTCATTCATTGGGAGTTATTGGAATAGCATGGGATTTTTTTTCTTGTATGCCTACTGCTTTATGCTTTTTTTGGCATGCCTAGATTACTTAGAATCTGCCAGAAATGTTGGAACAAAGGACTCACTTCTTATTGGGAAAGATTATGTGTATTCCTCAAGTGTCATATAAGTTGATCTGTGCACTGGTGTGGACATCAGATGCAGTAGGTCATGGTTATTCCAAGGTGCTAGCATTCTTTGGATTTCCATAATTTTTGTTACTTAATACACAAACAATCTCAAATCCTTACTATCATTCAAAGAACATGCCTGGCAAGAGTTCATATTGTAAGTATAGGCAACATAGTGTTTGATATGAAGCTACAATTTGTTTGTGGTCCTCTAACACTTACAGAGATTCCCCGCCATCTGGTATTAGTAGTAATTCCCTGGTAACTTTGAATATATTGGCTTGGAAAGCATTTATCTCACCAGAAAATCTTTAAAAGTTTCTCAGTGAAAACTCTTGCTTCATCTGTTTTCATTGTATAGTGAGTTTTAACTTCAGACCATGTGGAGTGAGTGACTTATGTGCTTCAGGCCTTAAATGTGAGCAGGGGGAAAACGTTCCTGAAAGATGAGGGAAAAGGTGGAAAGAATAAAACATTTAAAATTCCAGGGTTATCTCAAGAAATAATGAAAATATAAAGGTGATTTCCTGGATGGTTTGAATTTCAAGTCCTTGTAGCTTCTAAAGAAATCTTCAAGAGATACAGTAAAAGTCGAGGAACTAATTTGGCATGGGAACAGGCCACTGCATAATTTATAAACTTCATTGCTTTACAGAGACTAGCATAATATTTTAAAATGTGCAAGAAAATGACGTTAGCAAGACAAAGAATTACTGCAATGAAAACAGCAGACGACATCCATAAGTGCCATGACACGGTCATTTCATTCAAAAACATTGCCCTGGGAGAAAAGCCCTGATATGACACCTCTGTTTATTTTCCCAAATCAGTGACAACCCTTGGAAGAACTAGTATTTTGATTTTGATTTTCTTCAATTTAGTAAATTCAGAGCCAGCCAATTATGGGCCCTTAGTGCCAAAATCCACATCAACCTTCCAGAGATATCTAAGGTCTGGCATCCAAGAGCCATATTTGTACATGCTTTGAAAATGCTTTTTAAAAAGTAACAAAATGATTGTTGTTGTCGTCATCTGTAAAACAAATACTTTTCATGAACTCTCAACTGTACCATGTGAGTTATTATATGTATCAAAGGGCCCATCTACAATTACCACTTAGGTCGCTTTGCAAAGCAGTCAGCCCCACGGCAGTTAAATACTGTACAGGACTGGTCAACATTAACACAGGGCAAAGCTAGTTTTGATAGCCCTGGCCACACATTTCAAATGAGTTTATTTTTTTCCTATCAGCTTTTTAAACTGCCCAGCTTTCACAGCCATAAGTAGAAATGGGAGACACCATGTCATGAACAATTATAACTTTAGTATTAAATCATATAACTTTATACCTCAGGTTTTGCCTAGTTCCTTCCTTCCTACACTTATATTCACAACATACTATATTCACAACAAACCACCTTGAGTCGCCGATAGGCTGAGAAAGGCGGCATACAAATACAGTAAATACAGTAAATAAATAAATAAATAAATAAATAAATAAATAAATACTACAGATCAGAAGTGGGCTAAGCCTTCTCCTGCACATATTGTTGGAATACAAGCTCCCAGCATCTCATACCAGTATTTGTTGTGCAGCAAGCAGATCTTAGCCATGTCCCATGCACATGGCACACAGACAAGAGTAGAAATGAACAGAAAAATCTTTACTCTTAATAGCAGAGATGAAACACAAACTTGCAATGTTGCATACAAAAAACAAACAGTGCAAGAAACTTACATAGTCTTTGTAAATAGCACTAAATAAGGCATCTTCATCTTAAGTCAAATGAGAAAGCAAAACATAAACCTTGAGCAAACAGCCATTCCGCCATAGCCTCCTTTAGAGCAGCATAACAGCTTATCTCCAATCTGCTCCTCAGAGCAGAGCCTTTGAGCATAGATCTCCTCAGAGAAAAAGCTCTCCAGAACTGTATTCTAAAAACCAATACAGTTATACCCTATCGGGTGTGGTCCAAGACTGCTGGTTGACCTACATTACCAGCTGCACATAATAATTACCATCATAAGGTTTTTCTTCAACACACACACACAGACACTTGTTCCTGCTACAGCTTACTGTAACAGTATTGATGCTGATTAAGGCTGATAGGAAGTACATACAGTCCAGTAACATCTGGAACACTGCACTGGATTTTTATGCAGGCGTTTGTTGAATAGGAAACTACACAAGGAGACTTTTAACAGCTTGAATAATGGACTATGGATTTTGGAAAACGATTTGGACTCCGCATTTTATATGTGGTTTTTAATCTGTTGACAGATTAATATGAGTTTTAATTGTTTATATGCTTAGATTCGTTATATTTTTATGATATGTGTTTTATTGTTACCTGTGTAGCATTAAATTTTTGCCGAATTTGTTAGCTGCCTTGAGTCCTCTCTCGGGTCAAGAAAGGCAGGGTAGAAATGGAATAAATAAATAAATAATGCCCAGTTCTGCTGTAGATTCCATGCAGAAGGCAATCCAGTTTTTCATAAAATTCCCACAGCTAAGTATTCATCAGGTACTTTATAGAATTGGGTACATTTTATTACCAGTAGGATTTTGAAATACTTGCTCTTCACAGCAGAGATATGTTACACAGATAATTGCCAAAAGATTATCTGGGGGCTACTGGGGAAATAACCCATTCTTGAAAAGGCTACAAAATCAAAGTTAAAACACTATACTGAGTCAATCCAGATCTTGGGGAAATTAATTTACAGAGTATAACTCCAATAACCTCCCAGCCAACATGGCCACTGGAATTCTGGACACTGTAGTCCAAAAGCGTAAGAAAGATCATTGGTCCACCTAGTTGTGTATGAAGACTGGTGGTCCTACAGATGGCTTGTACTTCAGCTTCCAAAACGAATGACCATGTTAGATGAAACTTATGGAAGATGAAGTTCAAAACAGCTGGAGGTTCAAAAGTCAAGAACTTCTCACACAGACATTGGCCCTCTCCACTCTGACTGGCAATGGCTCTCCCAGAACTCCTAAAATCCTTTTATTTGAGACAACAGTGTTGAAGTTGGGATGTTTGATACACAGATGAATTTAAGTCCAATGAACTGAATGTGGAAGTATTCAAGATCATCTGTTTAGGTAACGGCTTGCCATTTCCTACTCTATAGACTGTGAAGACATATATTTATATGAAAGTTCAATTTGTTATAAAATATTTGTGTAATTTATATAAGATTGAGGAGTGGTTGGAAAGAAAATACTGTGCAGAGTAAAGCTTCTACAGTTCACCTCAACCTGATGGCTCTTGAAAGCCACAAATGTTAATATATAAAAAGAGAACATACTTTCCCAAAAACCTAGGATTATAAAGATATTTTTGCAAACTACACACTTTGCAAAAACAGTAAGAGATGCTCATATTATAACAGTTCTTTACACAGGCATAACTTCCTGGATAGGAAAGTTTTTTTCCTCCAACATGCACGGGTCATATGAGGCTAACAGCAAACAGTGCAATTCTACACAGAAGTACATCCCAAGTATTTCTTTGAAGATTGCAAATTATATTTAGTTTTTGAAAAGTTGTCAGGCCCTGCTTGTTTAGAACACTGAAAATTTTTCTATTATCAGGATTGGTTTCAGCATTTTTTATTGTGGGCACCCAAAAACCCAAAGGGCTTCAAAAAGTTACTTTTTGAATGATAACTCCCAGGATCCTTCAGTCAGCATGGTCAATGTGTATGCCGATTAGGGTATTCTGTGTTTTAAAAAGTAACTTCTCTGGGTTCTTAGTGTCACTATGTGGCACAATAGCCACTTTTCTCCTTTAATAATTCCACTTTAGTTTTTTTTTTCACAGCAACATGGAAATCTGCCTTATACAGAGTCAGATCATTGGTTCATCTTGCCTGGTATGCTCATTATTGTCAGGCAAAGACTGACTGACAATATCACAGTCTAATCCTACCAGGAAATCCTAGCCCTACCTAAACTGATCCTAGGAGGTTTTTTTCATGCAAGGGAGCGTCTTTTTCTCTCTCCCTGGCAGCAGCAGCATCCTTCCATTTCTTTTTTGGAGTTTCCGAGGCTCTTCCTCCAGGGAGGGCCCTGCTGGGAACTTGCTTTCCCAGCAGCACTTGCATGGAGCAGGCATTGAAAAGTCTCTGAGTTTCTCTCGGAGCATGATGGGAGTTGAAGTTTTTCTCTCTGTTTCTCAGCCAATAAAAAGCTTGTCAATTCTCTGATTGGCTGAGAATGGACACAACTGGTGATTACAATTCCCAGAACCCATTCTTGCAGTTTGTTTTATTTTTTAAAAAAATGTTATGGTTAAAACTTAAAATAATTCTAAAAAATCAGTAGATTGGTGAATTGCTTTGAAACTTGGCAGGCCTGCAGTTGTAAATGGGGTCTAAAACTGAGGCAGGTTTCAAGCCTTAAAATGACTGGGGATTAAGCTTTTAAAGTTGCCCATTGTAGCCAATGAGCTGAATCTTTGCCAAATGAACATGGCAACACCCCTCCCAATTCGAGTAACTTCCCAGTAAACAGAATAAGGGGCTACCTGTAAATGGACCCTGAAACAGCATGCCTTTCGGCCGAATTTCACACCTCTAGTGGTCAGTTGTCTTGCTATGGCTTCTGCTGCTCCTCCCATTGATACAACTAGGAGAATGCAAACTGAAATGACTCTCTATACATTTTTGTGCAGCCTGTGTTGATGCCTTCATGCATTGTAGGGCCAGAGAAAGCTGATCCCCATTTCTGGCAGCCAGAACCCACAGAATTCAAACGCATGGATAGCAAAGGATGTGGCACCAGGAGCTACTGCACTGGGTAACACCAACTTTAGTGATGCCACTGCCTCCTCCTCTCTCCCTCTTATTGTTGATGCTGTCATCTGCCAGTTGGACTCTGGAGCTCTTGATTGTGGTATTAGCTTTTATGTCAGGCCTGCTCCTGACAGGGAAGGAAAGGTGCAGTTTGAGGGCCAAGCTCAGAGACTCTACTGATTCCCATTACCTTTTTAAAAAAAACCCAGCATTTTGGGTAGGCTTGCACAGTTTCCTTTGACCATAAAACCAAGGCCTCTGGTTTTAACAGCTTTTGCTCTATTCCTGTTTTTTTTTGCCTCCATAGAATCAATCATAGAGTTGGAAGAGACCTAATGGGCCATCCAGTCTAACCCCCTGCCAAGAAACAGGAAAATCGAATTCAAAGCACCTCTGGCAGATGGCCATCCAGCCTCTCTTTAAAAGCTTCCAAAGAAGACTTTCTTGTAGTTTGAAGCACCTGTTCAAATATCTAAAAATTCAAATTTCAGAATCAAAACCCAAAAAGTGCAAGATATGTGTGAAATACACATCTTCAAAAACTGAGAGGTAGAACAGGTGACACAAGGCAGTTTGCCTCCATTTAAACTGGGATAAACTACATGAAACATAGCCTTGACCTTGACTAGCCTGATCATGTTTTCAAACTATTAGCCTTGTCTACACTAGCTATATTTGCTATGTGGGCTGATTTGGCTATATTCTCCCCTCCCCTCACCCTGGTTAATGTAGACCAGCTGTGTGTATGCATGGAACACAAACATACAATGAACAGCTTTAGAACCCTGTTTGTAATATCATAGCCAAATCTAGCTGTGAAGTGACAAACAATAATGAACAAGAAAATAGAGGCAGCGGCGGTGGTTGTGTGGGGTGGAGTGGGAGGAGAGAAATCCAGGGAGATTACATTCCAGGATCCTGGGAAAGCTACACTGGAAAGTTTGGCACAAAGGAGTTGGTGGAGATATAAATTGGCCTTGCTGGAGGAAAGAGAGAAAACTAAGACAGCCTGAATGTCCCCGGGCACTTGCATCCAAGAGCCTCCCCAGTAGGTAACATGTCCTGTTTCTGAAATGGTTAACTTCTGTCGGACTGCCCAACACGAAAATAGCAACAACCTGCTCTCATTTGTAATACCCTTTGTTCATGATTACATGAAACAAAAATTTTAAACTCAAACCAGGTTTTCAGCTGGGGAGCTATCCAAAGATGTTCACTAAGAAGGAGAAGAAAGCCAGATGGCATCTGTTGGTATAGTGAAGGGTTACACGGAGTAAGTCGATAGGAAATGAGCTAGGGGTGGGGAGGAGCCACAGCCCACGGTTTAATTATTGGCAAGCAAACACTCCGGGGTGATTGCAAAAGAGCTTTATGGGTTTCTTTCCCCTCCCATGGTAGACTTAAAAATGTGTATCATAACCCAGGCACAAACTTGTATCTTGGGGTTTACTGGCTTTTTCGAGAGCATTTGGTATATTAAAAATGCAGTTACTCAACCTATTGCCACTAAAAGAGCTGAAAGTTATCATACTAATTAAAAACATAACCTTTAGAATTGCTAATATTTTCCCCCTTCTGTTCCTCCCCCAAGAAGCTGTTAATACAGGCAATGCATCTGGACGGGACAATTTTCCTTCCAAAACAGAATATTCACACTGTATCCTTTCTCACCAGGCCAATGTATTTTATGAACTTGTCACCAGTCTGGGATAGGAAAGGGAAGGGTAGGATAAGAATAAGATGTGACGCTTTTACAAAGAAGTTTATATACATATGAGACACATCAATAGATAGACATACTTTCAGATTGATGATCAAAGAGTGATAGACAGATGAGATAAATAGGCAGGCAGACTGTAGCTGTGTACACACATGTCAACATGCATGCATACTAGCACACATAAATCCATACACAGAAAGAGACAACAGGTAATGAGCTCCAAGTTCCTTCTCAAGCATACCAGCTGAGATGAATAGGATTTGTGAGCTACAAATTAATCCAACCCCTATTGTTTTCAACAGAGCTATTCTACATAGAACTCACAATGGATTTTGTTTAATATACACATACATTTGAAATTATAAAAATGCATAGAAAAAATTGAAGTCACTTCTTGGCTAGATCTCAGTAAGTAAAATTGGGGGGATTTCACACAGGATTTAGAACAAAATTCCTTCCATTTCAAAAGCTCTGCTTCTTTTGATCTATTTTTTGTGATAGCTATGCTATTCCTGCATCTCATGTTATTTGTGTCCAAACATTCCTCCTTTTTCCCCTTTTTAAGCACAGAAACAAGACTGTCTTGATGCCAGTATTTTTAGATTATAAGGGGTGGAGAGGGGGCGGGTCTTATCTACTACCCATTCTGCCAATCTTAATGGTTTTTTGTGGGGTGTTCTTTTTTTCGTGTCAGGAGCAACTTGAGAAACTTCAAGTCACTTCTGGTGTGAGAGAATTGGCCGTCTGCAAGGACATTGCCCAGGGGATGCCCGAATGTTTTGATGTTTTACCATCCTTGTGGGAAGCTTCTCTCATGCCTCCGCTGACAGAGGGAGCTCATCCGCTTTCTCCCCGGATTCGAACCTGTGACCTGTCAGTCTCTAGTCCTGCCGGCACAGGGGTTTAACCCATTGCACTACCGGGAGCTCCATTTTGTTTCTGATAGGGAGCAAGGATGCCTGGTGTAGGACACTGTACATCAAGCAACCAAATCTGATCAAGCAAGGAGATTTGATCTGAAAGAATTATAATGTATGTGGACTCTAAGAATTTGAAAGCACTACATAAATTATTATTATTATTATTATTATTATTATTATTAAAATATAATGAATATTTCTCATCTTCATATTGATACTCCTAATACATAATTAATATTCTACCTGAATTCCAAAATGCTCAAGGCACTGAACATAATTCTTTCCCAGACAGTCATGTCATCTGCATGAAATAGATAAGGCTGAGAGATACTGATTGACCCAACATCACTCAGAGACTGTCATGGCTGAATGGGGATTTGAACACCACTCACCGCCCGGTCTTAATCTGATTCTAAGTATTATTTCAACATTATGTGGCACATCTGACCTACAACTCTCACCTCAGAAGTAAATGGCACCACCGTGCAGCCATTCCAGCACCTGATTTCTATTTGGGAACATAGTTTAGTTCTACACCTTTGGGCTTCTCCAGACTATCCAATAGTTCCAGGAAAAGTTAGTGTTTTCTTTCTCAGGGTTTCACATCTTGTAACAGTTGCTTCAACCTCCCAATACAGACTTGCTCAAAACATTCTAGGATTTTTGTCCTGTTGTTTGCAGCAATTTAATACTAGTCCCAAGCTGCATGTGTCTTTTCCAAATGTTCTTTTCTCTGCTTGAGATGTGGTTAATCTAGGAAGTTGATATGGTTTCCCTACATCCCCATGTCATCCCCTCTATAAATTCAACACCTACCTCAATGCTCCTCCTCCTCCTCCTCCCCCAGTATCTACCATATATGCCCGTACATCAGTCGTGTATAAATTTGAAGGGATTCTTTGTGGCCAAATTTAGGAAATTCAGTGCCATCCATAGGTACATCAAGGATCATTCTGTGGAGAGAAGAAAGTGCTAGTGCTTCCAAAGGGAAACAGCCATCTCTGGCAACCAGCACCAATATTTTCTTAGCCAGAAAGACCAGAAGGGTGTTGTGGCAGAGAAGAAGTTGATAGTACCGTACTTCTTTTTGGATCTCTCAGGAAAAGCTAAGTCATGCTGGCCACATGACCTTGGAGCAGTGGTTCTCAACCTGTGGGTCCCCAGATGTTTTGGCCTTCAACTCCCAGAAATCCTAACAGCTGGTAAACTGGCTGGGATTTCTGGGAGTTGTAGGCCAAAATACCTGGGGACCCACAGGTTGGGAAGCACTGCCTTGGAGGCATCTACAGACAATGCCGGCTCTTCAGCTTAGCAATGGAGATAAGCACCGCCCCTCAGAGTTGGGTACAACTAGACTTAATTTCAGGGGAAACCTTTACCTTTACCTTACCGCCTTTTGTTACTCTACTCTGTGAAGGGGATAGTTTATCATTATCATCATCATCATTATGGTACAGCATTTACATATAAGTCAACTCAGTTTTTGGACAGATTTTTTAATTAACATCTCTAGATGTATACATGAGAATATACAGTATTCAGTCTGTCCCATGAATTAAATATTGAAAGAATTTTGTTATACCATTTTGTCATGGTGCTAAAGTGCTATACCAGTTTAGAACTGTATATAAAATAAGAGTGAGGAGGAGAGAACACTGAATCTAGTTAACTAGAAATGGAGGAATAACGGTCAACAGAAAACCTCTGGGGCACAAATCACATTCCCATTCCAAAAACCACCAGTGCGACTGTCCTGAAGTATAGCAGGAGGAACTACAACAATGGACAGAGATGTGAGACATCTACCCCAACCTGCTTTGGAAACTCCTGGGAAACTCCCGGAAAAAAACCACACCCTCGCAGTGGGTATTAAAAGTTGTGGTTAATACTGAAAATTCACAAGAAAAATGCCAGGACAGAAAGAACACCGACCTCTGCCAAATTTCAAGACTTTTGGCAAGTCTGAGAAGCCTTTTGTTGGCTCAAAATTACATCCACTTCCCCCACAGATACACAATGTTCACTATGATAGCAATGGCAATGTTTTATTTCTATGTGGTAGCTAAAGAAGTGTGTTTTCTTATCTGATTGAGCAATTGTGCCCTCTTCTTCTCACCCACCTGTGTTAAATTCTGGATTTGCCAACAACACGTAGGGAATGGTGGAAGCCATAAAAACGAGTGAACTCAAAGAATATGCTATGTAGGCAAATGCAATGTGATTTGTTACATACTTCCATTGTGGGCAGGGGATCAAACATAATAAAATATTCCTGTAACATTAGAACCATGAAGCTCATCTAGAATAAGATCTTAAGACTGTAATATTGACATTACAGCATTATTTTTATTCCTTTTCTAGACGTTGTCAAACTCCTTAAAAGGTTTCTACAATTTTATTTGTTTGTTTGTTTGTTTGTTTGTTTGTTTGTTTAAACCACTAAGGTAAGAGAGTGTTCCCTCCCGTAATGCAAGCTCCCAATTGTTTTGGAGAGATACACACATCTTTTATCAATTTATGCAACTGTAAAATGGAAACCTGTCTGTACCCGAAGAAATCAGTAATAAAACCCCAGTGGTTAGCCACAGTACTTAATTTTATGGGTTAGGGGTTTCTTTCTCTCCACCCCCCCCCCCCCTTCTTTTTGTAAAAAAAAATAAAGGCATGAATGCTTAAGAATTCCACATTCCTCAAGTCCTGCTTTTCATTTGGGGTTGACAGGCAAAGTTCAGAACACATCATTATGGGGGGTTCGCAGTCACTGCTAAAGGTAACACTCATATTACAAATGAATTAATAGAAAACACTTACCTTCCCTACTAGCTTGCCTTTCCTGTTCATGCAAAGGTAAAAGTCTGTCTCTTTCCCTTTGATCCGGACTTGACTGCCAAATGTGTCTGTTTCCACTAGAAGCTGGGCTTGTAAAGGAAGAAGAAAAGAAGAAGGGAAGAAAAAAATAGGCATTTATCGGACCAGTCACAGGGTAAATGAGTGAAGAAGATACCCTCCTACATATTCTCCAGACCACAGAGTGAGATAAAGTAACTCTGCTGTATCACAAGGGGCAGACGGCAAGGTGCTTCCAGAGAATCCAAAGGTGTACATAAGCCCTTATGTCCACAATATGACTAGAAGACCAATAGAACATATTTCAACATATTCCAAGATATGTATTTCAGGATTGTCACAATGTTTTGAGCTTGGAATATGTTGCATTGTTTCTACAGAAGAAACTACGCCACTTCAAAACAAGAGACATCTGGTAACTATTGACCCAGGTTGTATTTTTCATCACAAACACAAGTCTACTGATTTCAGTTCTACTTACCCCCAGTCCAGCTGAATGAAAACTAATTAAGGAAAAGGCTGTGGAGAGGTGTGTCCCCCACTACAGAAAAAACTGGGTATGAAGTGAGGCTGAGCTCTCCAAGCTGAGACAACCTGCTTCAAAGAGCACCTTGCATTCAGTAGAATGCTGAATGCAAGGGCAGATGTCTTTCTGAAGGGTGCTAACAAGACTCTGAGTGCTTTCTAGCCAAGTGAAGGGAAGACTTGGACCTCATCCCAACTGCGGAGCCCCCGGTGGTGCAGTGGGTTAAACCCCTGTGCTGGCAGGACTGAAGACCGACAGGTTGCAGGTTCGAATCCGGGGAGAGGCGGATGAGCTCCCTCTATCAGCTCCAGCTCCTCATGCGGGGACATGAGGGAAGCCTCCCACAAGGATGATAAAAACATCAAAATCATCCAGGCGTCCCCTGGGCAACATCCTTGCAGACGGCCAATTCTCTCACACCAGGAGTCACTCCTGACACGACAAAAAAAAATCCCAACTGCATATCTCAAATAGAGTAAGATACTAGGCATGGTTAGGTTTGGTCGGAATCTTCTTAATTCAGAATAAATTCGAAAAGATTTGCTTTTTGAAGTGATTTCGAAGTTTTTAAGGAAACCGGAAGTCCCTTTGCCCTTCTGAAGCTTTTTCCGCCATTTCTGCTACGAAGCAGTAAGTGAGTCCAAAATTATTCAGCTTTTTCCCGCTTCTGGTCCCTGGCCTCGGCTCAAGCCAGAGAAGCCGTTTAAACCAGAGTGGATGAATTTATTCCCTTTCCTTCCCCCCCCCCCTCCCCCCCGCGCTTCTGTCTCAAGCCAGAGAAGCTGTTTTAAACCAGAGAAGGATGAATTTCCTCCCTTTGCTCCTTCCCCCCCCCCCCCACTTCTGGAGTAAAACAACTACTTTCAAAGTAAACACCACCCAATGAAACAGGAAACAACACTTTCAAACCATTAAGGAAGGATTCAGAAGTCTCGGAAGTTTCCAAAAGTTTTGAACATTTTTTTCTGTGAAAATGGGAACTGACTTTAGGATTAAACCACCAGTGCCCCCTACATCCAAAATGAGTTTTGAACCATTTTTTAAATCAAATAAGTTTAGTAAATGCATAGAAGCAGTTGCTACAAAGTAAGGCAACAGTTATTGAAATCCCACTGGTGAGTTGCGTCTACTCTATTTGAGTGTTTAAATTATTGGGCTATAATTGGCTAGAAGGGTAGAGCTGAGCCACAGTTTCACTGAGCTGTTGTTTTTTTCTGAGAAAGTGTCAGAGATTTTTTTGTCTCTCATACACACACACATAGCAAAATGAGGCCACTTTCTTGGGCAGCTCTTTGTCTCTTGAGTGACAGCCAATATTTCTCCTCCACTACTGTAATGTCCTGGAATACTGCTAGATCTGGAGCACAGAATAAGATGCAACATGGGGGCCAGGACATTTAAAAAATGGCAACATCAGCAAAAACAGCAATCTCAAAACAAAGGAAGGAAAAAGTTCTGCTGTGGCCACTGCCGTTTCAAATGATATCCCCTTTCCATGCTACATAGTTGGAGAATTTTTCTCCTTCCCTTTCCCCACAAAAAAATAAACCTGTGTGGTTCCACAAATTTCTCTGGCCCAAAATGTGATGGAGATTTTGAAGAGGCTCTTTGCACACAGCTCTGGAGTATGCATTTGCAGGGTTGTTTGTTCAATGCATAACACTTACAGCCTCATCATTAAGGCCAGGTGAAGCGTCCCACTTCACCTGGCATCTGGGAAGAAAGAGGGACCGGTGGAGCAAATCTGTCACCCCACGTGCAGATCCCTCTTTGACAATGCTTTCCCCAACACATGAGGAAAGCATAGCCCTCCCGGTGAGGCCCAGTGCTAGCTTCATTGGAGCCAGCACAACACAGGAAGCCTCCCGTGTTGGAGTAAAAGCATCCAGTGATGTTTTTACCCCAATTGGGGGCGGGTCCTCCACTGAAATTCACACAATGTCATGTGATGTCCAGCGTGGGGCTCCATCTTCTAGATCAGTGGTTCTCAACCTGTGGGTTCCCAGATGTTTTGGCCTTCAACTCCCAGAAATTCTAACAGCTGGTAAACTGGCTGGGATTTCTGGGAGTTGTAGGCCATAACACCCAGGGACCCACAGGTTGAGAACCAGTACTCTAGACAGAGTGAAAGTGCCTAAGATGCTGAATTCACCCTATCTGATAGGTCCTAAGAGAAGAATACTTCTTGAATACTCTGGAGTGTGATCACTGTAAGTATACTCCTATCTTGGAGATTACATAGGTCCACAAAATGAAGAATCACTGATTCCCCCATAACAGGAATATGTACCAAGCAATACAACAAATAGCGATAATAAACAAATATGGACCATTTTCTATTAACAGAAATCTGCAGCATTCCTCATCCATTCAAACTCTTGAAGATTTTTTTTCTTTAAAGTTTATTGTTATTTCTGAAATGTAGGCAGTTCATTTAATCCTCTTCAAATCACCTTCCTCTTGTATATGCCATTTTAACTATATAAGGATTCACTCTTGAAAAATGCTTGCACTAGGCCTATCTATATTATCCTGGAGGTCACGGAACTGTTAATTCTGTGTATACAGTCGAGAACACCTTGCACTGTAGGGGCAAGCACCAGAGGTCACTTAAAGTCTCAATTTAAGCATGTTAATATTATGCAATGATATGCTCAATAGTTGGAACAATATTAGTTAGCCTGGCTTGACCTAACCTGGACACAAAATGGAAGTTTATCAAGTATGGGCCATGTCAGAAGTTATTCACAAATGCCTTCTTTAAGGTAATATGTCTAAAGCAGATGGTATTGGCTCTTTGGAGATGAATGGTACAAAGTTCCAGGAACATGAGCCAGAAGTTCTCAAGTGAAGAGCCCTGTCCTGAAGTCAATTTCAGGGTAAGGATCAAAAGGGGCAATAAAGGGCAGTAGCATATCCATGATCCATAAATATTCTCCTACTCGAAGCTGGGAGCAAAATGCGCCAGGCTCATAAACTGTGTACACAGATCTTTTGGAGAAGGGGTGGCAGGAGGCCATCAACAAAAATACCTGTGGCCTATGGAAGGTATCTTCAGGGAGAGTGAGAAAGATCCTCAAGGATCAGAGGAAAATCTTTGCCAAAGAGCCTGGAGAAAGATGCCTTGCTAAATGCCAACAATTGGACAAAGTAGATCAAAGTTTTGCCTGGCATAAAGCAGTTCAGTATGTTGGCCTGCCTTTCTGCAAAAATTATCTTCTCCCATTTCCTTCACTATGATGGCTGTATGTCAATACGTCAAGGGCTGAAGGGAATTCAATCCTTTCTCTTTCTTCTATGTCTAATGTTGATTGTCAGATTAAAACCAACTTTGGGTGAACTTTGTCCTATAGATTCAACAATGCAACATAATGACCAAAAAGATTTCCTATCAGCCACCTCATCTTGAGCCAAATGGTCAATTAACATCATTTAAGCAAAACGGGTCTGCCTCTTTTAAAATCCACATTTGTCTCCCAAATCCAAAACACGCTCATGAACGCTGGCTAGTTTCAAAACTACAAGATACATCACCTCACCCTCAAACTAAAACAAGTATGAGTAATACCCAGGCTGATTTTAATTTGAAAAATATCACCTTAAAAAGATGTTGGTTCCCTGCTGTGAAAATTAAAACCATCTGGATGGCGTGATTTCCAATAATTAATCTAGCTCTCCTTTGACACTGTTACTAATTAAAATATGATACCCCCTTTTTTCAAGTAAAGAATTTAAATAAATTTTAAAGAGCTCATAAAATAATGTAATAATTTTGGAAATAAATGAAAATTACCTTTCCTCTGACTTGCCTAAGCTACAAAATGCAATAGCTATAGATTTATACTAACAAGGACAAATTAAAGCTGAACTGAAACCAAGTAGGCTTTGTAGGAAAACATCAGAAACAATATAACGACCTCATCAGATGGGGTTTTTTTCCCGTCCTAGCGTGCTGCCGGCACACTGCCAGGACAGAGTCCACTGGAGCCCATCATATGACGCAGGGCTACTTCTGGAGGGGCTCCATTGGACTCCGTCCCAGCAGTGCGCCAGCAGCATGCTAAAAGGAAGTCCTGAGAATCTGGGGTGACTACAGCAAAGAGGAAACCAGGGATAGCCAGGAAACATCATGGGATGGCAGCCCATGACCAACAACAGTAAGAGCACGAAGCTGGGTGCTAGCCCATCATTTTCCACACTGTCCCCCAGCTTGTGGACCTACTTAATCTAAGGACCAATGCAGGCACAGTGCAAAGAAAAATGCAAAATATTGAATGGGAAGGCTTTAGAGCAGTGGTTCTCAACCTGTGGGTGCCCAGAGGTTTTGGCAGCCACGTTGCTCACCAGAGTGGAATACAGAGAGCATACAACCCCTCTGTTACGCCAGCTCCACTGGCTGCCGATCTGCTACCAAGCACAGTGCTGGTTTTAACCTTTAAAGCCCTGAACAGTTCCAGCCCAAATTACCTGTCTGAACGTTTCTCCCACTATGAACCATCATAAAATTTAAGATCAGCTGGGGAGGCCCTGTTCTTGATCATCACAAAACGTGACTGGTGGGGACAAGGGACAGGGCCTTCTCAGTGGTGGACCCTCGCCTATGGAACTCTCTTCCCAGTGATGTCAGATTAGCCCCTCCCTCCTGTCCTTTAGAAAGAAACTCAAAACCTGGTTATGGTACCAAGTGTTCAAACATTAGAGGCAACAATTGAGAATAAGGCTCAAGTGATATGAATGATAATAAACTGAACCTGAGTGATTTTAAGGAAATGACTTATTAATGCAATGTTTTAATGAATTGTTTTAAATGTAAAGGAAGTGAGAAGAACCAGGTACAAATATGTGAAATAAATAAATACATAAATACATAAATAAATCTTCCTGAAATCCTAATAGCTGGTAAACTGGCTGGGATTTCTGGGAGTTGTAGGCCAAAAACACCTGGGGACCCACAGGTTGAGAACCACTGCTTTAGAGGAAGGGTGGAAAACATGTGGCCTTCCTTATCTTCTTGGATTGTGGCTCCCATAAGCCAAGAAGCCCCTACTCAATATCTGAATGGCTGCACATTTTGCATGGTGATTTGGAAGGCTCTTTTGTGGAGGAAATTCTCTGAGTTCAGTCTATAGGCTCATAGGAGGTGTGCGTGGGATGTGGAGGGGGGGTTGAGTTTTAAAGGTTATTTTAAATATAATTATATTTTAATCTGTTTTTACCACACTGTTACTTTTAACTTTTTAATTGCACATTTTAGATTGTATTGCACTAAGTGTGGCATTGTTAGTTGCCTTCAGTCCCTCATGGTGAGTAAGGCAGAGTATAAATAAAGTTGTTGTTGTTGTTGTTGTTGTTGTTGATGATGATGATGATGATGATGAAAATGTATCAATAAGCATCCCACCAATTGATCCTACAGATCACAGAATACATCCAGAGCTACCCCATATCAACTGCAGATTTACTTATGTGATGTGCATATATGAAGAATATTTGCACAACAGTAAAACAGAACATCAGGCCACATTAAAGCTTCCTAAAGGGGAGCGGTCCCTGGAATTATTCTCACCATGGGGCTCTTTTCAGGAAATTTGTTTGCATTAAAATACAAGCTTTATTGCACCCCAAAGTGTAAGAAGGCGTTGGCACAGGAAAAATGCAAAAAAGCAACATTCTGCACAGAAAGGCATCTGTCGATGCATTTCTGTGCAAAAATATTGCTTTTCACACAAAAAGCAATGTTTTCTGGGAGGATGACTTGCTAAGTGCAAATAATCATCAAAACTGTGTAAAAACTTTTCTATCTCACATAGTGAGGAGAAAACTGTTGAAACAATTCCTTCTTGCATGCAAGAACAAAATAAGTGAATATTTACACCCCTCTTGAGATACAGTATATATTAAAACCAATGGGAGCCCAGCAAAGAGTTCAAGCCAACAGTGGACAGGTAAAAGCTTCATGTGTTGTTTTTCCCCCTTGAATAGATCACAAAATAACAAACCATGAAATTAGACTTTTGCATGGCACGAAACTAATGGACCCAGGCTTGAATTCTTTCAGTTGTGATTATTCTAAGCCAGTTCTATAATATAGTCAAGAATCATAGCACACAAACTGTCTTAACCTTTTCTTATAATCTTTTTGGATTACTATCCACAACTTTTTAAAATAATCTTTTGGTATTATTAACTTAAATCCTTTAAAATAACCATTTACATTTTTAAAGCCATTTTTTAAATGTCGACACTATATTCTTCAGGTATTCACTGCACTAGGTTGCAGTGTTGGATGGGAATCCAAGTTTCGGTCACCATAGAGCCATGCAATTCATTGGGTGGCATTGAGTCATTCATAAAGTGCCATTTGTACTAGAATCTGCCTTCCTCCAGAAGAGCATGTTTATTTACTATATTTATTTACTATATTTATATCCCGTCCTTCTCGACCCCAAAGGGGACTCAAGTTTCGGGCAGCCACTACTTTATTCTCCCAGAATGCCCTGAACCTATGTAATTCCACGGCATTCTGATGGCCCTTCCACACAGCCCTATATTCCTGAATATCAAGGTAGAAAATCCCGCATTATCTGAGTGTGGACTCCAATAACCCAATTCAAAGAAGATATTGTGGAATTTTCTGCCTTGATATTCTGGGATATAGGGCTGTGTGGAAGGACCCTGAATGGAACAATTGACTGTTATTTAGATAATGCCATTCCTGCTCAACTTTTTTCAACTTCTGGCCAATAGAATACAGGAGAATCATATAAATTGCTTCTAAAGATAGGAAAGGAGGATTTAGGGCAGAAGTGAGCAACTTGTGGCCTTCCAGACGCTCTCCATCTGTAATTCCCATTAGCTTTCACTATTGTCTATTGGTCTCCACTTCTCCAGGAGGTCCCCTTTCACAGAAAAAGGCATGCATGTAAACTGGAAATGGTCTTACATTGCTTCTTAGGGCCCTTCCACACAGCCATAAAACCCAGGGGCTCTTAGGCCAGCATAGGACCCTCTGCTCAAACACTGACACTATCCTCAGTTGGAATGAAACACTCATGAAAGTAAGGGCCCTTCCACATAGTCATACAACCCAAAATATCAGGGCAGAAAATCCCACAAAATCTGCTTTCAACTGGGTTATCCGAGTCCACGCTAACATATATTCCAGTTCAAAGCAGATATTGTGGGATTTTCTGCCTTGATAGTCTGGGTTATATGACTATGTGGAAGGGCCCTTACTTTCATGAGTGTTTCATTCCAACTGAGGATAGTGTCAGTGTTTGATCAGAGGGTCCTATGCTGGCCTAAGAGCCCCTGACCTCACCAAAGTCTGGACATAGCCATGTGTCACTATTATATGCCCCACTGCAATTCTGGACCAATGAAATAACATTATATTCCCACAATGTTGACAATAACGGGAAGTGAGTTCCAGAGTCGAGGGGCCACTACCGGGAAGGCCCTCTCCCTCGTCCTCTCCCTCGTCCCCACTAATCAAGCCTGCGAAATGTTATTGATGTTGTTTGATGTATTTTGGGCTTGGCCTCATGTAAGCCCCATCAAGTCCCATGGGGAGATGGTAGCGGGGTACAAATAAAGTATTATTATTATTATTATTATTATTATTATTATTTGTCCTTTATAATCCAAAAAAATAGCTCATTAGCTTATTGCATATTAATAGCTTCCCTAATTTGATTTACTCTTGTGTTGTTGGAATCATAGGAATTTACAAAAGAAATACTGTCCTTTTAGTATTTCTGTTTTTTTTAATTCTTTCAAATAAGTAGGGAGCTAAATACTAGGTTGCTTTAAACATCAGGCCCTTGCAAGAAGTACTAGAGGGAAGACTGATATCCTTTGTTAGAAATCACTTCTAAGAGAAATTCTCTTATGCTGGCAAGCTTTCCCAGAACTGGTCCATTTAGCTTAAACTTTCTCAAGAACTCCCACTGGAAAGAAAGCCAATTCCTCACATGTCTAGCTGAAAATGATTATATGTATATCTGTATATATATATATGTGTGAGCCGAAAAGCTATAGTCCACCTAAAAAAAACATTAAGTCAGAGAAACATTTGAGGGTGGTGATGCCAATTATCTTTCAAAGATTTCCCTTGAGTGGGAGGATGGGAACCAGAAAGCTAATGAAAAGATATTATGCGCGAGTTACTGGAAACTGAGAAATGTAAGGCTTAGATTTTTCTGTATCAAATAACTACTTCTTACCACATTCAGCTAAATCAAAGGAGGTAGGAGGCGCGCTGATAGATTTGGCTAAATGGGTTCATGTAAATACCTCTCTTCCCACCCTGATCTACATCTTACAATCCAGTTATGGCCCCTTGGGATTCATATACTATTTGTATAAAGCAGCCTCCTTCAACCAGGTGCTTTCCAGATGCTTGTTGTTGTGGGCCTTCAAGCCATTTCCAATTTATGGTGACCCTAAGACAAAGCTATCACCTTTTTTTCAAGATTTGCGCAGAGGAGATTTGCCTTTTTTTCCTCTGAGGCTGAGATCTTGCCCAAGATCACTCAGTGGCTTTCCAAGACTGATTGTGGATTCAAACCCTTGCACTTGGAGTCATCAAACTTTATCACACAAGGCTGGTAAATCCCAATTACAGCAGGATAACAGCATTTGTAGGAGTACTTATTGCACAACACTATGCCTCTCCTGTTGCTGTCTTGAAGGTAAATAGTTGGAGGAGCACACTTTCTCATAAATGGGAAAAACCTGTGAATGGCTCCCAGTATCAATGTTTGAGTGCATAGGCATCATTCCCCTCTCTCCCCTTCATTATTCCTACGTAGTCTGAGATTGGCTTCACATATGGAAGAGTGATCCATACGTAGGGCAGAGGGATGTTTGCTAAAGTTAGCTTCAATTTCATTCATTCCCTGCCACCCCTCCCCTCAAAGAAACACTTCTCTTTATTCTAACACCCCTCTCCTTGGATCCATCACTCCTGTGATCACCAACAGAGAGGGGGATCCAAACAGGAGAAAGAGAGATAGGGACCCGCATATACTTCTCCAACTTTTGAAAAAAAAATGGGATGGAACAACCCATTTTACAAAGTATACAAAATGGGTTGGGGAGTGAGGAGGAGGTTTTCTTTAATATTGTATTTAAATGTTTGTGGAAACAGTTTATTCAGTTTGCATCACCACTGTGGAAACTTTTTGATGAAGAGTATTTTTAAAATATTTCAGAAAAAGACGTAAACAATGAGTCAGTTCAGGGATCAGCACAAGCTCTCCAGTGAATGAGGTTCAAGATAAACCTAGGAATAGTGAATCACTTGTTATTGCCTATCACCACCTTTTTATATCACCTACACTATTCAAAAAAGCTTTTAAATCTTTGCTTGTTTAAGTTCAAAATATTAGCTGCTGCATTTTCTAATGTTATCTGTGACTGATACTTTAGAATTAAATGCCCACAACCTTTACTGTAAAGATGCTACTCCAATGTATTATTTGCATCCATTAATCTCATGTTTTATTACCCTTTTAAGTTTGTATAAAAGTATAAAATGACCCACTACCCACCAACTGTCTCTCTGTATGGGAGAGAGTTTCAGTAATAATCTGGTTCTCAACCTCTGGGTCCCCAGGTGTTTTGGCCTACAACTTCCAGCCAGTCTACCAGCTGTTAGGATTTCTGGGAGTTGAAGGCCAAAACATCTGGGGACCCACAGGTGGAAAACCACGAATTTTGGTCCCTGAAGACCAGGGTTCAAATCTATGCTTGGCCATTGAAACCTACTGAGTGACACTGGACAAATTACTCTCCCAGCCATAGACAAAGGGAAGGGCAAACACCCTCTGAACAAAATTCTGCCAAGAAAACCCTGTGATGGATTCCTCTTAGGGCCAACATAAGTCAGAAATTATTTAATGACTCCCCAAAACAACAGATATTATAGATAGATAGGCTATTGTGTCAGTATAATTCCCATTTTATAGATCAGGGATAAAAACTCATCTTCTGTTAAGAGCAGGAACAGGGAAAGTGCTGCCTCTCGTGTGGTATTGAGCTGAAACTCCCATCATCCCTCCTTACAGGAAAGTCTAGAAAAGTTCCCTTTGGGAGTCAAACTCCTAAAATTGCATGGCCATGTGCCCATGGTGCAACAACAGTTGTTGTGGGACTCTGGAAGCTGAAGCTTCAACAGTAAATTTCTTCGTTCTGAGCTAGAGCTAATGGGGTTTCCAGTCTACTAAGCCATCTTCTTCCCATCCCTACACTAAGAGATTATGGCCAAGCAAAGACTTGGCTTCAACAGCCTAAAAGCCATGTCATAAACTGAGCCCATTGAAAATGGAGTAAATGCACGGGGAGATTGCAGTATTTGTTGATGTAGTTTTGGTATTTAAAAAAAAGAAAAATAACAAATTAATGTTTCTGTTAACTCAGACTATTGTGTGGAAATTCCTGATGCCTACTGCCACATTTACTCTCAACACTCAATTGGTTTCTCTTGAATTAAGAAACACTAGCCGTCCCCTGCTGTGGCCCAGTCTGTGTATGTGTTTTGTGTGGATATATATGTGTATATGTGTATGTGTTTGTGTTTGTGTGTGTGTGTGTGTGTGTGTGTGTGTGTGTGTGTGTATATATATATATATATATATATATATATTTGTGTATATGTGTGTTTGTGTATATATGTGGTTTTGTGCATGCGTTGTAATGTATGTTTGGGGGGGGGGGGGCTTTTTAAGTCTCTTCTGCTGTGTTTTTCAGTATTTTTATGAGTGATGGTCATTCGTTGGCCTGATAGGTGTATTGTATCCAAATTTGGTGTCAATTCATCCATGGTTTTTGAGTTATGTTAATCCTACAAACAAACATTGCATTTTTATTTATATAGATAATGGAGCAGTATGTCCCTGTCCCGTCTCCCTGTTTTTAATTTATGTTAAATTATAGTAAATAGTTCATTTACGAAACAACACTTTCGAAATATAAACCTATGTCTCTTCTAAACAAATTAAAAAGAAAGGATAAAAGTTGCCATTCAATCCATAAGATAACCTCAGCAAATCATGGCTTCGGAGAAATGATAGTGCAGATCCATGAAATTGCTACAAACAGTCCATAAAAAGAATATCATGAGAACACAAGGAGCAACAATCAACAAAACTCATTATATTGTTAAAACAAACTCTCTTTTTTACTACATTTGAAGAGCCTTTTTAAGAGTTACAAACATAAAGATTTACATCCTGTGATTGGAAAGAATATGAAATACAAAATCCATCCAAGAGGAAATCTTACCCTTTACAACTATGCTTGGACATCACTAACTCGCATAGTAATTTTTAGATCCAAAGGTAACATGTTGCATTTGGTGCAATGTGCGAAATACGATAAGGATTTTTACTTGAGCCATACACAGATCTCAAAACTGTGTGATGTAGTCATTTGTCTACAATTCTGAAGACAAGATTCGAATCATTGCTCAGCCATGAAACCCACTGGGTGATCTTGGGCAAGTCACTCTCAGCCTTAGACGAAGGCAATGGCAAACCCCTTCTGAGCAAGGATGTAATCACATTGATGAGGTCCTCCATGCCAATTCGTCAGCCTCTGTGGCAAATTGGCCACAGAAAGCAGGACAATCCCAGTGCCCCAACTGCCTGGCAGCAACACTTCCCCATCACACGTAGGGAAGCGTCACTCCATGATTAATCCCCACAGTAGCCCCATTGTTCCTAATGGAACACAGGGAGGCTCCCGTGTTGGTGGCACAGTGTCCTACCTTGCTGTTGCCCCAGTTGAAGCTACATAAGGTGATGGCTGGTGTGAGGCTCCATCACTCAATTGGGGCAGTAGCATCCTCAGATGTTAAAAATTTGTTGTGTGATGAGGTCATAAGTCTTGCCAAGAACACCCTGCCATAGGTTCATCTTAGGGTCACCATAGACCAGTGGTTCTTAACCTATGGGTCGTGGGCCAGCAGTGGGCCATGAAGACAAAAATCTAGTCCACATGCCTCCTTCCTCTTTATTTATTTTATTTATTTTATTTTATTTTCACTCCTTTGTTGTCACCTGCCTCTCCTTTCCTGTTGCTGACCATGGCATATCTTCTGTATCAGAAACGAGAGCTGATATGGTCTATCCAATGCAATCAGGACCCCAAACCGAATCTAAAGTTGAACAAAAACTGATTCATAACCCTTTTGGTACTAATGTTGGAGAGTGGTCCCTGATCAAAATGGTCTCTGGTCAAGTAGTCCCTGGTCAAAGTGGTCCCTGGTCAAAAAAAGGTTGGGAACCACTGCCGTAGATTAAAAATGACTTGAAGACACACAAAAACAATACTCAAATCTGCCGTTTATTTGGCACACAAACAAACAAAAAGTATCCCTAACCTAACCCTAAACTTCACATATTTTTGTTAAATGGACACTATCCGTGTAGGAAAATCCTAATGTGTGCAGGAGTCCCTTAGAATGTCTGAAATATCTCTGAGCATAGCTTACATTTACAACCCAAATGTTGAATCCTATGATACATGATAGAATGACCTCGCATCCACTCCATAATCATGACATAATGAAGAGGGAGCTATGCCAAAATTATGTAAAATCTGTAGGGACTAATAAAACCTGCCGGCTATGAACAAGTCAGAGAACCTATATTGCTTGTATATTGGAATTGTATTCATATAAACTCTGAACTCTGGCATCTGATTTCTCTTTTACTTGCTCTGGTACACATAAGATGTGGATGTTACTGAAGTAAAAGAAAACATTGACAGCAGAAAATGCAAGTGTCCCATAGACTTCATCTTAAATTATAACATTATGAAAGCAGACTTTTTTTTTGAAGAAAAAAAGGAAATTAGCCTCACATTAAAGCACTAAGTAATCTTTTAGTATTTGTCAATGTTTTTTAAAACTTGATCTGACATTTAATCTCAAAATGCATCAGAGAACCCACTTCTAATTTATGTTTTACTCTGTTTTGCCTGCCTCTCTGTATTTGTACAAGATGAACTCGTGCAGGTGAAGTTTGAGGAAGAAGTCATATCAAGTATAGAAACTTCCATCTCCATATAGTGAGGATTGATTTTATCTATCTATCTATCTATCTATCTATCTATCTATCTATCTATCTATCTATCTATCTATCTATCTCCCTGTGTTGGATCACCAAGATCAAGATCCTGTTTAACACTGATGGAGGACAAAGGTTTACAGCATAATTATGCTGGATATTGGGAGGGTGAGAGAGGCAGCATTGTTTAGTGGTTTGTACATTGGAGTAGGACTCTGGGAAACCCAATTGGGGTTGTTCTCTTTCTTTGTGCATCTTCAGAACCACTGTGGTATTACAGGACCCCAAACTATATAGCTGTATAAGTCAAAGCCTGCATTCTGTAAGCAGAATCAGTGCCTACTTGTGTTTGTTATGAAAGATACACTTTGGTACCACCATACCACCTCAGAATACTTATGGTAAAGGTAAAGGTTTCCCCTGACATTGTCTAGTCGTGCTCATCTCCATTTCTAAGCCAAAGAGCCAGCATTGTCCGTAGACACCTCCTAGGCCATGTGGCTAGCATGACTGCATGGAGCACCACAGAAATGGTACCTATTGATCTACTCACATTTGCATGTTTTTGAACTGCTAGGTTGGCAGAAGCTGGGCCTAACAGCGAAAGCTCACCGTGCTCCCTGGATTCAAACTGCCAACCTTTCGGTCAGCAAGTTCAACAATTTAACCCACTGCAAAACCAGAATAGTTACCAGAGGTGTAATAGAAGAAGGACCTGCAGAGATAAAGTGTCGAGTCTTTCCAATTAGTAGGCATGAAGATGGGGTGATTTCTGCTAGGCATCTCTAATCCCTCCAAATTGGAGCCCCCGGTGGCGCAATGGGTTAAACCAGACATCCTCAAATTGTGGCCCTCCAGCTGTTTGGGCCTTCAACTCCCAGAATTCCTGACAATTGAGCAATCTCATTAGGGCTTCTGGGAGTTGGAAGCCCAAACAGCTGGAGGGCTGTAGTTTGAGGATGCCTTGGTTAAATCCTTGAGCTGGCAGGACTGCTGACTGAAAGGTCGGGAGTGGGGTGAGCTCCTGTCTGTCAACTCCAGCTTTCCATGTGGGGACATGAGAAAAGCATCTCACAGGACAATAAGACATCCAGGCATCCCCTAGGCAACTTCCTTCCAGATGGCCAATTTCCTCACACCAGAAGCAACTTGCAGTTTCTCAAGTTCCTTCTGACACGAAAAACAATCCCTCCAAGTTGAGCTACAATTCTGATAGTTGCCAACATGAAAACCGATTTTCTTTAGCATCAATGTATGGTTGCGAACTATCCCAGTTATTATGCAATGCATTTTAGAGTGATCTGCTGTTGAATGGCCATTCAAGGTCAATTAGCTTAATGAAAACTGCTAGCAGGTCCACAATCAAAAGTGATTTGAAATGAAAACTGTTTGAACAGATTTGGCCTTTACGTTATGAGACAGTAGGGTGTTTTGAACACAGTGTGCTATGCTTTTATCTTTATATCTATTAATTATGTTTTAAATCTGGCCAAGAAAACCACAGGACAGTTTTGCTTGGAGGTTGCCATAAGTCTGAAAGGACTTGAAGGCACACAACAATAACAACTATTTTAATTGTGTGCTTTTCTAAAAGAGTCTATTTTTTTAACAAAAAAAATAGTAAAAGAAAGTAAAGTAAAAAAATAACTGTACTTTGTTTTGCTTTTTGTAAGCCACTTTGGATCCCTTCTCAAGAAAAAGGTGGGGTATTAAAAAATAAATATCTAGGCAAGTAAATAAGTAAACAAACAAAGAAGTGAATACATTTGCTGACATGGATCAACATAGTTGTTTGAATTTTTGGAGTCTCTTCATTTTCATGGCTATGGGTACTGTCATGCCAAAATTCACCACTTCATCCTTGCCAGATACCTTCAACCTTTTTCTCTGTGTTAACCATATTTTAATATGTCTTGTTGCATTTTTTTTAGTTCTGGAGTCCCATTTTTACAAGCCACAGTAAACACAAAGCCTGGAGACCCAAAATTGTGTACAGCAATGAACTTTCTGGAACAACATGGACCTATTTTGAACATCCAACCAAGCAACTAAAATACATTTAGTTTCTCTGGGCCAAAAGAACTAGGAGGAAAGTCCAAATAGCTCTGGAATTTGCCAGTATCTCCTTGATAACATGTCCTTTTTATTTTCATTGCCAAGGCAACATCCAAAAAAGAAGTGTGATGTATAAGAAACAATAAATTATGAAAACAGGGGACATAAGTTATGGGAACACCATGGCTTTCTATCTTGAAAACAGTCCTAATTCTGGCCAGAGGTTCAAAATGATGTGTTTACTCAGAATAACATTGCCAATCCATCAGTTCAGTAACTAGTTGCTCTTCTCCAGTGGCCAAGAAAGAGCCATTTCTGCAACACTGTCTTCTCTTCCCACATCAATCTCTTGGTGCGCCAGGGTTCGACACAGTCCAAAAGGGAGCCTCTCCAAGGTCGCACACTGTTGCGCTTGTGAGCACACCAAGCAGAAGTTAATCAGGGGGAATTTGTTGAGGGTTTTAAAGCATTGGTTGAATTCAAATTACAAGCTGTGCCTAATATAAAAAGATGTTATTTTCTCTGTATGCTGAGCAGGTTTTATTACTCTGTGCCCTCCAATAAAACTTGAAATTATGATGATTCATTTTACAAATGGGAATATCCATGTTTGTATATTTGCTCAAAGGAGTTCATTCTTTCCCCCCAACCCAGCTTAAAGTGAGAAATATCTCAAAACTAAGGTTGCACTATGCTCATCTATTAAATAGGAAAGATTCTTATGGATTTGGAACTTGGAGAGGTGAACAGAGGTAGGAGAGAAATAGGAGGAATTCATACCCACGAAAAGGTTGAATATTAGTTATACTTGAGACATTCTTCAAACAAAACCAAACAAAACCAAGAATAGCTTTTTGTATGACCAATGTGTTGTTGTTGTTGTTGTTCATTCGTTCAGTCACTTCCGACTCTTCGTGACCTCATGGACCATCCCACGCCAGAGCACCCTGTTGGCCATCACCATCCCAGCTCCTTCAGAGTCAAGTCAGTCACTTCAAGGATACCATCCATCCATCTTGCCCTTGGTTGGCCCCTCTTCCTTTTTCCTTCCATTTTCCCCAGCATCATTATCTTCTCCAAGCTTTCCTGTCTTCTCCTGATGTGGCCAAAGTACTTCATCTTTGCCTCTACTATCCTTCCCTCCAATGAGCAGTCAGGCTTTGTTTCCTGAAGTATGGCCTGGTTGGATCTCCTTGTGGTCCAAGGCACTCTCAGAATTTTCCTCCAACACCAATGTGTATCAAAGTATATTAACAGCCCACAATCAATGTCCAAGAAAAAAAACGGTTGTATCCAATTGAATAAATATAGTACCTGTGTCTGGTACACGAAAGAGAGAGAGAAATGGCAGTACGCGTATCAGAAACATGGTTCCACAACAGAGTTTCTCAAACTGTGCTCCTCCAGGAGTTTTAGATTTCAGCTACCAGAAATCTCAGCCAGTTTACCAGCTGTTAGGAATTATGGGAGCTGAAGTCCAACACATCTGGAGGAGCACAGTTTGAGAAACTCTACTCTACATGATCCTGTCCCTTCCACTAACCTTTCCAAGCTATGCCCTGGGGCCATTACAGAGCAAGGTTTTTTGCTTGCACACAGCAAACCACCAGCCCAGGCAGCTGGTAGAAACTTGGAGCATATAAGAAGGTTTACTAAGCAGTCTCGCTTTGCATATTCCAAATAGACCATGCTCAATTCCTCCCCCACCCGACTCTTTGCCTCCTTTCACCCACATCCAGAATGAACTGTGGAAAGAATTCTGGCAAAACCAAAGAGATACATTCCACTCGCTCTCTGCCAAAACTCCAACAGAGCTGAACCACTTGGCTTCATGCACCTGATGCAACATGGCTACTGTTCTAAAGGCTGGCACCTTAGCAGCAGTCAAACCTATTGGGAATCAAAAAGTATGGTAGTTTCCTTGTGATTATCTTCTATCAGCTGTTTAATGTTTTTTGGAATATTTCTCCTCTGTTGCATCAGGAATATTCAATTCCCCTAATTTTCATGAGATACTGTAGATCTCCTTCATTCCCCTTTCCTCTCCTCAAGGCCGGACCATAATATTATGCAGAGATTACTGCCTCAAGTGGTAGATGATGCAGGCACTGGGTACCCAACCGTTCCCCCTCTGTCATGCAACTTTCAAGAGACCCTGCAACCCCTAGTTTAATGAAAGACTGTCTCTCACAGCCAATGGAGAAAAAAGAATGGTGTGACAAAAATTCATCTTTTCTTTGCCATCTTTTCTTGCCACAAGCAAGAAAATATCTTGGGTCAGCTAAGTTGCTTGCTAGGTATAAAGTTGAATGCTGATAGGTTCATCTGTCAGCAGTGGTGTACCTATGAGATGATGGAAAATGAGAGAAGTGCCCCAAATAAGAATTCTCCCACACAAGTAACTGCAGTCTACAAATTATAAATGTCAGTTGAACCTTTAGAACCACCCCCCAAAAATGGCCAGGAAGGGTTACGAAAGGGATGCAAACACAGCAAATACAAAAACTGTAGTTGTGAAACATTTTCAATTTCAAAATTGAAAATAGGAGCTGCAGTGGTGAAATAGGTTAAACCTTTGCGCTGGCTGAACTGCTGACCTGAAGACCTAAAGACCTGAAGGTTGGTAGTTTGCGAGACAGGGTGAGCTCCTTTCTCTCAGCCCCAGCTTCCCATGCAGGGACATGAGGGAAGCCTCCCACAAGATGGTAACACATTCGGGTGTTCCCGGTTAATGTCCTTGCAGACATCTTGCAGTATATTCTCAATTTGCTTCTGACACAATAAAAAAAATCCAAATTTCAGAAACCAAATGAAAATTTCTTTGAGGGCTAGTATACTTATTGGGGTGACAATGCCCTCCTTTTAGCTGTGACCATCAGTCAGAGGTCTTGACTGGCTGTGACTCTTAAGGTGCTCTCTCAAAGCAGAGGCCAGATTGAAACAAATTGGCTTAAGCTTTCTTATGAATCTACACAGTTCTGTAATCCTGCTAATTTTTTCAGAGGTACAGAAATTGAGTAGCAAAACTTTCTGGGAATTATCTATGAGAAAATACAGACTGAGGGCTCTTCCAGGCAGGCCCTATATCCCAGGATCTGATCCCAAGTTTTCTGTTTATCCCAGATTATCTGGCAGTGCGGACATAGGCTTTTCTTGACAAAATTTGTTTGGAGGAGTTTTACCTCCCTCTGAGGCTGAGAGAGTGTGACTGTCCCTAGGTCACCCAGTGGGGCTCCATGGCCAAACAGAATTTGAACCCTAATCTGTAAAGTTACGGCCCACCCCTCAAAACCACAACACTACACTAACTTTGTTTGAGTAGATTACTATTGCATTTTAAGTGCAGGAATGCCCTTGGAAAGTGGGTGGAACCTAACAAGCATATTATACTAGTCATGGGTCTATTTCAGTCACGACCACTTTTCTAATGGGTAAAATTCAAACTACTGATTTTGTCCTGAAAATGCTTAATGGCCAGAATTTTTGAGGGATCACTTACAATTACAATAACCAACCAGCAGCAGGGGAGAAGAATTCCTGTTACTCTCAAATTTTATTTTATGGGACGTGGGCAGTTTATTTCCTTGTGCTTTTTGTTAGTTTTCAAGAATGATTTAATTCTATTTTTATTGCACATCGTTCTACAAGTTTATTAGTCAAAGCTGAAAATATGTAAAATAAATAAATAAATTCCCTTTTTTTTTTAGTTTGTTTGGAACAAAAATTAAGCTCAGCCTAAACTGCTCCGAGTAAATACGGCCATTCTCCTGAGATTTTTTTTATTGAAAGGATCCATCTCTTACTAAATAATGCATCTTTAGCAGAGATCTAATACACTACACAAGAGTTTTTAAAAAGAGGATGCCTGGATTAATTGCAGGATACTAAGTGCAAATTATGAAACCTTTCCCATTTAGAGTCCGGGTCTCAAGGGGGGTTTAATAAGACTGGAAGTTGCTCCGCTGAGGGTTATTGTATACAGGAAAGGGGTAATCACGGGGAGGAGGGGAAAAGATGCATCTGCCATATGGCCAGTCTCAGCAACTATCTCCCAAAAGATAAAAATGAAGACTGCAGTAGGTTTGAATGTACCTGAATAGTTTTTTTTATGCAAACCACTGTCTCTTATTTCTAAACGCTGGGTGGAATTCTCAGGACAAGCCCTGGTGATTGTTTGTTTCTTTATAGGAGGCTGAGCCAGGATTTGCTAAGGAGCCAAAATGGCACAAGACTCGTCCTTCCCTGACGTGTTCCATGATTGTTATCCATTTATATCACACCTAGCCCCTCTACAGTGAGCTCAAATGATCGGCAATTTCAGAGAGAGGAGAGAAGCATTTCACATGGTGTTCCAGCAAGGGAATTTTCCTGCAGACTGAAGAAGCAAAAGCATCAATGTTTCCTGAATCATCCCCAACAGGGAGAATATCATACTGGCTGCAGCTTGTTTGGAGGTCAAACAAAATCAATAGAGCTTTCTCTCTGTCTCTCTCTTAAGCGGTCTTTATGCTAAACCTCTTTTCAGTGGCATCTGGAGGAAAATGGGCCACGTTTTACTGTTTTTTGTGTTCAGCATTTTTAACCACTCACAAGCCAAGCAAACCTAGTAGTTCTTTCAAGCAGACACTCGACGGCACTCTGCCTAGTTTCTTGAGTCATCCTATCACTTTTACGGCACAATGACATTGTTAGCAGAATTAAGTCAAGCCACCTCGACCTTGGGATTAATGAGGCAAGGGAGATAGGGGAATTAATCCAATAACCTGTCTGATCAGAAATTATATTTAATGCTGGTCATCAATTGGTTTAACATAGGTCACCGTGTAAAATACATGCCAGTTTAGCCCCAAAGACTGACAGTTATGCTACATCTTTAGTCAATCTCTGTTGAAAAGCAAGGGGAGGGGGGAGGAATTGGCTATGAGCTGGTTTGGCTTTTGTAAGATTTTACCGTTTGATTTTTACCATTACTCACAGACATAAGCTTAATGGCAAACGCAGGGAGGAAGCTACACCTAAATCTTACGCATGTTTACTCTAAACAACAACCTCATCAGATGGGCCACCTTGAGTCCCCTTCAGGGTTGAGAAGGGTGGTATACAAATACCACAAATAAATAAATAAATAGGGACACAAGAATCATGACACATCCCATGGAGGGAAATGTCGGCTTCCCACCTTCCCTACATTGATCTCAATTGAACACGGCAAGCCTCCTGTGTTGCTGCCACTACAGCATGCACTGGTTTGTCTTCCCTTTTTGCCTCGGAGCCCCACTAGAAGTAGCTGTGTATCATGGAATGGGAGCCAGTTGCCTCTGTGGCAAAAAGAAAGGCAAACTGGCACATGCTATCAAATTTACCCCAGTCTGATGAGGTCATAGATCCAACTATATCCACTGCTTGCTGCTAAGTAAAAAATAACAACAATAATAATAACTTTATACCCTGTCACCATCTCCTCGAAGGGACTTGGGGCAGCTCACAAAAAACACACACAATAGTGCCATGACAAAACTGCATACATTTACATAAACAACATAAATTCACATAAAAACAGCATACGTAGTTACATAAGTAACTATGGATCAAATTGAAACCTGTAAAAAGTTATGGTCTAGGCCTTCAAAATAAGTTTATTTACATTATTTAAGATAAGACAGAGAATATATTTATCTACAGATGCTATTGGAGTGCATCTCCCATCCAAATTAACTATTGTTTATGTTGACTAGGGCTGATGGACATTGCAAGTCAACCTTTGGAAGGCCACTGTGAAAGATGAGGCTTCACCGGAGGCATTGCCTTCTCTTCTTCCTGACCTCAGTAGCAGACAAAAGCCAACTGCTCAGGGCTTTTAAAGATTCAGTAGGAATTGAACCATGTAGTTGGAGAGATGAAGCCAATGAAAGACCAGAGAGATGCTCTGAACACTAAATAGAAAACTAAAGTCAGAAGAGGGTTGAGTTCCTCCCTTGTCTTGAGTCAGGAAGAAGCAGAAAGCTATTCTCCAAGACCCCCATGCAGCCTTGCTTATTGGAAGGAATTAGGAGACACTCTTCAGGAGAGTTTTAGCCAGAGAAAGACTATGGAGTCAGGAGATGAATCCCTCAACTAAAAGAAATTGTAAAAGCAAAGAGAAACTTAGCTAAGGCTAATCAACTATTTTCATGCATTGTTTCTCCTGCAGCTATTTCCTACCAAGGTGCTTATTCTGCAACCACGTACTTGACCCCTTAAGAAGCAAATCTTGCAACCACTTACCTATTCCCTTATTCCCTACTGAGGCTAGTATCCTATAGCCCAGGCATGAGCAATTTCAGCCCTCCAGGTGTTTTGAACTTCAACTTCCACAATTCCTAACAGACGGTAAGATGATTGGGATTTCTGGAAGTTGAAGTCCAAAGCACTTGGAGTGCCGAAGTTTGCCCATTCTATAGACACATACAGAATTTCATTCTGCAAATACTTACACAGTCCAACCAAAGCCTCTCATTTAAACCTAACCTAAAAATTATTCTCTCTACCCCCTTACACCAAGTTAGATTGAATGGGCATGAAAGCCTGGGGGTGGTGATGATGTACACCTGCCCATAGAGGCTACAACTCCTGATAGCCACATTCCCCATTCCTCAATTAAGAAAAAGGAAATTAATACACATTCCTAAATCTTGGTGTGCTTAACAATATTATGCCTACCACACCAGCAATGCCATGTTTAATCAATTACATTGAGTAAAGGTCTTTAACTGATTGGTTTTGAAAGTGCTCCAATTAAAAAGTTAATTATTTTCAATGGAACATTTTCCCCTCTGGAATATATATCATTACTCTGCAAACATAAGTAAATTTAATCAAGTAGTTAAGTGTTTAATTCAAATGTAATTAATTATCTGAGGTTTCTTTAATTGGAAGACAAGCGTGGTTTCTTGTCAGCATCCCCCCTCTCCTTGCAAAAGAGAACCTCTCCTTGCAAAAGAAAAGAAGACTGAACATTTTAGAGCGCAATCTACAAAAAATGTATACAACACAGAAGTTTAATACAATGGAAACTTTTTTCCGGATCTGCTAACACAAGTTCAACAATAAGTCAGAAAGTTGGACTGATTACAACAACAAAAAATAAACCCAATAAGTAAATAAATAAAAACATACACACAAAATAACAATCAGATGCAGAAGGCTTGCTGGGAATGCAGCAGCTGATGTCAACTTTAACATGAATTAATAATGTGATAGATAGATATCCAGGCCTCATCTGTTCAGGAATGCTCTTCTGGGCCCAAGCAATCATAAAGGACACAGATAAATGCAGTGATTTCCTGCTCTCATCAATGATTATATCCATTTTCCCTTTTGCATCCTACCTACAACTTCCTTCTGCAAAATTATCGTTGTATTGTCGAAGGCTTTCATGGCCAGAATCACTGGGTTGTTGTAGGTTTTACCGGGCTATATTACCATGTTCTAGAGGCATTTTCTCCTGAGGTTTCGCCTGCATCTATGGCAAGCATCCTCAGGGGTAGTGAGGATGCACTACCTCTGAGGATGCTTGCCATAGATGCAGGCAAAACTTCGGGAGAAAATGCCTCTAGAACATGGCCATATAGCCTGGAAAAACCTACAACAACCCAAAATTATCATTGTTTCTCCAAACTCAGTGCATGGGTCTGATCCAAGTCCTCTGATCCAAGAAAGGCAACCTCCGTTGGGTTGTTGAAAATGCAATCCTGGCTACCTGGTTTAAAATAAGAACTAGAAGGCGGGACAAGTCAAGACCATGAAGTTGACCATCAGCAGCTCTCTCCACGCCCAGTAACCAGACCATGGGGCCACACAGGTCACATACTGACAGATTCCCCCATTTTAGGGAGCTGATCTTCTGGACCCATCTAAAGTATCTAGTTTTGGATCCTACCTCCCAGTTTCTGGTCAAACAGCTCAAACTTCTGGAAGTGGGCAAATATCCCATAGTAGCAGTACATGGGGCAGATTACTTCAGCAAGCTTTTCCAACATTCACTGTTATGTCTCTGATCCAGTGCAGGATAGAATCAAAGGAATGAAAGGAGAAATGGGGGAGATGGAGAAGAAGGAAAGGGAACATAAATTTGGGAAGAAGAGAATGAAGCAGACCGCCTTGAACTCACTGGAAGGAAAGCTGTATGATCAATCAAATTAATATCAGGAGGAGTATTAAATATACTATGAAACAGGATTTGAATTACGAACCAATGCCATTAAAATGTTGCTGCACTATTTTTAAGTGGTGTATCCTCTTCATAGGAGCCGCAGTGGCACAGCAGGTTAAACCGCTAAGCTGGTGAACTGAAAGGTTGGCGGTTTGAATCTGTGGGACAGGGTGAGCTCCCACTACTAGCCCCAGCGTCTGCCAACTTAGAAGTTCAAAAACATACAAATATGTGTAGATCAATAGGTACTGCTTCTGCAAGAAGGTAACAATGCTCCATGCAGTCATGCTGGCCACATGATCTTGGAGGCATCTACGAACAGCGCTGGCTCTTCAGCTTAGAAATGGAGATGAGCACCAACCTCCAAAGTTGGACTCAATTAGACTTAATGTCAAGGGGAAACCTTTACATTTTTATCCTCTTCATACAGAATATTTTAACTATAGAATTCTTACAGTTGGTTATGCACTTCCACTGCATGATGCAAAAGGTTATGGAGTGCTGTTGGTGTTGCTGCTACTCCTCTTTACCGTACCACTGCCCAATGCCTCTTTCTGTCACAAACACACCTGATGTTCCTGCCACCACCCACCCACCTGCCTCACTTGGCAAATGTGTGTGATGGCTAGTGAAGGATTGACTCTGAAGGGTCCTCAGCCCCCACACTTTGGAGGCAAGGATTTCAGAATATTTGCAAACACATACGGAGATATCTTACAGATGGGATCCAAGTCAAAATACAAAATTCATTTATGTTTTGTAGGCATCTTATATGAATAGCCTGAAAGTCATTTTGTGTGGAGTTTTTATCATTTGTGCATAAAACAAAGTTTGCGTACACTGAAACATGAGACAGCCAAAGTGTCAATATCCCAGCCAACAATGTGGACAATTCTTGATTTTGGAGTACTTTTGATTTAGGAATTCCAGATAAGGGATTATACATTTGTATAAAATCAGAAAGAACAGGGAGAAAAGCTAGACCTTTTCGATCAGGCTGGATTCACCCACAGAGCCGGGAGGTCTGGGTTAAACGCATGTGCCGGCAGGACTGCTGACCAAAAGGTCAGCAGTTCAAATCCAGGAAGTGGGGTGAGCTCCCATCTGTCAGCTCCAACTTCTCATCCAAGGACATAAAAGAAGCCTCCCACAGGATGGTAAAACATCCGGGCGTCCCCTGGGAAATGTCCTTGCAGATGGTTAATTCTCTCACAGCAGAAGCAACTTGCAGTTTCTCAAGTTGCTCCTGACATGAAAAAAAAATCCACAGTGCTACCCTAAAAATCCAGAATGCATTAAAACTTGAGAGAATTAGGCTCTCCAGATACTGTTCGACTGCAGTACCTATCATCACTAGCCACTGTAACCAGTGGGGAGTATACAGTATATGGGCATTGCAGTACATCAAGCATTTTGCTCAGCTCTACATTCAAGGGTCCCACACCTTTTTGTTCCTGGAACAAAGCGATGCAACATGAGCTGCTCCCCAGGAGTCTACATTAAATCCTGAGTAGAAATAATATTAGAGAGATATTGTAGTGACACACATATTGGACAATGACTCTAGAGACCAGGATTTGTATCCCTGGGGAGTCTTAAGCATGTCACATTCTCTCAGCCTCAGATGAAGGCAAAGACAAACTCCTGCCGAACACATCTCATCAAGAAAACCTCATGATAGGTTCACTTTAGGGTCACCATAAGTTGGAAATGACTTGAAGGTACATAATAATAACAACAGAAAAAAATAATGACTTCACAGGACAACAATTTTCCAATCTGAAAAGCAGAAAATTGTATGCCAACTCTTAATGTCATTTTGTTTGAATGTAATGTCAAAAGCAAACAGCAAAACATTCTGCAAACCTGTATGAGAAAGACAGCTTGTAAGGCACGCATCTGGGGAAATGAGTGTAATTTAATTCCCAGCACCACAGTTCCTCTTTCCTCCAATTTGGATTGATTTTTTTCAAGCTTTAAATTCAGTTGTCAGTAAAAGGCGTATAAATTCTGGGCCACCTTGGCCATTTGCCTGCTAATTTGTTGCCCATGAAAAATTAAAATTTTACAGTCAATTAAAAGTGTAGCTGGATTGGTCAATAAAATGTAATCCAAACCTAGCCGTTTATCAAACTTCACTAGGCATTTTATACTGAATGTGAATTACAAGCTCTCCTGAGTTCAGTGAGAATGCTTGCTACTCTAATACGTGAGCAAAGGACAGCAGTTTTTCCCAGGCCCAGTGCAATGACTATCTATGTACTCTGAAACAGAGCTCTCTGTGACCATAGGACTAGGAACCAAATCATATGCATGTTAAATACAGCTGACTCCTAAGTAAGCATACAAGACTGTAGCCAAAAATACAGTCTATGGTTCAATGCTATGGTTCGATGCTATGGAATCATGGGAGCTGTAATTTTCCTAGATGTTTAGCCTTCTCTATCAAAGAGTGTTGATGCCTCACCAAACTACAAACCTCAAGATCCCGTAGCACTAAGCCATGACCATTAAAGTGGTATCAAACAGTGTAGATGCACAGGAGTCCAGTCTCACGAAAGCAGTGGTTCCCAACCTGTGGTCCATAGACCACCAGTGGTCTGCAAGAATTAAAATACGGTCTGTGGCCTCACCATTACTACAATGTTACCTTGAAACCACATGGCAATGAGAGCGCCGAGGCAAGGGGGATGTCAGGAGGGGAGAGGCTGACTATCCACAAAAGATTACTATCATATCATCTCTAGGTTATTAGATATGGTTTTCTGTGGGTGAGCAGATGTGACTACTGGATGGCACATGTTCTGTATCAGAAACTAGAGCTGATGTGGTCTATCCAATGCAATTTTCTGAATCAGCATCTCAAATAACCAAACTGAATCTAAAGTTGATGAAAAACTGATTTGTAACCCTTTTGGTACTAATATTGGAGATCGGTCCTTGGTCAAAGTGGTCCCTGGTCAAAAAAAGGTTGTGAACCACTGCACTAAAGTTTTTCAACATTGTAGTCAGTTGACCCAAAATGAATATAGCACACTCGTGTACAGTGTATTTATTAGTTATGGTGAAACCCATCGCCAGATAATAAGATCTTCTGGGTTGTAAAAAAGCCAGATGTCGCTAAAATGTGTTCCTTGGTCACATGCATGGAGAAAATAATGCATTTCTGGTGTGGCATTCAAGGCTGGGCAAATTCATCTACAATAAATATACTACAATAGTAGATAAGCCAACCTATGATTTAAGAGGTCAAGATTTCTCCAAGGCCAGTCCCAAAAAAATGACATAGCTCTTCCAGAAATTCTTCCAGTTTCTTTGATATTTCTCCAGAGCAAGAATGGAAAATATTCAGCCAAAAGTTGGGGAGATGGAGAGAAAATGCTACCATAACATCATATTGGATGGGGGGAGGGGGGAATATACTCTATAGCCTTTTGTTCTCTCTAGACATTTTCTAGGTCCTCCAGTTTCTGTTGGCTGACCTGAGTCATGATGGAGGACCTAGATATACTAGAAAGCATTTTCTAGGTCCTTCAGCACATTTCTATGCCCCGTTTCTGCCTGAAGTCCTTCATTATTTCAACAGAGCTCACAATTATCTGTGGTTTCATATTTACATAGTAAATTTATTTATTTATATTTATTTATTTATTTATTTACC
>NW_026844366.1:208577504-208812504 GCF_025583915.1 Anolis sagrei ordinatus | reverse complement strand
TTCATTGACTTTATATTTAAACTATTTTAACTTCCTCTTGTGGGGGAGGGGATTTAATTCTTCCCTTTGCCATGTGTTCACAGTGCCTTACAGGGAGATGATGGCTGCTGGTATTATTATTCGATCATTTCATGGCATATATCTAGGGCCCCTTCCACACTGCTGAATAAAATCCCACATTATCTGTTTTGAACTGGGTCATATGGCAGTGTGGACTCAAATAACTGAGTTCAAAGCAGATATTGTGGGATTTTCTGCCTTGATATTCTGGGTTATATGGCTGTGTAGGAGGGCCCTTGGTGCATCTAGGTAATATATTCACTATGTGATTATGACAACAGGTAGTCACCAAATCAAGGTTGTTATATATATTCACAGCTGAATGTGAGTCCAAAGTCTACTAGGCAACATTATTTTTCTTTCCTTGTTTTTAGTTATCTATAGTTATGTCCTGCCCCTATTCCTTTGAGCTCAAGGCAGAATATGTCATTTTCTTTTCTACTTTTTACTGAAAACTAACCTATAAGAGGAGCCCCCGGTGGCGCAGTGGGTTAAACCACTGAGCTGCTAAACTTGTTGACTGAAAGGTCGCAGGTTCGAATCTGGGGAGCAGAGTGAGCTTCCGCTGTCAGCCCCAGTTTCTGCCAACCTAGCAGTTCGAAAACATGCAAATGTGAGTAGATCAATAGGTACCACCCCGGCAGGAAGGTAACGGCACACCATGCAGTCATGCTGGCTACGTGATCTTGGAGGTGTCTGCGGACAACACCAGCTCTTTGGTTTAGAAATGGAGATGAGCACCAACCCCCAGAGTCGGATATGACTGGATTTAATGTCAGGGGAAATTTTTACCTTTACCTTTACCTATAAGATAGGTCAGCCTGAGAGAGACTGGATCAAGGTCAAATACTGGCTGGCATGAGACATTTGAGATGTGAACCTGAATCCCCCAAATCCTAGTCCACCATTCTAAGCACGACATAAACAAGGCTCTCTATGTTAGGTCTTTTACACCATACAACTAACAATATTTCCCTTGGATAAATGAATTGATTCATACAAAACAAATGAAACAAACTTGTTACTGGAGAATTCTGAGGATCAAAAATTCCATTTAATCCTGGCAGAAAAAGGTGGAAAAACAAAATTCACCTGCATAGCTATACTGGCATGGTAGGGAGGAGAGGAGGGAGAGCTCAGGCATCCAGCCAGCACAACAAGCATTGCCAACATCCAGGTACTGTATCAGTTTCTTTGGGCGGAAGGTCACAACTCAGGCTCCCAACTGGCTCCTAACCAACACATCGGCCAGCCCTGCTGCTCCCATAGGAGAGCCAGGAATATCTGAGACACTCTTCTGTGCAAGCAAGGAGAAAGTACAACCACGTATGCAACTAGGAGTTGCGAGTCCAGGACTGGGAGTATAACTCACCTAAACTTTGAATTAACTTCATGCTCAGTTTATGAAAATGCTTGTGCTGTGCGGGACAGGAGTGAAAAAGTCATGGGCATCAGTTCACAAAAATTCTATTGGCATGCTGTCTTGATTAATTTTGCTGATAGTGTAGAAAAGCATCACCAGCAAACCACACAGCAGACCTCTTATTATATTCTTGGAATATATAAGCTGTTACTATATGTTTGAATGCTTTCTATAATTAATTTTTGTATACTGTGCATACACATTTATATCAGCAGACAAGCCTTAGCTTAGCCATCTTTCCAAAAAGCTTATTTCCTATGCACAGGATTATAAGCATGTGTGTGCACAAATGTGCATGTACAAACATTACCAGATTTATAAATATAGTTTGTGGACCTACTGATCATGTGCCCCAGCCTTCTGTTTTTTTCCTCAGATACAAAGAATGAGAAGTTTTAGAGACCACTCTTTGCCACATCAAGAAAAGAGTTATGTAGCCCTCAAGTACTACAGGAATCTACTCTACTAAATAAACACTTCACAGCTGTAAAGCACTGTTCAATATCTTTGCTAATGGGAGTATGTTTATTGGTACAGAGAATATAATGTGGATGGCATACTTGAAAGTTTTGTCTGAGATGAAATTCCAAGGGCTTGCAAATGCTTATAGAAGATAGGCTAAAGTTCAATATGACAATCAATACTGGAGAGCTGAGCAAACAGCCACAAAAATGGAACACGGGAAAATGTAAACTCTGGCTCGCAAGGAAGTAGGATCAAATGCACTAATAATAAGATCACAGATAACTGGTTCAGTAGCAGGGTGTTAAAAACCACTTAGAGGCTGCAGCAGCTTGACTAAATGTGATCATGTGGCATAAAGTTAAAGAAAAAAAATAATCTGACTAGCTGAAGCACTGAAACCAGACCTGATGAAACAATTGTTGGCAATCTACAGTCACTGGCCTTAGTGCTTTCAAAGAACTGCTCATATCGACACCCCTAATGTTCTGATTCTGATGCTGATCCAGTTTTTGATGTGTAGTTTTTATGGAGTGCATTGTGATATGTAACCACCAACCAGCCACTGAATAGCAGTCCAGTTGTACCTTGTGAATTGAATACATACTTACAACATTGCCACCTTGTTTCCCAAGGAACCCAACAACTATATTCCCATCCATATTACAGAATGATAGTGCTATTATTCAATTTTAAATAACCTTGTTCAATTTTGTGGAATCCTGGGTGTTCCAGGTTAGGAATGGCCTTTAGGTAGGTCAGTTTATTAATGCTTAGACCATACACTAAAAAGTTAAACGTTTCCCCTTGATATTAAACCTAGTCACATCTGACTCTGGGGTATGATGCTCATCTCCATTTCTAAGCTGAAGAGCCAGCATTGTCCATAGACACCTCCAAGGTCATGTGGCTGGCATCACTACACGGAGCGCCATTACCTTACCACAGAAGTGGTACATATTAATCTACTTACATTTGCATGTTTTTGAACTGCTAGGTTTGCAGAAGCTGGAGTTCACCCCATTTCACAGATTCAAACCACCAACCTTCCAGTCAGCAAGTTCTGCAGCTTAGTGGTTCAACCCGCTGTGCCACCACAGCCCCTCTACTACATACACTACATGCACTAATATTATTTATTTATTTGCCATATTTATATACCACCTTTCTCAGCCCAAAGGTGACTCAGCACAGTTTAGAATAACTACATAAAATAATACTATGTAGCACGATATTAATTCCTGGGTTATAAATGTCATTTCCTAATTGTTTCTATCATTAAAAAGGAGGAAAGTTTATTAAACTGCCAAAACTTTGTTTTTGCGAGACATCCTGCAGCACATTTTGCAATAGTTTTTCAATGAACATCTCTCAGAATCTCAACCAATTCCACATAGTTTGTGGCAGCCACAAAAACAAAGCTTCTGGAGCATAACAACTACTTTCAAAGTAAGTATCTCACAATTAAACAGAAAAACACACTTTCAAACCAGGAATAATTTTTTTTAAAAGAATGTTACATAGTGTCATTGGCATATAGATCTTGCATATTAAAAATGCAGTACAATTAAAATATAATACAGTATCTTCAGTGTAAACAACAATGCTAAAGTTTCGGTTGGACAAATTCAGTTAAATAAGAGCATCCCCAGAGCAATCAACTCAAATACCAGTGATAATTTTTGCTTGAATTTTCATTGCTGCCAGAGCAAAAAAGGAGACCTTGTGAGTTATCATAGAATTGGTAGCACACAGGAGATAGAACATCTTTTCTGAAACATTATTAGAATGTAAACATGACAGAATAGATCCCAAGAATTTGATTCTTGTTTCAGAATATAATGAGCAGGGGAAACAAACAATGTGCCAAATCCTGAATTTAGGGGGCCCCAAAAATACAGAAAGGCAGGAAGGGGACTTTACTGTTCCAATCCAAGATCTCCTTTCATGTCTCTGGGCAAACAATGAATCCTGGGCTTCCAAGGAATTGAATCATAGTAGTTACAGTGTAATGGTGCATTGGGAACTGGGCCCAATAATTATAGATACAAAAAGACAACATTAAAGTCATGCAGTTGGTCCATCTAGGTCAATATTATCTACACTGAGCAGCTCTCCCAATGAGCAGCTCTCCCAAGGTCCTGGTGGGAGTCTCCCACAGGCCTCCTTAGGCTGAAATAGTGGACATTTTTACATGCGAAGTGTACTTTGTTTCTACCACTGAATTGTAATCCTGACCGACCCAGCTCCATTATTCAAGTTCCCCGGTGTCCTGTGCTGCATCCTGTCAATGTAACCTCTCTGTAATTTGTCATTTCCTTTGTGTTTTGGCTCTCAGAAGACCACTCAGGTATGAAGCTGAATCCAGCACACAGGAAACATCGACGTTACCTTTTAGCATAACATTGAAGTCTGATACTTTGGAAATACGATCTCTCACCCGTGAAGTATAAATAAAGGCCTTTCCTACCCTAAGCAGCACTAGCCTTGTGAGTGAACTGAACACAAAGGGAGAACAAACAGTATAGAGTATCTTCTTTTCTATGCAATGAAAATCTCCTGTTTCAACTTATGTATGGCTGCCACCCTTATCTATGCCATCACTGTGAGATACCATGTAATGTGTATCTTTTTCCTGTTTCCCTCTTTTCCTTTTTTTAAAAAAAAACTGTGCACACAAAAGAATCGGTTAACCATTTCACATTGTTATCCTGAATGTGAAAAGCCAGCATTTTACACAGTCAGAAGATTAAAATCTAATTGATGAATAGGCAGACACTTTCTTTGAGTAGTCTGCCCAGACTTAATCCTCCACACATTTCTCTAGGCACTTCAGAATCATTAAACATCCCACTGTTGTGAAATATCTAAAAAGTAACTAGCATTATTAGTCTAGCCTTAGCTTGATTAATATCCAGTTAAATGGATTCTACTTTGTTTTGGAAGCAATGCATCAAAATAATTAAATGGAGTCTATAGAGTGTATATTGGTGTTGTGTTTTCTGTTTCAGAGTCATGCCACTAAGTCTACAACAAGAATTATTTTTGTATGTCATTTTTGTGCTCAATATGCTTCAAAATAAACACTGAGTGTTTAGAAGTATCAGGATTATTTAATTTTTCAAAACTACACAGGCTTTGAGAATCACAGTGTATTGATGAGGCACAGCAGTCTCAGAGGAACTCTACTGATAAGATCCAGAAGTTCATCTGATGGCCACAGAGACCATCTTATGGAGACCATCTTATGGAGACCTTGGTGTCAGGGTGTGTGACTATGTCTGAAGAAAGCTATCATATGCATAACAGGTGCAGGACAATAGTCCTATTACAGCACTTGAAAATGTAATTTTGGGAGACTACCTCAATATTGTGTATGAAGATGATGTGGAGCTTTGTATGTCCTTCTGTAATTTGTACCAATTTGGCACACAAAGCATAGCTCAATTGTATTTTAGTATGTCACAGTACAAAGTTTTTCAAGCTCCAAAGCATAGCATAGATCTACTAAATAGCTTCTCAAACTTCTATACAAAGCACAGTCTTACTCCTACAGAACAGCTTCTAGCAGTCCTGGGTAGGGGTTCCCATGTCAGCAAGATGGTGAACCCACTCCAAGCTTTAACTGAGCTTTAAAAGAGCTATCCAAGGTACTGAGCTCTTTCCCTAAATAGGTTCAGCAGAACAGCTCAATGCTATATAATCATGGGATTTTTACAAAGTCTTTACCCTTCTCTGCCAAAAAAATACTGGTGCCTTGAGGTTGTTCTTCATTCGTTCAGTCATTTCCGACTCTTTGTGACCTCATGGACCAGCCCACGCCAGAGCTCCCTCTCAGCCCTCACCACCCACAGCTCCTTCAAGGTCAAGCCAGTTACTTCAAGGATGCCATCCATCCATCTTGCCCTTGGTTGGCCCCTCTTCCTTTTTCCTTCAGTTTTCCCCAGCATCATTGTCTTCTCCAAGCTTTCCTGTCTTCTCATGATGTGGCCAAAGTACTTCATCTTTGCCTCTACTATCCTTCCCTCCAATGAGCAGTTGGGCTTTACTTCCTGAAGTATGGACTGGTTGGATCTTCTTGCAGTCCAAGGCATTCTCAGAACTTTCCTGGTGCCTTACTAAACTACAAATAGATAGCTTAGTAAAAAGTAGCCCAAACCTGGAATGGATTCACCCACCCTACTGACATGAAAGCTACAAGCTTCCAGGACTGGGGATGCCCCATCTACAGTGTATACTAGGCAAAGCTGTACTCCTGAAAAAAAATAAGTGAAGGCAATGGCCCGGAATCTATTATCCATATCATTAGACGCTTGGCTGATGTCTCAGATACAACCCTGTCTGGAGGTGGATAATCCAGCTACAGTGATTCAGGCTCCGGTAATCTCTCATTTGAATTAGTACAATGCACTGGTCAGGGAACTCTCTTTGATAACAGTTTGGAAGTTTCAGCTACTGCTAAAATATATTTCTTTAAAAATCAACTAAAGAGATTTGAGTACTATCATCATATTATGTTGGTCCTTTCTTGCCTTCAGAGTTATCCAGTTTGGACTGTATCATTGCTAGATACAGTTCGAAATGCTAGTTTTGACCTAGAAAACTCTAAAGAGTTATACAGCTCTAAACCTTGGAACCTTATGGGACCTCTTCCCAGAACTTAAGGTGATCTATGGAAGCCCTTCTTCAAACCCTCTCTCAAGGGAAGCTTGTCTTACGTCCACAGTATCTTTACTTCGCCAGGAAATGTTTTTTTCTGTTCTCTTGGGCATTGAAATGTTTAAAGTGTTTAGCATTTTGAGTAATTTAAGATCCACTCATTTAGAGCCTATAGTGTGTGTGTGTGTTGTGCCACAGTGTCCAATGGTAGTTCCTGCATTTGTAATTCGCATTCATTACCCTATGCTGACATGTTTACTTGGGTTTTATGCTAAGCAATATTTTATCGAATTTATTGTGTTTTGCTGCATTACCCTTTTCAGTTTCAATCCTGCAAAACCTAAACATTTAGAAGTTTACTATCAAAGATAAATGAACAAAACGCCATCATGCTTTGCCAGAAATATTGCATGATCCCACTCTATTCACAGCAAGCCTATACAAAGCAATTTCTGTATCAGGGAAACCAGCCTGGTTAAGGAAACTCTGAGACTGTTTACTTTGGTCAAACATGTAGTTTATCAAAGATCATCAGTATCCAGTCCAAACAGGAAAGATTTTTGGGAGCTCAAGAGTTTCCTATGTTCCTTAGCAATAGACTTATGTACCTTAAATACCAATACACCATACTAAGTTTTAAGTTGTTGCATCCTTATCTTTGTTCACTGCCACTGATGGTTTTTCTTTTTGAATATTTATTTAAACTTCTCAACAAATGGATACATATTTATTTTAACTGGCCTTTTCTTTCTTTCTTTCTTTCTTTCTTTCTTTCTTTCTTTCTTTCTTTCTTTCTTTAAAGGCCCTTGTCTATTTTTAAATGGGAGATCTTTGTTATGTTCATTCGTTCAGTCATTTCCGACTCTTTGTAACCTCATGGACCAGCCCCCGCCAGAGCTCCCTGTTGGCTGTCACCTCCCCCAGCTCCTTCAGAGTCAAGCCAGTCCATCCATCTTGCCCTTGGTCGGCTCTTCTTCCTTTTTCCTTCCTTTTCCCCCAGCATAATTGTCTTCTCTAAGCTTTCCTGTCTCCTCATGATGTGGCCAAAGTACTTGAACTTTATCTCTAATATTCTTCCCTCCAATCTTACCATCATTGTAATTTATTTCATTCGAAGAGCTGCCCCTGAACAAAATCCCCTTGAAAGCCCCATGAGGAATGGCTGGAGGAGCTGTGTGTGTTCAGCTTAGAGAAAAGAAGGCTGAGAAGGGACATGGCAGTGATGTTCAAATATTTTAAAGGAAGTCACATTGAAGATGGAACGCAATTGGTTTTTTGTTTTTTGTTTTTGCTGCTTCAGAGAAGGACACAGAACAATGGATTCAAGCTGCAAGAAGGGATTGCACCTAAAGATTGGGGGAAACGTTCTGATTATATGACCTGTTCAATAATGAAATATGCTTCTGCAGTTCAAAGCTAGCTCCAAACTTTGGAGGCCAAACAACAAACCCCCACAAAAGCAACCAGAAGAAAGACTTTGATGTGCAACCATGCTCTGTGTCATCACCATCCAGGCCTCAAACTGGTTCTAGGACTTCCTATATAATCAACTGCACAGTTTGGTCATGTCAGGAACGACTTGAGAAACTGCAAGTCGCTTCTGGTGTGAGGGAATTGGCCATCTGCAAGGACATTGCCCAGGGGACACCCAGATGTTCTGATGTTTTATCATCCTTGTGGGAGTCTTCTCACATGTCCCTGCAATGAGAAGCTGGAGCTGATAGAGGGAGCTCATCTGCACTCTCCCTGGATTCGAACCTGCGACCTGTCGGTCTTCAGTCCTTCCAGCACAGGAGTTTAACCCACTGTGCCACTGGGGGCTCCAGTGAAACAACTTTTGTCAATACCAGCTTGAAACTGCATTAAATGGTCAGTGTGGGTATGCCCTGTATAGTGTTTGTGGTCTCTTCCAACTATATGATTCTATGATTCTATGATCCATTCTAAATTGGAAGACAATATTTGGTAGTTTTAATACATTCCTTTAAACAAACTGCCAGAAAATCCATCCTCATTTGCATCAACCGAATTCAGGAGATACAATTTTACATGTCCCCAATGCACATGTAAAAGCTAGGTGCCTCTTGGAAAAATGAGGTCGCAATAACTCTAATTTAGCACTATGATGTTTTAATGCATTGAATTTCAAAGCTAGACTGAATTACTTGGGCCTAGATTGAATAGTTCTACTTTCTCCTGTGTTTAAATTTTTCAATTTCTAGCTCTATCCAAATTGAGTATTTTGAATTTTTCAAATTTGTAGTAAACCTGTGTAGCAATTGAATTGAAGCAAAGTTCTCACTCACTCCTATAACTGAAATGAATCATTTTCTCTAACAAATACATGACATACTGGTTGTCCATCCTTCAGTGGGCTCTGCACTTGGGGGAAGACAATAACTTTACTGGAGCCTAGAATAGGGGAGCAAGCCCAGACTGCAGGTCCCATTGCAATGACAAAAGAATGAAGATGTGCCGAAGATACACCTGAGGATATTTATATAAACTTATTTCCTTGTATTGAGGTACCTAATGTCCAGATACTGTGAGATTTCCTGGAACTGCTCAGAAGCAGTGTTAGGAACACCCAAGCTGAGTCTCCTGGCTCAGTCCCATTTTGAGCACTTATCTAAACTAGTCAGAGTATGCCTCTGAAGTTAAACTAAGGCAGAGACTCTCAATTTACAGCCTCATCTATTTTGTACCATAGCAAACCCTACAGATCCCAGAATTCTTTGCACACAGGCAGGAAGAACAGAAGCATTAGCCAAACAAACCACCCTATAACAGTTTGACCAAGTAAAGTCAGCCCTCCACATCTGCAACTTCACTTTTGCAGATTTGATTATTCACAGTTAATGAATGGTTAGAATCTTCTCTTTATGAAACTCTAGATTCTCTAGGACTCCTCTCTCACTCTACCCACCCCAATTGTACATATTAACATACAAAAAAGAAGCCAAGGTGGTGGAAAACAGTAAATCCTCTTACCATATTTGTCTCCATCTTCTCCTTTGGCACTGATCCTTCTCCCCATCACTTGGATATGTTTCCCACTTGTCCTACTGTACAGCTGATAGAGCCTGAGCTGCTTTCTGCTGACGTCATCCCGCGCTCGCGTTTGGTTTTCCACGTGTATCCGAAAATCCACATTTTCTTCAGCGACAAACATCTGTTTTTTTAAAAAAGAGGGGAGGAAACAAAAACAGATTAATTATAATAAATTAAGGCAACATTTTGGATCCACAGACCAGCACTGTGTGAAGTGCGTCCCCCAAGACACATTTTATCTGTCTATTCAGTATATGCCTTAAAATGCATAGTACTGAACCCTACATACTGTACACTACTTTTCAAATACACACACACACAAATATATATATGATAAAGTTTAATTTATAAATTCTGTACAGTAATAGTTTAACAACAGTAACTAATAATAAAACGTTATTGGCAAGATTTGTTCAGAGGGGGGTGAGAAAATAGGGCTTGCTCAAGGCCATCCAGTGGTTTTCTATGACTGACCTGGCCCCCATAGACCTTGTCCAGGACTGAAAACACTACACTGCTCTGGCTTTCCACTATCAGCATGGGAGCAGATGAAAAAGAGTGAGGGATTGTGGTGCAATTAAAGTCACTCCCCAAAAACAACTGCAGTTGGAACTGATTTAAATTGTTACAATTAAAGCACACATGAAAAAGTGCAGGAGAGTATAATAGGAATGTTTACTAATGATCTCAACAATCTGCATCATGTGAATTCAGAATGAGAACTGAAATAACTTTCTTGTTGAATGTTGATGAGACTGATGACCTTATAATATGGGGCTAGTGTCATTGGCAAACACTGATCTGGCTCCAGTCACCAACAGAGTTGGCCGGCTCCCATCACACTATGTCATGCCGCTCTGTGGGTATAGAGGAGCGGAACGGGCGTGCCATGCTGGCAAAGCAACATGAGAGGCTTCCCATGTTGCCCAATCTATGGAGGGAAGTTGCACACACCACACACTCTCCACACTTTCCCCATGTGATCGCCCTCCCAGCGAAGCGGGCAATGCGAGGTGTGGGACACGGTATTCACCATACCTCGCAGCAAAGCAGACTACTGCTTCCTTCTGCTGCTAGACGTGTGATGAGGTGGTGAGTCTTTATAGAACAGGCATGGGCAAACTTTGGCCCTCCAGGTGTTTTGGACTTCAACTCCCACAATTCCTAACAGCCTGCCCATGCCTGTTATAGAATGTGTGTTGAAACGTTTACTTCTTGTTGTAAACTTATAAAAATGCTTGATAAACTTGCAAGAACAAGGAACCTTTCACATTTACGAGTTTGATATTTCCAAATTTGGTTATTTGAAGATTTGATTAAAATGTTCTCTTTAGGAATTGCTAGGTCCTCCAGTGCGACTCTATGGTCACCTTCTGCCAGATGTTGACTGTAGCCATACTAGAGGACTTCTAGAGCGAGCAAGAATGCAATCCAGAGTGCAATTCTATGTTCAGCTTCCAGTGAATCATTCTGGATAACCTTGGGATTCCTAGAGAAATACAAAAACTATTTTTCCATTTGTGTTTTTCTATTTTCATGGATGTCCTGCATCCCTAATCCCAGCTAAGGTGCAGGGCTGATCATACACTTTCTGAATGGTAGATTCATGATGTGTCTTTGCAGACAGAAAAAATGCATAGCACCTAAAAATCACTGTTTTACACATTTACAGTTTTAACTTTTTTCTAGATTAAATTAATTGAAGTATAATGGGTCTCTGCAGATCATTGATACAAGGAGAAGAAAGTTTCCATCTTGGAAGCATTTTAAATTTTTAAATAAAACTGTAAAATTGTAGTTTACTTTTTGGAATGGTGGGGGGAGGGATAATTTCAAGACATGAGTAACTGAATCTGTAGGTGCAAAATCTCTGAATATGGAAGGCTGACTTTACTGTGCTAAGAGTTGAAGTCCAGGAAATTGGAAATATGCAGGGGGTGAGGTGCTCTCAAAGTAATCCAAGGAGAAGAAAGTTTCCATCTTGGAAGCAGCACATTTGGTTCATCCTCCTCTCCTAAAGGGCCTGGTCTAGGGGATGTTGGGAGCTGTAGTCCGGAAGAGAGTGTGGAAATATGATTGTGTGTTTTGTTTACCGGGGGAGTCATTTTTGCACATGCACTGTAGTGTCTTTTTGCTTTTTTGGCTTTTTAAATCCCTTCCTCTGTGTTTTTCAGTGTTTTGTGAGTGATGGTCACTTGTTGGCCTGATAAGTGTATGGTGTCCAAATTTCATGTCAATTCATCCAGTAGCTTTTGAGTTATGTTAATCCCACAAACAAACATTACATTTTTATTTATATAGGTATATATCCATGTCAGGAGTGACTTAAAAACTGCAAGTTGCTTCTGGTGTGAGAGAATTGGCTGTCTTCAAGGACGTTGCCCAGGGGATGCCTAGATGTTTTATCATCCTGTGGGAGACTTCTCTCATGTCGTCGCATGGGAAGCTGGAGCTGACAGATGGGAGCTCACCCCGCTCCCTGGATTCAAACCGCCGACCTTTCAATCATTGCACCACCAGGGGCTCCTCTCTATCTATCTATCTATCTATCTATCTATCTATCTATCTATATGCAGGCAAATATAGATGGAGGGATGATGCACCCCTTTGATTCCCCCCTCCCATAGTACAAGGCTGACCCCCAGCAGAAAAAGTTATATTACGACTGTGTGATCCCTAGTTAGTACTTAGGTGGGAGATTGCCAATAATCACAAGGTACCATAGACTATATGTCACAGGAAAGAACTGGCAAAACTACCTCTGAATATTCCTTGCTTAAGAAAACCTATAAAATGCATAGGGCCCCCATAAGTTGACAGACAACTTGACAGAACCTGCACACAATTACACCTCTAAAAATTTAAAATCAAACCCATTTTTCAGGTTTTAATTTATGTTTCCCCCATTCCACCCAAGGATGTGCTAACAACAATAGAATACATTTCCCTAATCTCAATTAAAGCAACCAAATCAGCTAGAAACATGGCAGTAAAAAGACACTGATAGCAACACCAAGAAGTGAAGATCCCTTTCTGTCAGCAAGCCAATTTAGAAGCCAAAGGCTTATCTAAATAAAAATATTGTTGCCTGTTGAGAAAACAAAAACAATGAAGCTGCAGGTTTCCCTCCTGCTTTTCCCAGCAGGATTCCTACTCCTGCTGCTACTCTTCCAAAACAAAGAGTGATAAGAGATGGGGCACTTCCACACAGCCATATACTGTACCCCAGAATATCAAGGCAGAAAACCCCACAATATCTGCTTTCACCTGGGCTATCTGAGTCCACACTTCCATATATTCCAGTTCAAAGCAGATAATGTGGGATTTTATTCAGCTGTGTGGACCGGCCCCGGTATGGAAGGGATACATCAATTCCTTTTTTGGCAGTCCATCTTAGTTATGAGCCAAACTAGTGTGGTTTTCATACTGCTGGAGGCTACGTTATAATCTCCAGATTTGCTAGTTCTAACCTGGTTTGGAAGTGTTCAGGCATAGCAAATTAGTTTCTCTTCTTTCTGTTGTGAGATGGGCTGTACCCCTATTTAAAGCAAAGAGTGTCTCAACATTTCTCTTCCCTGCAATTTCTCCCCGGAGAGCATCCAATGCAACTGGAAGTAATATCACATTAAATTTGGCCCTTGAGAGAGGCCAAAAACTGAGCCTATATGGATTGCATGCAGATCACAGTTTCCCCAGCTCTGATTTGAATAATAGTAACAATTTCTAAAATTACACCATTATATATAAATTAGCACATGCAAATTATATGTAAATCTGTGCCATTTTCTTTCGCAATCCATTTCCCCCATGGGAGCATTAAATAAACGGCCGTTGTAGCTCACGCAAATGCCTTTAATGTTTATTATCTCCTATCCCCACCCATCCAGTTTTCTATGAAAGGTAAGCTATAAATGCATTCAATAAATACCCAGGAATGTAAATAAATACATAGCCCACCCGCCCCTTGTTAGGCAGTTAGTTTGCCTTGCTTTTACCAAAATTATTTTACTTGCAAGCATATAGCTGGGTTTTGGAAGTCTCTGCGCTTTCAAAGCAAACCCGTTTGCCAAAATTAAACATTCCTCTTTTTAGGGTCCTTTTTATTGACTTAAAAAGACAAATAAAAGCAAGTTGCTTTGATACACTGAAAACACTGTTTTTACCTTTCAGCCACCGAGCCAACCTCAAAGCAATTATTTCCTTCATGTCTTTTCAAGCATATAAAATTATCTTGGTGAAAATCAACAAGAAATATTGTAAGATGTCTCTTTCCCAGGTCTGGAAATAAGGTTAATCACTATTTTGTTTTCATGGTTTTGGCAAATGTCCACTTTGCCAATTATAAAATTTGTGAGGCCACCGCCAGTGCAGTATTTCTTTCAGGGCTGGGTTGAAATGTAGCACACCATTATTGGCTGCCATTTCCTCTCCCAATCTTGCTTGCAGAAGCTTTCTTCAACCAAGCCATTTGGTGGGGGCTATAGCACAATAGGGGCAGACATATTGGCACTGAACCATGGAGGCCCACTGCATTTTTGCCAGTCCTGGTGCACCATGTATATTTGGATGAAACCACCCTCAGAACTACAACACAAAACCCAAGTTGAGATCTAAATCAATTACTATTGAATTCACTACTATAGTCAGTCCTCCAAATTGGCTGGTGTAACTTTTGCGAATTTGATTATTCATGGGTTGATCAATATATTATCCAGGTCCTCCAGGACGATTCTGTGGTCAACTACCAGCAGGAGTGGGCTATAGGCTTGCAATATCTAGAGTTTCCTAGAGAGTATTTTAGTATTTCTTTGAAAGTGTGTTCCTGTGTGGCAGATGGGGTGGGTACAGATGTGGCAGATGGATACAATTCTCAATGAAGTACCATGGATAATATCCACACTGAAAGTCCCAAGTCCAGTTTTTGGTTAAGTGCTTTGACAAGCAATGTGATGGCACGCCCGAGCCTTTGGAAAAACTATATTGTCTGGCTTTACTCGGGGGCTATCTGTATACCTTCTGTTAAGATTAAGACCCTTAGCAGACGGAGACACTTTAGGCAAGGTGAAATGATAACCAAAATGAGTTTACTGAAACAAGATGAATAAAGGGTTAATTCCACTCGGGACTATCATAATATAACTTAAAACAATACATTACAAAAGTAGATTTTGCTGGTTGTAGTCGTCTCTCTGGAATCTTCTGCCTCTGATGCAAAGCGATGGATTTCAAGTTGTTGCTTATAAACTGTCTTAATCTTCTTTCCTGTGAAGCTTAGGTTGGCCAAAAGCTTCTGTTGTCTTTTGGACTATCAGTATAATAATATTGCTAAATGCAGCAGGTGCTAAGAATGCCTGTTTTTGGATTGCTTGGCCTAGGATCACCAGACAATGCCCCAAGCTTCTAGTGACTGTAGAAAAGGGAGGAATCCAGCAAGAAGGCTTTATACAGGGAAATGGAATAAACCAACTAAGACTGGCCTGTGGGGGGATTTTTAGCTCCACCCAAAACTAATACAAAGGAAGGTCTCTACACTATTGAGAAGGCCTGTAAACAGGGGAAACTAAAAGCAGAGGAGAGGAGAAGGCAGAGCCAAGACTTCACAAGCAAGAAAGGAACCTACCAATCAATGCACCAAACTTTGAGAGCTAGACGAACTGTATGGTTGGTCTACAATGTCCAGTATTGTCAACCAGGACTGACAGCACTTCTTTGTGCTTTCTGGTAGGGTTGTTTCCTAGCCATGCTTGAAAATGTTGGAGGCTGTGCCTGGAATTTTCTTCAACAAAGCTGATGCATCTTTATTCTCTCTGTATGTTTTTGCAGACGTGAGCTGAAAAATCACCCCCCATTAAATGTGAGCAACAGCAGTCTGGTGTGCTGACTAGGCTTGGGCGGTTTCGTTCGTTAATTTTGTAATTCGTTATTAATTCGTATTTAAATTAGCTTACGATCCAATATTGAGACATGCAGGAATAGTGTGAGGAGTAAATTAGATTCGAAACAATTTTTTCAATTTATTTCGTAATTATTTTGTAATTATTTCGTAATTATTTCGTAATTATTTTCGCATGTCTGGTGCAAGTTTTATAGTTGTTGTTTGTTTTATCACAACAACAGTCAACAACAGAGGGAGAGGGAAGCTTCAGAAGTTCCCCCTGTCCCATTTGGAGGTTTTTTTAGCATATTGCGCAATCGCGTCCGCCATTAACGAATCGATTCGTAATTATACGAAATTTCGTATATTTCGAAATTTTTTGAAGGAAAAATTCGGAATTATTAAAAAAACAAAATGCAAGGGCCCACTAAAAACAAAACGAGTTTAGAACCAAATTTTTCCGTGGTTACCCAAGCCTAGTGCTGACTTCAACTGTCTCTCCCAATCCTCTGTGGGCTCTCCTAGCAAAAATAGTTGGGGCACTGGGGAAAGGGCTACTGTCTCTGCAAAGCACACTAGATACCTAGGCTCAGCTTTCCTGAGTCAATGAGTTTTCTGTGAAAATGTCAGACCTCAGCCCCAACCTTTACAGGCTATTTGGGACTTCAATGTGCTGTGTCATCCAACTTCACAATTTCTCATCTCTGTTGAATGGTCTCTGAATCTATTTGGAGCCAGCGAGGAATCTAATTTGAGTTGCCTTGCTACATAATTGATTGGAGTGCTTTTGGGTAAGTGAAATTCAATGATGTTCCCTTGAAAAGTCTTTGTTAATGCAGTCTAAGTAAAAAGCACTTAGGGGATGAGGCTGAAATTGAACAGGAAGGAGAGGTTGACGATTGGGTCAAAACTCTCTCCAGCTGCCAGGATTCAAAAATATGAGATGGGACAGAAGCAAAAGGGCATTCTGGAGTACAGGAGAAGGTGATGGATCCCAGTAAATGCTGGAACAACATCCAAAAGAGTGATGTCATTCCAGTACTTGCTGTACTTTATCACTTTGGACCAAGAATATATTTGAAAGTGCCAGCCACCCAAGTAGCACAAGGAATTTCTTCGGTCTTCTGTTCTGAAGCCACAAATATAGTCAGAGACATTGACTTGGTATTAGGAGCAAAGCACTGATGTTCCCAAAGGACAATAACAGCATATTGATCTTTAGTCTTCTATTTTTTCACCATCCCCCACCTTCTCTAAAATTGCAGTTTCAGTGAGATACAGTGATACTCTCTCAATTGTTCTCTCTGGATACTCATTCTGTTCAATATCATAAATTTACTAATACAAAGTCCCTGATATGTTTTCCACTTGTCCTGCAAACAGTCACAGTACATAACATGACACATGCTGCATTCTCTAAAGTTCAACTAATTACACACAATTATTTGAAATGGAGAAGGGACATTACTTCAATTATCTGACACCATTCAGACATCACAACTTTTTAAATGTAGAGCTGAAATTGTGGCTTCTTGTTAATTTTGGTTTCTTGCTAAAATCCGTTTTACACCAAACACAAGGATTTGCTTCTGTCCTCTCCTCTCTTCTGCCCTTCTGAAAAATAGGATCTAGAAGGTTATGAGATCCTCTTTCAAAGAAGGCAAACACATAGAAGATAATTTGACCCAAGTAACTGTCTGATACCCAAAATTACTACCAGGACCAGGCTGTGGCACAGCTAGTTAGTAGCCAGCTGCATTAAATCACTACTGACTGAGAGGTCATGAGTTCGAAGCCAGCCCGGGTCTGAGAAAACTCTCAACCATTAATAGACTACCTTGCTGTCTAACTATGCAGCCCAAAAGACAGTTGCATCTGTCAAGTAGGAAATTAAGGTGCCACTTTATGCGAGGAAGCTAATTTAACTAATTTACGATGCCATAAAGCTTTCCAGTAGCATGCAGAAGAATGAGGAAGTACTCCATCAAGGATTCGGTGTCACACATGGACAGTGAAGCAGCAGCTCCCCCTGTGGCCGGAATCGAGCATACACTCATGAAGCCAGAAAAGCTGGAATGTTAAATGCCTCTGTATCTGTCTATGTAGTATATCTAAATGACATTGAATGTTTGCCATGTGTATGTGCCTTGTAATCTGCCCTGAGTTCCCTGTGGGGTGAGAAGGGCACAATATAAATACTGTCAATAAATAATAATAAATAAATATTCCTTCAATTGAAAGGCTCTCATTTCCAAATATATCCAGCTACAGCTCCCACCATTCCTATCCATTCCCACCCATTTGCCATGCTGGATGGGGCTGACTGGAATCTCAGTCCAAAATATGTGGCATGTGGCAGACTGAAGATGAATGACTTGAAGGCAGTTACAGTTTTGGATGGGAAAAGTTCTTCTGAACTTAAAATGTTACAAAAATTAATTTGTTTGGGATGATGAATAGCTGGACTCCATGGGGATTGGTAGCTTCCCCAGACTTCTCTCGAGATTTTCTTAAGTAGTGCCAAAATAGTGATAAAATGTTGGAGGGAAGCCATTGTGAACGGTTTACTTTCCACACTGCCCACCTCCATTCTGCTGGGGTTGGATGATTGTGACATCAGACAGTAGATTCTGATAGAACACCTTTTGACTTCTTCCACCATCTCATGGCATGGATGAATGAATGCTTGCCTTGATCAGGGATGGGAAACAGTTTCAACCTGGGAGGATGGGGCCCTCTTGTCTTTTGTTGGTTAGATGACATGAGCTGCAGATTTTTTTTCACACGACTATAAACAGAAGTATTTGGACCAAATAATAAACATTTCTCTATTGCTCCCTACCCTTTCTACATCAATAGCAGCTCTCCTGCCCTTTATTCCAAGTAAAGAGCTGATCTATTCAGCACATTGATTCCTAATTAAAAAATAAACTTAATTTAGTAGAAGAATTGGGAGGTGGGAAGAAAGCTCAAATTAAACATATAAGATGTACAGCAAAAGCAGAAATACGAGGTCTTGGTGACACACGCAGCTCTGAAATTGATACGAAGTCGACGGAGAAGCACAAGACACAAAGAAAGAAACAAAAGTCCCTGTTTTTTTATTAAAGAGGATGGCATCTCCACAATCATTTTTCAAGGTCATTTCAGGATTTTCTGTGTGTGCCTGTAAGAAAGAGTGTGTGTGTATGAGTCTTCAAATCCCTGTGTTTCTCCAAAAACAGCAAAGAGTTAATTGTGTAGCTTCACACTGGCCAGACAGAATGTGAATAGTCTAATGTGAAGAGCTCCAAGCTGGTTCCAAAATTTTACATGAAATTCTCCCCAATAGACAAAGTACCTATTTATGAGTGTGTTAATATTTCTCTCTCTCTTCTCTCTTCATTTTTTTAAAAAAACTGGAAAGCATGTAAGAATAAATTGGATTTGAAAAGTCGAACTGTTTATTCAGTTCTGCCGCATGGCTCAGACCCCTCCTCCGAACACAGGTAATGGGATTCTCCCCCAAGAGATCCAATACAGCCACAGTGGGAGGTTGTTCTTCTCTCCAGAAGCTTGGTACTGCCTACCAAGTGCTTAACTAACTATGCACAGATTACCAGCTTAAGGACACAAGGTCTCTCCTACATTTTGGAGGAGAATAGTTAATAGTTGCAGATAACTATATTTCCAGTTTATATGCATATATCCCATTTCACCAACTATCCTTTTTCTTTTCCAAAACTTTGCAGTATTTTTTCCCTTTCTTAATTCGTAAAGTCAATAAATCCTGTGAGGCAAATTATCTGTTAGGCTACATCCACCCAGTAGCTGAACAAGGACTGGAAACTTAAGTTGTTTACACCCAGTCCCAACATACACACCAGGACATCACATATAACCTTAACTCCTGGCCTAAATCCATTTGTTAATTAATTTCAAACATTTCTATCCCATCCTTCTCAATCCCCAAGGGGAGGGACTCAGGGCGGCTTACAAATGGCAGCCATTAGATGCTAACAACATCAATCACATCACAAACAAATTGACAATTAATTGCAATTTGAGTAAAACCACTGAATCAACTGAAACTAGTTGCATCAATTTAATGCGACTTTTTCGGATCTAATGGTGCTCCTTTAGCTGGGACTAACCCAGGGGCGGTTCATCCATTACGCAAAGTAAGCGGTCGCAGAACACTTTTTTTTGCCAGGGGTGCAGAGGCACCTATGTAAATGCCCCTCGACTGCCACTTGTGGAGCGCCCCCTCAGCTCACAACAGCCCTAGCAGTCCGGGGGGAGCCTCGGCTTTCTTGCCTCACTGCCGGGCGATCCTCTTCCCAAAGGGGCCGGGCCCTTGAGCCTCGCCTAGCCCCTCTCGTTCCTGCTCCACCCGGCCACCGGGTGCGCGAGCAGAGCCGGTGCTCAATTGTCTCCGCGTTCGATCCCTTCCCCATGACTGGCTCCCTTTCCCGATCCCCCGGCGCTCCACCCGCCTCCTCTCCTCTCCCCAATCCGCGGGTGGGCCAAGGGGCAGAGCCACCGCGCTGGCCCGCTTCGGGTCTGGAGGCGTGTCTGAAGACCCCAGCGTGCGCACCAAAAGTCGCCTCTTCTCCTGACTTTCTCTTCAGCCATTGGGACCAAGAGAGAGAGAGAGAGCCCCTCCGGCTGGAGGATCTCCCACCTCCTCTCCCTCCTTTGTTTTTGCGCCTACCTTCAGGAAAGGTGGGCATCTCCACCTCTCTCTCTCTCTCTCTCTCTTGGTCCCAATGGCTGAGGAGAAAGTCAGGAAAAGAGGTGACTTTTGGTGCACACGCCGGGGTCTTCAGGCACGCCTCCGGACCCAAAGCGGGCCAGGCAAGGGAGCAAGTGCGGCAAGTGTAGTTACTGGGATGTATAGTTCACCTACAATCAAAGAGCATTCTGAATTCCACCAATGATGGAATTGAACCAAATATGGCACACAGAACTCCCACGACGAACAGAAAATATATATCAATGATTGGTTGAGGGGGGCAAAATATTTTTTGCTTACCATTGAAAATTACCTAGGGCCGCCTCTGGACTAACCACTGGATATGTCACTCTTTCTGTCTAATCGCATTGATACATATGGTTGCCAGGTCATGACTATCCCAAGCCCTGAGATTTCAAGGCCAAAATTTGGGAACTAGCAATGACCCATTGTGATGCCACAGGAAACAGGGCCTAATGAAGTTAGAAGGGCAATATTACAAATGACAACCCCTGGTGACATCATTCAGCATCAACTACAGTTGCACAAAGGACTTTATCACACAAACTCACTAATCTAGATTTGCATTATCACGCTTCTCTTTATTAGCACAATTCACCAATTCATGGCCCCATGATCATACTTCCACACACTCTTGTAAGTTTGCCTTCCCATATTACCGCTATTCATTAATTTATTTTCATTTTTAGTGCAATTGTGCAATTTAGGCATTGAAAACATAAAAGGTAAATATAAACAGAAAGTATAAAAGAAAAAGTAAACACCCAGCTTAGAAATGGCAAGAGGAAGCAGAAAAAGGAGGAGAATCCCATCTCCTGATGTCACTTTCCTCCCGACATGCCAACACAGAGGTGGGAGAGACTCATTACACCAAGATACGTGACTGCAGCACTGGGAGCAAGGGATGGGGCAACCACTGGGTAGAGGCAGACTTCCAGCAGGATGTACATGGCATTGCGTGAAAGGGATCATTAGCAAAAAAACAATGGTCGAACTACAAAAAAGTTCAAAGTATGCCATCCAAACATGAACAGGCATTTATTTATTTATTTAGAATACTTTTACCCCGCCCTTCCCAACCCCTGGAGGGACTCAGGGCGGCTTCCAATTGGCAACAATTCGATGCCACATAATAAAATACAAAACACCAATCATTATAATAGTTAAAAGCATAAAAACATTAAAACATAAAACATGAAAGTAATATACTTACAGACCACTGAGCTATTACCAGTCTGGTGGCCATTTATCTAGCCTTATACTATTATTGAGTACTCCATTTAACTTATCCATAATCCATTTCCAAGCCATTCTCAACATTGTCAATTGTCATTTCCGACTAATTACCCAAAGGCCTGGTCCCACATCCACATTTTTACCTTCTTTCTAAAGGTGAGGAAGGATAACAGTGACCTAATTTCCCTGGGAAGTGAATTCCACGTAGTCTAATAAATGGGAAAATATATACAGACACACATTTCAAGGCAGTGCTGTCACCTTGAAATTCCTCCTCCTTGTTCTGACAATTGGGGAAGAGAGTCTGGGTCTTGAGATATGGGAACTCTCTTGATCGATGAAGGTGATAAACACAAACAGATGCATGTGTGTATAAAAAGATGTGTATGCCCATACAAGATGCATTGCTAAATAACAAGATGGTGCTCTATCCATACACAAAAGCCAATTGGAATGACAGTTCAATCCTTTGTTCAACACTGGCAATGGGAGAGTGTTCACCACCACATTGAAGGGAGCATGGCAGTTTAGGTGATAGAGCAAAGCAGGACAAATGGACACAGTTTTCCTCCAACAGCTTGCTGCCATCTCCTTTCATCTGCCATTGATGGAGTTGCCTGACTACTAAATAACACAGAACCAGCCCTAATGCATGTATGCACATGTACACATACACAGTTCCCTTCTAATTATACTATCTGACCCTGTTTGGCAGTCTTTTGTCATACAGGGTCAGATAGTATGGGTAAGATTCTGCTGCAAAATCACCAGTAATGATATGATGCTTTTACTTGTTGCGGATCGTGTATTCAAGAGGAATGATCATTCTGGCCCCTTTCAAGAAACACATTGATAACAGCAAGCCTGTGCAGCTTGCATGCCCTCTGAATACTTCTCAAATGAATAGTAAGGGCACTCCTCTCTCCCTCTGTGTGTGTGTGTATTAGGCCACCCCCTGCCAGGCATTGCTGTGGCCCAGTGTGATGATCTGGAAAATAAAGTAATGAGAAAGTGTTGGTTTCTAGTATATGTAATTTCTTTATACTTGTGGGTAAACAGTATTTCTTGCTGCTTCTTTGTCACTGTTGATGTAGAGATTGTCTGGTTAACCTACTCTGGAACATGGAACATATATAATTGTCCTTCTTTAGGGGTCCCTTTCAAATCTATGATTCTCCAACTCTCATATACATATATATCTGTGTGTGTGAATGGCTGGATGGCCCTTTGTCAGGAGGGCTTTGATTATGTTTTCTTGCCCTAGTGAAGGGAGTTGGACTGGATGGACTTAAGGCAGTATTTCTCAATCAGGGAACCTGGGGGGAGGGGGTCGCAAGGGGGTGTCAAAAGGGTCGCCAAAGACCACTAGAAAACACATTATTTTCTGTTGGTCATGGGGGTTCTGTGTGGGAAGTTTGGCCCAATTCTATCCTTGGTGGGGTTTCGAGTGCTCTTTGATTTTTGGTAAACTATAAATCCCAGTAACTACAACTCCCAAATGTCAAGGCCTATTTCCCCCAAACTCCATCTGTGTTCATTGGTCCAGATCCATCATTGTTTCGAGTCCACAGTGCTCTCTGGATGTAGGTGAACTTCAACTCCAAAAATCAAAGTCAATGCCCACCAAACCCTTCTAGTGTTTTCTGTTGATTGTGGGAGTTCTGTGTGCCAAGTTTGGTTCAATTCCATTGTTGGTGAGGTTCAGAATGCTCTTTCATTGTAGGTTAACAATAAATCCCAGCAACTACAACTCCCAAATGACAAAATCAATTTTTGAGTGATGGTCACTCCTTGGATTAGTAAGTGTCTTGTGGCCAAATTTGGCAGCAATTTGTCCAAATTGATGCCACTCAAAATGAACAGAACATATATTAGTATATCAGGCTATGAATGGATTCCATCAGCTCAGATGGTGTGTGCCAATAGGATCAACATAATCTAGCCCCAAGTATGCCACAAGCAGAAAGCAGGAATTTTACTCAAACTTAACAGACAGTTCGAGATAACAGAAGCAGTGAGGCAAACCACAAACCACAAGACAAACCCTAATTTATGATGCACACATAATACAGATATAAATGTGAGTACACGATTGAGAAGACATTGGCCCCATTTTAGACTTGTAAGGTACAATCCAATATTCATAATGAGACTTTTAATGTTTACAATGCTGTCCACACCAAGGACCTTCTGCATCTCTCTTCTTACCTGCCTAGAAGTAAAGAAGGATTTCCCTGGGCACATGCAGATCGCCCTCCATTTTCCACATACAAATAGTATATATAGTTTTTAAAAAGTCAACATGTCTTAGAATTCAATAGCTGTATAGTTTTAAAAACATAAAGGAAAAATGGCCATGGTCTAGAGGCATTCTCTCCTGACATTTCACCTGCATCCTAGTTCCAACAGACCTCACTACCTCTGAGGATGCTTGCCATAGATGCAGGCGAAACATCAGGAGAGAATGCCTCTAGACCATGGCCATACAGCCAAAAAAAACCTACAACAACCAGTGATTCCGGCCATGAAAGCCTTCGACAATATCAAGGAAAAAGCCTAATGAACAGAGCCATATAGGCCTCCATGAACACAGCAAGGACTCAATGGTTGGAGCAGAAACAGTGAAGAAAGAAAAAGAGCTTGAAAAGGTTTTTTGGATGACAGCTCTCAGATTTTTATTTCAACCAGCAGGATCTCTGGCCGCAGTGCAGAAAATAAACGTTTTCCCAAGCTTGGGAAAGGAGATCCATAAAATACAGTGCAAAGACTGGGGTCTGACTTGCCAGCTGGCTAGCCAAGGCCAAGTTGTATCTTTTCCACCTTGATTGAACCACCAGGAATAAATTCTGCATGAGTGTGACATTTAAAATAACTACTGGAAAAGCTAAAGGTCCACAAAATGGGGAAGCATTACTAAACATCAAGATACTAAAAGAGAGCCTTTGCAGAAGTGACTAGTGATGTCACGAAAACACTACCCAATGATGTCATTCAAAAGCCACACAATTCCATTCCATGGGGCTCTTGTGGTGGTCCTGAAAAGCATGCTAGCTGCTGGGTTGGGAAGTGGATCTTTACTGGGGCATACATCAGAGGGCCCTTCCAAACAGGCCCTATATCCCAGTGTCTGATCCCAGGATTTCTGATTAAACTGGATTATATGAGTCCGCACAGCCAGATAATCTGGGATAAATAGAAAACCTGGGACAAGATCCTGGGATATAGAACCTTACTTGAAGGGGCCTGAGGAAGCAGGCTTAGTCTACAAAAGCTTATGCCATCAACATTTATTTTCTCAGTTCATCCCTAAGGTGCTACAAGACCCATTTGCATATTTTTACAGGGGCTTATTCCGCATCAAAATGCTCCTGTTTGGATGATGGAAAACATGATGTGCTCCTTGGACAGGTGTGCCATCTGGAAGGAAGAGATCTGGGTCATGGGCAAGAAAACAGTAACAACACTGCATTTATTGCATAGAACAAATATTAGTCTGGAACAGCAGGGAAGATTCAATATGACATGCCAAGCAAGGAACCTGGCAGGCCTTACCAACCTGAAAGTAGCCTTCTGGGAATGGTGGCCTGGGAGCAGATCAAGTTGTTTAGTGGGACTTCCTGGCTACAGGTTTTCGAGAAGGGCATAAAGCTCCCCTGTCCCCTCAAAGTGGGATTGTTTAATGCTCCTAATTATTGCCACCACTGGCAGTTGCATTTTACGCAATGCCAAAGGGACAAAAGATGTAGTTTTCAAGGTTCTTTGGCTTACATGTAAATACACACGTCAGCATCTATCTCATCAAGAGTCTCTGTGTTGGAGTTATTCCCGGTTCTGGGCAAGTGAAAATATGTGAACTTGATGCAATCCTCTCCGAAAACTAGCTTCTCTTTTTGACAGTTGGTACATTTATGAGCAAACACATTCCTCACTGAACCTTTAAGCGGTGTTAGCTGAGATATTCATTAACTGATAGTGATTCCCAAACCCTCCTGAGAAGTGCCAGGTTTTTATCTCACACTGAGAACTGTCTCAATGGCGGCATTGAAATATGTATATAGTTTGGGAAAAGTTGTTTTTGGACTACTATTCCCATAGTTGCCCAACCAGCATGGCCAATGGGCATGCAGGCTGGGCAGTGAGAGGTTGCACAAATGCAAAACTGACAGTGAGGGCAAATGATTTTAATACTACACAGCAAAACTATCTTTTGGTTTCCCAGCAATTGGTACCATAAGAGCATTGTTTTGATGTTTCGTTCAGGAAAACAGTTGGAGATCATTTGAAAGGCATTGTCTAAACACACCTCCATTTGAATTTCTGATAATCTTATTGAAAAAAAATTCAAAATTCACCATATTTTGGTACAGATGCGACTCTAGTGATCTACACAAGACAGACAGAGAGAGAGATACTTCTTGGTGGATTTTCCCATATCCTGGAACTCACAGCTAAAGTCGACTATATTCACCATTGCCTTCCACACTCAAACAAATGCATTTTTTGTTCAGTGAGGCCTTTGGCATGAAAGCCGAGATATATAATGAAAGTGTAAGCCAGAATGAACAACATGGTGACAAAGCTGTGAAGTCTACCTCTCATTCACACTAACATGTAAACACATACACCCCACTACCAGTAATAGCAGAGCCACTTGCTTCTAGCGTAATGTACACAGTGCACATGGTCATGGCATCTATCTATCTATATAAATAAAAATATAATGTTCGTTTGTGGGATTAACAGAACTCAAAAACCACTGGACAAATTGACACCAAATTTGGGCACAAGACACCTAACAACCCAATGTATGTCCTTCACTCAAAAAAATTGATTTTGTCATTTGGGAGTTGTAGTTGCTGGGATTTATAGTTCACTTTCAATCAAAGTGCATTTTGAACTTCACCAATGATGGAATTGAACCAATCTTGGCAGATAGGACTCCCATGACCAACAGAAAACACTAGAAGGGTTTGGTGGGCATTGACCTTGACCTTGGGAGTTTTAGTTCACCTACATCCAGAGAGCACTGTAGACTCAAACAATGATGGATGTGGACCAAACCTGGCACGAATATTCCATATGTCCAAACATGAACACAGATGGAGTTTGGGGAAAATAGACTTTGACATTTGGGAGTTGTAATTACAGGGATTTATAGTTCACCTACAATCAAAGAGAATTCTGAACCCCACGAACGACAGAATTGGGGCAAACTTCCCACACAGAACCTCCATGACCAACAGAAAATATTTAAGGCCATCCAGTCCAACTCCCCTCACCAGGGGAAGAAAACGTAATCAAAGTCCTTCTGACAAAGAGCCATTGAGCCATAGATATAGATAGGTAGATATGCTTCACACACAGATATAGTATCATAGATTTGAAAGGGACTCCTAAAGAAGGACAATTATATATTGCATGTTCCAGAGTAGGCAAACCAGACAATCTCCACCTCAGCACTGACAAAGAAACAAGAAATACTGTTTACCCACAAGCATAAAGAAATTACATATATTAGAAACCAACACTTTCTCATTACTTTATTTTCCAGATCATCAGACTGGGCCACAGCAGTTAAAAAATGTAATTTTTTTTTTGTGGGATTAACATAACTCAAAAACCACTGGAAAAATTAACATCAAATTTGGACACAATACACCTGTCAGGCCAACAAGTGACCATCACACATAAAAACACTGAAAAACAGAGCAGAAGGGACTTAAAAAGCCAAAAAACACACACCTTACAACTCATGTGCAAAACTATATATATGCACGCAAACGCACATATATACACATATACACAAATATATACACATACAAAACACATATACACAGACTGGGCAATAGCAACGCATGTGCAAAACCACATATATACACAAACTCACAAATATAGACATATCCACAAATATATACACACACATATACACAAATATATACACACATATACACATATATACACACACAAAACACATATATACAGACTGGGCCACAGCAACACATGGCAAGGGACACCTAGTTTAAACATATAAGAGTAGCCAATGGCATGACTCTTCTTTACAACACCTGCTGCCATTCTACTATGACAAAGAGTTCCAGCCATAAGGAGAAGAAGATCCGTGTTCTTAGCATTGACTGGCCATAGAATTGCTTTATTCATTGATTCATATATCACAGTGTCAGAAGATCATACCATAGGAAAGCAGCTCTCACACCCATGGGTGCCAATGTGCATGTATATCCACATGCACACGCATAGTTGGCAGGTGTTCTGTTTGACCTCAGGAATCTGAATCAATCATCTACAGATCATGTGCATTCATGTTAGAACTTCCAAATGTTTTGGACTTCAACCCAAATCATTATCTATCATTGGTCACACCAACTTCTGGAAGCTAGCATCTTGGGAGTAGGGAGAAGGGACTAGAGGAGCAAAAGAGACACACTTCTTTGATGAGAGATGCCCCAAGTTTTCCCCACTGAGAAGTCCAAGACATGAATACGCTCCTTTCTGTAGTGGTAGCCCCAGGACTGGCAAGTCAAACCCATTAGTTGTCCACCTAATATTTTAAGAGTTACACTGCCCTCCTTGTGCAAGGTGCTAAACAAAACACAGGCCAAATGGCAAGGACTGTGCATTAATCAAACAGCTTGATCCCTCAAGACCACCCCAACCATCAGCCATCTCACCAGGATTTACTGTATTCAGAGCCAGCTGTACAAGTTGGATGTTGTTAAACTCAAACAAGGGGAAGCACCTGGTTTGCATTATTGGCAAAGGCAATCTACAAGCGATATGCTTTTGACAGGAGCAAGGGGAGTCAGAAAGCACACGGGGAAGTCCCCACATAAAATAAATGCCCCCTCTGCCTGACCTGATAATATGCAAAAAGAACCAGGGATAAACAGATCAGGAACAGAGGTGGTTCATGACCAAGGTATTTGAGTAACTCTGGAAGGGAGGGGGGAAATCTTTCCATTGCAATACCTCACGCCCCTTCAGCATCCTTTCCCCAAGCATTCCAGTTACACACAGTTTTCCTGCCAAAATAATATCTCAGGCATTGATCTCTCCCAAGTTCTTCTTTGATGTTCTTTGAAAATTAAATATTGGCACCACAGAACAGGGGTCGAAACCTTGCTGTGGTTAGTAACTCTCATTTTAGCAATCACAAACTCTTTTGGCTTTTGGGAAAGCGATGGAAGCAAGTGGCATAATAGCAAAACACTACTTTCAACCAAAGGAAAAAGAGGCCCAAATAATATGGGCTTCTTATGTGGAAGATGTCTCCCTCAAATGTTTACAACAATATGCTATGACTAGCCGTCCCCTGCTGTGGCCCACATGGGGGTTCTGTGTGGGAGGTTTGGCCCAATTCTATCGTTGGTGTGGTTCAGAATGCTCTGTGATTGTAGGTGAACTATAAATCCCAGCAACTACAACTCCCAAATGTCAGGATTCTGTTTTCCCCAAACTCCACCAGTGTTCACATTTCGCCAAATTGAGTATTTATGTAGAGTTTGGTCCAGATCCATCATTGTTTGAGTCCACAGTGATCTCTGGATGTAGGGGAACTACAACTCCAAAACCAAAGGACACTGCCCACCAAACCTTTCTAGTGTTTCCTGTTAGTCATGGGGGTTCTGTGTGCCAAGCTTGGTCCAATTCCATCGTTGGTGGGGTTCAGAATGTTCTTTGATTGTAGGTGAACTATAAATCCCAGCAACTACAACTTCCAAATGACAAAATCAATTTTTGAGTGAAGGGCATACATTGGGTTGTTATGTGTCTTGTGTCCAAATTTGGTGTCAATTCGTCCAGTGGTTTTTGAGTTCTGTTAATCCCACAAGCGAACATTACATTTTTATTTATATAAATGTGTGTCAGCCTTCTCCAGTCTGCCCTCTGAATGTGTTTCATTGCAAGTCCCATCATCCACAGGAAGCAACCCATTGTGATGCTTGGGGTGATGAGATTTATAATTTAGTTCCAACATATATGGATGACAGTTTGGGAGAAGGCTGATAGATTTTCTCCACTTGAATCTGTTCTGAAAATGGATAAAGATTGCTCATTTGATGTTGTGATGTACTGAGGAGTTTGGAATATTTCATTTGGAGTAGTGTGTGCCATGAAGCCCCCGGTGACACAGTGGGTTAAACCCTTGTGCCTGCAGGACTGAAGACTGACAGACTGGAGATACAAATCCAGGGAGAGCATGGATGAGCTCCCTCTGTCAGCTCCAGCTCCCTATGCGGAGACATGAGAGAAACCTCTCATAAGGATGGTAAAACATCAAAAACATCTGAGCATCCCCTGGGCAATGTCCTTGCAGACAGCCAATTATCTCACACCAGAAGTGACTTGCCGTTTCCCAAGTCGTTCCTGACATTAAAAAAAAAGTGTGCACCACAAAAAAAAAAACAGAAGCATGCAGAAATGAGAAGCAGGGTGAAGCAAGGAAAGTGAGAAATGGACCATTTCTCCACAGTTACCACTATTTACATGGTTGCTCCTCCTCAGTTCCAGATAAAGTTATGATGTTTAAGAGTTGGAAAGCAAGAATACAGTCCAGAAATGGGGGAAAGCTAGGGAGAATCCCAAAAAATGGAACACCCATGAGACAGAGGTGGGATCAAGACCTTGCCTTCAAGATTTAAATTAATCTTTGCAACTATGAACTCCTCTCTGGCTTTAAAATGAATACTAAAGTTCTTAGGAATTCAAATTATGTGTGAGGTAGCAAATACTTTGCAGAATTGCAGGAGACGAAGAGCCCTGCAGAAGAGAGATAAAGCCGGTGCAAAAAGTGGATGGGTGAGGGGGAGTCATGAGGACTGACGATCTCGGTGCCACAGGTTTGGATATTAATGGGGCTTGCTTTCAACACACTCCAGCTAAATAAAACACATAATCTGTCCTCTGTATCACAGGTGGCTAACCAGCAGCACATAGACATCTGTTCAGTTCGCATTTGGCACTTGGGTCTCCCAACCTGAGCTGTGCACAGAGCCAGTAGCAAGGAGAGTTTTGGAGCAGTTCCCTGTGGCAATAAACATAATCAGATGAACACAAGGGTTGTTTACAGACACACACACAGAGCAAGAGCAGGAGGGAGGGAGAATTTAATCTGGACCAGGACTTCACCTCCTTTCTATCCCTCATTCAAATCCAGAAAACAGCAGGGAGGAGTGTGAGGGGGTATTTGGACTATATCTTCCAGCAAGGCCAGACTTAGGCTACAAATTATAGGAATCATAGAATCATAGAATTGGAAGAGGCCTCGTGGGCCATCCAGTCCAACCCCTGGCAAGAAGCACGAAAATCGCATTCAAAACACCCCCACAGATAGCCATCCAGCCTCTGTTTAAAAGCCTCCAGAGAAGGATCCTCCACTACACTCTGGGGCAGAGAGTTCCATTGCTGAATGGCTCTCATGGATAGGAAGTTCTTCCTAATGTTCAGGTTGGGGATCTCCTTTCCTGTAGTTTGAAGCCACTGTCCAGCAGAAAACAAGCTTATAGTTACGGGTTGTTGTATGTTTTCCGGGCTCTATGGCCATGTTGCAAAAGCATTCTCTCTTGATGTTTCACCTGCAGGTGAAATGCCAGAAGAGAATGCTTCTGGAACATGGTCATACAGCCCAGAAAACGCACAACAACCTAGTGATTCTGGCCATGAAAACCTTTGACAATAATCGACAATACGTCATAATCTGATTCAGTCATTCCTACGACAATACATCATATTCTGATTCAGTCATTCAGTGACACCTATGCAATGTTCAAATATGTCACTATCACCATATGCACAACACTGGTGTATGACCTTTCACTGGGAAATATCTCATGGAAGAGCTAAATTGACTAAACAACAGGGTTTCTCCACACAGCTCAGAAGAGCTATTATTTACTCCATTCCCAGATGATGTAACACCATTGGCTTATGGACTTAATGATAATTCCCTACCATCCTAAGGACAAGAAACTGGACTGAAAGAGGTCGCCTTCTCTGTGGTGGCCCCTCAGCTGTGGAATTCCCTCCCAAGTGAAATCAGATCTGCTCCATCTCTCCTAACTTTCCGAAGAAAAGTGAAATCCTGGCTGTGGGATCAAGCCTTTGCTGTCTAGATGGATTTGATGGCAAAGCTATGGTTTTAATGGACTCTGATGGACTGTTCTTGAGACGACAACTTGGATTGGCAATTGTTTTAATGTTTTTATGATGTTTTACACTGTTTTTATTTAATATGTATATTTATGTTGTTGTTAGCCATACTGAGCCCCTCTGTGGAGGTCGAGATAGGATGGGATATATATGTCCTAAATAACTAAATTATATCAAGCCACAGTTATATAACCATTTCATCTATTAATGTCTACACTGGCTAGCATAGGCTCTCTGCAATTTGGCAGAATTTGTACTTCACCATCACTTGGAACCTAATTATTTATTTAACCAAAAATGCCTGGAATCCAGCCTGTGGCCATCTGCATACAAAACATACAAATACTCTACTACTGAGCAATTTTACTAGAATCATAAAATTGGAAGAGACCACAAGGGTCTCTCGGATTGTGCGGCTTTTAATTAATTGGTTTTAGGATTGAGATTTTTTTTAACTTTTTGGTTTTGGTGTTTATGTTTTGTTTTATTGTGTTAATGTATATGGGGCATCGAATCATGCCTTATTGTAAGCTGCTGTAAGTCCCCTTCAGGGTGAGAAGGGTGGGGCATAAATAAGGTAAATAAATAAGGGCCATCCAGTCCAACCTGCTGCCATGTAGGAAAATGCTATCAAAAGCATCACTAACGGATGGCCATACAGCCTCTGTTTATGATCCTGTAGAGTAGGAGGAGAGTCCTCTGCACTCCAAGGCAGCATATTCTACTCTCTCTCGTATTGGATTCTGATGTGTATGCTCTTCAAGGCAGAAAGGGGAGGGCATTGCCCAGTAAGGTGCTTTGTGCTTTCATGGCACAATATAAATAATCATCCCACTTTATTTAGGCATCACAAATGGAATCAAGTTGTTCAACCTGACTATCCATCTTCACCAGAAATATTTCACTGGTAATAGTGGTCAGATTCTGGTTCAACATCATAAGCAACAAGCAAAAAAATGATATAAACTTCCATTGCCTAGCTATGTTACAAATGTTTAAGACACCAATATAATAATTATAATAATAATAATAATAATAATAATAATAATAATAATAATAACCAACCTTTATTTGTACCCCGCTACCATCTCCCGAAGGACTTGGTGGGTTTACAAGAGGCCGAGCCCAAATACAATAATAAAAACAATAACAACAATATGCCATGTCTTCATGGGAATCACAACATGCATGCATAAGTGTACACCTATCATTCTCTCCAACTGTCCCAATTTAGCAAGGATAGTCCCATTCACTGCTTTGTCATCCCATTTTTTCAACTGCTTTTAAAATGTCCCATCTCTTCTCTCCTCCTCTCATTTTTATCCTTTGTCCTCATCTTACTTCGGTTTCACCAACCCAAGGCCCCTTCCACACAGCTGTAAAAAAACCCACATTATCTGCTTTGAACCAGGTTATATGGAGTGTGGACTCAGAGAAACCAGTTCAAAGCAGATATTATGGATTGTTTGCCTTGATATTCTTCCTTTGCAACCTGAAAGACAGTTGCATCTGTCAAGTAGGAAATTAGGTACCACCTATGTGTGAGGAGGCTAATTTAACAAAATTTACGAGGCCATTAAAAAGACTCCAGCAAAGCACTCCAGCAAAAAGCATGCAGTGTCGCAGATGGACGGTGAAAGCGACAGCTCCCCTGGCGGCCAGAAAAAAGTGAAATAGCCTTTGGCTGTTTGTCTATATCTGTTGTGTGTCTTTAGCATTGAATGTTTGCCATATATGTGTACATTGTAATCCGCCCTGAGTCCCCTGCGGGGTGAGAAGGGTGGAATATAAATACTGTAAATAAATAATAAATAAATAAATAAATACCAGAAAAGTACTTTCAGGGTGGCTCCAAAAAAACACCGCCTCCACCAAAAAATAGCCAGCAGCGAACGACGGGAAGCATCCTGTATTTCCATAGAAAAAGATGGGTTGAGCTGGCTTCCTGATGCTTCCCCCCATGTGATGAGGCAGAGGGAAGCCAGGACAGTGTGGGGTGCATGGCGACATGTCCTTGCGCTCCCTGAGTGGGCGCCACCGAAATCACAATTTGCGGTGATACTCAGCTATTCCGGTGGTGCATGCAAAGAGGTCCTTAGTGCAAGAATCAGTGCTGATAAAAATAAGTTAATGCTACATTTTTTTCTTCCTTCCTGTATCGTTCCAATTTTAGTATATGTGCTGCCGAAGCACATATACTATGTGCTTCCTTCCTGACAAAAACCATTTGCAATATGTTCAAAGCCCCTTCTAAATGTGCTTTGCTTCGCTGTCCCCACCAGCCTGGGTAAGATAGTAGAAGCAAACGGAAAAGAAGCAATTGATGACATCACTGCTTCCATGAGACTAATGGAATCAATGATGTCAAAGAATCATCCATTCTGCAATGTGTTTCTTTATGCGAGGAAATCCTAAAGGATTTCACAGTGGGGGAAAAGAATCCGAAACAGTTACTTATGATTGATTTCTGTACTGAAGGCGACCCCGCCTCTCTACCGCAAGCATGTTAACTGGGGAAATCAGCACATATTTTCAAGCTTACCTCAATTTTCTTTTGAAGGTCAGAGTTCAGCTTTCACAAACCCTTGATACCTAATGGGCTAACGATGTGTCCCTCTGTGTCTTTATGCATGTGTTCCTTGCCAGATGGTATTGCAATACCGTGCGCTCCATTTCAAAGGCTCCAGCCCACAAAACATTTTTGGTACGAGGGCAAACCCACAGCACTGGGGTGTGGAGGGGGGCTGGAGTTTGCTATTAAACCTGTATAGAACAGCTCGGTTCTGCCTGGAATGTCAGATTGCATCTCCCATGACCCGGTTTCCCCAGATTAGCACCCACTCCGCTGTCAAATGGGATTTTGCTGAGATCATGCCATGGGGAGATATTTTTGTGTCTCATGGGGCAGAGGGGAGATCGGCAAAAGCCAAAGACTATAAAATGAATGAATCATTGCTCCTGCACCGTCCACATAATCCAAAGGCACACATCATCAAGGGGAAATCTATGTTGAATAAGGCCAGCTTCTCTTCTTCTTCTTCTTCTTCTGCCAAACAATAGAAGCCAACAAGCTCTCCTGAGGTTTTTCCTTGTGAAAACCAAACCTCCCAGCAGAGACTTGGATGTCTACAAGCTCCCACACATGAGAAAACTATAAATCATATTTATATACTATATCACCTACAGTGCAGAACATTTTAGACATCCCTCTCCATTACTCCCACTGGCGCCAGACCAAGCGGAGCAGCACTAAATGCAGGCTTTTCAGCTCAAAACAAAGATGCCTGAATTTTCATTTGTCCTTTTGCTAAAATCTCCATTAGTTGACACTAAGGCTAAACTCCTGTATCATGTCAGTAAAGAAGAAATCCATGTCAGCCTGCCTCCGCTGGGCTTCTGCTTACTGAAATCCTGGGAAGACAATGCCACTTCCCTTTTCCAAGTTACAAAATGACAGCTGGATGGGACTCAAGAGCCCATTATTAGCCATGGAATTGTGCTCTAGCATTTCCACAATGGTACAGAAAATGGCGCAGTGGGTTAAAGCACTGAGCTGTTGAGCTTGTTGATTGAAAGGTCACAGGTTCGATTCCGGGGAGCGGCGTGAGCTTCCGCTGTCAGCCCTAGCTTCTGCTAACCTAGCAGTTCGAAAACATGCAAATGTGAGTAGATCAATAGGTACTGCTCCGGCGGGAAGGTAACGGCGCTCCATGCAGTCATGCCAGCCACATGACCTTGGAGGTGTCTACGGACAACGCCGGCTCTTCGGCTTAGAAATGGAGATGAGCACCACACCCCAGAGTCAGACATGACTGGACTTAATGTCAGGGGACTACCTTTACCTTTACCTTACAGAAAATGAGGAAGTAGCTATTATGTAAAGAGGTACTGAATACCTCCTTTTGGAACAACCACAACACATATATTGCCATAATAGTAGGGTGCACCAGTGTGTCTGACTACAGGGACTCCAGAATAATTGTTCTATATCAGGCACGGGTGTTTTGGACTTCAACTCCCACAATTCCTAATAGCCAGAAAAATTTCCCCATGCCTGTTCTATATCCTAAGAGAGAATGTTAAGTATCTATTGGTGGTTATTTCACAGCCAAAATGGCATAACCTACACACAAGAGAGAGAGATCAGTAGGCCAGAGAAACACGCAAAGTTTGTAGTAATAGAAGTGTTTAGAGGAAAATAACCTAACTTTGATAAATATGAGGATAGAATGCTCTTGGTAACTGGTGTTGACATAATCCTCAACTGCATCAGCCCCTTTGTGTGATAATATCCTAAGTGCAATCTACATCCTGTTTTACAATCAGGAAAAGAGGGACAGGTTTCACCTTCCTGGATGTGCAGCACAAGTATTATGTCCAATGGGGCCTTGGCCAGAGAGGTAATTTATTTAAAACTTTTATATCCCGATCTTCTCAACCTCTGTAGAGTGACTCAAACCAGCTTACAACAAGGATTCAATGCTAATAGTACAATCTAAAAACATCATATAATAATGAGTTAAAATACATATCGATTAAAATTACAAATAAGGCAAATCGCCAAGAAAAATCATGTCCAACTCTGTCCATATGTGTGGTCGATAACTTTGTTTTGTAGCCCGTTTCAACCATTACTGGGATTGCTTCCTTCCATATCCAGGATTTCATCAGCCTCCTGAAGGACAGGAGGAAAGAGACAGATTTGATCTCAATCGGGAGAGAGTTCCATAGCTGAGGGGCCACCAAAGAAAAGGCCCCGTCTCTCATTCCCGCCAGACATGATTGCGAAAGTGGCGGGACCGAGAGCAGGGCCCCACCAGAAGATCTTAATTGTCTTGATAGTTCATAAGGGAGGATACATTCGGACAGGTAAACTGGGCCGGAACCGTATAGGGTTTTGTAGGTGAAAACCAGCACTTTGAATTGTACTCGGAAGCTAATTGGCAGCCAGTGGAGCTGGCACAACAAAGGAGTTGTGCACTCCCTGTACCCCACTCCCGTTAGTAATCTGACTGCCGAACATTGGACTAATTGCAGCTTCAGGGCAGTCTTCAGAGGCAACCCCACGTAGAGAGCGTTGCAGTAGTCAATACATGATGTAACCAGAGCGTGGACCCAACCCAATATAGTCTGGGCAGAATTTTGACTGACCATTAAGAGGTAAGATGGAAAATCAGAGAAGAGTGTGATAGAATAAAGGATTGCATCATAAACCACGGCTGGCTGAACATCTGAACAGGAGTGCTACACATGGCAATAGTTATTATTTGTAATATTAACATTTTAATATCATTAACAGACATGTCCTACACTTAGAGGCAAACCACAATAAGGATACAACTTCCATCCAACTAAAGATTGCTGGATAATATTCAATTAACTGAAATTAGATAGTCATAAAACCGGAGCGAGAGCTGTACAGCGCAACGAAGTGGGCTTATAAAGTTATGATGTGGTAGCATGGATTTTAACACTTCTGACAATGTAGGAGGTGATATTCTGAATGCCCTTCCTGCCTGCAGGCAGATGAGAAAATGAGTGCACCAGACACAGAATAGGTTTTTTTGTACTTACAGGAGATTTTCTTTCATGTAGGGAAATGACTAGAAAACCTGGAGTCTGGCACACTGCAGTTCGGCCAGACACCTTGGAGCTCACTCGCTTTATTCTGCTGCATGTGTAGATTTTGCTGAACTGTGCTCGCACAAAGAACTAGACCTCTGTGGGCTAAGGTTCTGAAGATGGAATGGGATTTAGATTGGATGCAGGTGTACACGATGTAAGCAGAAATGTGATGTGTGTTTATTGTGGTGATGTTCTTTACAGCCTCATGCCGGTTTTGGCATCAGCATGGTAATTTCAGCTTTAAAAACAGTTAGCTAGGAATACAGACATGGAGCAAATATTTTTTCTCTGTCCAGGTAACCAAGAGACCATCCAAAACATACCAAAAACAAGACATTTGATAAACACACCCTGATAAGAGCTCATAAAATAACTCATAGATACCTCTGCCTCCGGGGAAAATGATATTCAAACTATTAGCAGATTGCTCTTCTTGGACTTTAATGCTCACTCAGAGGACCAAATGAAAATGTAGTAAAATGAATGCATGCAAACACACTTTTGTCATTGCAAGCCTATATATGTCTCTTTGTGTGGGTGTGCCTTCAAGTCACTTGTTAACTTATGGCAACCATGTGAATTTCTTAGTTTTCTTAGACAAGGAGTACTCAGAGTTGGGTTGTTGTAGGTTTTTTTGGGTTATATGGCCATGTTCTAGAGGCATTCTCTCCTGACATTTCACCTGCATCTATGGCAAGCATCCTCAGAGCATCCTCACAACCTCTGAGAATGCTTGCCATAGATGCAGGCGAAACGTCAGGAAATAATGCTTCTCGAACATGGCCATATAACCCAAAAAACCTACAACAACCCAGTGATTCCAGCCATGAAAGCCTTCGACAATACAAAATGTTAATAGATCAAAAGGTACCACTTCAGCCACGTGACCTCAGAGGTGTCTACGGACTATGCCGGCTCTTAGAAATGGAGATTAGCACTACTCCCTCCATAGATGCAGGTGAAGTGCCAGGAGAGAATGCTTCTGGAACATGGCCATACAGCCCAGAAAAGGCACAACAACCCAGTGATTCCAGCCATGAAAGCCTTCGACAATACAGTACTCAGAGTCGTTTGACCAGTGCCTCCATCTGAAACAGAGCTTCCAGCATTTTGTATTTGTTGGTAGTCTCCCTTTCAAATGCTAACCAGGACTGAGCCTGCTTAGATTCCAAGAGTCATAATTCAGTGCTCAAACCACTATCTCACACTGGCTTGTCTAGAAGCAAGTAAGCTAGATTCAATATTCTTTAACCTGCCTCCTTAAATAGCTCAGAAGAAATAACTGCCTTACTCCACCTTGATCTGGGAATAACCACTTTAGTTAGAAATTCTTTCTCCATTTCCAAACAGGAAAATCTCTTTCAGTAGGTATGGGTTTGAATAAGCTGTGAAAAACTAAGACTACAAAAAAGGAGATTCCACCTGAACATTAGGAAGAACTACCTAAATGTGAAAGCTGTTCAGCAGTGGAACTCTCTGCCCCGGAATGAAGTAGAGACTCCTTCTTTGGAGGCTTTTAAATAGAGGCTGGATGGCCATCTGTTGGAGATGCTTTGAATATGATTTTCCTGTTTCTTGGCAGGGGTTTGGACTGGATGGCCCACGAGGTCTCTTCCAACTCTAGGATTCTATGATTGATACTTAAATGTATGACATTGCCAGGACTTTTCCTAGGCCTCATGTTTTGGCCCTAAAACATCAGCAACTGTAGTGTCTGTGAATTTTCCTAGACTTAGACTTAGAGGGGTTTTATTTGTTTGGTTGAACAGTATATTCTATGCAACTGTGGTGCTTAATGTATGAGATTTTATGACATCATCTATCCATCACACGACTGCCGAAAATGTCGCTCATTGCTCCACTTCACAGCATGGTGTGGGGAAGCCACCACCCCAAGCCCTGCATAGCTGGGTTCTTCTAGCAGCTGATCTCATGGGGGGAAACATGGTGCATGCATGGAGTGTGCATCTTTCCCCCCATTAAAGTCAATGTCAATACAGGAAGCATCCCATGTTGCTGTGGTGGCACACGGGTTCCGCCTTCCTTCACCCATGGAGGGTGACATCTGATGAGACCGGCCAACTCCATTGGTGACCAGGTGTATGCTGCTTATTTTAGTCCCATATGATGAGGCCGTATAACATCACAAGAAGTTGTCCTTAGGTCTTGTTTGCCCCAAAATCTTAGGGCCTGACTACACACATACACACACTGCACCACCATGAAAATGATACTTCAAGATGTTCTGTGCTAGCCAAATCTAGTCCTTTTAAAATATCTAAAACTTTATATTTTACAAAAGCAAGAAAGTAAAACTAAAGGAATTGCACATTGGTTTCCTCTGGTAAAAAAGCAATGGATTCAACATACCCTATCATTGCTTCCAGTGTTTATCTCCTAAATGACATAAACTTTGAGTATGTTTTTTTAAAAACACCGTATCATTGACATATATTTAACAGTAGCATCCTGAATGCAAAACAACAACAATAAGGACTACAACTATAAGGACGACAACAAGCAATAACACAGCCATTCCTTGTGTGGTCCAAGAAGGAGAAAAATACAGCCCTCTGGCACAGCTGGTGGCAAATCATCAACCTCTAGGTGCACATATAGTAAGAACGGTCCAAATGATCAGAGATAGTCATGGTGAGCCAAGCTTAGGCAATTTGGAAGAGGGGTGACGGGGTCATCATTTCTGAATAGGTAGGGAGAGAGCAAGCAACAAAAAATCAATATACCGTTTTCTGTTTTCTTTCAGGAGACAAAGGAGCCCCAGTTAATTGTACAAACACTGGCTAACCATGATTAATTTCTCTATTGAATTTTCAAATAAGGTGGAGGAGCTGAGGACTGGCTGCTCACCAGAGCCATATACCCAAAAAACATCAGTACCCAGGAGGATGGACCTCTCCCATGGGTTTCCAAACCAAGCAGGAAAACAAAATCCTCAGACTTACAGTCCAGTGCTCAAACCACTGCACCATACTGGCTCTATTGTGTTGGACTACAACTCACAACAATGATTAACAACTGGGAAATAGAGGGAGAAAACGTGGAGGCAGTGACAGACCTCGTATTTCTAGGTGCAAAGATTAGTGCAGATGCAGACGGCAGCCAGGAAATTAGGAGACGCTTACTTCTTGGGAGGAGAGTCATGTCCAGTGAAGAGTAGAGACATCACACTGGCATCAAAGATCCGCATAGTTAAAGCAATGGAATTCCCCATAGTCACCTATGGATGTGAGAGCTGGACCATAGGGAAGGCTGGGCGAAGGAAGATAGATGCTTTTGAACTGTGGTGCTGGAGGAAAGTTCAGAGAGTGCCTTGGACCACAAGAAGATCCAACCAGTCCATACTTCAGGAAATAAAGCCTGACTGCTCATTGGAGGGAAGGATACTAGAGACAAAGATGAAGTACTTTGGCCACATCATGAGAAGACAGGAAAGCTTAGAGGAGACAATTATGCTAGGGAAAATGGAAGGAAAAAGAATTGGATTGACCTTGAAAGAGCTGGGCATGGTGACGGCCGACAGGGAGCTCTGGCGTGGGCTGGTCCATGAGGTCACGAAGAGTTGGAACGAATGAACAACAACACAACTCACATAATCCCACAGAAAATGGCAGACACCTGTGGTCCGCCAAAACATTAATGGGACAACTGAGGCTCCTGTAGTCAAGACATTTTGGGAGGTTGTAGTATTTTGGGGAGAGAGGGATAAAATATTCATATAGCATTTGTATTTTACCAGACTATCTTCTGCCAATTCCCAGCATCAGAGCAACATTATCAAACTACTTGTGGCAGTTTCTTTTTAATTCTAAGACGTATCAGAACAGCCTGTTCCCTTCTCTTCCTTTTCCCTTTTAGTTTGTTTCTTAGAACAATCGTGAAACAGTGGTATGGCACTACAACTCTAGGAGCCTCATGATATGAGGAAATTTCAGCGTCCTAGGATGCTCTTGTCCCAGCTGACCCACGCAGCTCCACACTGCCCATCAGGCAACACAGGTTCACTACCAGCAGGGTTCTGGGGCTCAACCAGGGTGAAAATGTCTTATGACATTGTGATAGCAATATGGGGCCTCCCCATGGTCCATTAGTAACAATGGGACTATCCAAGGGGGAAGCCACGTGGTGACACTTCCCATGTGTTTTGGGGAAGTATTGCTGCTAGCAAGGAGGGTGCAAGGCGCCGGGATTGCCCCACTGCCCCACCAATGGAGGCTGGTGGCTCAGAACATAGAAGCTCATCAATGTCATGAGGTCCTGTGACTCTAAAGAAAAGGTTTCTGAGAAGAGAAAAATTGTCCTTCAAACCAGGACCCAGCCTTTGCAGATCAAAAAAATCACTACAAACAGTCCCACAATGAAAACAAAACAAATGGATGCAGAGGCAACAACAATCACAAAAATCACAAACCTATGAGAGGCTGACTTTACATCCAGTTGGAAGAGCCCAAATGTAAGTTACCTTTTTCTTCATTTCCCAAATGTATGTACACTGCTTCCCAATGGATTGCTGGCTCTGCCTAATTCAACACTGAAAGTAGCCACCAATATGATGGTCCTACACGCTGAAGTATTTGGTGGTCCGAAGTATGATGCTGAGGACAGACAAATCTCTCCATTTTATTTTCTGTATGAACCATATTTTTATTTTCAAATACAGCTTTGTTTTATCCCATTTCTATGCAGTGGGCTTTCTTTCATGCACACAAACCACAAACATTAATCATTATTGCCAATTGTAAACTAGCATTAAGTACCTGTAACTCTGTTTCTCACTTTTCCCCTTTACTTTTCTCTTTCCTTTTCTCTTTTTCTTATTGTTGGTTTTAGAGAGTAAGTTCCGTACAAGTCAGCACTGCAATGTTTTACACATGGGAGAGGAAAAAGGCAGGATTGCTCTCCCAATAAGAATTCATTCCCCTCTCCTTTTCAGTCCCCAAATTTCTAACATTGCAGTACCTTAAAACATCCATCGAGCAATTAAGATAAATGTAAAGGTTTCCCTTTGACATTAAGTCCAGTCGTGTCCGACTTTGGGGGTGGTGCTCATCTCATTGCTAAGCCGAAGAGCCGGCATTGTCCATAGACACCTCCGAGGTCATGTGGCTGACATGACTGCATGGAGCGCCGTTACCTTCCCGCCAAGGCGATACCTATTGATCTACTCACATTTGCATGTTTTTAAACTGCTAGGCTGGCAGAAGCTGGGCCTAACAGTGAGAGCTCACCCCACTCCCTGGATTCGAACTGCCAAGCTTTCAGTCAACAACTTCAGTAGCTCAACAGTTTAACCTGCTGCACCACCAGGGGGGCCTCAGCAATCATCCTCAAAAAATTGGCAAAGTAACCAAGGCAATGCAAAAAAAAGAGATAGAAGAATTCTAGGTGTGAAGGATGTTCAGTGTTTTATTCTCTAAAATGCTAGAAATTTGGGAACTGAAGAAAAATATCAGTGAAGAGGTGGCTTCTCACTTGGGAGACAATGCCCTCCTTTTGTGCGTGCGCACACACATGTCCCAATTACAGTTTTGCTGTATGGTATTATGGGCACTGGTAGAACTGCTGAATGCAGATAAGGGGGAATTACTTGGTTAAGCATTACTCATTAAGGCCACCCATTGAATTCATGGCCGAGGTACAATTTGATTCAAGGTCTTTCCCGCTCCAAAGCCTTTCTCTTAAAACCTACATTCTCCTGGTGCATGAAAACAAATGAACACTTGCATGGATTAAAGCACTTCTGTTAGACATTTTCCTGGCCGATAAAATCAGTTCTAAGCAGCTTCCTCGGTCTTCAGCTGTCAACTATGTATCAACGTTCCTCATTGCACTATTTGTTTCCAGCCAGCCTGAAGCCTTCTTGATCCACTTTCAAGACTACCATAAACACAACTGAAGTGAAGAAGATTGCAGGAGAGGCCTGTTTGGCTGGGATACGGGTTAGCTTTAAGGCTCCTGGAACCTCACAGCTTGCCGTTTCCAAACTGTGAATTTTCTATGAAATGCAGAGATGGGAAATGTACAGCCCTTCAGACATTGTGGAATGGATACTTCCATCTGCCATCACAATTTGCCATGCTTGCTGCGAGCGGATGGGAGTTAAAGTCCAACATCTGGAAACCCTCCTTCAATGCAAGGATTCTGATTAACAATGCAAACAAGGTCTGCCCATGTTGACTCAGAAGCAAAGTCCCACTGAGTTCAGTGGGAGCTCATTCCCTGATCTTTAAGCCCACAAGGTAAGAGTTTCACACTCACAGAACCACCTGCTGAGAGTCTCGCAGTTGTGGGTCAAACAAACATCTCTAACAACTCCTCATTTGCTTCCATATTACATAATATTCTTCTTGCTGCTGCCCACTTGCCAAATTATCCTTTCCAGGAGCAAAACTTGTGACTATCAGTTTCATTTTGCACTGCATGACAACAGCTTTCACAGGCAGCTTTCCACTGTGTGTATTTCTTTATGAAGGAAAATGGCAGGAGGCAATGGGTCCTGAGCCAATCATTGTAACTGCTGTAAATGTCTGTGCAGATATTGTCACAGGACAATGTTCCACAGCTAGACCCCTTCACATAATTGGGACTATAACTTTTATCTAGTCCTAAATAATTCCCATGTTACGCCAGCTCCACTGGCTGCCAGTTTGCTATCGGGCACAATTCAAAGTGCTGGCTTTCGCCTATAAAGCCCTAAATGGCCCCAGCAATTTACCTGTCCGAATGCATCTCCCCCTATAAACCATCACAGAGATTAAGATCCTCCGAGGAGGCCCTGCTCTCCGTGCAGCCATTGTCACAGGTGCAATTGGTGTGGAGAGAGAGACCTTCTCGGTGATTGCCCCTCAGCTATGGAACTCCCTTACTGGTGAAATCAGATTGGCCCACTCCCTCCTGTCCTTCAGAAGGATGGGAAAAACTTGGCTGTGGGACCAAGTTTTTGGGACAGGGCAATAAAGCAGCGATAGGAAACCTTACCAGACCAATTAGATTAGATGCACATGATCAAGATGGTTTTAAACAGTGTATGTCTAGATGGAGATTTGAACTCAGGCTGCAAGACAACATTCTAACAATTACATCTCCACTCAGCACAGGGGAGCTGTAAATGTGGTGCCAGGAGCCCCCAGTGACACAGTGGGTTAAACCCTTGTGCTGGCAGGACTGAAGACTGGCAGGTCACACGTTCAAATCTGGGGAGAGCGTGGATGAGCTCCCTTTATCAGCTCCAGCTCCCCACTGCGGGGACATGAGAGAAGCCTCCCACAAGGATGGTAAAACATCAAAACATCTGGGCATCCCCTGGGCAACGTCCTTGTAGACGGCCAATTCTTTCACACCAGAAGTGACTTGCAGTCTCTCAAGTCGCTCCTGACAAGACAAAAAATGTAGTGCCCACAATGGACAATACTGAACAAATAGTATTTTGTATTGTTTGCCTATTTGCAAGTATTCCAGTTGAAAATGAAGAAGGCAGATCAATAAATAGAGAGGACGACTCTGCAGTATGGTATAATTCACACATAATACAACCCAAGGAAGGCCCGTCTTCCAAGTCAATATTTTACTTGCTGCATGCATTCAAAATCCCACAAATTTCTCACCTTCCTACATCTCAAGTCAATTTGTTGGTTTGATAGCTGCTAGCCACCAGCCATTCAAAACCATTCAAGAAGCACTACTGGGTATTGGCTTTGAAAGACAATCATTTCAAACATTCAGAGAGGATTTTTTTCTGACAGTATACCCATTCTAGTCTGGGAATGTTCAGGAGCTGAAGAGTAGGATTTACAAAGATATTAATTTCTTAATTAATTAACAGAACCTACAAAAACACTTGCATTTATCCCAAAACTGACATGAAAGGCTAGAATGGCTAAGAAATTATTTAGCTTTTCTCTCTCCCTTGAACTTAGAGTGCTGGTTATTGTTTTAATTGGATCTGAGGCTGATGATGTCAAGGATTCTCCAATGAAGGAATTATATGACATTTGGTTATAGCCAACGAAGCTGAAAAGATGAGAAGCAAGTCTACTGTAGGGATTAGAACTGGCTTGACAGCGTGGGCCACCAAGGGCCTGGCTGCTCAGCAACGCACATCTGCAACAACAACAGAGCCGTATGGCACCTGAAACACTAACATGCTTGTTGTGGCAGAAGGTAACTGGTCAGCTTCCTGGAGAAAAGCATGTCACTCAGGCATTCAAAAGAAGCGTCTTGCTAAGGTATTAGAGCTGTGGTTTTCATGGTGGAGTCACACGCTCGTGCCAAGCCTAGCAAAGTTAAATAAAGTCAGGTCTTACAGAAATATTTGCACCTCCTCTGAGGATGTTCTTTCTACATAGTGGCCATTCCAGCTCATCTCTCTTGGCTACTGCTGGCCCACATCTCTGCAACCAAGCTCTTCTCCACTGCAATAAAACATCTGCTATGATCTAACTCAGCTCCTGAAAGTTTCTGTGGCCCTTTGTTATTAGTTTCCTTCATGATAAAGCAGTGATTCTCAACCTTCCTAATGCCACGACCCACTAATACAGTTCCTGATGTTTTGGTGACCCCCAATCGTAAAATTATGTTCATTGCTACTTCATAACTGTAATTTTGCTACTGTTATGAATTGTAATGTAAATATCTGATATGCAGGATGCATTTCCATTCACTGGACCAAATTTGGCACAAATACCCAATATGTGCTAATTTGAATACTGGTGGGGTTGGGGTAGGGTCTGAATTTGTCATTTTGGAGTTGTAGTTGCTGGGATTTATAGTTCACCTACAATCAAAGAGCATTCTGAACTCCATCAACGATGGAATTGAACCAAACTTGGCACACAGAATTCTCATGACCAACAGAAATTACTGGAAGGGTTTGGTGGGCATTGACCTTGAGTTTTGGAGTTGTAGTTCATCCAGAGAGCACTGTGGACTCAAACAATGATGGATCTGGACCAAACTTGGCATGAATACTCAATATGCCCAAATGTGAACACTGGTGGAGTTTGCAGAAAACAGACTTGACATTTGGGAGCAAAGGTATTCCCCATAGTCACCTACGGATGTGAGAGCTGGACCATAGGGAAGGCTGAGCGAAGGAAGATAGATGCTTTTGAACTGTGGTGTGGAAGAAAGTTCTGAGAGTGCCTTGGACAGCGAGAAGATCCAACCAGTCCATACTTCAGGAAATAAAGCCCGACTGCTCATTGGAGGGAAGGATAGTAGAGGCCAAGATGAAGTACTTTGGCCACATCATGAGAAGAAAGGAAAGCTTAGAGAAGACAATTATGCTGTGGAAAATGAAAGGAAAAAGGAAGAGGGGCCGACCAAGGGCAAGATGGATGGATGGCATCCTTGAAGTGACCGGCTTGACCTTGAAGGAGCTGGGGGTGGTGACGGTAGACAGGGAACTCTGGTGTGGGCTGGTCCATGAGGTTACAAAGAGTCAGAAACGACTGAATGAATGAACAACAACATTTGGGAGTTGTAGTTGCTGGAATTTATAGTTTACCTACAATCACAGAGCATTCCAAATGCCACCAGTGATAGAATTGGGCCAACATTCCACACAGAACTCCTATGACCAACAGAAAGTATTGTGTTTTCTCGTGGTCCTTGGTGGCCCCTCTGACACTCCCTCACAACACCACAGGTTGAGAAATGCTGTGATAAAGCCTGTCAACCATGAAAAACAGTGATTTTTTTTTGGGGGGGGAGGTGCATTAATCAATTACTACTGATATTACAGTTTTGTCTGGATTACACTTTGATGTCACCCCTGGCCATGCTGACTGGGAGATTCCAGAATTTGTAGTGCTCTCCGCCAAAAAAAGTAACTTTCCAAATAATAGCTCACTTATCTAAAGGCGGAATAGACAGAAATCTGGCATAGATTTCTGCAGAAGTGAAAACCTTGCTACCTCATTTTCTTGGCACATGCTCAGTTCATGCTGCAAAAATCAGATTCCTGGAAAGAAATGAAACTGTACCCTATTTCAAAATAAGATCTGCATCAACATCATACCCCAGTTCTATATAAAAAGCAGGTCAATCATTTGAGGAGCACACCAAGTCTCCTCCTCCAAATATCGCAATCATAAACCACAACTGTCCTCGAAAGCAGATAGCTGAGAGTACTATAGTCAACTGAGCCAAGATTACAAAATAATAAAACATGTGTTCCCTTATGTGTCAGTCAGATTGCTTAATGGCTCCATGCCAAGAACTTGGCAATTCTGTTTTACAGGACTACAACTTTCAGAATTCCACAACTAGGAATGTTGTGATTCCCAGAAGCTTTGCCTGTGCCATTGTAGCACTTGAATCAGGGTCTGTAAAGTTCATCGTAATAAGGAAAAGAGCATGCCTCCCAACATGTCACAGATGCAAACTGAAACGCATCTGTCCAAGCCCTATTAGAGTACATTCAAAATGGGGAAATTATTAATGAGGAAAAATACATGTGCTAGAAAAGACGGCAGCGGTTTGCTTTTGTCTTAACCTCCTGGGAATGGCAAGATTTTGTCCCCTTTCTCTCTTTCTCCTGATGAGTTAACTGAGCACAAACTACTTTTGCATGGTGAACTCAGTTTGTAAACAAATGAAATAAATGGCGGCAACAAGGAAAGTGGGAGGAGAGAAAAACTAGGACATTTTACAAGCGGCTGATAAGATGGGACAACAGAGGATTCATTGCGATTGCCTTTCCCGAATCAGGACAATTGAAAGATACAAAATAGGCATGTAAGCCAAATCCCACTGTAGTATCACCGAGCAGATGTTTATGCGTTCCTTTGGTGGAGGTGGTGATAAAGTTGTTTGGATGTGTGTTTGCTGGGTCTATCAATATCAGAAATATAGGAAATATAGCAGACTGGATCCTGATTTGGACACCTGCTGCCACTATGCTGGCTGAAGCAGATTTCTTTGCTCAATTTCTTCATGTCAGGAAAGCACCACTCCCAATTCTAGACAAAGAGGGGTAAACTACTACACAAGGAGAAGGGGGGAATCCCTCAACATGCAGCACAGACACCGCCCTTGATCAAAGCCCTGCCATCCATGGAAGGCGGAACCTGGATCCAACTTAATAAATACTAAAGAAATAGAGTGTTCCCTCTTAGGATGTAACTATGTCTCGCCACTCCGTTTAAATATTCTCAACAGGTCAGCCAATGTATGAATTGGGTGTAAGTACAGAACCTGGCAAGATGAACTCCAGTGGCACAACTGGCTTGGAGGCTGAGCTAGCTATTTGCCCTTGCCAGTTTCTACTGGCAAGACCTGACCAGGCTCTCACCCAAGTCTTTAAAGTGATGAAGAGAAATAGACCAAACTAAACAAACTTTTACTCTGATGGACCGAAAATGGCTGAACGGGATACAGATGGACAGAGAGGCGGAGCGTAGTACAGGGCATCATTGTGCTGTAGGTGTAACATCACCACTTGCAATACTACATCCTGTCCACTTTTTGTCATGCACAGCAAAGCATAAGATTAGGTTCTTAAACTCTTTAATTTCAAATGGACTGAATCATGTGGATATTATCCCTTTGGATTCATTTTGGGGTTGAAAACTGTAGCAAAAGCAAAGGAGCTAAACAATTCCTTTTCTTCGAAGAGGGGTAGCTACTCTTTCCATTTTATGTATTCAGAGGCAGAAAGAATTGTTACTAAAGCTCCACACAGCTGAATAAAATCCCACATTATCTGCTTTGAACTGGGATATATGACAGTGTGGACTTGGATATTCCAGTTCAAAGCGATATTGTGTTATTCTGCCTTGATATTCTGGGTTATAAACCTGTGTGGAATGGCCCTAAGAAAGAAAAAACTTTGTTTGTAAGAAAAACTAGGTTTCTTCTTGAGTCTTAGAAGGTATTGCCAATAATGGAAAGTGGCTTGACCTGACTCTGATCCTTTAGTCGTTGCAAGGTCCTCTGAATCAATTATTCAATAATGAGTCAACATTTAGGTAAATCTCAGTGGGACTGCCCAGACTAACAATAGAATTCAAGCAATTATTTTCATAGGCTAGAACAGTGCTTTATAGACTTTTTGTGTATCTAGCCCAGCATTATATACTTTTCTATGCAAAGGGATCTTGTAGTATAGAGACTAATTGAGAGAAGGAAGTTTGTAGCATAAGCTTTCATAGACTAAATCTACCTCCCCAGATGCATTTTGTTTCAGGTGAGAACATGAAATGGGAACCCCTGTCCCAGAACGAAAATAACATTGGAACAAAAGAAAGGGGGGCAGGTACCGTTTCCTTGCCTGCCTTTCGGCCCACGTCGCTCTCCTTCCCTCTGAGCCCTGCCTGTTGGGCCAGTCGGACAAGAAGAATGCCATCTGCCTTGCTGTCTTCATTGCCTTGCCCGCCACTACTCATCTCCTCTCAGGCCTGGAGCCGGGGGGGGGGGTCCCCCCCCCCCCGAAATTTTTCAGGTTAAAAAAACTGGTTTACTCATGAAGTTTAACTAGTTAACCAAATCCCCATGCTAACTCTATGAGATGCAAAAATTTAGGAGTCCCTCCAGAACTGCAAGCACTATCTCAAGCAAATATTGACAATTTATTCACACTGTCATTACTTGCAGTAATAGCTGATGTAGCGAAGCAACCAAGTTGGGGGGGGGAGTGTTGAATGCTCTCATTAAGGAGGCCAGACTTGGTGGAGGTGGTTGACAGGGGCGGAGCTGCAGGCTATTGAAGGCTGCTCTGCCCCCTGTTGTGCTCTTTGCTTCAGCGTGAGCTAGGCGGCAGGTTTCAACCCCCCCCCCCGTGAAATTTTCACACACACCCCGAAATTTTCAACTCCTCCCGAAAGTTTTTTCTGGCTAAGGCCCTGTCTCCTCTGCAGATGGAGGGGAAAGCACCACAGGAGGAGTGGTAACTTAAGTAACTCTAATCCAGTTCATAATGAAGGATATAAGGACAAACCATGCCATTGCCAAAAATGATGGGGAGAGGGAATCCCCCCCCCCACTGCCAGTTAAAGAAGAAGTGAAATAGTGGGGTTGGGCACTGGGCTATGTGTGTGATGTGTGGAGCATCTTTGACATTTAGCAGGAAAGAATGGTGTCCTGCCCTGCCTCCCTCCTGCTGCTGCTCCTGGAGAAGTTATAAGGCAGGGCCAGCGGGGAAAAGAGGAAATGTTTTAAGGAGATTTTATTTATAGAAAGAAAAAAATCCCTAAAAATCAAGGGATGACCCAAACATTATAAAATTTGGTGGGCTAAGAGTGGTAGATGTGCACTCCACTTGTGGCGATTTTCCTCTCTAGCCCTAAAACCAAGGGGAAGGAGAACCTGGGGAAGGCCGCCAATGGGTCAATTTTTTTCATTTTTTTCAGGTGCAGTACAAAAAGGCCCATTTGGAAAGGTGCCTGTTCTCAGAAAGTGCTTAAAAACAATAATGGGGCCTTACGAATGAAACAAACATATTGCTTTATAGCAAATCTATAAAAATGCATGTCTTTTGGTTGGACAAATAAAAAAGAGGTTACCCAAAGCCTCTGCAACTTCATATTTTACCGTGATTAGCTTGAATACTCTAAAAGTAATAATAATAATAATAATAATAATAATAATAATAATAATACTATGAGGGGTATTTTTTAAGTAAGGTCCGTTTTGTTGTAGACACTAGTAGTTCACGCGCATACCGCAACAAGCGCGTGCGTCGTGTACCGGCATGCCTTGGGAACAACTGTGCTCAGTTTCCATTCTGTAGCTAACCTGTACGGTTCTGTTCTGTGCTTTAAAAATGTTTAAGACTATCAATTCACCCGCCGCATGTGAGGTTCGCTCAGTGATACGGTTTTTGTCAGCAAGGAACCTGCCTGCTGCAGAAATTCATCGACAGATTTGTTAAGTGTACGGTGATACTGTTATGAGTGAAAGCAAAGTGCGTAACTGGGTACAACAATTCAAAGATGGCCGTGACAACGTCCATGATGAGGACCGCTCCGGTCGCCCTTCTTTGATTACAGTGAACTCTTGGTTATCGGAGCAGGTGGCAAGTTTTTATGAAGAGGGTATTTCAAAATTGGTTCAGAGGTATGATAACTGTTTGAACAAACCTGACAACTATGTCGAAAAATAGAGTGAAGTATGTACTTTCTGAAAATAAATTTACTTTTTTGAAATAAACTTTCGTTGTGTACTTATGTTCAAACGGCCTTACTTAAAAAATACCCCTCGTAATAACACTTTATTTATATTCTGCCCTTCTCACCCTGAAGGGGACTCAGGGCAGATCACAAGTACACATACACGGCAAAGATTCAATGCCATTTGTATAGACAGTACACAGACAAAACAGAAGGAGGTACTAGTACTAGTTAACGCCTGATCTCAGAAGCCAAGCAGCATCAGCTCTGGTTAGTACTTAGATGGGAAACCACCAACAGATACCAGGTGGTCTCTATTTCAGGGGAAGGAACTAGCAAAACTACTCTTGAGTGTTGCTTTCATAAGAAACCCATATGAAATTAAACAGGCAGCTTGAATGCATAAACTTACACACGATTAGCAACAACTCTCTGAGAAAGGATGTTTTCCATTGCTCCCTTTTAACTGAAGATGTCAAAAAGAGAACCTGAGGACTTTTGCATGCAGATTGAGTGCTCTGGCACTGAGCGATGGTAGCTCACCAAAGGGAAGAAAGTCACTAAGGAGTTCTTCGCTTTGGCTGCTTTCAGGCTTTGGTTTTCTTTCCATGACTGGGTTTTTGAAACATAATTTTAAGGAAATTCCTTTTATAAAAAGGAAATTGTAAACAAGTGTGCTGTTTTAGTTCTACTGTTTTTAAACTGCTTTTCAACATTATATTGTATGTTTTAAAACTAGTGCACTGTTGTTATTATTATTTCTATGTTTTTTTTCTAATATGGGGTTTCAAGGCAACTTAAATCAGTTAAAAGAAATATAGTTATAAACCAAACAATAAAAAGTTTAAAAGCAATTAAACTCCCAAAAAATTGAAACCAGTTGAAAATATGAACCATTCAAAACAGCAACAAATAAAAGTCCAGCATACTATACTGGCTTGTTTTTCTCCCAAAAATTCCTGCTGATGTTTACAGCTTGTCCTTTTTTAATGTTTATCTTTTTGAATCTCTCTAAACTAGGCACCCCGAGTTCCAGTTTGGAGGGAAAGCAGGATTGTATGATAATATTTTGCAAAAGACTGCCCAAATAACAGTGCTGTGGGATTTTTCAGTTTAATCCTGGGCAGTTAGTACAGGAGTTTCATATTAACCATCCATTCCCAGGAGTACTATAAACTATTTTAACCTATATGAAGAGACTCACATGACCAACTCGGTCACAGAAATTGCAAAATGTATGTCATAACTCAAATAAATTACCTTAGGGATGACAACTCCCAGAATCCCACAACAGCACCACAGACCATGCTGGCTGGGATTGTTCCCAAAGTCACTGTTGAAAAAGTAACTTCCTCAAGCTCTGTGAGGGTATTAGAGAGAGGCGGGACTGAAGTCTTTCATTGGTTTTATACTTCTGATACATTACTTGAACCTCTGGACTTTATCACACGAGTCTGCTATTCTACTACAATCACATTATCTTTGATAGCAGGTACATACCATGTCATGCAATTTATTATTTATTTATTTGCTTCACTTGTATACTGCTTTTCTCACCCCAGCAGGGGATTCAAATGGTTTTCAACATAGTAAGGGTAAAGGTTTTCCCCTGACATGAAGTCCAGTCGTGTCCGACTCTGGGGGGTGGTGCACATCCATTTCTAAACCGAAGAGTTGGCGTTGTCCATAGACACCTCCAAGGTCATGTGGCCGGCATGACCGCATGGAGTGCCATTACCTTCCCGCCGGAGTGGTACTTATTGATCTATTCACATTTGCATGTTTTCGGACTGCTAGGTTGGCAGAAGCTGGGGCTGACAGTGGAAGCTCATGGCACTCCCTAGATTCAAACCTGCGACCTTTCGGTCAACAAGCTCAGCAGCTCAGGACTTTAACCCACTGTTCCACCGAGGGCTCCATACATACATACATATCAATTAAAATCATTTAATATCACATAATAAAATCCATTCGCAGGTTCGATTCCGGGGAGCGGCGTGAGCTTCCGCTGTCAGCCCTAGCTTCTGCCAACCTAGCAGTTCGAAAACATGCAAATGTGAGTAGATCAATAGGTACCGCTCTGGCGGGAAGGTAACGGCGCTCCATGCAGTCATGACCTTGGAGGTGTCTACGGACAATGCTGTTTCTTTGGCTTAGAAATGGAGATGAGCACCACACCCCAGAGTCAGACATGACTGGACTTAATGTCAGGGACTACCTTTACCTTTACCTAATAAAATCCATATCAAACCATTAAAACTATAATCATCAATGTCTTCCAGTCTTCTCCTAGTTTTCTGTTTTTAGGAGGGTGTGAGTTCGACGGAGATCACTCTCCTTTTATATTTTTACATACCTCGTGTCATTTTGGTCACCAAAAGACTGGTTCAATATGGGGCACTTTCCTTCATGTTCCTACATACACCCTAGCTTTACTTCATACAGAGTTTGTTTTTGACCTGTCATGCAGCTGGTGAAAGCACAAGAGGGGAAAATCCCATATAGTATAAATTTGATTTTATAAATCTATATGAACGGATCAATTGATAGATAGAGAGATCGCCACATTTTTGACTGCTTACTTGGCCAGAAGACTTGACTACAGAGTAGCAGAAGAGGGGAATCCTTCATTTGCTTGAGTAGTTTTTACAATGCCAGCTGCCGGTTGCTTTGAAGTGAATCTAAACAAGCTCCTGTGAATGGAAACAGGTGGCACGGCTTTCCATTATTCTGAGCTTTCTAAACTCCCCCTGGACACTGCATCTCTTAAGTGTGCATTATACTAATCATTTTATCCCTACAGGCTATGGTCTATTTTAGTGAATATTTATGTTATTCTGTTTGCAGAACAGTAGAAAAACATGTCCGATAGGCCTATAGGTCAGATGCCGTCTTCCCTGCCATTGTATAGATTGTCATAGTAGGTCCTGCTGTGTTCATCATTTTGGCTTGGATTAGCCAAGTCTGACTTGGCCACGGTAGTCCATTCTCTGATTACATCCCGTATAGACTACGGCAACACTCTCTACGTGGGATTGCCTTTGAAGACTGTCCGGAAGCTTCAAATGGTCCAACACTCGGCAGCCAGGTTACTAACAGGAGCGGCACTCAGGGAGCATACAACTCCTCTGTTGCGCCTGCTCCACTGGCTGCCAGTTTGCTACCGGGCACAATTCAAAGTGCTGGCCTTAGCCTATAAAGCCCTAAATGGTTCTGGCCCAACTTACCTGTCCGAACGTATCTCCTCCTATGAACCAGCTAGGATGTTAAGATCATCTGGGGAGGCCCTGCTCTCGGTCCCACCTGCATCACAAGTACGGTTGGCGGGGACGAGAGACAGGACCTTCTCAGTGGTGGCCCCTCGGCTGTGGAACGCTCTTCCCACAGAAATTAAATCAGCCCCCTCCCTGTTCACATTTCGGAGGAAAGTGAAGACCTGGTTGTTTGAGTAGGCATTTGAATAGGCAGTGTAACTAATATAGAAATATGGAGCATTTGGATGAGACTGGATCTTGACTTTAACTATGAGACGAGATGAGATGTTATGATGTTTATTGATTGTTATAATGTTATTCTTTTAACTTGTTTTTAACTATTTTTATCATGTTTAAGTATTGTATTTGCTTTGTTAACCACTCTGAGTCGCCCTGAGGGCTGAGAAGAGCGGTCTACAAATATAGTAAATAAATAAATAAATAAATAGCCACCAGGAGGTAGCAATAGGGAGCAAATGGAGGCATTGCTGCTTTGTAAGGATTCTGCCAATTTTCAGCAAAAAAAATTGCTGTGTCAAAATTTTTAGCACTGCAGTAACTTAAAGCTGGACATTGAGAAATGATAGTTTAGGCATCCAAATAAAAGAGGCAAAGTTTGCAAGAGAATGTGAACGCAGCCAATACAAAACGTTTAGATTTGAGCTATTTTCCTACAAGTGCCGTAAATAAATAAATAAATAAATAAAATATTTTCCATATCTCATTATCTCTATTGATTAAAAAAATGGAAGAAATTTGCATGGGAGGCAGAATTATGGGACAGGGGGACAAGGTTTTCATTTTGCCTTCCTCATAGCTGTACTCACTGCAATGATATGAGTGCACTTTGTGCTTCAAATCCATTTCAGAAGACAGGATTTCCATACTGAAAACTCTTTAAGACAGTGGAAATCTATGGCTTGAGAAGTGCCCCCTCTAGAGACATTTGTCATGTTGTAAACCACTCTGGGATTTTTTAAAATGCAAAAAAAGGATTTTAACAATGCCTTAGATCAGATCAAATCCATGTGGGCTGGCTTGAATTTTGGGCAGTCCTTACTGCTACCGAATGTGACCGAGGTCTAGCATAGATTGGGGGGAAGGGGGTGTTACATGCTTTGCTCATAAAAGGTCCCAGATTTTAAATACGCCTTCAAAGCTGACTCAAAAATGTTTGCTGACAGAGGGCCCTTCCAGACAGGCTCTATAACCCAGGATCTGATTCCAGGTTTTCTGCTTTAAACTGGATTATATGAGTCCGCACTGCCAGATAGTCTGGGATAAACAGAAAACCTGGGAACAGATCCTGGGATATGGGGCCTGTTTGGAAGGACCCTGAGACTAAACATTAGGGGTGCTTGTTGGCTCCCATGTTGGAAAATGGTCAATCTGCTCAAGAAGAGGAAAAGGATTTGAGACCTTGGACAGCTCCTTTGGAGTTCAGACTATATGTACTTTATCACATGAGGTACGCAAACCAGCACTTAGGCAAGCAACCCTATCACAAAACACCATATGCATCAGGTACTTGTTTGCCTCCCCGTTGTGATTCTCTCCTCCCTAGCTATTGAAAGATAACACCTGTCAATAGCTCCCCATCCCACTACTCTCCCACTACCTACATAATGCAATTGATCCCTTCTGCTTATGTTCTAACTTATCTGGAGTGGGATTCACCTCCTGTTCTCCCCCCCCCCTTGCTATTGCCTTTAATTTTGTGTGTGTATGTGTGCATACACACCCATGCCATGCCCAAATTTCCCTCTGCTTATAGTCCGCTCTGTCCACTGTCCAATCATCCCATGCGTCATGATATCCTAAAGTATAACATCCCGAATAAATTACTGCAATGCGCTCTACGTGGGGTTGCCTTTGAAGACTGTTCGGAAACTCCAACTAGTCCAACGGGTGGCAGCAAGACTACTCACTATACCCCCCCCCCCCCCCCCTGTTATGTCAGCTCCACTGGCTGCCAGTCCAGTTCTGAGCACAATTCAAAATGCTGGTCTTGAACTATAACGTCCTATACAGCTCTGGCCCAGCGTACCTGTCCGAACGTATCTCCTTCTACATCCCACCTCGGAGTTTAAGATCTTCTGGGGAGACCCTGCTCTTGGCCTCACTTCTGTAGCAAACGCACTTGGCAGGGACGAGGGACATGGCCTTCTAGGTAGTGGCCTCCCACCTGTAGAATTCACTTCCTGAGTAAATTAGATTATCAGCATCCCTCCTTTTCATTTGAAAGAAGTTAAAAACATGGATGTGGAACCAGGCCTTCAGGTAATCTTGCTGAAAATTACAGTGACAATGATGACAATCACTATGGAAATGGACAATGGACATGCTTGATGGAGTCTCTAACTACAGAATTCGGCTCAGATAAGGCCACCAGGCTGTTATTGAAACAGAAACAGATTTTAATTAATTAATGTGATTTAATGTTTTAAATGTATATAATTATCGAATTATGATTTCTCTTTGACGGCTTGGCCTTATGTAATTATTTGACTGCTTTTTAATGTATTTTATGTATTAGTATGTTATGGGGTGTGATGTTTTTAAACTACTGTTCATGAATCTTGTTGTAAACCAGCCTGAGTCCCTCTCTGGAGGTGAGAAGACCGGTATATAAAAGTCCTAAATAAATAAATAAATAAATATTGGATTTTATTATGTATTTTATTATGTGTACTTGGAGGTACCAAATTGTTGCCGGGGGGGGGGGGGGGGGGGGGGGGGGGGGGGGGGTTGAGAAGGGCGGGGTACAAATATCTGAAATAAATAAATAACAATAAATATTTTCCTCTTTTAACAACCCGGAGGAGTGCACATGGGCTAAGATGCTTATGGACCTTCAGCTGTTACTGAATCATGATTCCCATCAGCACCAGCTACCATAAACAATGGTGGGGGTGATGGGAGTTGCAGTACTACAGCGTTCTTCTTCCCATCTCCACCATCCAGTGATAAGTCTAAACATGCAGCATTTTAGGCATCAGGATAACCCAATATACTGACAACTAGAGTACTGAAGCTTATCAATCTATTGATCCCGGTGCAGCTGTTTGTTATTCTGATCTCACCTAAAAGGAAGCCTTGCCAATCGAAGGAAGGTCATAACCATAGGGTCATAAACCGGTACTACATTCATCATAATTTGTTTAACAGGTGATCGATACTAAATTGTGCGCTGTAATACACAATACTGTACTCCGTTACACCCAGTGATTAAGGCCACCCGAAGGCACCTCTGTCACTTCATATCTTCTGGAGCAAATCGTAGGCCAAGCACCACCTCTAATGAAATTTGTTAACCGGCTTATTGATGCAATCTGCTATGTTCTTGTGTATCTGTCACATAAAGATGGCTTATCCTTGCTTTTCCATTTAGCATGTATATCTGTTTTAGCAGCTGTTTCATTTTATAAGAATCCTGGAACACATAATTAAATTTTCTCCTATAACAACTGACAGGGTGGATGCTGGAACTAATGGAATTCCACATGCCGTTATCTCCTTGATTACACCAGTGATTTAAGAGCCCAGATTTCTGTAGCAATTCTGCCAGATACAAATGTTAAGCCAGCATTTGAGTACAAATGTTTCTCATATAATTGGGGGAACCTCAAGTCGTAATGAAGACAAAAACAGTTGTTCTGCTTCACCTTCATAATTCATTGTGAAATAAAAAATATAGTCAACTGAAACCCCATCAGTATTAATACAGGCTGAGTATCCCTTATTCAAAATGCTTGAGACCAAAAGTGTTTGGAGTTTTGGGTTTTCTTTAGGTTGGAATACCAGTATTTGCATATAGATATATTATGAGATAATCGATTTGCCCCAAAGAAATGGGAAATTATTATTTCAATTTGATGTTTGATATTTTGTCTTATGTCTGTTATAACAGGTTGTGCTTTTTATTTAATTTTATTTTGTTAAGTTATAATTTGTATTTATATGTTGGGTTGTATAAATTTGTTGGTATGGATGTTTTGTTGTTGTATTTGGGCATTGTTTGCCTTCTATGTTTGGAATAATAATAATAATAATAATAATAATAATAATAATAATACTTTAATTGTAGCCCGCTACCATCTCCCCAAGCCCACAGTACATCAATAAACAAAAGCAATAACAAAACAATCAAAGCAATACAATTAATATAAATCACATAACAAAATCAACAGTAATACACAAGCATTTGAAACCAATGGCCGGGCCAAATGTAATAAATTAAAATTAAAAATAATGCTGGACATGAACAAGGTAGGATATAACTGGGATAGAATTTTCAAGGAGAGATGAAGGAACGCAGTCAGGCCTAAATCAATGGTAAAGTGCATTTTGAGGGCATATTGCTAAGAGTTTTCCTTATTCTGGGAAGGCACACTGGAACAACCACGTTTTCAGGCTCCTCCTAAAGACTGCCAGAGTTGGGGCATGTCTGATGTCCTTGGGAAGTGAGTTCCAGAGTCGGGGGGCCACCACCCAGAAGGCYCTCTCCCTCGTCCCCACCAATCGCACCTGCGAAGGAAGTGGGAGCATGAGCCTGGYCTCTCTGGATGATCAAAGAGATTGTGTGGGTTCGTACACAGAAATACGGTCACACAGGTAGGCAGGTCCCAAACTGTTCAGGGCTTTGTAGGTAAGAACCTGAACCTGCACCAGGAATCCGCCCTGAGTCCCTTTGGGGATATAGAGCTGAATATAAATAAAGTTATTATTATTATTATTATTATTATTATTATTATTATCTTAGAGATGGAACTCAAGTCTAAACATGAGATCCATTTCATAAACATCTTATATGTACAGTATATCTGGAAGATAATTTTAGACAATGTTTTTAATCATTTTGTGCATGAAACAAAGTTTGGGTAGATTGAACCACCAGGAAGCAAAGTTCTCGTGATCTGAGCCTTTTGGGGTATTTTGGAATTCTGAATAAGTAATATTCAGCCTCTATAATCTCTTTGCACATTTATAGAATTTATACTTTCAGGACTGCTGGGTTGATACTAACTTGAGTGAGAGGAGCATTCTCATAGCTTGTCTATTAACACATATCTCATCCTAGTAAATATTCTCATCAATAGGAATGACACCTTAACACCTTCATTGATTAATCTACCAATGGCTCTTTCATACTAGATCATTAGGAGCATCAACTTTCCATGTCATCTGGGTAAATTACATATGGCTTCCAAGGCCACCTCATCAATGGAGGAGGATGTGGAGTTGGCACTGTATGTTATGTTTATATGCCTGGAGGTCTTCATGATAATAATGCAAACTCATTAGGTGCATAACTTATGCAAGCTTTATTATTCTATGGCTCCTCTTATGTCCAAAGCCATGGAATAATCGGTCTAGCCTTCTCAGATCCCTTAATGGAAACCTTTGTATCAGTTTTGTGGACACAATCACAACAAAACTTCCAGTCCCACATTTTCAGCTGCTTTTAAAATGTCCCAGTTTCAGCCTCTTCCTTTCACTTTTGCAAAATGTTGGAGGATGTGAAAACTAGCTACACATAGACGAGGAGATTTGATCAAACCTGATTTGGATCAGTTCTTCTAGACGCCACTAATGGTGTCTAGAAGTCTCTTTGCACATTGGCCTCCAGGACCATAGAAGACCATGCCTTTACCATGACTTTCATGGGGATATCAGAGTTAGTTGGGGGCATGGGGGACCCTTTACAGGTGTTGTGAAAGGCTTTGCCTTTCCACCTTCCCAAACCCAGGGGACATTGGATGCAAGGGTGCTGGCGTCTGGTGCAACTTACAATCCCTGCAGCCACTGAGGGTAACAGGTTTGGCCTATTGCTAATCCATCCAAAGGTACAATATTCAAGGAAACATTCCAAATGGTTACTATGGAGCAGGATCCCTTCTGAATGGTTAATGAGAGCTGGAGGACTGCCAAACTGAAACACCTGTCAGTTGTTCAAAGCCTTCGTAAGCCCTTCACACTGGTTGAGGAGACCAGGCTCTGAGCTTTGGCATTGTGGCTACTATATAGTGCAGACGCAAACACATGAAACAGGGGTTGGATGAAGTCGGAAGACCACACAACCAGGCCTCATGGTGCAGAGCTCCCCCAGCTACATACTCCTATTCTCTTGTTCTCTGACAACCAAATAAAGTGACCACAAGACACATTTATTCAGACGGCTTCCAAATGGCAAAATGTGAATACTCTAAACCAGAGCTTTCCAAACTATATGTTGTGACATGTTAGTGTGTCGGCAGCAATGTCTAGGTGTACCGTGTGAATGTAACAAGAAACCCGAATCTATGTGAAATAAGCAATACCAGCTTGCAAACATTATTATGCAACAAAGGTGCCAATTAGTATGGTGAACTAGCCTCCTCTTCTTGGCAAATTTTGGAAATGTATTATAAATCATATATTATAAATATATATAAATGAAAAGTTTTCCATGAGATACGTTGTGTCTCCATACATTTTACTACAATTTATGTATGTGTCCATATATCTTATACAGAACTGGTTTGACCTCCGGTTTGCTAGTAAAACTGAGTTACTTTGTCACAAAATGATGCATGTCTAAAATGTGTGTCACCAATGTGAAATGTTTGGAAAGCTCTGCTCTAAACTGGGTTGTTGTAGGTTTTTTCAAGCTATATGGCCATGTTCTAGAGACATTTTCTCCTGACGTTTCACCTGCATCTATGGCAAGCATCCTCACTACCTCTGAGGATGCTTGCCATAGATGCAGGTGAAACGTCAGGAGAGAATGCCTCTAGAACATGGCCATGTAGCCCGAAAAAACCTACAACAATCCAGTGATTCCGGTGATGAAAGCCTTCGACAATACACTGCTCTAAACTCTCGGAAGGAAGACTGATATGCAAATAAACAGCCCCCAGTGGCACAGCGGTAAAACTGCTAAGCTGCTGACCTTGCTGACCAAAGGTTTGCGGTTCAAATCCAGAGAGCAGGGTGAGCTTGCGGTGTTAGCCCCAGCTTCTGCCAACCTAGCAGTTCAGAAACATGCAAATGTGAGTAGATCAATAGTTACCACTCCGGCAGGAAAGTAACACTGCTCCATGCAGTCATGCCAGCCACATGACCTTGGAGGCGTCTATGGACAACACTGGCTCTTCGGCTTAGAAATGGAGATGAACACCACTCCCAGAGTTGAACACAAACTTAATGTTACCTTTACCTTAAAATAAGCACCTTCGAAAAACAAGTGATTAAGGCCTCCCCTTACATTATTTCCTTTGTAGAAGAAATTCCTTACAGCATAGCACTGACTATTCATACTCCCAGCCTTTCCCCATAAACCCAATGAATTAATTAGCAATGTCAACTTTTAAAAGAATATAAAAAGAGAAAATGATGACTTTTTCCAACATTCAACCAAACTTCTGCAGGTTTTGACCTTTTCTTTGGCTTATGAGACCACAGAACTGTGGGAACAAATGTAATTCTGTTTGTCCCTTAAGTTGCAAAAGGAGAATCTCTAGCTCAAAAGCCTCATCTATTCCTGGCATGGACAAACTTCGTCCATCCAAGTGTTTTGGACTTCAATTCCCAGATATCCCAGCCAGTTTACCGGCTCTTAGGAATTGTGGAAGTTGAAGTCCAAAGCACCTGGAGGGCTTTGCTTTCATGTCAGACGCAAACTGAGAAACTGCAAGTCGCTACTGGTGTGAGAGAATTGGCCATCTGCAAGGACGTTGCCCAGGGGATGCTCGGATGTTTTTATATTTTACCATCCTTGTGGAAGACTTCTCTCATGTCCCTACATGGGGAGCTGGAGCTGACAGAGGGAGCTCATCTGCGCTCTCCCTGGATTCAAACCTCCAACCTGTCGTCTTCAGTCCTGCCAACACAAGGGTAGGACTGGAGAGCTGAAGTTTGCCTATGCCTGATCTATCTCACCTTCAACCTGTGGTCTCTGATCATCCTGCCCCAAATTTGCACCTTTTCAACAAGAGAGATGAGACAGGAAATGGGAATCTCCTCAGTTGGGAAGCTAGCTTTGATGCCCTTCCCTGGAACGTTTATAGACTGAGCATCCCTTATCCAGAATTCCAAAATCCCAAACATTCCAGGATCCAAAATTATTCACATTGGTGATGAAGATAATAACACCTCTGCTTTCTGATTGTTTAGTGTGTGCAAACTTTATTCCCCTGTCAAGCAGGAAGGCATGGGCACACAATCTCACTTCTTTCATGAAGCAATCTCCAGCATGAGGAGAATTTGAGACAGGGGTCCTGCTTCTGTCTTTTGTATTGGAGATCATTTGTCAATTAGCAGCTTCCCAAGTGACAGAAGAAAAAACCTCAATCAATCACAAAAACTGCTGCCCAGTTAATGGGTACTAGGAGGACTATCACAAGAGTCACTGAATAAATCCGTAGTTATGGTGTTTACACATTCATAAATCCCCAACGGGATCCCAGCCATCATTATAAAATTGTGAATATGCAAACCATCTTCTTTTGGACTGCAGAACTGCCAGGTATGTGTAACATATCACCTTACAATTTAATTAATGTGGTTTCTTTAATATAGTTAATACTAGAAGTTAAAATAACATAATTCAAAAAAAATTCATAGTATACTGTTAACAAATTGGTAGATTTTTTTCCCAATGGGGCAAGGCATCATCAAAATAAAAAAGCCAGTTTGAATTTAGGCTACAGCTCAGGAAACCAGAGTTCAAATCCTTACTCAGCCATGATAACTGCGGACCTTGGTTGAGAAATACTCACAATCTCAGAAGAAGGCAAAGGCAACGTCAGTCCAAACAAAATTTGCCCAAAGAAACTCATAGGGTCATCTTAGGATCACCACAAGTCAGAAATTACTTGCAGGCACATGGCACCATCAGCAAATCATCATTTAGAGTAGAGAAGATCAGCTTTAAAGCACAAAGTAATGGCTACACGGAGCTCTCTCCTATATACAGCAGCTATGTGCCCACTGCCCACATTCAAAAATAGGAACAGCACTAAATGCAAGACATTTAGCAACCAAGCTGGCTTTTTTTATCACCATGTATAATGCAATATGCCATCTGGCATATAGACTGAGTCCAGACTAAATTCTACTCATTGAAGTCAATTAGATTTAAGCTATGTCTACGTACGGCTAAGTTTGCACCCAGTGATGTTAAAAACAACATTGAAACCCTGGTACAGCTTCAGTAATGTTTGCTACAAAAGGAATGTCAGATATTCAGTCAATTTAATGTGATGACATTCAAAATTACAATCAAATAAACCAAAGATACTATAGGTGTGCACAAAACTATTTTATCTGTTTAGGAAAAATGTATAGTATGCTTTCAATTGGCACACAAAGCAACCCAAGGCTTGAAGAATTGGGGGTCGGGGGGAGGCAGTTGAACTAAGACTGATGAAACCTTCCAGCAAGTAATGAGTGAAAGTAATGAAATGGACAAGTGGGCTGGGCTGGTTCTGGAAGATAATCTACATTAAGTTTACACCTACCAACAGGCATGGTTTTAGATAAATTCTTCTGGTGAATGTCAACTTTCTATGCTTTAATAGCATTACCAATAACATGCTGTGCATTCAGGATGTGAAGAAGAAGCAGGTCATCTCAAATCTAGCTAGTCTGACTCCTCCAGCTTTGCTTTGTAGTTGCTGTGCAGCCTTGGACATACACCCCCGGCCCCTGCGCCACCTCCACTGCCGCCACGCTCCTTTCACCCTTGTTCTTTAAAGGCCTGGCAAGCTTAAAGGCCGGCAATCCCTGCTTTCAGGTTGGACTTGTGTTGCGCTGCACTCCACTAAACCCGATCTTAGACTTCACACTGCCGATTTGCGGCAGCTACAAAGCCCTATTGTGGGCTCATTTGTTCCACTGTAAACACACGCCTGATAAACATTGTCATGGTTCCTGGCGGACCAGGTGCAACGCAAATGCCGCCCGGCTACCGGCCTACCTGACTGGGTCTCCCTCTCAATGAATGCGGGAGGAGATCGGATATCTAAAGAAACTGCAGACTGTCTGGGGCTGCCAAACCACTTCCTTATTGGCATTCAATGGCATCACCTTAGGATGGAGAGGCACATAAAAGGAAAGAGGAAGGGCCCGGCTTAGGCTGTCATGGTCTGAGTATTTTTCTTTGTGAGAGTTCCTTCCAGTGATCAGAGTCTGGGTGAAGGTGGGGGGTCAGGGAAGGGGGCTGCATACTTTTCGTCCTTGTTCAGGAAGGGGGCTCCCCGTTTTCAAGATGCCAGAAGCAAATCCCACTTTTTCTTCTATTATGCGAGCTGTACTTTTATTTTTCCCACGTTCAAAACAGTCCTCAGCAAGCGCCCAGCACCTCTTTTGACTATTTCATGAGGAACAGCTCTAAAGTGCTCATTCATAGGAATATGACGTTATTAACTTCAATCAACAAGTGAAGAACCAGACAGGAAAAACAAAAGACAATGAGAGGACAACTTTGGAGGAGGGAGGAATAAAATAAATAGAGTGACTTTTAGACTTATTCAATTCATATTAAGTACAGAGCTCTTTGAAAACAGAGTCTGAGCCTTCCTATCCCAAGAAATTTCTGTAGAATTAGATATGTTACAGTTAATGAAGATTTGTTTGTGGTGATCGAGGTGAACATGCACAGTTTCTGTTGTCATGCTCCTAGGACAACTTCCTATGCAGCAAGAAAGGACTGTTCCAGAATCTTTTTTGCTGTTGTTTCATCATTTTTCACAACTATATTTGACCCATTTATTCACAGAAACATTTCCTGGAGTCATCTCTTGTTGCAGCTAAAAAAAAAAACAATCAACAAAGCAATCCAAAACCAAGCAGTGTGGCACCTCCAAGGCTAATTTATCATGGCATGAACCTTACTGAAGTAGAGTCTACTTCATCAGATTTATGAACTTTGACAAGATTTTTTTTAAATCACAATGACAATGATATACCTATCATTGTTATTGTGATTAAAAAATATTGTCAAAGTTCATAAATCTTCTGTTCTTAAATGACTGAGTGGTCCAAAAATTGGTTAAAATTTTGCATTTAAAATATGTACTTCCTAGAAAAGCCAGATTTGGTGACTATATAATATCTTTAACTTTGCATCTAAAATGCTTCTGTAGCTTCTGTGGTATTTTATTCCCTTGAAATGAGTGGCAGGGGAACAACACGGAAGTCATGAGTTGCAAGGAATGTCATGTTATAATTATGTTGCTAGTTCCATTGAATCAAGTTGGTCTAGTCATGTTAAGACAAACCAATGAATTGATGCAAATTCCTGTAATAAGTGTCCCTAAGAAAGGAGCAGTCGGCCTCACACAGGATAGAGACAGGCGAGATATCAACAGAAGGTACTTTACTTGTGTTAAAGGGTTTAAAATGTTATTGCCTGTCCATTTCCTCTAGATCACTGGTTCCCATCCTATGGTCCATGGACCACCAGTGGTCCCCAAAAACTAAAATATGGTCTGTGGCCTCACCATTACTACACTGTTGCAGCTAGAGTGACTGGTCTCACAAAACCCTCTTATAGTGCTGAGGCAACTGGGATGTCTGGAGGGAAGAGGCTGACTCCCCATGAAAGATGACAACAACAAGCCTCTAGACTGCTGCTTCTCCTTCTCCTCCCTTCCCCTGAACAAAGCCATTCCATGTGTCTCCTGGAAGTGGGGGCACCTTGGTGTCTTCATTTTAAACCTGTTCCTGGGGTTATTTGGGGTGCTGATTCAAAAAATTGCATTGGATAAATCACATCACTTCTAAATTATTTAAAATGGTTTTCTGTGGTCAAGCAGATGGCAACTACTGGATGGCATATGTTCTGTATCAGAAACTAAAGTTGATGTGGACTATACAATGCAATTTTCTTAATCAGCACCCCAAATCTACCATTCCAAACTTTGGGAAGCAAAGTGAGAGAGGGATATGGTACTTTTATACAGTTTGGAATTGAGGAAACAGAAAGAAGAGATGGGAACCATCCACTGAATATTGGGAAGGGAATCTGTCATTGCTTGAGCACAGAGAACAAATCCGCATTGCTGGGAAATACCACCAAACAACTTTCTACCTGCAACAGGCAGCTGGAAGTGTTCAAGGCACCTGTAATTCCTTCTCTCAACAGTGGCAGTGAAGGGCAGTTGTGATCTGCTCTGGATTTTAGTCCAAATGTAAAAGGCTGTTTACAATGCCAAGCCTTTGGGAAGTTAGGGTTCAGCACTTTGGATAGCTCCTTTAAACTCTTGCTGAACCTTGGGATAGATTCACTGTCCCACTGACATGGAATCATGACTAGCTGCTACTAAATGGAAGCTCCTTACATTGTAAAGAACACCATTCCAGAGGTTTCCAGACATTTTTTTTTTTCATGTCAGGAGTGACTTGAGAAACTGAAAGTCACTTTTGGTGTGAGAGATTTGGCCGTCTGCAAGGACATTGGCCAGGGGATGCCTGGATATTTTACCATCCTGTGGGAGGCTTCTCTAATGTCCCTGCATGAGAAGCTGGAGATGACAGATGGGAGCTCACTCTGCTCCCCAGATTTGAACCACTGACCTTTTGGTCAGCAGTCCTGCCGGAACAAGGGTTCAACCCATTGCGCCAACAGGACTCCTTCCAGACAATCAGAAATGGATTTTCTCATAGGACAGTGGAGCTGTAGAAAGAAAAAAGGCCAAAGTTGACCTCTAAGTTCCTGCTGTGTTCTTTGCAGTGCTGGCCAAAGATTATGAACTATGGGGAGGTGTGAAGCAACAACACGTAGAATAGGATCATTTTGCCATCGGCCATGGGAAGAATCAATCAGTTCTCTCCCGGTTCTTGACAAGAATTTACCATCCTATGACCATTAAGACCAACTGTTCAAATGAAGAAGGGGAAATTAAAGCTCTGAGTCTTAAGACTCAACTAGCTGTGAGGCTGAACAAGCCACTGCCTTTTTCTAAACAACAGTCATGGAGGATTAACCTGGATCACAGCCATAGGACTGAAACAGGAGAAGGAAAATTTTATTTAGGCAGGTACACTGCCAGGTAATTACACAGGCATGTAATCTGGTCTGCTTCCAAAGGGAGGTCTAACTTGTTCAGTGTTAGCTATTGTGTCTTACAGTTGCGGTTTGGGGTTGTTGTTTTTTTATTCGTCTGGTTTTGTGCTATATTTTAATTTCAATCTAGTTTTAATCTCTATTTTATTTTTGTTAGCTACCTTGAGTTCATGGAACCAGTGTGGGTAGTGGTCTGAGTGTTAGACTATGGCTCTGGAGAACAGGGTTTGAAGCTCCATTCAGCTATAGAAAGTCACTGGGTGTCCTTGAACCAGCCACATACTCTTCAAAAACCCCATAAACCCTTAGGAACACCATAAGTCATAAAAACCTGAAGACACACAACAGCAGCAACAAGCTGAAGCTCCTTTCTTGACCAGAAGGTAGAGCATATATTAAATTACACATAACATTTTCTCATTGCAAACCATTCCCCCAAGTGGGAATGATGCTATCACTAAGATGTTAAGCTGCAGCTGCAGCTATGATGGCTAAGACTGCTGAACATTGAAGTCCACAATATCTGAAGGTTTGAATGAGTCTGTGATGCTAGTGAGGTCAAGAGAAAGCATGTTGCCAAGGATCGTAAAATCTGGTATAGTGGTTTGAGCATTAGACTACAGCTCTAAAGTCCAGGGTTTGAATTCCCACTCAGCCATGAAAACGTACTGGGTGACCTTGGGCAAGTCACACACTCTCAGCCTTGGAGGAAGGCAAAGGAAAAACCCCTGTGAATAAAACACCATGAGACAGGATCACCTTATGGTTGCCATAAGTCAAAAACAAAGGCACATGAGCGAGGGAGAAACCATTTTTTACACAGTTTGGAGCTAAACTTTATAGGTAATCCCCAGCACCTTGAATTGTGCCCAGAAATGAATGGATAGTCAGTGAGCCAGCCCAACTTAGCATTCTACCCCAGCATTTTGAACCTGCTGAAGTTTTCAATACTGAAAAGAAAGGGAGACACAGTAGTCATCCTTGGATATTATTTGTTATGCAAGATGGGCTTATTAAATACCCAGTCATTAAAACTTTAAACTTCTAAGGATTTCCAAATCCAGAAGCTTTCTTGGGTGATCTAAATTAAACCACGTATGCTTAATATCAAAAGCAGTGGGGGAAAACTAGATGCAAGTCTGAATTTGCATCCATCTCTTATTGATAGCAACCAATTAAACACAGTTATGATCACTTGAGCTTTCTCCTTTATCATGCTTAACTCATCATATCCAAGGCTCAACAGTCTTAAAAATAGAAAATATTCCAGAATATAGCTTTGGTCTCTTCTGTTTTGCTGATTCAGCATTTTGATGGTCTACAATTAAATAGAGGCTTACCTGGGAACAAGTCCCAATGAAATAAATTAACCAAGCTGCATATACGCCAGCTATCTCCTTCTGACAAGGACAGCCCTACTAAAGCATTGTGTGTTCTCCCTCATCAATAACTTTTGCCATCTTGACCACACTCTGATGTCTCAGTCTTCATCTATGAAGTGTTGGAGAGTATGGGCTTACCTCTAGCTAGGCATAGATACAATGGCACTGCAGGTTTCTCCATATTTGATATATATATATATATTGATTTTAATTTGATTCCTAGACAAAGGATACAATACCCTCCTTTGTCTTGTCCATGTTCAGAAGTTAATGAGATGGGCAATTGAAGCCTATTTCAATACTGGCAATGAGGTTGCTCTCTCCATCACTTGATGCTGCATGCCTTCAAGTCATTTCTGACTTCTGGTGACCCAAAGGTCAGCCTATCACAGGTTTTTCTGGAGCTGAGAGCATATGACTTGCCCAAGATCACCCAGTGGGTTTCTATGGAGGAGGAGAATCAAACCTGCAACCCTAGAATCTCAAACCACTATGCCACTTTGGTTCTCATGCCCAGCACCATTTCACATACGAAAACCATTACATATGGCCAAGCAACACACGAGTGTACTCAATATGCCTAAAAGTATTGACACTGAAGATTGCATAAACTAGAAGAGACTGCAACAGTTTACTTTTGCCTGAACCCTCGTGGAAGAGCAAGATTTCACCCCTCTTTTTCTCTCACTACTGCTGAATTAATTGAGTATGCACAACTTTTGCACTTTGAACTAGTTTGCAGCAATTGAATAAATAAAGAAGTAGCTTTCTAAGATCTACAGAGATACTCGCAGGAACACCTCAGCAAGCAAGAGTCCAAAAGTGGCAGGTTAAAACCCAGAACCTCAACCAGTGGCTGATACCAAAACAGAGACACAACCCCCCCCCCTTCCTGGGCATACAGAAGACTCAGCAACTTGGAAGGCACTGAACAGGCTACACTCTGGCACCACGAGATGCAGAGCCAAACTTAAGAAATGGGGCTACAAAGTGGAGTGCACAACATATGAGTGTGGAGAAGAGCAAACCATAGACCACTTACTATAATGCAGTCTGAGCTGTGCCACATGCACAATGGAGGACCTTCTCATAGCAACACCAGAGGCACTCCAAGTGGCCAGCTTCTGCTCAAAAGACATTGAGTACCATGCCAAGTGTTTAACTTTGTTTGTTTTTTTAACACATTATTACTGTATTTTCAATTTGCTTTTGACATGTTAAATAATATGTTATGTGCCTCTGTGTTTTTGCTCATTGTCTTAAAATCTGACATTTTGTATTTAATAGTAATAAAGTGTTGTTGTTGTTGTTATTGTTGTAATGTGCCTTCAAGGAGTTTTCAATTTATGGCAGCCCTAAGGCAATTTTTTTCACAGAGTATTTTTTTTTTTTTGCCAGATCTGTTCAGACAGAGTTTATCACTGGACTCCTCTAAGGCTGAGAGCATGTGACTTGTCCAAGGTCATCCAATGGGTTTTCAGGGAGAAGTGGAGATTTGAACCCTGGTCTCCAGTCATACTCCAACACTCAAGCAACTACACCATACCAGCCCTCAAGCAGATCTCTAACATGCCTTACAGTAGTTCTCAACCTGGGGTCTCCAGATGTTTTTGGCCTTCAACTTCCAGAAATCTTAGAAGCTAGTAAACTGGCTGGGATTTCTGGGTGTTGTATGCAAAAACATATGGGGACCCAGGTTGAGAACCATTGACTTAAAGTGTTCTCTTAATGGTTTTGTTTTGATATTCAAAATCTGTCCCAAGTAAAAGTGGGTCCATATTGAACACTCTAGAGTGAAGAGCTGTGAAACCTACGAAGAAGAAACTGCAGCTTTTTAAATCTTACATGATGGATAGAAGATGCTGGGAATGTCGTACAAACCCATGACTTCCCTAAGCGCTGCAGTGTAATGCTAAATTTTCCCTTTATCTCCTCCTGTAATGAAACACCTCACTGTTCATTCCTGTTGTAACCTACAGTACAGCTCTTGACTGCAAAAGAAGATTTTGTGAAACTTCTTTACTTTTGTTTTCAAGCATGTTATGAAGGCACCTTAAGAACGCAGGGAGATGCTTTTTACTGAGTCAGGCAGACCCATGGTCCCTTAAGCTCAATCCCATATATGATTGTGTCAAATGTAAAAATACCTTCTGCTGTTCAATTTAGCCTTTATTTCCCTTGAAAGGTTCTAATAATAGCAAGTGTTGTGTTACATGATTCATGTGGTCTTACTAGGCAATTGAAACTGAACGAGTGAAATTGCAAACAGATTTCAAAAGGATGAACCTTCATTCCCACCCACACTTGCTGCCTAGATATTACATTGAAAGGTTCCTTACCCTGTCCCCATTGCTGGGCTCTTTTCTAGGTTGCCCTTGCATTCCTTACAACATAATCACCCTTACCTCAATCTAATACTTTCAAAACAAATTTATTCAGACAATCTGAATTCAGGTTTGCCAGCTTTTGACCCCGAAATATATGATAATAAATAAATGATCATTCCTCTGACTATGGTATGAATTACATTCCTTTTGCTCTGGGTTGGGGTTGGACGCTGCCTTATTATTATTATTATTATTATTATTATTATTATTATTATTATTATCAGCAGCAGACTTATCTAAGTCCAGCTGATAAATTAGTTGAAAAAATACAGGTAATAATCCTGAGGAGCTGGATTTACTCTTAAAGGTAAAGTTTTCCCCTTGACATTAAGTCTAGTCAAGTCCAACTCTGGAGAGGGGGATGCTCATCTCGATTTCTAAGCCAAAGAGCCAGTGTTGTGCATAGACACCTCCTAGGTCATGCCACCGGCATGACTGCATGGAGCACCATCCCCTTCCCACCGAAGCGGTACCTATTTATTTAAATACTATGGCTGGGTTCAGTGGGATTCTGGAGTTTGTAGTTTAGTAATGCTTACAAGCTTTCTTGCTGGGTATTTAGATTGAACTCCCTAAACTACAAATCCCAGCAATTCTGTACAATATTGTCAAGTGGAATAATCACACTTTAAAGTGTAGTGTGATAGCACCCATAGAACATGAGCCTCCAGTACTATCGCGATGTAGATATTTTCTCCCATCTCTCTCCTCCTCCTTTTCATCCTCATTGCACAAACCTGGCAACTTCTTCCATTTGGGAAAATGTGCACCTAACATCTAATACGGTCTTCCTCATCATTCCCAATCATTCCTGCCATCATTTCCAGCCACAGATTCTTTAGGAATCCTCAACACTGTTAATTGTTTGTCTTGATGTTTTCTTTTCAGTGCTTTGAAATAAGCCACTTTGGGTCTCCTTGTGGAGAGAAAAAGCAGTGTATAAATAACATAAATAAACATTAATAATAGTAATAATAGTAATAATAATTTGTCAGTCTGAATAAGCCCATGGAGACCACCTGCTCAGTTTTTTCTTCGTGTCAAGAGCAACTTGAGAAACTGCAAGTTGCTTCTGGTGTGAGAGAATTGGCAGTCCGCAAGGACATTGCCCAGGGGATGCCTGGATGTTTTACCATCCTGTGGGAGGCTCCTCTCATGTCCCTGTATGGGAAGCTGGAGCTAACAGATGGGAGCTCACCCCGCTCCCCAGATTCAAACCACCGACCTTCCGGTCAGCAGTTCTACCGGCACAAGGGTTTAACCCATTGCAATACAGGGACTCCAATGTAATGTGATAAGATCTAGTGTATGTCCCCGTAAGATATCACTGGGTATTCATGTGTGCATGTGGAGGTTTTTTTTTCAAATAATATTTTGAACTTTCTTCAAATAGAAAAATAAGAATAGGGAGCGCTATTATTATATAATAACAGCGCTGAAACAGTATAATGTGACAGGGTCCATTCTGCGTTCACTGCAGCAAAAGCATGCCATTTAAAAGAACATGAACCCCGTCTCTTTGGAGGTACCTTGTAAAGATGGACAAAGTGATGCCCCACACAGAGCAAGTGACTGCAGAGGAATTGTTCATAATGGGAACGGGGGTCATAAAGTGCAAGAAGTTGGCAGCAGGAACAACAGAGATAGATTTATTGCTGTCTGTAGGCTTGTAGTGCAAAAACCTCATTCCAGATGTTTCACTTTGGTCTAGTTCTCTGTGAGATGGAGTCATTTAATTCTGGACTGTACCACCAGGCAGAAGATAGAAGCTTTGGCGACCAAATATGTCCCTCCTTAGAAAGCCTAGACGCAAGCCTAGATAGTTCTAAGCAAACTTAGCCTGAATTGGCTGTGATTGTACAATAGAGACAGATAATTATGACATAAAATATTTACAAATGTAGCCTAGACTCCTGGATTTGGCCATCTTACCCCCTACTCTTCTTTTTGAATCTGAAACAAAGTTCAAAATATTATTTGAAAAGAAAAAAAAATCATGCACACATACCTAATGGTATGTTAGAGGAATCAATGGCTCTAGGGATCCAGAAGCCACGTGCGATCCAAATTGGCGTGGGCGTGTTTCCCCATCGGTACATAATATCTGAACCAGATAACTTGTCTGGTCTCCTGCTGAACTTGAAACTTAACATTTTACATGTGTGTCTGAATCTCCAAGGGATTGGGAATATCCAGGTCTTTAACAACTTAACTGAACAATGCATCTGCCAATTCTTTCCAGAGACGATTTCAGCTTATGTCACATTTACATGGACACCACTTTTTAAATAATACTGATCAGTTTGTTTCTAAGGTGTTTTTTTCTTATTTTGCTGGTGGGTATCTCTCATGAGCGGAGTTTCATTTAGATTCAGAACACATTCCACTGGTAGAGGTAGGATGGGGAGAAAACAATGGTGAGTCCTCCCAACTTCTCAGCATTGTCTCCTCCATTATTCTGCTCCAACCTTCCAGAGCAGATTTTCAAAGGACATGTGAGAACTAACTAGCTTCACTGAGCTATCTCCTAAGAGAAGGAAAAAGGAACTGGTCCCCTTCCACACTTCATACAGTGGAACTCTTTCCCTAAATCAAAGCGTTGCTTAGTATTTTTTTGCGAGAGCCAGGCAATGAACTCTTCTACACAATTAACACAAATCATAGGTGCCCCCGGTGGCGCAATGAGTTAAACCAGTATTTATTTATTTATTTATTTATTTATTTACAGTATTTATATTCCGCCCTTCTCACCCCGCAGGGGACTCAGGACGGATTACAATGTACATATACATGGCAAACATTCAATGCCATAGACACACAACATATATAAACAGACACAGAGGCAATTTAATTTCTCATGGGGGTATTCTGGCCACCAGGGAAGCTGTTGCTTCCCCGTCCATTTGTGACACTGAAGTACTTCCTCATTCTTTGCAGGCTTGCTTGAGATTTTTATGACATCGTAAATTAGTTAAATTAGCCTCCCCGCGTAGGCGGTACCTAAATTTCCTACTTGACAGATGCAACTGTCTTTCGGGCTGCAAAGGTCAACAGCAAGCTACACAAATTGATCGGGCACTCACTCCGACCCAGGCTGGCTTCGAACTCATGACCTTCCGGTCAGTAGTGATCTTAATGCAGCTGACTCCCAGCCAGCTGCGCCGCAATCCCTTCTGCTGATAGGACTGCTGACCAAAAGGTCAGCAGTTCAGATCTGGGGAGCGGGGTGAGCTCCTGTCTGTCAGATCCAGCTTCCCATGCAGAAACATAAGAGAAGCCTCCCACAGGATGGTAAAACATCTGGGCTTCCCCTGGGCAACGTCCTTGAAGACGGCCAGTTCTCTCACACTCAAAGCGACTTGTTGTTTCTCAAGTTGCTCCTGATACATACAAAAACCACAAATCATTGTAATAAAAATACAAAATTAGAGATTCTTCTCTTACATACACAGACAAACAGTGCTTTTGGATGTGGTGCAACTGGAGCCTCTGGTTATGCCATCTATCTAGACTAGGAATATCTCCAGCAAAAGCAAGAAACATCTCCACGCCAAAAGATTACCTTAAGTCAAAATGGGCAAGTTTTTTCACACTTTATGCAGTTGGATACATTCGCTCAACAGCAATAGTCAACCAGCAGAGCCAGTGGGAAGAGCTGATGGGTTCTGAAGTTCAAGAACATCTGGCAAGCCATGCGTTGCTCCCCTCTAATGTAGATTATTCTTCACACATTTCACCCATATCTACAATTAATAGATTAAGCAAGAAAACAAATGGAACTTGACCAAACCACCAGAGCAATCGTTCACAGAGTATCTCTGAAAGCAACTCTTCACTCTTGAAAATATTCATTCTTGGAATAATTTTACAGAATATGACCTTTTTTTGGTCCACCTCCATATAAAGAAATCCCAATGGATGCAGGAACATAAGCTGATTTTTGTTTGCTCCTCTTCACTCGGTCCAGCATGCAGCTGTTCTGATAGACCAAGCCTTCAAGTTGGCGAGCTCAGCAATCATAGTTTTCATTACTCTTTCTGTGAACATCCCAAATTGCACACTTGAGCTTTGCAAGAACTGCAATGCATGTTCAGAGTAGCCCATCTGCCACTACACAGGTAAGTAAACAAGACCTGGACCATCTCAGGTGTACAGACCCACAAGAATACTGATCCTGGAAGACTATCCTACTCAGCCAATGAGGGAGCACCTAAGTAAGTAAAAGTAAGTAAGTAAGCATCTCAGGTGGAAGACAGTATTTTCTTAGGCTAACCTTTTCCATAGATTCATCCATGAGACTATCCAGCTTCAAAAATACATTCAATAGATTTCCTCCAAGTTTGCACAGCATTCATGCAACATAATCATTCCGCTCTTCACACTACAGAGTTACAGTGCTATTCTTCCACTATAATTGTCATGGCTCCATGTTATTGAAACTGGGGATTTATCATTTATGGTGCTACATATAAAAGTTTCTGACAGAGAGCTCCTCTAGCACCTCACCAAACTACAACCCTAAGATATCATAGGATGCAGCCACGGAAGTTCAAGTGAAATGATAGTGCTGCAATTGTGTGATATGAAGGGTGGCACTGTCACCATTCCTCATGCAAATTTATTATTCGAGACTCTCTCACAGTCCAGAAAAATGTGGAATTACCCCTGCTTATAAATGTACAGAGCCACCGGTGGCGCAGTGGGTTAAACAGCCGAGCTTATTGACTGAAGGGAGCGGGGTGAGCTTCTGCTGTTAGCCCCAGCTCCTGCCAACCTAACATTTCAAAAACATGCAAAATATTAATAGGTTGTTGTAGGTTTTTTGGACTATATGGCCATGTTCTAGAAGCATTCTCTAGAATCAGAGAATCCTAGAGTTGGAAGAGACCTCACGGGCCATCCAGTCCAACCCCCTGCCAAGAAGCAGGAATATTACATTCAAAGCACCCCTGACAGATGGCCATCCAGCCTCTGTTCAAAAGCTTCCAAAGAAGGAGCCTCCACCACACTCCGGGGCAGAAAGTTCCACTGTTTAACAGCTCTCAAAGTCAGGAAGTTCTTCCTCATGTTCAGATGGAATCTCCTTTCTTGTAGTTTGAAGCCATTGTTCCGTGTCCTAGTCTCCAGGGCAGCAGAAAACAAGCTCCCTCCCTCCTCCCTATGACGTCCTCTCACATATTTATACATGGCTGTCATTTCTCCTCTCAGCCTTCTCTTCTTCAGGCTAAACATGCCCAGCTCTTTAAGCCGCTCCTCATAGGGCTTGTTCTCCAGATCCTTGATCATTTTAGTCGCCCTCCTCTGGACACATTCCAGCTTGTCAATATCTCTCTTCAAATGTGGTGCCCAGAATTAGACACAATATTCAGGTGTGGTCTAAGCATTCTCTCCTGACATTTCACCTGCATCTATGGCAAGCATCCTCAGAGCATCCTCACAACCTCTGAGGATGCTTGCCATAGATGCAGGTGAAATGTCAGGAGAGAATGCTTCTTGAACATGGCCATATAGCCCGAAAAAACCTACAACAACCCAGTGATTCCAGCCATGAAAGCCTTCAACAGTACAAAATATTACTCGATCAATAGGTGCCACTTCAGCCACATGACCTCGGAGGTGTCTACGGGAAATGCCGGCTCTTAGAAATGGAGATTAGTACTACTCCCCATGAATACAATTAGAAGAGCAAACTACAGACCATCTGCTGCAATGCAACCTGAGCCCTGCTATATGCACAATGGAGGATCTTCTTATAGTAACACCAGAGGCACTCCAAGTGGCCAGCTACTGGTCAAGGGACATTTAATCAACGACCAAGCTTGCAAAGTTTGTGTTTTGTTTTGTTTGTTTGTTTGTTTGTTTGTTTGTTTAAAATGCAATACAACTGTTTGGTTTGTTCCTGACGTCAAGGTGAAACCTTTACCTTTTATAAATGTACAGAAAAGAATGGAAGTTCCAAGTTTGCTCACCCTGTATTGTACGTTCTTTTATTGTCTCTTTAACAGCCTAGTCAGCCTGAAAATTGAGCTATTGCTTTCTCCTTGACTCCTCTAAAACATAAGATTTTCCAGTGTACATCTTGCCTTCTGGAGCCTTTGTGTTTCTCCTGGCCTCTGAGCCTTCCTTGAGCATTTCCATAGCCTTCATAAAATGTGGTGACCAAAACCAAACGCCATGCTCCAGCTGAGACCTAACCACTGCCAAGTGAAGTAGTACTGTTCATTCTCAAATCCACCCCCCAAAGGACATTTCTAGGGATCTGGCACTGAATTCAAAAGTTCGCATGAGACTGATGGGAGGGAGAAAAAAAATCAAGTGATTCAAAAAACAAAAATGAAACAAGGAGATGTCTGGAAGAGAGTCCAGACACTTAATTTTCCCCAGCCCAACAAATCATCAAAGCTTTTGGCACTAGAACTGTGATTTTATGGTTAGATCACCTGATGTCAGAGGAGTTTCAGCCAACAGAAACAGAATACAGTCCCCCATCGAACCATCGAACTTTGCAGTCCCAATTCAGGAGTGTAATATGCCAAAGAACAAATATGGGATGCGTTCCATCCAACACCCCCAACTCACCCCTCCTCAGTAAATCTGCTCCAGAGGATTGCCTGATCCTCTGGTGTAGAGTTCGGAGACATAGATGGGGCTTCAAGGAGGGACCGAATCCCACCCACAATGCCTCTTGTGTTGGCAGATGGGCACTGCTACAGTGCATCCATATGCAGCACAACTGATATATAAGAGAAAGATGTCTTGCAAGCCTGCCTGCTCCCCCCTAATTCAAGCATGTCGATGCTTCCAACTAACATGAGGAACACTGTGGATTTTCTAAATGAGAGAATGGCACCAAGGCATAAATGTGTGGCACATGCCTATCCCCAATGACAACAAAATATTTAATTTCAGGTCTAGAGGCATATCAAGTCAAGTCTGCACCTGAGAAAACTAAGCAAACAAATCTTGCTAATGCGTTCTAGGACTGATAAACCAAAACGCATGAGAGAAAACGGGGAAGGATACATTCATATGCTCGGTACCATCCTGCAGCAAGAAAATCTACTTCATGTGTCTTTGTGTTGTTGAAGGCTTTCATGGCCAGAATGACTAGGTTGCTGTGAGATTTCCGGGCTGTATGGTCATGTTTCAGAAACATTCTCTCCTGACATTTCACCCACATTTATAGCAGGCATCTTCAGGGGTTGTGAGGTCATCTTCTCTATCTTCTCTGAAACCTCTATCACAACCTTGGAAGATGCCTGCCATAGATGTGGGCAAAACGTCAGGAGAGAATGCTTCTGGAACATGGCCATACAGCCCGGAAAACCCGCAACAACTCATGTGTCTTTGCGCTGCAGAAACGCATGCCTAATGTTCATTCATTCATCTTTCTCTCCTTTGTAAAGCCGCCCCAAGTCCTTCTGGGAGATGGTGGCAGGGTATAAGTAAAGTTGTTATTATTGTTGTTGTTGTTGTTGTTATTATTATTATTATTATTGCCCTTCCTATCATACCACTAAACTCAATTGCATACGCACAACACTTCTTCCCCAACACACTCACGTGAGACTCACAATAATACTGTGGAGGTGCTTAAGTAAGAGATGGCGAGCAGCCAAGGAGTTTGATGACTAGAAGGGGATTTGAACCTAAATTTCTGCAATCCTAACCTAATACTCTTTGTACCACCTTCCCCAACTGGGTTTTGCATACTGCACCAGTATCTATATAAATAAAAATGTAATGTTCATTTGTAGGATTAACAGAACTCAAAAACCATTGGACGAATTGACACCACGTTTGGACACAAGACACCTATCAGTCCAACAAGTGACCATCACTCACAAAAACACTGAAAAACACAGAGGAAGGGACTTAAAAAGCCAAATAAGCTTTTTAACTGACCTTGAAACAATTCAGAGTACCATGGACTGGAGGTCTTCTATACAAGTAATAACTAGGGCACTCTCAGCTTAGCCTCCAAACTCAGGAGAGATCGGGTGTGTTTGGTTTGGTGCAGGGAATGAGGGATGCTCCATCCTACTGCTTTACATTGACATCTCCAGCCCATCCAGCCCATCATCTGTTTGGATTTCAGCCAGCATGCCAATGCCTTAACTCAAGAAACAGCTTCCTAAGATCTACAGAGTTACTCGCAGAAACACTTCGACAAGCAAGAATCCAAAAATGGCAGGTTAAAACCCAGAACCTCAATCAGTGGCTTATTTATTTATCGTGTCAGGCAACCGACCAGTTGTATTACATTTTGACAGAACAAACAAACAAACATAAAAAAGACACAGAGTTTGCAAGCTTGGTAATTGATTAAATGTCCTTTGACCAGTAGCTGGCCACTTGGAGTGCTTCTGTTGTTGCCGCAAGAAGGTCCTCCATTGTGCATGTGGCTGGGCTCAGGTTGCATTGCAGCAGGTGGTCTGTAGTTTGCTTTTCTCCACACTCGCATGTCGTGGATTTCACTTTGTAGCCCCATTTCTGAAGGTTGGCTCTGCATCTCATGGTGTCAGAGCACAGTCTGTTTAGCGCCTTCCAAGTCGCCCAGTTTTCTGTGTGCCCAGGGGGGAGTCTCTCATTGGGTATCAGCCATTGATTGAGGCTCTGAGTTTGAGCCTGCCACTTTTGGACTCTTGTTTGCTGAGGTGTTCCAGCGAGTGTCTCTATAGATCTTAGAAAACTATTTCTTGATTTAAGTTGTTGACGAGCTGGCTGATACCAGCTGGAGATGTCTCTGCCTTGGTCCTTTCACTATTGGCTGCTACTTCCCGGCGGATGTCAGGTGGTGCAATACCGGCTAAGCAGAGTAATTTCTCCAGGGGTGTAGGGTGCAGACACCCCGTGATAATGTGGCATGTCTCATTAAGAGCCACATCCACTGTTTTAGCGTGGTGAGATGTGTTCCACACTCGGCATGCATACTCAGCAGCAGAGTTGCATAGTGCAAGGGCGGATGTCTTCACTGTGTCTGGTTGTGATCCTCAGGTTGTGTCAGTAAGCTTCGTATGACATTGTTTCTAGCACCCACTTTTTGCTTGATATTCAGGCAGTGCTTCTTGTAGGTAAGAGCACGGTCAAGAGTGACTCCCTGGTATTTGGGTGTGCTGCAATGCTCCAGTGGGATTCCTTCCCAGGTAATCCTCAGAGCTCGGGATGCTTGTCTGTTCTTGAAATGAAAAGCATCTCAATCAGTGGCTGATACTGGATGAAAAACTCCCTCCTGGGCACACAGAAGACTGGACAACTTATAAGGCACTGAACAGACTGTGCTTTTGCACCACAAGTTGCAGAGCCAACCTTAAGAAATGGGGCTACAAAGTGAAGCCCATGACATGCAAGTGCAGACAAGAGCAAACCATAGACCGCCTATTACAATGCAGCCTGAGCCATGCCACATGCACAATGGAGGACCTTCTCACAGGGACACCAGGGGCACTCCAAGTGGCCAGCTTTTGGTCAAAGGACATTTCGTACAATGCCAAGTGTTTAACTTCGTTGGTACGTTTCTTTAATGCATTGAAGCTATATTATCAATTCACTTCTGACACAATTTATAAATATAAAAATTCTCTGTTCGTTTTGAGTGACATCATAACTCAAAATCCGCCAGATGAATTGCTGCCAAATTTGGCCACAAGACACCTACTAACCCAAGAAGTGACCATCACTAAAAAAAAGATTTTGTCATTTGGGAGTTGTTGTTGCTGGGATTTATAGTTAAACTACAATCAAAGAGCATTCTGGACTCCACCAGCGATGGAATAGAACCAAACCTGGCACACAGGACTCCCATGGCCAACAGAAAACACTAGGAGGGTTTGGTGAGCATTGACCTTGAGTTTTGAAGTTGTAGTTCACCTACATCCAGAGAGCACTGTGAACTCAAACAATGAAGGATCTAGACCAAACTTGGCATGAATATTCCATATGCCCAATATGAACACAGATGGGAGTTTGGGGAAAATAATCCTTGACATTTGGGAGTTGTCGTTGCTGGGATTTATAGTTCATCTACAATCAAAGAGCATTCTGAACCACACCAATGATAGAATTGGGCCAAACTTCCCACAAAGAACCCCATGACCAACAGAAAATACTGTGTTTTCTGGTGATCTTTGGCGACCCTTCTGACAGCCCCTCGCGACCCCCCCCCCAGGGGTCCTGACCCCCAGGTTAAGAAACGCTGCTTTAAGGCCATCCAGTCCAATTCCTTTCACCAGGACAAGGAAACATAATCAAAGCCCTCCTGACAAAGAGCCATCCAGCCATAGATATATATAGGTATATATGATTCACACACACACACAGATATAGTATCCTAGATTTGAAAGAGACCCCTAAAGAAGGACAATACTTTGTTGCATGTTCCAGAGTAGGCAAACCAGACAATCTCCACATCAACACTGACAAAGAAACAACAAAAAATACTGTTTACCCACAAGCATAAAGAAATTACATATATTAGAAACCAACACTTTCTCCTTACTTTATTTTCCAGATTACCAGACTGGGCCATAGTGGCGCATGACATGGGACAGCTAGTAAATAAATAAATACCACTTTACAAATAACGGAATCGAAGATAACCCTGAGCCACTGTGTAGCATAGTGGTTTGAGCGTTGGACTAGGACTTTGGGAGAACAGGGTTTAAATCACTACTCATCCATGGAAATCCGCAGTCGGACCCTGGGCATATCAGACTCCCTCGACATTCTCCTAGTTATGTTCTAAATATAAATCATAACTAAGTTTCTCCATTATTATTCTTTCAAATGTAGTCAGCAATCACTGGGCCCAATCCATTGCATTTGTACTCATTTTCCATTCGTTTCAATGTGGCTGTGCAGAGGAAAAGAATTCCCAGCAGACGCCGCTTACTGTAATTTGTTCCTTTCAGATATTTAGTCAAAATAGGGAGGGTGATCCATGAGTTAAAACTGAAATAATCCCAGCCATGATAAACATTGAATCGACCGACGGATGCCAAAACTCTAACTTGCTGGAAAATTAAGTTTAGCTTCCAGCCAACAAACCACCACGTAACATGCAATCTGCGGGCAAAAATTCTCCAAGTTATTATTATTTACCTTTGCTATCCTGATCATTACCGTTTTGGTGGGAAGAGGCTCCGAGAACCGAATCCAATCAATGGGTTCACAGACCTTCTGCGCCAATACAGCACACAGGCCTCGGAAGCAAAAAAAACAACGTTTCCTTCACCCTGAATAAATAGTGAGCCTAAAGGATGCTTAAAATTAATGTCAGGTCACCAAAGGCTAACTCCTACCCAAACCAATCATTAAAATCAACATCCTCTAATCCTCCCCTCTCCCTCCATTCAGGCCCCAAATGTGTAATCCAGTTTGAATCAGTCCAGACACAGCACTGTGCAAAGTGGCCAATACAAACTTCCAGGGATTGCACCTTTTCGTCTTCCTATTAGGACTGTGTGCATGGGTTTGAGGGTCCCTGGGTGCGACCCATCAATGTTTGGGTTTGGAATAAGACCCATAATGGTGGGGCTCCAGTTCAAAGATTTGCCAGCAAACTAGAAGAATGGAAACAAACAATTTCTCACATATCAGTAATCTGATTGATTGATTGATTGATTGATTGATTGAGTGAGTGAGTGACTGACTTAAACACCCCCCCCCCCATCCCTTGGCTTTACTCCTCAGACCTCCTTCTCTCATCAGACTAAACCTGATAGCACAGTCCTATTCTAAATGGTTTAGATGAATGCCTCATGGGCCAATCAGGAAGTCAATCTCCCCCMATTTCAGTCCCCTCTCTCCCTATCTCTTTGTACCACCCTGAAAGCAATAGCACTCACCTCTAGGATTGTATAGGGCAGCGTAATTCAATATATATCTACCCAGTCCCATTGGTATCACTATATTGAAGCAACATTTGATGTTTGGGTTGCTGTGAGTTTTCCGAGCTGTATGGCCAAACTCCGGAAGCATTTTCTCCTGACATTTCACCCACATCTATGGCAGGCATCCTCAGAGGTTGTGAGGTTTGTTGGCAACTAGGCAAGTAGGGTTTGTATATCTGGGGGGGGGGGGGGGGCTACAGACAATGCCATTGCTGTTGCCTGTTTTTGGTCAAAAGATATTTAGTCACCTGCGCTTCTTCTGTTTTTRTCGGTTTTATATTAATTTATGCTTTTGACACAAAATAAAAAAATATCTGTGGAATGTCCAGAGTAGGAGAAAGCACTCTTGTCTGCTTTAGCAGGTGTGAATGTTGCAGCTGGCCACCTTGATTAGCACTGAATAGCCTTGCAGTTTCAAAGCCTAGCTGCTTCCTGGAGTAAAACCAGGAAGCAGCTGGGGGGAGATCCTTTGTTGGAAGGTGTTAGCTGGCCCTGATTGTTTCCTGTCTGGAATTCCCATGAGTGTTATTCTTTATTTACTGTCCTGATTTTATAGGGTTTTTTAAAAAAATACCGGTAGCTGGATTTCATGGTTTCCTCCTTTCTGTTCAAATTGTCCACATGCTTGTGGATGTCAATGGCTTCTCTGTGTAGTCTGACATGGTGGCTGTTAGAGTGGTCCAGCATTTCTATGTTCTCCAATACTATCTGGCTACCAACATTTTAAAAAGACTAAAATCAGGTCAGTAAATAAAGAGCAACACTCAAAAAACAGGGAAATTCCAGACAGGAAACAATCAGGGCCAGCTAACACCTCCCAACCAAGGATTCCCCCAGGCAGGAAGCAGCCAGGCTTTGAACCTGCAAGGCCATTCAATGCTAATCAAGCTGGACAATTACAGTGTTCACACTTGCCTCAAGCAGACAAGAGTTCTTTTTCCCACCCTGGATATTCCACAGATATATATACCCCACTTGCTTAGTTTATAACAAACCTCACAATCTCTGAGGATGTCTGCCATAGATGTGGGCGAAACATCAAGAGAGAATATTTCTAGAACATGGCCATGCAGCCCAGAAAACTCACAGCAACCCAGTGATTCCGGCCATGAAAGCCTTCGGCAACATATATTTCCTGTGCTGTCCTTACTTTGAAAGTTGTGGTTATACTCCAGAAACTTCGTTTTTGTGGCTGCATCAAACTATGTTGAATTGGTTGAGATATTCATTGAAAAACTATAGCAAAATGTGCTGCAGGATGTCCCGCAAAAAAAGCAAAGTGTTGGCAGTTGAATAAAGTTTCTCCATGTTTTTATGACAGAACCATTGAGGAAATGACATTTATCACCCAGGAACAAAAATTCTGTTGCATAGTGTATTCCTCCCAAAAAAAAGTGGGGAAACATGAAATCAGGGTGGACTGCATCTGATGGGATTGTCTTTGATGGTGTGTCCCTGCATGGCAGAGGGTTGCACTGAATGGCCTTAGTAGTCTCTCCCAACTCTAGCCCCTTCCACACAGCTAAATAAAACCCCACATTTTCTGCTTTATTTTATTTATTTCGAACACTTGTACCCCGCCCTTCTCAACCCCCTGGGGTGGACTCAGGGCGGCTTCCAGTTGGCAACAATTCAATGCCACATAATAAAATACAAACAACCAATAATTATAATAGTTAAAAACATTAAAACAATATACTTATGAACTACTAAACTCTTACCAGTCTGGTGGCCATTATCTAGCCAAATTCTGTGATCCATTTAACATATCCATAATCCATTTCCAAGCCATTGTCAACACTGTCATTGTCATTTCTGCCTAATTACCCAAAAGCCGGATCCCACATCCACGTTTTTACCTTCTTTCTAAAGATGAGGAGGGATGATGATAACCTAATTTCCCTAGGGAGTGAATTTCACAGGCGGGGGCCACCACCAAGAAGGCCCTGTCCCTTGTCCCCACCAAACGTGTTTGAGACAAAGGCAGGGCTGAGAGCAAGGCCTTCCCAGAAGATCTTAAACTCCGAGGTGGGACGTAGAAGGAGATACGTTTGGACCTGTATGCTTTAAACTGAAATATATGCCAGTGTGGTCTCAGATAACCTGATTCAAACCCAGTACACCAGCTGACATTCCCTGGGGAAGTACTAGCTAATAATGAAAGGACCAAGGCAGTGAAATCTCCAGCTCATCCTCAATAATAATAATAATAATAATAATAATAATAATAATAATTTATTTGTACCCCGCTACCATCTCCCCAAGGGACTCGGTGTGGCTTACATAAGGCCAAGCCCACAGTACATCAATAAACAAAACAATCAATACAATACAAATCATATAAATCATACAAACAAACAAAAGCAATGAACAATCAACAGTGACATACAAGCACTTTAAAACCAGTGGCCGGGCCAAATGTAATAGAATAAAATTTAAAAATATAATGCTGATGTGAACAAGGTAGGATATAACTGGGACAGGACTTTCAGAGAGAATGAGGGAAGTGATTTAGGACAGTCAGTCCTAAATCAATGGTAAAGTGCATTTTGAGGGCATATTGCTGAGAGTTTTCCTTATTCTGGGAAGGCACACTGGAACAGCCACGTTTTCAGACTCCTCCTAAAGACTGCCAGAGTTGGGGCATGTCTGATGTCCCTGGGAAGTGAGTTCCAGAGTTTGGGGGGGGGGGGCACTACCTCTGTTCGGATATCAGCCAGCATGCTAATGTCTTAAATCAAGAAATAGTTTTCTAAGATCTATAGAGATAGTTGCAGAAACACCTCAGCAAGCAAGAGTCCAAAAGTGGCAGGCTAAAACGCAGAACCTCAATCCATGGCTGATACCAGATGAGAGACCCCCTCCTGGGCACACAGAAGATTGGGCAACTTGGAAGGCCCTGAATAGACTTCGCCAGCAGAGGAAGAACCAATGTTAAGAAATGGGGCCACCAAGTGGAGTCCATGACATGCAACTGTGGAGAAGAGCAAACCACAGACCACCTACTGCAATGCAGTCTGAACCCTGCTACATGCACAATGGAGGACCTTCTTATAGCAACACTAGAGGTACGTCATGTGGCCAGCTACTGGTCAAAGGACCTTTAGTATAATGCCAAGTTTTTTAAACTTTTTGTTTTTAAAATACATTACATCAGTACCCAGCTCAAAGCAGATATTGTGGGATTTTCTGCCTTGATATTCTGTGATATAGAGCAGTGTGGAAGGGCCCTCAATGTATGGCTCTGTGGTTCTAGGGTGTGAAAGTCTCACCATCCCCAGTCTGAGTGGTTGAATCCGTGGAGCCTGGGAGTGAGGCTCCAATCTGAGGAAGCCTGGCGAGGAGGAGAGAAAAGGGGGAGGCCTGGCTCCTCCTGCCCTGCAGACTAGCCAACCCTGCTGTCAGATCTCCTGGCTGCAAAATGTTGCATAATCAGCACTAAAGGAAAGTATGGTTCTAATAGTAGAGGAGTACAGAGCGTATCCTCTCTCTCTCTCTCTCTCTCTCTCCTGCTTCTTCTTCCTTCTTTTATTACTTTGGAAAGACGGAGAGTTCCAACTGTACAAAGGCCAACAACGTCCCCAGTTTTTCTTTCAAGGCTGCTGCTTGAAAGTAAGAGATCAGATTTTAGCAAGTGCTTTACAGGCAAGAGGCCAAAAAGTGCTTTTTTTTCTCCCCTCATTCCCTAAAAACAACCAGGGGGATAGGAGAAGGGGTTTGTGATAAAGGTGAGGAGTGGGGGAAAACAGAAATCCCCACCCTCTCCCCCAAAATAAGGGAAAGTAGGGCTCTCCTTTTCCTTTTCCTCCTCCTCCTCCTCCTGGCCTTTTCCTTCCAACCGCAGAGTAATTTACAGCTGAAGAGTCGGAGGGAGTGCGCCTGGCTTTCTTTCCCTCTCTCTCTCTCTCTCTTTCTCTCCATCTCTCGCTCTCCCTTCTTTCCCTGAGTCCCCGCTCCTTGTTGTTTTTTCCTACTGGATCCTTTCAAGGGAAGGAGGGAGGGAGGGGCGTTTGGGGAGAGTCTGGCTTGCGGCGCGGCTCCGGTTTCAGAGGCTTTAATCCGTTTGTACAGGATCCGTTCCTGCCCGACGTGCAAGAACCGCAACAGCAACGCTGGCAAACAGGTGCATTCCGGGAGGGAGGAGAGGCAGGCGCTGCCGAAAGGGAGGAAGAGCAGGAGGAGGAGGAGGAGGAGGGAAAAGGGAAGAGGAGGAGAGGAAGAAGAGGAAGAGGAAGAGGAGGAAGGGGAAGAAGACGGGGAAGAGGAGAAGGAGGAAAAGGAGGAATAGAGGAGAGGAAGGAGAGGAAGAAGAAGAGGAAAGGGGGAAGGGAAAAGGGAGGAAGAAAGAGGAGGGGAAGGGGAAGAAGGAAAGGAAAGAGGAGGAGGAGGAAGAGGAAGAAGAAGGGAAGAGGAAAAAGGAGGAGGAGAAAGAAGGAGAGGAAGAAGAGGGGAAAGAAAAGAGAGAAGGAGAAGAGGAGGGAAGAGGAAAGAGAAAAAAGAAAGAAAAGGAAGAAGAAGGGAAGAGAACAAAGGAGAAGGAGAAAGAGGAGGGAAGGGAAGAGGAAGAAGAAGAAGGAGAGAAGAAAAGAGAAGAGGAGAAAGAAGAGGAAAGGGAAGAAGAAGGAGAAAAGAAGAGAAGGAGAAGAGGAAGGAGAAGGGGAAGAGGAGAGAAAAGAAGAGGAAAAAGGAGAGGAGGGGAAGAGAAGGGAAAAAAGGAAGGGGAAGAAGCGGAACAAGAGAAGGAGGAAGGGGAGGGGGAAAAGAAGAGGAACAAGAAGAGGAAGAGAAAGAGGCGGAGGAGAGGGAAGTGGAGGAAAAGGGGAAGAGGAAAGGAAGAAGAGAAAGAGGAGGGAGGGGAAGAAGAAGGGGAAGAGGGGAAGATGAAGGGAAGAAGAGGAACAAGATTAGGAGGAGGAAAAAGAAGCGGAGGAGAGGAGAGGAAGAGGCGGAGGAGGGGAAGAGGAAGAACAAGAGTGTTGAAGGGAAAAGAGGAGATAAAGAAGTGCAGCGAGAGGAGGAAGAGGAAGGAGAATGGCAGGAGGAGGAGGAAGGAGATGAAGGGTAGCAAGAAGGGGGAGGAGGGGGGAAGAGGAAGAAGAACAAGAGGAGGAGGTGGAAGCGAGGAAAACGATGAAGAAGATATGAAGGGAGAAGAAAAAGAGGCAAAGAAGCAGTGCAGGAGGAGAGGGAGGAGGAGAAAGAGAAAGAAGAGGAGGAGGAAGAAGAGGAGGAGGATTGATTGACTGACTGACGCTCTTTTCCAAGCGGCGGCGGCCGGACATATCCTGGCAGGAAAGCCCAAGGTCTCCCAACCAAAAGCCGGTGGGAAGCCGGCCCACACCAAAAAACCAAGTGGGCCAGACGTACACGCACGCCCACTCGCCAAAACAAAAAAAGGGGAAGGGAAGGGAACACGGGGCTCATCGGACCCCTCCTTACACCGCCGAGGCCGCCGCACCTGCTCTGCCAAATTGTCCGCTCTCCCGACGCACGTGGGAATGGACACGAGTCCCGAGTCGGCGCCACTCCCCCCCCCCCAATACATCCATCCCTCCCTCCCTTCCAAAAGAGAGAAAAGTTCCAAGTCATGGAAAATAATGTGATCCGCTCCTCCACCCAAGACCACGCCACCCGTTCCTTAACCCACGCCTCTACCAACTGGGACGCTCCGAGTGGGAGAGCAGCCCTCTCCGAGTGGGTTTGGGGAGAAGGGTCGTGGCGTGGAAGGCAGGAGAGGGTCCTGAGAGAGAGAGGATGGAGCAAGTCCGCACTTTCCTTCAAGGGGGGCTTGGGTGGAAGTGGCCAAAGTGCCGAGGTGCCCATTTCTCTCTCTCAAGCCCTTTCCACGCAGCCCTATAACCCAGGATATCAAGGCAGAAAATCCCACTAGATCTGCTTTGGCGATCTGAGTCCACACTGCCATCTATCCCAGTTCACAGCAGAAAATTGTGGGATTGTCTGCCTTGCTATGTCTGTGTGGAAAGGCCCTGCGTGTCTCTCTTCCGCGGCAAGTGCAATCCCATCTCCCCAGCCATCCCTCCTCCCGCTTGTCCCTCGTGGGAAGCCCTCCAGGGCAATGCCAAGTTGCCATCTCCTTTCTCCCCCCAAATCCGCCCAGCTCGGGGTCAAGGGAGGGCGGGGGAGGAATCGGATGAAAGTCCCTTACCTGTACCTGGAGGCACAGCAGCAGGAGGTGTAAACACCTGGGGAGGAAGGAGAAGAAAGAGAGAAGAGAGGTCAGAAAGTGAGAAGGAACTCGCTCAAGTTCACCCGGCTTTGGTTGGGTTGGGTTCTCTCCTTCTGACGGGGAAAGACCAGACAACCGCCTCCCCCCGCCTTAAAAAACCCAACCTCAATGACACTTCTGTCCCAAACCTACCCACCCACCCACTCGGTGCTGTCTCCCACTTACAAGCAAGTGCAGGCGGAGAGCAACGAGTAATACATCGCGAAGGAAGGAAGGAAGGAGGCGAAGGAGGGGGCGGCGGCGGCGGCGCTCAAGTGGCTCCCGGTCAACGGAGTCAGTTCCCCGACCGCAGCTTGGCCATGACGAGGAAGAAGAAGAAGGGGAGGAAGAAGAAGAGGAGGAGGAGTGCCCAAGCCTGGCAGCTTCGTCCGCTCCGGGGCGATCCCGCGTCGTGGCGCCGAGCCGCAGCAGCCAAGGCGGAGAAGTTGAGCGGTGCCTGCCTGCCTTGCCTCCTCCGAGTGACTCCCTTAGACATCAGCTCGCCTCTTCCTCCCCGCCCCCCCTTCTCTCTCTCTCTCCCCCCCCCCCCCTCCTCCTCCTCCTCCTGTGTGCCTCGCTCTCTCTGTCTGTCTCTCTGTCTGTCTCTGGGCAGAGGAGGAGGAGGAGGAGGAGGAGAAGGTGCTGCTAGTGCTGCTGCTGCTGCTGGATGGTCAGGAACTTCCCATCATCGGCCACAACAGCCCCCTCCTCCTCCTCCTCCTCCTCCTCCTCCTTCCCTTCTCCCCCCTTCAAGCCTATTCTCTGCTCAGAGGAGACGCGGCACTGGAGCAGCAAAGGTTCCTTCCAAGTGGGTCCTTCTCTCCCTCTCTCTCTCTCTCTCTCTCTCTCTCTCTTTCTTGTGTCGGGACAATGCCACCCAAATGGCTTGGAGAAGGACAACCTGCAGAGAGCAGGCAAGCGAAGGGGTCCTCCTTCCTTCTTTCCTTCCGCTTTCCCTCCCTCTTCCTTTCTCTTGTCTTCGTCTCTCTTTTTCCTTTCTCTCTCTTGTGCCGGGACAGTGCCACCCACTTCTCCACCCAGATGGCTTAGAGAAGGGCAACCTGCAGAGAGGAGGCAAGCAAGGGGGTCCTCCTTCCTTCCTTCTTTCTTTCCTTCCTTCCTTCCTTCCTTCCTTCCTTCCTTCCTTCCTTTCCTTCCTTCCTTCCTTCTTTCTTCCTTCCCTTTCCTCCCTCTTGTTTTTTTCTGTCTCTCCCTTTCCTTTCCAAAGAAGGAGACCACCACAGTCCGGGGCAGAGAGTTCTTGTACTCACTTTTTCTTTCTTTCTTTCTTTCTTTCTTTCTTTCTTTCTTTCTTTCTTTCTTTCTTTCCTTCCGTTTTCCTTCCCTCTTGTTTTCTGTCTCTGTCTCTTTCCTTTCTCCCTCTCTTCCTTTCTCTCCCTTGTGTCAGGACAATGCCACCCACTTTTTCCTTCCTTCCTTCCTTCCTTCCTTCCTTCCTTCCTTCTTCTTTCCTTCCGTTTTCCTTCCCTCTTGTTTTCTGTCTCTGTCTCTCTCTTTCCTCTCTCTCTCTCTCTGCCTTTATCTCCCTTGTGTCAGGACAATGCCACCCACTTTTTCCTTCCTTATTTACTTCCTCCTTTCCTTCCGCTTTCTCTCCCTCTTGTTTTTGTCTCTGTCTCTCTCTTTCCTTTCCCTCTTTCCTTTCTCTCTCTCTTTCTCTCCCTTGTGTAGAAACAATGCCACCCACTTTTTCCTTCTTTTCTTCTTTTCTTCCTTTTTTTCCTTCCTTTCTTTCCTTCTTCCTTCCTTCTTTCCTTCCACTTTCCCTCCCTCTTTTTTCTGTCTGTCTGTCTGTCTGTCTGTCTGTCTGTCTCTCTCTCTCCTGCCTTCTTCCCCACTCAGCATCCTTCCCTGGGCATCATCCTGGGCCTCCGGAGGCAGGGACTCAAGGATGGAGACCTACCACCAAAGCGTCCAGCCGCCTCTTTTGGTTCTCAGAAACTGAGCCCACAAGAGAGAAAGGGAGAGAGACAGCCCAAGCAGGAAGAGAGTTGGGCTCCAACAATATGAAGTGTCAGTCTAGTCCTCTTCACCCTGAAGGAGAGGGACCACAGTCCTGTTAACGCTGCACAATTCATAAAATCATAGAAGAGTTGGAAGACACCCAAGGATGAGCCATCCAGTCCAGCCCCCTGCCAGGCAGGAACAGTCCACTCCAAGCAATCTCCTCCCGCACCCAGGGCCCTTCCACACAGCCATCTAACCCAGAATATCAAGGCAGAAAGTCCCACAGTATCTGCTTTGAATTGGGTTATCTGAGTCCACACTGCCATAGATTCAAGTTCAAAGCAGAAAATCTGGGATTTTATTTATTTGTGTGGAAGGGACTCTTTTTGAAACAGCAGATCCCACTGTCAAACAGTGACAGGAGACTCTTTTTGAAGCAGCAGATCCCACTGTCAAACAGTGACAGGAGACTCTTTTTGAAACAGCAGATCCCACTGTCAAATAGCTGTAGCCATCAAGAAGTTCTTCCCAATGTTTAAGTGGAATCTCTTTTCCTGCCACTTGAATCCACTACTCTGGTCTCTCGAAAAAGGAGTTTGGCTCTTACTCAGAGTGACATCCTTTTGCATATTTAAGCATAGGCATCATGTCCCCTCTTAGCCTTATAGTGACACCCTTTCACATATTTAAGCATGGCTATCATGTCCCCTGGGCCCCTGCTGGTGCAGTGGGTTAAACTGCTGAGCTGTTGAACTTGCTGACCTAAAGGTTGGTGGTTCAGATCCTGGGAGTGGGATGAGCTCCCACTGTTAGGCCCAACTTCTGCCAACCTAGCAGTTCAAAAACATGCAAATGTGAGTAGATCAATAGGTACTGCTTCTGTGGAAAGGTAATGGCACTCCATGCTGGCCACATGACCTTGGAGGTGTCTATGGATAATGCCGGCTCTTTGGTTTAGAAATGGAGATGAGCACCACCCCCTAGAGTTGCACACGATTAGACTTAATGTCAGGGGAAACCTTTACCTTTTTTTATCATGTCCCCTCTTAGCCTTATAGTGACACCTTTTCACCAGGAACACCTTTTCATTATGTCCCCTTTTAATCATATGGCACTATAATTCCCCCACAGTATCCTCCTAGGGAATTCTGGGAGCTGCAGTCTTGGGAGTGGGGTACCAGGCCTACTCTGAGTCCAGGACACTGCAGGAAAAAGCCATAATGATAATATAATAATAATACACTTTGTTTATATTCCACTCTATCACTCCGAGGGGACTCAGAGCAGATCATACACAGAAAGGCAAGCATTCAATGACTTTAATAGGTGAAATGAGAATGACAAACAAATACACAAAACAAAGGTAAAAGCTTCTTTCCTTTGTGTTCAGGGCAATGCCTCCCCATGGGGAGGTGCTTTTCTCCATTTCCAAGTTGAGGAGCCTGTTGTCCATAGACACCTCCTGGTCAAGTTGGCTGCATGGGCACCTTTTATTACCTTCCAGCCGAAGTGGTACCTATTGATCTACTCACATTTGTATGTTTTTGAACTGCTAGGTTGGCAGGAGCTAGGGCTAACAGGTGCTCACCCCAACCTGTGGCTTCAAACTGCTAACCTTTAGCTTAGCAGATTCAACACTTCAACAGTTTAACCTGTTGTGCCACCATGGCCCCACTAGCCATAACACTATCTAACACGATTTTTGTTCCTGGGTTATAAATGTCATTTCCTAATTGGCTCTATCATAAAAACATGGGGAAAGTTTATGAAACTGCAAAAACTTTATTTTTACGGAACATCCTGCAGCACCTTTTGCTATAGTTTTTCAATGTATATCTCCTAGTCTCAACCAATTCAACTTAGTTTGTGGCAGCCACAAAAACAAAGTTTATGGAGTATAACAACTACTTTCAAAGTAATGACTGCACAGTTAAACAGGAAATAGCACTTTCAAACTGGGAACAGCAAAAAAAATCAAATTTTGTTACATAGTCTAGGGAAGAGGGCCTTGGTTTCCTCTCCAGAGAACAACCTGGCACCCTCCATGTTGATGCCACAGCTCGAATCCCCAAGTATTTGCCTTACTGGCAAGGCAGATGGCAATTGTCATCCAAAGCACTGAGAGGGGCTTCATGCTGCCAGCTTTACTACCCTTAATGTCACTCCTTGTGACCCTCCATGTAACGGTTGCTAGACTTGGGAAACTGCCTTCTGGTAGAGGTGAGGCTTTGGAAACTGGATGCACTAATCTCCTGGTAACTGATAATTTGTGTTTTTAATTATCTGTAAGATGGTTTCAATATTTTTACTCTATAAAGGAGAGCTCTTCAAGAGACCTAGTTATCAATTGTTGTGCTTAAGTCTTGCAAACTCACAGCCTCTGGCTTTATTGACTCCACCACTAACACAATCTTCCTCATTTTCCTACTGCCTCCCAATTTACTGAGAGTTACCATCATTTCTAATGAGCTATGCCATCTCATGACATGTCCAAAGTAGGATAGCCTCATATTTTGGTTACCAGGGAAAATTCAGATTTACTGAATTGGGAGCAGGGAATCTTTCCGATGGGGCTGTGTATTGCTCAAATAGGAATTTATTTATTTATTTACTTTATTTATACACCACTCTTCTCACCCCGTAGGGGACTCTGAGCGGCTCACAAATCAGGGCAAAAATTCAATAAAGAAGGAATGAAAAAGTCCTGTTGCATTGGCGAAGACTCACTAAATGGAGACCTGGACTTCTCTTCCAAAGCCTTGCCTTGCCACCACTGGTCTAACAAAGCCCATCTTACCTTCTTCTAAGGTCATTCGCCACCTTGCTATCTCCCCACCCTCAAAAGAGGTGAATGAAGAGCAGCAACAGATGAATTCTGGGCACTCCCAAGCAGAAGGAAGAAATAGTCACCTAAAAGACCACACTGGAGGATGGAAAGGATCTTTTGGGGTCATTTGCGTTGCAACTAAAACCAAACTGCCCTTCACATGATAGAAGGGAGAATTTACATAGATATCAAACCTTGGGTTGTTGTATGTTTTTCAGGCTGTATGGCCATGTTCTAGAAGCATTCTCTCCTGACGTTTCGCCTGCATCTATAGCAAGCATCCTCAGAGGTTGTGAGGCAAGCATCCTCACAACTTCTGAGGATGATTGCCACAGATGCAGGTGAAACATCATGAGAGAATGCTTCTAGAACATAGCCATACAGCCCGAAAAACCTACAACAACCCAGTGATTCTGGCCATGAAAGCCTTTGACAATACATATCAAGCCTTCTCTGGATTTTGAAAGGGATCCAGCTTTCTCTTGGAGCAGAGTATCTCTTTACAACCCTTAGCAGCAGGAATAGCCAGCATTGCATTCAATTCTATAACCAGCAGTCCTTCGCCTTCTGCATCCACATTCTGCCTTTGCAAGAGAACTTTACCTGTTGAATCCCACCTCTCAGAACAGGGCAGGAAGCAACTTGACTTGGCTGTCTTTTGACAGGAACCAGCCCAAGACCTTTGGCTACCTAAGACAGAGGAAACAATGGCATCTGCACCCAGTTTAAGTTGCCTAATACCCAAAACCAGCCATCGTATGGTGGTACAGGAGGGAGAAGGCTCTAGCTCACAAGCATCTCTCTTTGTTACTAAAAACCCAATGGTAACAAATGGAATCTTGAAGCATTTGCTGCCCTTTTGTGACACCCAAAATTTGCTGTCCAATGAAGCCAACTCCACCAAATAGCAGGGCCAGCCATTGATGTGGGATCTAGAACTACCCCATTTTGCTCATTCCACCAGGTGCTGTAGGCTACATTTCAAAAGGATGCAACTGTGAACCATCTGTGGGTATTCCTTACCCAAGAAAACCTTATGAATTTCATGTAATAGCATAAGTCAATAGGCAACTTGGAAACACACACATGTACATCTAGTCCCTCAACCTAACCCTTAGGTCCAACTGCATTGCACTAGGGATTGTACATCAGTGAAGTGATAATTAGGACACTACATGGATTGAAGGTACTGTGGTTACCTCTGTAGTAAGGATTATCATGGGGTGTCTCCTTGGGCATGATCACATCAACTGAGCAGTGTACAGTGGCTGGTGGCCCAAAATAGCACCACTTCTTCATCCTCCAGACTAAAACTCTCACCATCCTTGGCCATCACATAACTCGGATACATCTAGAAGAAAGCAATTTGACAAAAGGGTTCAAATACTTACATTGAGTGTCTTGAAGGCTTTCAGGGTGACAGTAGAATGTGAATGGAGTTGTGAAGAGTTGCTGTTTTCATACGTTTTTAATCTGTTGTGGTTTTAATATTGTATAAGATACCCAAAGATGCATCAGAAATGAAGATGATTGTAAAGGAGGAGGAGGAGGAGAAGGAGGAGAAGGAGAAGGAGAAGAAGGAGAGGGAGAAGGAGAAGGAGAAGAAGGAGAAGGCGAAGAAGGAGAAGGAGAAGGAGAAGGAGAAGGAGAAGGAGAAGTTGCTGCTACTGAAGTGCTGTGAAAAGAGACGAGTCCCCTAAATTGTGAATGCTGATTCACAGTAAGTGTAAATAAAGATTATTTCCTGAGTCACCTCTGATCATTCCTATGTTACATTTGCCCCCTCTTAGTGCATGAGTACAAGCACATGCATGTTTGGGTGCACATCTGTATAAGTGTGAAGGAGAAATCTATCTGTGTGCTTCCATATCTTAGAACTAAAAAAAACAACATGCCTATTCCTCTCACACTTTTGGTACCATGTATTCCTTTTTTTCTTGTAGAATACAAAGGCAAGTATAGATAAAGGCCATGTTCACATGCTCTATTATTATAATCATGATTTGAGCTTCAAATATGGAGAGAGCCCATTTCATAAGACTCTCCCAGACCAAAGCAGAAGTGTAAACATTAAAACTCACTGAAAGGACCTTAAAATGTCATGCAAATAAGACATCTGCCTGTGCTAAACAGAGGAAAATATGTGCAAGCTGGTTACAGCGTTGGGGCTATGGTGGAGCAGAAAACTTAATTTGGCACAATCTGGCACTTTACAGGACTGCAGATCTCTTAATCCCTGGCCACTGGCTGTATTGACCAGGGTTTATGAGAATTGTGGTCTAAAACATCTGGAGAGCATATGCCTTTATTGTAGTTGTGTGCCTTCAAGTCATTTCTGACTTATGGCAACCCTAAAGTACACCTATGACAAGAGACTTGCTTTGGCCAAGCAGGGATTGGAACCCTTGTCTCCATAGTCAAACCATGACACACTGGCTCTCATCCCTTGATATAACTAAGTAGACCAGTTAAGTCGACTGGAGCTCTAGAGCAGTTCCAGTCCTTTGGGCACATGCCCCTGCTTCTTTGGAGAACTGGCTTTGCACCATGACAGATTAAGCTTGGCAATACCGGTGGGCAGAGAGGAGCTAATGCCAGACCCTTTTCAGGCCTAAAGGAAAAGACAGCCTTGGTCAGTCCTTCTGTCTTTGTCCCAGCTGACACAGTAGATGCCAGAGTAAAAGATACACAAGGTGCTTGTATGAGTGTATGACTGTGGTTGAAAGAAAGCTGTACACAACAAAAACCTGGAATATGGACTGTGCTCTGGATCTCACTATGTGTAATGAGATCTAGTTATAGCACAGGTAAGGAGCTCCCATGAAGAAATGACCAAGCATTGAAAAATATCTCTTACAGACAGAAGTGAGCATATGAGGGATCCTAGCCCAGGTTTCTCCCTGCCATTCTAGTTTTCTATGGGCACGCTACTTAATCATGCAGTTCTCCTTACAGTCCAAAGTGCTGCAGGCTGACCACTTCAAGGAGAACGAGGTCAGCCTTTGTATGTGTGAGAAAGACCAAGAAACACACAGATAGCAAGAGGACAAAGGTGAGCATCAACACCAGGAAGTTGGGTCTCATTCGCCTTTGAGAGGCAACAGAGCAAGACATTTCTCTACTGTGTGTTAAAAAGCCCAAAAGACACCTGAAGCTACAATTCTCCTTTTGCAGTCAGCCAAGGAGAACGAGCTTCCTGAATTTTGACAAAGGACAGATTTACTCAACAGCTACCTGAAAATGATCAAGAGAAGACATAAGGCAGGATGAACATAGAAGAATTTGGCATGGACCATCTTCATGATGCAAGGCATACCTACAGCCTAGTACCAACTTATGTGGCTGATAGATGACTTAAAATAGCATCACGTAAGGGTTCATTGAGACTTCCAGATGAATTAAACCTGAGATGTTGAACAGAGAGGATGTGCATGTGTTGTAAAGTCTACTACATTACAACCCCTGTATTCATGAGGGATAGATTCAAAGACACACACATACCCTTCATGGATACTGAAACTGTGGATAATAGTGAACCTTGTATTTTGACTGTATTTGGGCCAGAAGTGTACCATAGAATTGCATATCTAGAGAGGTCCACAAATACATCCAGGTGGAAATATTTTTTGAGAGCATGGTTAAGTGAAATTGCAGGTATCAAGTCCAAGAATAAGGGGATCATTCTGTACTCTGCTAGACCCATTCATCAAATTGTATCCTGCTTTGAAGACCCTCAACGTCTTTGAAACTCTAATAATGTCTACAAGCCAAGCTTTTTCTGTGGTCATGGAATGATTTCTCCTTATGAAGACTTATTTTTTCACCCAATATTTGGGAATTCAAATTTGCTTGGAAATGCAATCCAATTCATTTACACTTCTAGGTTAAACTGTATGCATTATTTTATATCTTTTTTGCTTTTTGGTTGACGAGAGGCACTTTGAACAAGTGTAAGAGCTTCGAATGCATGCATACATATGCAAAATTCTCACAATGTGGGTTTTTGCCAATCTGTTCTTTGTTATTATTGCTTCTGCTTCCAGATTGGGATATTATTTACATCTGAGCTCAAGGTTTTTCTTCTTTCCCTCACCCACCCATTCCTTTTTCTTTTTTTTCTGTCTTTGTAAAATAAAGTTATTTTGAAAAAAGAAAAGTCAGAGGCATTTTCCCACATTGCAGCTGTTCTCCATGGACCGCCAGCCCAAAAGCGATTCCAAACACTTCGCTTGCCATCTAGTGGACCATCCATGTCAGCACCAAGAGCATTTCAAGGCAAAGGACTTGCAATATCTGAGGAGGGGGAAGGGATTGTATTCTTTCCCTGAGCCAGTAGCACTTATGTAAGTGGGAGTTGAGTCTGAGGAAACTTATACCAAGGGCAAAAGTTTTACCAAGTTTACTTGTTCAGGTTTCAAAACCTGAACGTAACCAGATTTACTTGTTTATGCATGCTAGACAGGAGAAATATGAATATTAAGAGAGGTTGGTGTCAATTATTTTGACACCAACCTCTTTTGACACCTGAAATAAGTGAAAATCCATGAAGTGGGGATGCCATATTAATTTTAATATTTATACATTATTTTATATATTATTATTTTTACCTGCGCTTCCTTACTTACCTCCTGGCCCATCCCAAGGGCACCTGCCTTCCTCTCTGGCCTCTGCAGACCCCAGCAGAGCCTCCGGAGCCACGCAAGCAGCAACAGGCCAGGGAGGCAGGCCTTCCCCACCACACCTCCAGCCACTGCACTTGCACATTCACCCCTACCTCAAACAAACAAGAGTTCTTTCTCCCACCCTGGACAATCCACAGATATATAAACCCAATTTTCCTACTTTCCAACAGACCTCACAACCCCTGAGGATGCCTGCCATAGATGTGGGTGAAACATCAGGAGAGAATGCTTCTGGAACATGGCCATACATCCCAGGAAACTCACAACAACCCAATGAGAACATCAATCCAAAAAACAATTGACGCTTGTTCTAAAATGGTCAACATAACTGATTTCTTCCTGCATGAGAAGAATCCTACTGGATCAGACCAAGAGGTGGGTGACCCATCTCGAGCCATGGAGAGAGGCGAGTAAGAAATAAATTTCTTCTTCTTTTTCTTTTTCTTCTTCTTCCTCTTCATCATCATCATCATCATCATCATCATTATAGGTTTCTTTGTACATAACAGTATAACATACATGCATATTTGGTCCAAGTGCCTGGGATTCATCTCTGAATATCAGGCTCTTCCTAAGGGCCTAAGATATTAAAGGTATTAAAGGTATTAAAGGTATTATTATTATTATTATTATTATTATTATTATTATTATTAGAAACACAACAAGATGAGTCCAAAGCAGCAGATAATCTGCTGGCTCTTGTATTGGATCACACGTCAGACACTTCCCAAGTGTCTAGGACTCTGTGATGTATTGGTGAAAAATGCATGCAGATCCCAGTAAGGTGGCCTTCTGCAGCTGGCAGATGGTAATTTTGTCAGCGCTGATTGTGTTTAAGTGCAGGCCAAGGTCTTTAGGCGCTGCACTGAGTGTGCTGATCACCACTGGGACCACCTTGACTGGCTTGTGCCAGAGTCTTTGCAGTTTGATCTTTAAATCGTTATTATTATTATTATTATTATTATTATTATTATTATTATTATTAAGAAACCTGTTCAGCCCAGTATTCAGATTACACAGCTGTTTGTGACAAACCCATCAGTGGCATTTGAGTGCAACCACCTCTTGCTCTTTGGCAACTGATCAGCAAAAATATGCTGGAAGTAAAACAAAGCCATCCTGACTAGTAGCCATTGATGGTTTTGTTCTCTGTGACTTGACTTTGAAAGTTGCTGAAGTTGATAACCACTAGATCTGTATCCCGTGGCAGTAAATTCTACTTAGAAGATATCCCTTTATGGGTAGGATGCAGGGATGTAGCTTATTGAACTCCTTTAAATAGGAATCATGGCCCTCACTATGAATTATTTCTGTCTCCAAACATTTCACACTGAATGAAGAGACACATGGATAATTTTTCATATCTAGAACTCTTCTACTTGAGGGGTTAACATTACCTTGAAAACTTTGCTTGCCCTTTTCTTTGGATACCTAAACCATATTTCTATGCCATGGAAGTGGCATAAATTGGGGTGAAGGGCAACATTTTTCTTGGTGGTAATGTTTAGGTGAGACACTAGAGCTCTCACACTGAGAAATGCGAGTATAAAGCCACCTCCCTGAACTGCAAATACCAGTATTTCATAAGATGTTGCCACGACAGTCAAGGTGAAATCATATCATTGTAATTGTGTAGTGTGAAAAGGCTGCTGATGTAACATGAGTCACAGCAGCCACATTACTATTGTATAACTATATAGTGGGGAAAACTCATGTTTGAATTAAAGGCGAATCACAGGTCTGAGAAAAAGGAAGATTACAGGTATAGGCAGTTTTTAGAGCTACGTGGAGTTTAGTCTGACTTGATAAAAGGCAGCTTCCTAATTTGGCCAAAGCACAAAATACAAGGTTTCTGTCACATCCACAAATACGTGACAAATAGAAACACACACTCTGGAATTAAGTCATACTTTAGGGGAGTCAAGGATGGCAGTAACCAGCTGAGTGTGGCCTGTAACTCTTTTACCAGCTATTGGGATTATTTGAGGGGGAACCAACCAACTTGTTTCAAATGAGATTAATATAAAGCTAATTAAAATGAGAGTGTTGTGTCTGCAATATGGGAATTATTGCCCATTTCCAGCAAGTGTGTGCACAGCAGACCCAAATGCCAGAAACTTCTCTTGCATTTCAGAATTTGAATTGCAAGAGGCAATACAATACCAGACATACACTGTATTCATAGGAATTTGCATGAATACATGAAATAGTAGGTACGAGGGTTGAATGAAAAGTAATGCCTCCACCTTCATAACTCCTCAACAGATGTCAGTACTGGTGTGCGGCAGGTACTGCCTTGTTCAGTAGAGTCTCCTCTACAGTTCAATTTTGGTGAAAAGCCTTAGCATCAAATTATTGTGTTGTTAAAGTGCAAAGTATGGAACCCTGCACAGACGGTCGGTCAATGAGACTTAAGCAATGTGCAGTCATTGAATTCTTGACAGCAGAAGGTGTCACCCCAAAGGAGATTCATTAGAGAATGCAAGCTGTTTATGGTGATTGTGTTGATGTGAGTACTGTGCATCATTGGGCAAATAAGTTTAAAGATGTTGAGGTGGGAACATCTGACTTGCATGACAAAGAAAGAGTCGGACGTCCTTTGACAGCAACCACTGAGTTTCACAAGCAAAGGGTTGACAGATGGTTTCAGGACAATTGTCGTATCACTCAGAGAGAAATTTCAAGCATAATCAGCATTTCACAAGAACGTTATTGCTTTGCTTGGCTATCAGAAGATCTGTGCATGATGGGTTGCGGAAACAGAGTGTCGGCTTCTTCCATGATGGCTTCAGAAAACCTGTTCATCATTGGCAGAAATGTATCCAATTGTCTGGTGATTATGTGAAAAAGTCAATAGTGGTAGTTAAAGAGCACATTCTACAGATTATTTATGTGTTTGATTTATTAAAATATTCCCATCCAAACCCAAGTAACGAAGGTGGAGGCATTACTTTTCATTCAACCCTCGTAATAAGGAATCCTACTGAATGAATTACCTCCAGCAGAAGCATATCATAGGAGCATGATGGAGAACTTAGGAAATACCTAGAGGGGATACTTCTGTAGACATCACTAAGTCCTCCAGAGCACTTGATCGTCAACTTCCAGTGGGAGCAAAACATGGATTCACCTGGAGGACACAGAAGGTGCCTGTCCTGCATTTATGGGAGTTGTACTATATAATTAAGCATATGGTGGTGGCAAGGGCAACATTAGGTATAGAATAAGCAGTGACAGGGACAAAATAGCTTGAGATGCTGTGGCAGAAGTAAGGGCATAGGACCCTCTCCGTCAAGAGTGAAAAAGTCCTGCCTGCTTCCAAGCTGTTCAGGTCAGTCAGTCCTCTCCAGCAATAGACAACTTTATCCCTGTCACCTCTGCACATTGGCCCAAAAAGCATCTTACATTGGCATAATGGAGTATGACTTAATGGAACGCGATACAATTTACCAACAGTGATGTCACTAGGAGTGCGTGGGAACTGCAAACCACACTAAGTGGCACCATGAAAGTAGATTTTTAAGACTACTCATGTTGACAAAATGTCTGGTATTTTAACTACCATACTGTTGTCTGGTCTGGTACGAAAGGAGGTCCATAAGTTACTACTCTAGTTAACACCAACCCCACTGCCCACCAAGAAGATTCACCCTACTACACAACATTTTGTCCTGGTATTCTCTTCTTCTCTGTCATTGGTATCATTATTATCAGTTTCACAGTGCATCATATTTTACAGGTGGCGTAGTGGGTTAAACTGCTGAGTTGCTAAACTTGTTGACCGAAAGGTTGCAGGTTTGAATCCAGGGAGCAGCATGAGCTTCCGCTGTCAGCCCCAGCTTCTGTCACCCTAGCAGTTCAAAAACAAGCAAATGTGAGTAGATCAATAGGTACCACTCTGGTGGGAAGGTAATGATGCCCCTTGCAGTTATGCTGGCCATATGGCAGTGGTTCTCAACCTGGGGTCCCCAGATGTTTTTGGCCTTCAACTCCCAGAAATCCTAACAGCTGGTAAACTGGCTGGGATTTATGGGAGTTGTAGGCCAAAACACCTGGGGACCCACAACGCCGGCTTTTTGGCTTAGAAATGGAGATGAGCACCAACCCCCAGAGTTGGACACGACTGGACTTAATGTCAGGGGAAAACCTTTACCTTTACCTAGATTTTAAAAGCTTCAATGATTCAGATTCTATCCAACATCTAAGAATCAATGAGTTTTCAATGCACAATGTTGTCATTCTTCAGGAAGTTTTTTGACCCAAGGGAACCCATCCATGCCTTCCCCTGTGATCAGAAAAAGCCAGGTCCATTCTTCTCCAAGCTCAGCCCACTGAAATGTGCCATAAGCCAGAACCTGGAAGTAACAACACAAGCTGGAAAAGATTACTTCCTTTTTGCAAAGACACATCAAGCCCTCAGTTATCACTGCTATCCACTGTTTTCTCTTGTTATTTTGGAAGACATTGCTGATAGCTTTTATGTTAGTTGGCACTCAATATACTCTGTGTTTTAGTCCAAACTTTAAAAGAGCGACAGGTGGGGGAGGGGGGTAAAATCTACTAGCCAAGTCAGCACCTTGGCTAGTTCCTTTAAAGTATTACATCTCGCTGACTATTGAGTCATTGACTGTCATTAAACTTTGATGGATAAAATATGCCAGTTGACATTTGGGAAGGATTTTTAAGAAACTTGAGACTACGTTCTTACTTTTTTATGCATATGGATTTTTAAGGGAACTGAAAACTAATATCCATAATGTAATGTAACTTGGAAAACTTGAGTCGCCAATAACAGGGAACACTGTGTACAATAAATAGTAGAATCAACTCCAAGTCCTGCCAGAGTCGAACTAGTTGACACAATACAGAATGAATTTTTAACACTGCAGGAGCAAGCAGCATAAACAAATACTTGGGAGAAGGAGCTTGAAAAATTATTTGATGTCTAGGTAATGTTGACTTTCTTGGGCTCATCATTCACGGATATTTCTGAAACTCAAATGAGAGAGACAATATAATATCACACTTCAGTTGATCATTGAATGGAGAATTATTGCATGGTGTGAGTGTTTTATGGAAGGGGAGGGGAGACAGAAGAGAGGAATCAAAATAACCTTATCAGTACCATCACAAAGCTATTAGAATTTGTTTTATGAGAGTATTTGGAGACAGAATACAATATTTCAAAATAAGGGGGCATTTTATATCATCTGTGTATACGAACAAACATCTAATTAGGATATTCTGTCAGATTGTCATAGTGTTTTCCATTATGCAAGAATATACACACACACACTAGCCAACCCCTGCTATGTGTTGCTATGGCCCAGTATGGTGATCTGGAAAATATAGTAATGCGAAAGTGTTGGTTTCTAATATATGCAATTTCTTTATGCTTGTGGATAAACAGTATTTCTTATTGTTTCCTTATCAGTGTTAATGTAGAGATTGTCTGGTTTGCCTGCTCTGGAACATGCAACATATAATTGTCCTTCTTTAGGGGTCCCTTTCCAATCTATGGTACTATATCTGTCATATACATGTATATGTGTGTGTGTGAGAGAGAGAATCATATCTATCTATCTATATCTATGGCTTGATGGCTCTTTGTCAGGAGAGATTTGATTATGTTTTCTTTCCCTGGTGAAGGGAGTTGGACTGGATGGCCTTCAGGCAGCATTTCTCAACCTGGAGGTCAGGAACCCTGGGGGCGTCGCAAGGGGATGTCAGAAGAGTCACCAAAGTACCAACAGTATTTTCTGTTGGTCATGGGAGTTCTGTGTGGGAAGTTTGGCCCAATGCTATCATTGGTGGGGTCAGAATGCTCTTTGATTAGGTGCACTATAAATCCCAGTAACTACAACTCCCAAATGTCAAGGTCTATTTCCCCCAAACTCCATCTGTGTTCATATTTTGGCACATAGAGTATTTGTTCCAAGCTTAGTCTAGATCCTTCATTGTTTGAGTCCACAGTTCTCTCTGGATATACATGAACTACAACTCCAAAACTCAAGGTCAATGCCCACCAAACCCTTCTAGTGTTTCCTGTTGCTCATGGAAGTCCTGTGTGCCAAGTTTGGTTGAATTCCATAATTGGTGGAGTTCTGAATGCTCTTTGATTGTAGGTTAACTATAAATCTCAGCAACTACAACTCCCAAATGACAAAATCAATTTTTGAGTGATGGTCACTCCTAGCATTAGTAGGTGTCTTGTGGCCAAATTTGGTGGCAATTCATCCAACGGATTTTGAGTTATGCCACTCAAAACGAACAGAGCATTTATAGATAGATAGATAGATAGATAGATAGATAGATAGATAGATAGATAGATAGATAGATAGATAGTAGAGATCAAACCTGGGAACATCCCTTATTTTTAAATAAAGGCTCTAGTTCTGATACATAATGAGTAGTAATAGAAGATGAAATTGAAGGGATTGGGAGCAAAGAGGGGGCAAACATATGCTAATTTGTTGTCGTTGAACTCCCATTTTGCCCTAAGGTGTTGTAATAAAGTTCCTTTTGAGAACTGCAGATCTTGGTCACAAAAGGGATAATGGAATGAAAATTCTGGACAGTAAGATCATAGATTTTGAAAAGAAGATTAAGTTTGCTCCATAAGGATATACTATGACCTTCATATTGATGAGACCAGGATGTATGGTTTCATTTATCCACATCTGACAACATATTCCCTCTCTCTCAATCCTCGATCCTTCGAGTGATTTTATGGAATGTTCCATCAGAGGTTGACCATAGGCATTTCACAGCTCCCCCCAATGTGATTGCAAGGTATGGCTCCACCAGAGCATTCTCGGTGGTGGCCCCTTGTCTCTGGAACTCCCTCCCCAGGGAGATTAGGCCGGCACCCTCCCTATCCACATTCAGCAAGGAACTGAAGATGTGGATGTTTCATTGTGCATTTGATTGATGATTCCTGATAGATGGTCTTTAACTATGACCTGAATTCAAGTTCCTTTATTTGATTACTATACTTTTAAGAAGATAAAATGATCCTGTTATAATTGCTCTATTCCTATCCTACCATCCGTTCTATCCACCATATTGACCAGCCTATTCTTTAACTCGTTTGCATGTTGGCTCCATGTTGGAGAAAAGTTCTGAGAGTGCCTTGGACTGCGAGAAGATCCAACCAGTCCATCCTCCAGGAAATAAAGCCCGACTGCTCACTGGAGGGAAGGATACTAGAGACAAAGTTGAAGTACTTTGGCCACATCATGAGGAGACAGAAAAGCCTAGAGAAGACAATTATGCTGGGGAAAGTGGAAGGCAAAAGGAAGAGGGGCCGACCAAGGGCAAGATGGATGGATGGCATCCTTGAAGTGACTGGACTGACCTTGAAGGAGCTGGGGATGATGACGGCCGACAGGGAGCTCTGGCGTGGGCTGGTCCATGAGGTCACGAAGAGTCGGAGACGACTGAACGAATGAACAACAACAACATGTTGGCTCCCTCCCTCCAAAAATGAGACTAGAGGAATCTATGTTGTTGCTTATTATTCTTGTTCATTGCTTATGATGAAGCTGTTTTTATATTGTTTTAATATTTTAATGTTTTTAATTGTATGTTGCTTTGGGCATGGCTCCATATAAGCTGCCTCAAGTCCCTTCGGGGAGATGGAGGTGGGGCGGAAAAATAAAGTTCTTCTTTTAATAATAATAATAATAATAATAATCTTTATTTATACCCTGCCACCATCTCCCCGATGGGGACTCAGGGCGGCTTACACGAGGCCAAACCAAAACAACAAATTACAGCAAAATAAAACCGAATCCTTCTTCAATAGGATTCAGCTTTAGCCATATTTTGCACATCCATGCAAGCTTCTGGAACACATCCTTTGTATATATAGGGGTTGTAGAAAGCATTGCTCAGTAACAAAGTATAGTAAGCAGAAACAGGGAGCCCTGCTGGGTCCTGATGTAATATCACTTGGTATGGCTTCCTGGCTTTTCAGGTGAATTTTAGGGGGCTTTGTCATTGTAGTCACTGTGAACGCAAAACAGTTACGAGGTCTTGACTTTAATTTATGACATTGTTAACTGCCTAGCAAGATGCTAACCTTTGTTTTCAAAACCCATTGGATGCCATCCAATTATTTTAAGATGTCTCAAGGCCTTTAAGAGTACACAGCTAATTTAGGGAAACAAATCCTGTTCTGATCAACAGAGTATGCAGAAACAGAGTATGCAGGATACACAAGACCAGTGGTGCAAAGCCACTGGAAAAATGCAAAATAGAAGGGAAATTTTTTATCACCTCCTTCAATACTCCCCACTGACCTTGAAGGGTGAGATTTGATTACCTCCGTCTCACCCTGCATAGCTGGCATTATAATGAACGATCATAACACTATCCAGACTTGGCTAAAAGACTGGCCAAAATTCATTGACGTCAATCTTGCATCCATTGACATCAACAAGAAAACTTCAGCCAACATCCATGAGAGGAAGTTTAATCCTTAGTGTTCTTCTACAGGATAAGGTTTACTATTTGTATATATAAAAAGGGAGAGGCTATAGGGAAAAATGGATGGCAATTCCATCCAGTGTGGGAAGAGATGTATGGCTCTGCAAATGGCCTTGGACCCCTAATCATTGTCTCTCCTGGTTGGGGATGAAGGGAGTTGCCATGCAACAACATCTCCAATTACGGCAAAAGATACATTCTTGCAAACATATCAGAGATACGAGATTCATTATAATGAATGTGTTGTCCCAAAAAAACAACACACAGGGTCAGGACATGCAGCATTCTTAAGAAAGTGTAAGGTTATAAAGAGCAATCACCTCTCTCATCCCAGATGGTCTTCTTCAGATACAAGGCAATGGACAGATCCTGGAAAAGCATTCCAGAAGTGAGGAGACATCCTCTCACATAAGTTCCCAAAGATATTAACATGCTACAACATGTTAAAGCAATGGTGTTCCCCATAGTCACCTATGGATGTGAGAGCTGGACCATAGGGAAGACTGAGCAAAGGAAGATAGATGCTTTTGAACTGTGGTGTTGGAGGAAAGTTCTGAGAGTGCCTTGGACCACCAGAAGATCCAACCAGTCCATACTTCAGGAAATAAAGCCTGACTGCTCATTGTAGGGAAGGATAGTAGAGGCAAAGATGAAGTACTTTGGCCACATCATGAGAAAACAGGAAAGCTTAGAGAAGACAATGATGCTGGGGAAAATGGAAGGAAAAGGGAAGAGGGGCCAACCAAGGGCAAGATGGATGGATGGCATCCTTGAAGTGACTGGCTTGACCTTGAAAGAGCTGGGGGTGGTGACGGCCGACAGGGAGCTCTGGCGTGAGATGGTCCATGAGGTCACAAAGAGTCGGAAATGATTGAATGAATTAACAACAACAACATGTCCAGAGAAGGATGACCAAAATGGTAGAAGGTCTAGAAGCCAAGCCCTGTGAAGAGAGGCTTAGGGAGCAGTGTCGGCTTGACCCGTAGAAGCAAAGGTTGAGAAGTGACATGATAGCCATGTTTAAATATTTGAAAGGGTGTCACATTAAAGGTAGGACAAGCTTGTTTTCTGCTGCTTCAGAGACTAGGACATGAAGCAATGAATTCAAACTTCAGGAAATGAGATTCCACCTAACATTAGGAAGACCTTTCTGAAAGTAAGAGATGGTTCTTAAATATTTACAGGTTATCAATTAAAATAACTTGTATTTTTCTCCTTAAAGATTAATAACCAGCCACCAGGCAAATGGATACTACATACTGGGCACCTCTAAATGTCCCCAAATTTTAGAAGAAAATTAAAGAATGTATAGATGAAGACAGGCTGTTGTGCTACAGTGCAGGCCAAGGTCTTTAGGCACTACACCCAGTGTGCCGATCACCACTGGGACCACCTTGACTAACTTGTGCCAGAGTCTGTGCAGTTAGATCTTTAAATCCTCATATCGTGTCAGCTTTTCCAGTTGTTTCTTTTCAATCCTGCTGTCACCTGGGATTGCAACATCGACAATCCACACTTTGTTTTTTAACATGATTGTGAGGTTACTATTATTATTATTATTATTATTATTATTATTATTATTATTTTACTGACACAAAGCCACAGTATGCCACAGCAAACGAGATCTATATGTTGGATTTCATATTATTATTATTATTATTATTATTATTATTATTATTATTATTCTGACACAAAGCCACAGTATGTCACAGCAAACGAGATCTACATGTTGGATTTCTTCTTCTTCTTCTTCTTCTTCTTCTTATTATTATTATTATTATTATTATTATTATTATTATTATTATACAGTTGGCCTACTGTATCTGTGATGGTTTCATTTCAGAACCACATATGGATGTGAAAAATGCAGATGATCTTCCCTCGTATTATTAAATAGTGGTGACATGAATGACCATGTCCCCATTTACATTACCAATATTTAATAATATGAGGTGTGACAATCCATGTTCAGTTGAATTCACAGATCCAGAGCCTTCAGATTTGGAGGTCCCACTGTAAACATAAGTAACAAGGAGAAGTAGGAAGTCTTCCAAACTAAGCAAAGTTGCCTTACTTCATGCTGAAATAAGTAAGGAAATACACATTACCATCCTGTGGGTGGGGGGAGGTTCACAACACCATTAAGTCCCAATGCCGAAATGTCTTAACTGCATCACTGGGTTTGGAAGCATATTGGATTAGTTACTGCTCATCCCCAAATTCAAATCCAAGTCTGATCAACTTGATCCTCTGCTCATATGGCGGTTACCAATCCCCCCTGCTAGTGAAAGGCAATTCACTTTCTCTGCTCCACTGGTCCGGAGCATCACTTGAACGACCAGACATTTCACACAGTATGAAATGTATTCAATAGGCCCAAGGAATTAATAGCATGCTTGAGTGAGAAAGCCTTCACACCCACTGGATGCCCCATCACATCAGGACTTAGGAATGTGAATGAGAAGTGCCGAAAAGGCTCACGCGCCTTCCACCCATCCTGCACCTGACATCATTCAACAGGGCAGGCAGCTGTTTGCTCTTTGTGGAACCAAGGCCACGCTTTTAAAAGGACATTCTCATATGTTTTTCATGACTTGGCTTTAATATATGCACACGCACACACCATCTCGGCTAACTGCTCTAAAGGGCTCATGGCTAATAAGATTATTATTATAATAATGTAGGTTTGGTAAAAGATAGACATGTAATAAAACAATCATGCATTTCAATATAGCCACAGAGTACATATTGCACAATAGATTCAGGACAGATGCAGTCCGAAGGCACGTGTAAACTTTTCTAATATTGTCTAAGTCGGTGGGTTGTTGTAGGTTTTTTCGGGCTATATGACCATGTTCTAGAAGCATTCTCTCATGACATTTCGCCTGCATCTATGGCAAGCATCCTCAGAGGTTGTGAGGTCTAAGTCTTTGTCCAAGTCTTTCCAAAATAACCAAACCTACTGGGCAGGGGGAGTTTCAAACTCAAGGGGCTACTAGTAGCAAAGCCCTGTTCTTGGGTATAACCGGCGTTAATCCTGGGGTGAAACTATGGTGAAAGTTCTCATTTCCCAGTTTTCAAACCAAGGTGGAAGAAGACATGCTTGTAGATATCTCCCAAAAGAGAAGCACTTTGGATTCAGCCTCTAGATAAGACGGAATGTCGTATAAGTGAAGGTCGGATAAGCAAGACTGTAATGTATTACCTTTGTCAAGTCAATAGAAGTCCTTATTTTCCACAAAGGGGCACAACTAGCCTTTGACCATGTTTAGAATCCCTTAATGAACTTATTTGAGGACCTAGAGACTCTTCACCATGCACTTTATGAGACTCATATTGATTGCAGTTGTTTTATTCCTGCAGCTATGGTTGCATTTTACTGATCTTCACCGAGGAGGGGGGGGGGGTGCTGTTTGTGTTAGTTGTCATTGCTTTTGTGTTATTGTCTTTTCACTTTTTGTATTTTGCGTGTTTGCACCTTTGAGTGCTTTGTGAGCCGCCTAAGTCCCCCTGGGAGATGGTGGCAGGGTATAAATAAAGTTTATTATTATTTATTAACTAGCAGCACCCAAGGTAGCACTTATAGCCAGAATCAATGAGCATCCAGGAAGATCTTGGATCAGCCCAATCTCTGATTTCATTTGGCCCGAAATCAAAGGTTAGATCAAAGTCTTTAGCTTCCACAGCAAGCATTGACAGAAAGTTCTTTTTCTGTAAAGTTCACATAGCTGCTGTTCTTAGAAGAAGAAGAAATAGCTCTCCCATAAGTAGGCTTTTATTATATTTGGGACATCTTACTCTGGAATTTTAGCTCTTTACCAGCTGCTGTGATGCTTGAGGAGCAAATGAGCACATTGTAGCATGCATAGAAGAAAGCCTACTATCTACAGTAGTAGATCTCAAGATGTTGAGATCTACTACTTGCGGATCTACTACTTTTGGATCTCAAGATGTTGTTGGAGAGCAACTCCCAACAGCTCTGGCCAGCAGAGGCATCATTGAGGAATGTGGATTGTAACAGTTCAACATCGTGTAAGCAAGTGAATAATTTGCAATCCAGTGGTGTCAAGAACTAACATGTAATTCTACCAACCAACATAAGAGTTTATGGATTCCTTTGCTAGAGACCCCGAAACAAGATTTTAGTTAATTCATTTGCAAGTCAGAAGCAATGGCTGGTGGGCTCCGCAGACGCTACAGAACATGAAGATTGTGTGGCTGATGGTGTGCCTGGCAGCTGGGGCTTGCTGTCACCTTTCCTGCTGCCCTATGCCATTTCATTAATAAGGCCTTGTGGGAGAGATCTACTAATTCAGTGATTCTCAACCTACCTAATTCTACAACCCCTTAATACAGTTCCCTCATGTTGTGGTGACTCCCAGCCATAACATTATTTTTGTTGCTACTTCATAACTGTAACTTTGCTACTGTTATGAATTGTAATGTAAATATCTGACATGCAGGATGGATTTTCATTCACTGGACCAAATATGGCACAGATACCCAAGACACCCAAATGTGAATACTGGTGGGGTTGGGAGTGATTGATTTTGTCATTTAGGAGTCGTAGTTGCTAAGATTCATAGTTGACCTACAATCAAAGAGCATTCTGAATGCCACAAATGATGAAATTGAACCAAACATGGCACACAGAACTCCCCTGACCAACAGAAAATACTGGAAGGATTTGGTGGCCATTGACCTTGTGTTTTGCAGTTGTATTTCATCTACATCCAGAGAGCACCGTGGACACAAACGATGGTGGATCTCTGGGACCAAACTTGGTACGAATACTCAATATTCCGAAATATGAACACTGGTGGAGTTTGGGGAAAATAGACCTTGTCATTTGGGAGCTGCAATTGCTGGGATTTATAGTTTTATTTATTGCTTATCAAAAGCATTGCATAAATTAGTATAAAACTGATAAAAATAGAAGGAGCGCAGGTGGTTAAATATTTTTTGACCAAAAACAAGCAACAGCATTATCTGTAGCCTCCAACAATTCTTCCTCTGTACACGAGGCATGGCATAGTGGGCAAGCATAGATACGGAGTTGTCCGTTCTGCTCCACAGTCACATAGGGTGTGGGATTCTTTTAGGTAGTGCCATTTTGCCAGGTTGTCTTTTGACCTGCCCACTCCACTTCTGAGTCTGTTCAGGGACTTCCAAGTTGCCCATTCTTGGTTTGCCCTTGGAGGAAGACCCTCATGAGGGGCCATCTAATTGGGGTTTCCTGGTTTAGCTGCCCAGAGGGATACCTTTGCTGTTGCTGGGGGGATAGTTCTAATAAGGCTTTTCCTTGATTTGAGTCTCCTGGGAGGAGAGATTTATAGTTCACCTACAATCAAAAAGTATTCTGAACCCCACCAATGATAGAATTGGCACTTTCTCCTTTGCCTTGAAGGGACTTACTGATGCGAGCCTCACGTGCTTTCCTTTGCCTACGCATATGCACCATGCTGCCATGTGCAGAGCATGCCTGCTCCCCCCTCCCCCCTTGGAGTCTCAGAAAAAGCCCTCCCCTTGGCTGAGAGGACAGCTGAGAGGCCAGCCAATCACAGCAAGAGGAAACATTTTAGTGGAAGGATTCGCTGTTTCCAAAAAAGTAAGAGGACAGAGAGATCTTCAGTCTTCTCTGCCAAAGGGGGTTCTAAAACCATTAGAAATAAGTGTTTTCTGATAGTACTACCTCCATTTAGATCAGTGGTTCTCCCCCTGTGGGTCCCCTACAACTCCCAGAAATCCCAGTCAGTTTACCAGCGGGTAGGATTTCTGGGAGTTAAAGGTCAAAACATCTGGGGACCCACAGGTTGAGAACCACTGATTTAGATGCTTGCTGCTCAACATTAATTCCTCCTTTCAAGGTTACCCAAGACATGTCAGTAAGAAAATGTCTGCCTATTGGCCTGATTCATGAAAGAGCTCGTCACATTTATTATTTAACTTATTATTTAAAGCATTTATATTCTGCCCTTCTGACCCCGAATGGGACTCAGAGCAGAGCACAACATATAAACGGCAAACATTCAAAGCCGAAACATACTAGACCATACACATACAAAAGCATTAAAATCACTTATCTTGACGTTAAAATCCACTATTTAAAACTGTCTCAACAACCATATTGAATTTGGTTGGCATACTAAGGGTTCCTATTGCTAACTCATTGCACAGTCCCAAAGGCTCCTCCCACAGCCATGTTTTTATCATCCTTCTAAAGGACAAGAGGGAGGGGGCTGAACTGATCTCATTAGGAAAGGAGTTCCATAGCCAAGGGGCAATTACTGTGAAGGCCCTGTCTCTCGTCCCCGCCAAACACGGGGAGCTCCCAATCTGGAAGATGGAACAACCTTTAATAAGTCTTACATTGGCAGATAAAATAGTGCTTCTGTTTTTGATAAGAATTACTTCAGATGACTGATCTGGAGAGCCCCACTTAAGATGCTCATTGTGGCTAAAGAGTAGCTTCTGTTCAAGCACAATAATGCCTACTTTAGACTTCAAATTGTCTGTTTGTCTGTCTAGTCCAGTGTTTCTCAAACCGTGCTCCTCCAGATGTTTTGGACTTCAGTTCCCAGAAATCCCAGCCAGCTTACCATCTATTAGGAATGGTGGGAACTGAAGTCCAAAACATCTGGAGGAGCAGTTTGAAAAATCTGATCTAATCTAATGAAACATATTTTTAACACCTTGTGTATTCTATTTTGCTGTCTTAAAAAGAACATGGTTGCTTATCAAAAAGAAAGTATAAAATAGGTTGAAGGAAGAAGAAATGAGGACAAAAAGCAAAGCAGGCACTAAAGAAAAAAAAGGATCACAAAGCAAAACAAAATACAAAAAAAACTTTGAAAGAGTTTAGTCTTAATCTTCTGCTGCTTAAAATGTATGAATAAGCTCACTAGCAAAAGGAAACATCAGAACAGCTAAAGAAAGGCTTGTTCTTTGTGGCGGTACTTCTGTGGTATTGTTTCTTCTCATACATGTCTTTACAATTTGAACATCTTGGCTTGTTTCAGTAAACTACACTTTAAATTAACTAGTTAGTCCTTATTGAATGCTACAAGAAACTGGTCTTATTTTAACCCTGGAAGCAAGTGGTTCTAATATTATTATTGTTAGAAGATAGAAAGGAGAGTAAAATAGGTCAGGGCTCACATGGTTTGCCATTATTAACCAGTGTGTGTGTGTGTGTGTGTCAGGAGTGACTTGAGAAACTGCAAGTTGCTTCTGGCGTGAGAGAATTGGCCATCTTTAAGGACGTTGCCCAGGGGATGCCCGGATGTTTGATATTTTACCACCCTTGTGAGAGGCTTCTCTCATGTCCCCACATGGGGAGCTGGAGCTAACAGAGGGAGCTCAACCCGCTCTCTCCAGATTTGAAACACTGACCTATCGGTCAGCAATCTGCTGGCACAAGGGTTCAACCCATTACACCACTGGGGGCTCCAATTAACCAAATAAGCTAGTATGATAACTGCTTGCTTCTCCCCATGGATGCCCCTCCACACAGAGCACAGAGCTAGACAACATTGCTACCAATGTGAGGCTGTGTGTTTCCTGCAGAGCTATCCTAGAAACATTTTCTTATTTTTTTGCCTTTTATCCTGTACAATTCTTCTAGTTTTAATAACCTCCTCCTTAGATCGAGTACAATAGTCACAATTTAGTATCAGAGTGGGAGATAGTGTTTCCTGCATTAATTTGCCCAGATTGTGGATTGGAACAGACACTTTTGTTGAGAAAAGTCATGCTTAGAAACACCCAACAAGAGGCCACTTGGAGGGCTAGAATTGGAGTGCAGCTGTGTAATAATAGCCAAGTTAATACCAAATTCCTAAATTCAAGTCAGATTGAATTTAGGAATTTGGGGTGACACAGAGCACTAAAGGACATGACTGCTGATTTAAATTGCTTTTCCCTTGATAAGAACAGAAATTATTAACACACAATACAGACTGCAATGAATTAGAACTGCACTAACTGCAAATTGCTGACAGCATCAATTCCATTCAGCACAGCCACTACAAAGGAAAGTAACATGTAATGAGATGAATATAGTTTTGCTTTTAGGGGTAGCACCACATTGCTATAATACTGTTTTTCTAGTAAGCCAAACACAAACATCTATTCAAAAGTTGTCTCAAGCTACATTCAAATGCCACTCAACAAATAAGCAAGACCATCATACAAGACAATTTCCTACATGAACATCACACTAAGTTTTAATGCATACAACAATGTCTTACATGAAGTAGTCTTCTAGTGGATTACTTCCCCGTGTTGTAATGTGACATTGCAAAGGTTGGATTTTACATTAAGCTTGTGCTCTTGCGGATTTACCATTATTTTTCAGACATAGTAATTTACTAAGTGGCATGTTTCACTAATAGATTGATGAGATTGTGGTCAGCTTCAACCAAGTAACTAAATTAATGGATGGAAGGGAGCTTTCCATTTAGTAATGAGGTCACAGCTATTCTTTGAGGACTCTCTCCAAAATGCCTCTCCCACTCATTCTGTATTTTCTTAAGGCCCATTTCTTAAGAACCAAGCAGTATTTCACCAGACAAAAAAATTACATTCATGATGCTGAACTGCGCAAAGAGCAATCCAAATATTTTCATCTTGAAAGCATCTGCTGCTTCCAGGAATCATTTTGTACTTGTGGGAGGTCCAGTGGATAGTTCTAACACAAACCATCAATTTTAAGTCCCCATCCAGCTGAAAACAACCAAGCGAGCTAGATTTTCTATTTTTCCAAGAGTAACTCCAATAACATTGATTCAAAATATAGCAGAAGGGTCCTTCAAGTTGTCTTTTGGTTCCCAATCAGCTTATGGTGTGCATTGTATTGTCGAAGCCTTTCATGGCTGGAATCACTGGGTTGTTGTAGGTTTTTCGGGCAATATGGCCATGTTCTAGAAGATGGCATGCAGTTTGAGATCCTCAACTTCCCTTAGGACCCAACATGTTACCTACTTCTCTTTTAACTTCCTTAAATGTAGTTTTTTTAAAAATATATCCACTCTTGTTTGGGATGGTAGTGTGATTAGACACTCTATTTCCATTCTAATTTTTCAGTGGTCAAACAAAAAAAAAGAAAAAGAAATATTACCATCTTAACTGGTATTTGCCATTTAGGATCGGTATTTCATTTGTTGTGTTGTGTCTCCTACAGTGTTTATGTTTCATTTTCTTTTTATTTATTTATTCCCCCCCTTCATAGTTTCGGTTTTCACTCAATTGAGGTAATATGAATTTGTAAAAACTTTGGTCAAAGTTGGACAAATCTAAATGACTTAAGAGACTTTAGACCTTAATTAGACATTTACTATCAAGGTAGTGACCCAAAGTGCCCCCTTGTGGCGCAGCTGGTTAAACAGCTGAGCTGCTGAACTTGCTGACCCAAAGGTTGGTGGTTCGAATCCATGTAGTGGGGCAAGCTCCTGATGTTAGCCCCAGCTAATAGTTCAAAAACATGCAAATGTGGGTAGATCAATAGGTCTTCTGCGGGAAAGTAACGGCTCTCCATGCAGTCATGGTGGCCACATAGCCTTGGAGGCGTCTACGGACAATGCTGGCTCTTCGGCTTAGAAATGGAGATGAGCACCATTCCCAAGTCAGACACTAGACTTAATGTCAGGGGAAACCTTTACCTTTACTTATAAAGATAGAACTGTTTTGTTTTGACACTTTTCTTTCATCATGATTTCAGTTCTAAAACCTGTCTGCTTAGTATGCTGCTCTTTTGATTAAATGGGAAACATTTCTTAAATAATGAAATCCATTAAGATGGTCACCCTAACTGGATTTTTTTAAACATCTTAATGTGGGAGCTCAGTTTCAACAGAGGTCTTGCTCAGTCAAACTCAAGACAGAACTGAGTCAATTATTTCTTAGATGCCAAGAAGGCTAGTGAGAAAAATCTACTGGCCAATTATGTTCACAAAAATGGCTAATTCGGAGTTTCCCAAAATGTTTTTGAAATTGTATATTCAGCATCCAGAACACGGAATATGGCCAACGTTTCTCCCTCCCCATCTTTTTTACACTGAAACAGGGTACAAGACAGGAATATCCATTTCTGTAACATACAGTGAGCCCTCAGTATTCACTGCAGTTCAGTTTCAGGAACCCCGTGGATACCAAAATCCATGGATACTCATTATATACAGTTGTGTCCACCATGGTCAGTCTTCATTTCTGTTATCTGTATTCAAATGGCAGACACGATTTACAGAAAGAATGGGAGAGAGAATTGATAACAGGAAGTTCTGAATACTTAAACCTAGTTTAAACATCTATAACCATTATGGCAATAATCTCCCAGCTGTCTTATGTAGCAGAAATTGTTATTTTGAGCACAATTGCTACTACCATGTCTATTTAAACACTGCTTTGTAAACCAGCAAATTGTTGAAGATGTAATACCGTCAATGCTTCCTTAATACATTTTGTTGTTATTCCATAGCAGCTACATTTAGAGAAATTCTGAGAATTTACATGAGTAAATTTGTCTTTCAGGGACACGTGTTTTATTGAATTACTTACCTTTTTCTTGGAATTGAACAAATGGAAGTATTTTTGCACCCTTTTGACTGTGAAGAGATTGACTCATTACTAGAAAGATGTTTCTCTACCCATGATCCAATATATTTAAGATCTACCAATACGTGCAGTGTTTAAGACCAACTTTTCCAGAAACTCACAACTTTTGTGTTTATTTTTTATCATTTTAGTTTAATTTTCCTGTTTATGTTATACTGGAACTTTGTTGTATGTAACTGAAACCCCTTTGCAATGTAACTAAATTGTTACAAGATTTGGTTTTTTCAAAGTATGTCCAGCTTCCCAGAAAAATTAGAGGTATAAAGTGTCCTGGAGATGGATGGTAGTCTTCGAGCATATGAGAATATGAATCTGAGCTCTTTTGTAAGCAGAATTATAGCACTTTGTTCCTCTTTTCCTGGGATTGTGGTCTAAATAGTACTCTGAATTCTCAGCTAGAGACCTCTGCCTCCTCAAACTGCAAACTCCAGAATCCCAAAGGATCCAGCCATGACAATTGATGTGGAATCACTGCTGGCTTTGCGAAGTGTGAAAGAAATGTCAGCATCAGTAGTTCAAGTTAATATGATTTAATTCATAGATGGCAAACCTCTACTGATTCAAGACTGCTTTCATGTTTACAAGCAAATGTCCTACCTCTGCCTTGGCCTTTAGCTTCTTGAGTATCACCCATACTTCTTGGGAAACAAGCATTTGTTATTGGCAATGCTCATCATGGCATTCATTTTGCGGAGTGAACTTGCCCATGGAAGAACAAACCTCCTTTCCAATGGATATTCCCTTATATCAAAGACTGTTTAGTTTAATTACAATTGAAAAATAAAAAGCTGTCAGATGCATCTTTTCATTTCCACCAAGTCAACAGAATACTCAGGAGATGTGCTCATGAGTAAACCTAGCAACCTCCTAATTCATTCTGCCATTGCCCTTAATTCAACTGTCATTCTAGCCCTTATCATAGCCTTATTGAAATGCATTGTTTCTTAAACACATGCCATTTCTGTTCACTGTGTTCAATTCAAGAATGTCTCAATTGAAGGGGGGAGGGGAGCTTTTCTCTGTATTTTCCGCCTGCTTTGTCCTTTAAACTTTAGATGGTATACACAGTAACTATTTGTATATACCCAATGGCTGGTGTATACAGCAAACTGGAAAACCTTTGGCACCTTCCTGGTTACAAAACAGCAAATTCAATCAGACTGCCAAAAAAGACTAAAACAATAGGTCTGGTGAGAAAGGGCAGTATCAATGAACTTGGGAGATACCTAATGTCTGTAGTATTAAAATAAACTCTTTTGAGGGGAAAGAAAACCAAACAAGCAAAAGGCAGGCCTAGACCTGGACTCGATTTGATTCATCATCCACAGAATGTAGTGCCTATGAGAAAGGAAGCAACAGAAAACAAAGGTGTAGACCATTGGAGTGCCTTCATTGAAATTCTTTGTTGCAGGTCCCAGTTGTTTGCTTGTAGTTAACAATTCCATATGGTTAACAAAGCCTTCTTCCCTAAATGTGGTGTGGATTTTGACAAAGCAGAAAGATATGGCAGATCACATATGGATCTGGTGACAGAAAAATGTCAAAGATGGAATACTGAATCTTCTTCCCATAACATCAAAGGGAGTTTCTTGAACACACACACAAATGTATTGTTTTCCTAACTGCTCTCAGTTAGAAGTGTAGACTTTCACCAATTTTCTTCAGAAATTTACAACATGGCCATTTTTGACTGTGCATCCATTTACTCTTACTTGCTGCATGTTTGTTTAAATGTTTACATAATTTCGTTTTAAGTGCTTACTACTGTGCTGTGAAGCATGTGGTATTTGTTTTAAAAACACAGAACTAAAGATATAGTGATGTTTTCGGTCACAACAAAACACTCTGCCATAAGGATTTTTCAGACAATCACTGATTGTATTGATTCATGGGCTTTTATTCCATCCAAAGTTTTAAAATATGTTGAGCAAACCAAGTAGCCTAAGAGGAAGAAAGCATGGAAATGTTGCCTTTCCTAATCAAAATTAGATCCATAGGCAATAAACATGTTCTGCTGCGTCGCCTGAACATTAGAAGGTCCCGTCCCGTCCCCCCACTTAATACAGGAAGGTTTTAGCCAGCAACTCCTAAAACTGAGTCAACCTTGGCAGGTACCAAACAGATGAGAGCTTATTAAGGGAGGCAATAATGACCAGCACTCAGTCAGGCTGAGGATACAACCACTGGATGACACCCATGCGTTAGAAAGCAACAGAAAGGGTGAGGTTTAAAAAACACATAAATGCACCCAACTGGGTGGAAGAGAAAGAGTTTCAAAGGAAATTTCACATCCTGGGTTACCGGACAGGTGTGGTTTGCTACAACTGGTACAGAAAAAAAGGCCTGAACACCGTTTTTAAAAAAAGCAAAGCTACTTAAAATACTAAATTTTATTTTCACATTTACATTTAGTTTCCCTGTTTCCATTTTCTGACCACCACTACTATGCATTATCAAAACATTCCATACATATTTGAAATGAAAAGGGTGGCGTCCTGGTCTTTAAAAAAAACGGAACAGGCATTTTGGACAGCACATTCTTGGCAAAACATTCTGGACAACATTAATCAGACGCAGTAGGGGAAGCTTTAGCATTTATAAAAAGGACAGCCAGATATGAATGGTTAAACACACAGAACTGTAACTCAAAGGGAACCATTTAGCTTCTTGCTTACAGAGTCTGCCTCCACTGCCAGAGTGCTTGAATAACCTAAGAAGACAAAAGGAAAAATAAGTCAGTAAAATAGCAACTCTCGACATTACTTTCCAGACAGTAAGACTCACTGAACTTACTTTATGCATGCAACTAGCAGTATACATTTATCTAGAAGAGGCTTGCCAGACAATATATACTCAAATATCTATGGGCACAAATTCTTTCTAGATGGAACTTACAATTGAAAATCTACATGAAACAAATATCTTCCACCTGCATGCAGGGTTCAAGAAATCTCTGTGCTAATTTTGAAAAGAGTATCAAATACACCACACTGTACACAAACTGCAAAATTATTCAATATATTTAGTATTTCAAGACTCCTGTCACCCTATAAAGCATAGTGAATTAAAGCAAAAGGAAGGGTGTAACTCCGGCAAATGCTGTCTGAACTCTGCCTGCCCTGCCTTATGTCCAAATCCACGACAGCAGCTGAATCAGATGCTTTCAAACGCTCTCCTTCAACACACTATGAAATATACAAGTCTAACTAAAAGCCTCCAAGCTGCCCAAATTCCAACGCATTACCTCTACAGAAAAGAGAAACTAAAATATAGACTAGTGAAACGCAGCAACAAAAACCCAAACACCATTTTATTTGGTCAAAATGTTTTTGATGAATACTATGAGCTGAAGGACAGGACCCACGGATTACATAAAAGGATAAGAAATGTATGTTCTCTTTAATAACCATTGAAACCGCCCCTACTTGAATTTTATGCAAAGGATTAAACACCAACATGAAAAAATTGGGTAAACAACTGGCACTATAAATTGATTTTACCAAGATCTAGTCAATTCCATTACCTTCTGGTCTTCTGTCCTGTAGCAGTTTTTAACGTAATTTGCAAACTTGGCTTCTGCTTTAGGAAGAGGAGTTCCCTAATGTGAAGAAATAAGAAAGCAAATATAAACACAATGAATTATTCTGTGGTATACATAAATGTCACCTGACTGGGTCAATCAAGATGCAGTTAGTTTGTATGCAAGTATTGTGCAGAATTTTTAACTCTCAGAAAAAACCAAGAGAGATAAACCATGTAACTGTTGTTCAAAAGACACTCTGATTATTTAAAAAAAAATTACAATGACACCCAGAATGAAAAAGTTAATTCTTCCACCCCACAATCTCTGGTAAGACAAATGATCAGGTGAAAGCTAGGTGGAAAATCACTTCTTGTTCCAAAATCCAAAGGTAGTAATGTTCATGGTGTATTGCTAGTGGATTACTAACCAATTAACTTAACCTTTAACAATTTTACATGAAAAAATCAGTATATTTCTCAAGAATACAGGTAGTCTTCAAGTTATAGACCTACAACTTACATACGACTCCTAGTTACAAACAGGGGTGAGAAACAGGAAGTGAGATGAAATCATGAGGAAAGTGTCTCTACTGAAGTTTTCTCACTTATCCTTGTTTCCACAACAACCCAATTTTTTTTTCAAAATTCAATTGTGTGAAGGACAGAAAATGAGGTGAACCACAGCACAGAAGTAAAACACAACATTTACGTATGTTCTTTCTCCCCCATGCAATTTAAATCTTTGGGGGGGGGGTGGAGTTACATTTTAAAAATTTACTTGTTCCGACTTACATATAATTTCAACTTAAGAACAAACCTACAGAACGTGTAACCCAGGAACTGTCTACAAGATATACAGGGTGTTGAAAAATGATGGATCCCATCTGAAATCACTCTCTACAACCATGAACTGTCAGTGAACAAAACTCTTACCACTTGAAAGGAGGTGTGGCATAGTTTCCAATGAGTCATACTAGATGGCAGTCCTCAGCCTCAGTCTTTTGCAAAATGGCGACTCATGTGTTCTTTTTTTGTGGAGTTATTTTTTAGATTTATTTTGGACTCAAATGGTTAGGAAAAACTTGATACCTCATTATAACATGTGAATTGTAATACGTTGCCATCATGATATATACTACTTTGAAATTGAGTCCATCATTTTGAAACACCGTGTAGTTTAGATACTGCATTTCAACAATTGCATTTCTGTAGCTCCCAGAAATTTTAAAGTCATGTCCACAGAGGGCTACCATGAACCAATATTAAAATTGAAGCACCAAGTTAAAGCAAGAATCTAACATCGAAACTATCTCTACTTTTTCTCACAAATATGAGCTCAAGAGCCCAAACTGTTCCAATTTCCTGGTGATTGATGAACTTACCTTTTGTACAACTGCCTGCATTTTTGCTTTTATTTCCTCCAAAGTGAATGTTTTTGGTGTTTTTGGAGTCTGTGGTTTCTTTTCTTTATGGGTTTCTGGAGTCTGAAACACATCGACCACAGGTTTTTCAACAGTGTAACAAAATATCATTTACAACTAATCATTGCAGCTCAACATCTTTTCCTTACCCAATAGATTTGGCAAAGTGCTTCAATACCCTAAAGATACCAAGTCCTGCTTGATCTTTGAATTTAGGATAGATCAGCCCTGATTAGTACTTGGATGAGCCACCAAAAAAATACCAGGTGGTGTGTAAGCTATCTTTAAGAGGAAGGGCCTGAAAAAACCCTATCTTTGAATACTCGTCTAAAAAAACACTGACATTTATGACATAATCATAAATAGATCAACAACCACAAGGCATACAAATGTAGAACTTGATGTATAACACTCTGAATCGTAATGATGGAAATTCTGACCTCAAGTCGTCCAATAATTAGGTGCCCTGAACTCTGCTTTATCTGAACAGATTACATAAAGATTTTTCCAATATTCTATACAAAAGCATGATCTCATTTGCAAGTTTCCCTTTTATGTACTAAATAAACTTTTTTAACCTACCAATAAACATCTGACTACAAAAAAGCACTTAATATGATTTAAGCATTATAGTCTAACAAATACACACCTTTATGTGGACTTTTAATCTGAATATTCATCTTTCAAAACTAACATGTATTGTCTTACATCCCACACAAATTCTGGCACACTTAAGAAACTCTGCATGGTCTTCTGTAGTTGTCCACTCATATACTTCCAAATAGAATCTGGTTTTCAGCATAAGGTGGCACTACACAAACAACTAAAACATCTAGATGTAATGAAGATTAACATCACTGTTACTCAAATAATCTCTACATCTATACAATCTTGTAGAAAAGTTGACTGTGTTAAAACAATATTTACTCACTTTCTGCTTCGGAGTTGCCGGCTTAGAATCTTTTCCATTTTGATTGGATTTTTGTGTCTTTTTCACAGCCAAATCTCGGGCAGGCTAACATTAGAATAAAAGTTGCATATCACTTAAAAATACCAAAAAGTATCACTTTAAAATATCACCAGCATATGTGCTTTATAACTGTACATTCACATATCATGTCCTAAGTCAGGCCTGCACAACCTGCAACCCTTCAGGTGTTTGGGCCTCCAATTCCCAGAAGTGCTTGCCAGCTTGTCCAAGTCAGGAATCCTGGGGGCAGAAGTCCAAAACAACTGGAGGGCCATGGGTTGTGTAAATCTGTTCGAAGTTTATTAACCTTAGAAGTATTTTTATGAAACCATTCAGATTATTAAAGTGTTATTAATAAAATATAAAACACTACAAAACTATCTCTAATATTAATTAAAGCTTGTCCTTCCTGTCTACCAACTCTGCACCAAAGCTTAAAATATTTTTAAAATACCAAAAAGCAAATCTTGATTTTAAGTATGCCATTGTAAATAATGGGACTTGAACATCCATGGATTTTGATATTCACAGGAGCATGAACCAAACCCTCAAAAAATCCAGGGGCCAGGATAGACTATTCACTTTCTCTCCCTTATTATTACAGCACTTTCTGTGTCAGTTTTGAGGCTGTCATATCCCTGTTCTATTCAGAGCCTAGGGAACAAGTGCTCCTGCTATCCAGTAGACTCTTGAGTTTCCCATTACAGACAACTTGGGGGGGACCTTTAATTAATCCCCTGGCAGCAGACAAAAAATGCCATCAAATGAAGAACTGCCATGCATGGCCCTCACTACTTAAAGATGTTCAGTTAATGCCTGATATAATGCCTTCCCTGGGATCAGAAAACTGCAGCTAGAATGTGGTTTTATAATGCTCTCTATGTGTATAAAAGTCAATGGCTGTCTATCTGTACCACAAAGGCTGTTGCTAGGTGAAGTGGGTCTTTTTATGATGTCACTGGGAAAAAGTGGCATACATATGAGAAGGGAGGGAGAAAGGAAAGAGCTTCAAATAGTCATGCTGCCATGGAGATATTGTAAAGTAGGCTCTCTCAGAGCTGTAGAAGGTAGGGAGGAAAGAAAGAGGAAAAAGGAAAAGGAAGGAGAAAGTAATGCGGAAGGAAAGAGACAGAAAGAAAAGAAAACCGGAGGGCAATGGTCTCTCCAACATCTGGGCAACGCTCAGCATTTACGCTAGTGTACAAATAAATGTGAAACTTTACTTAACAATAACTACTTGGCTGAAGTATTTTAAGATACATCAAGCACCAGAAAATGTGTAACACACTAATGTTAAAATATCAGAGGCATTCTGTATACATGTTTAATTCTACATGTACACCCACACTTTTCTCAAGGATAAAGGTAAAGGTTTCCCCTGACATTAAGTCTAGCTTTGTCTGACTCTGGGGGGTGATGCTCATCCCCATTTCTAAGCCGAAGAGCCAGTTGTCTATAGACACCTCCAAAGTCATGTGGCCAGCATGACTGCATGGAGTGCCGTTACCTTCCTGCAGAAGCGGTACCTATTGATCTACTCACATTTGCACATTTTCAAACTGAAGCTGGGCCTAACAGCAGGAGCTCACCCCAGTCCCCAGATTCGAACTGCCGACCTTTCAGTCAGCAAGAACAACAACCCAGTGGTTTAACCCACTGTGCCACCAGGGGGCCCTCAATGATAACCACATGATTTATATTAATTTTGCCTTTATGTTAAACCAATATTTTATCCATCATTTCAGCTTCAATTCTGTTCAGATTGCTTTATGAAGTTATTAAACAAAAACAATTCCAACACATAAAAGTATGTTTTACTTTCTTTCCTTTAGCCAAAAGTTGAGTGTTTTCCTTTCAAAGCTAATTCTCACTTTAGTCTTACTAAGATATTAGAGATATGCCTCCAAAAATTGAATAATGACCAACCTATTATAAATGAGCAATTAATGATTTATGAGATATCTTTACATTATCTTGAGTAAGAGGAACAATTCTGGAATCTTTATAATTTATTGGTAAGCAACATTATTTTATTTCAAAACAGCCAAAGAAGTGAAGCAATAATATATTATTATTATTATTATAAATAATAAATTAAATAATATAAATGTTTGTAGAGATCATTTAATGATTGAGATGTTTAATAATGTGGTTGTTTTCAAAATAAACTTAAAACTATATTACTTACAGAACTAAGTTAATTCAGATAGATTCATCCCAAATAGCATTTCATGATAGAATTAGAAAAATCCTGGCCTACTCCAAATTTTAAACCACAGCACCACCTAGTGTTGCTATATGCTAAACTTTTCTTTATAAGTGTGGAATGAAGATACAAAATCTAAACATATCAATTATTTAATTTCTCCCAGGACAGAAAGCATATTTTCTTATTTAAAAACCCATTTCATTCAATACTGAAGATCTTACTTGCAGTATGCAATTTAAGTCAACAACTCAGTGTCTAAGACATGTTTACTAACATTTTATATTAAGCTGTAAATAAAGCACTGGGAGAATATACCTCATTCTTTGCAAAAAAAAGATTAAGAGGCCAATTGATTTGGAGGCTCTTAATAAAACTGTGCTGTAGCTAAAACCAGCCAGAAAAAGAAAAAATGCTACATTGTTCACAAAAGCTTAGTATTTCCATATCTTCTTATGCCTAAGTGCTTGAAAGTACAGCACAAACCGGCTGAGGTGATAGATAACTGACTCTATCCTTCAGCCATGTTAATGAAACTGTTTACATCACTGGCATTGTTTCAGCATTGTTACATCACTGGCATTACAGCTTCCCATGTACTCCACCAGTTTCCAGAGTTCTTAGGGAACCAGTCAGAATGGAGAAATGCAGGGAAAGGAAAGGGGGAGAAAGCTTTTAATGCTCTGGTATTGCATGAGTACAATGTTGGGATTTAGGCCTCTGACACTGCTATACCTTAGCTACTCTGTGTATGGACGTGTTTGAGAGACTGACTGAAAGTTAAAACAGTGAGATATCATTTGATAAACAGCACTGAAGAGGACAGAAAGAGAAAGCAAGCAAATTAAAAAGAAGCACAGATGAAAGGCAATACAGGTGGACACACAGAAATTGTTTATTTACTTTCACATTTTATTCTTGACTATTGCAGAAGTCATTCTTCCACTCTCTTATGCATGCTATAATGGTGCAATTTCTTAAAATTGAGTATTCTTCAGGTAAGTTACATATCACATATGATTTTTTTCTAAACAATGAGTTTATTTTCCCAAGGTTCACAACCTCAAACATTCCAAGCTTATCTTAAAATTCAGACACAAAAGGCCGAAGACCAACTACCATCTATCGTATTAACAATACTTTGAATTGTATTGTGTTACCTTTTTTACTGGAGTCTTTTCTTCCTCCTCATCTTCCTCCATATCTTCATCATCATCTCTACAATAAATGAATATGTCAATTTGTGTAATAAAGAACAGATCTTAAAATGCTTTCATCTAGCTTTTATATTCCTGAGATAAAACACAAAGCAATGCAATGGTCACAGAAACCTAAGAATTGTACCTTTGTAGGTTCCATATACTATCCTCCCAGAAACATGTTTTCTATACCCTTAGGAATCCCTTTGAATGGCAACAGTACATAAATTGAACAGAAAAATTTCACAAAGCAGTTATTTCAAACTTTTAGCCAACAAGTGTCAGAATTCTTCCACTTTAATACTAGATGCATTTTACAGGATGCATGTAGGTCCTCCAAATAGTTATAAGCAGAATGAAGTGATCATTTATACTTAAACCAATTAAATACTTTTGAGGGAACTTCCTTAGTATGAAATGATTACTCTTCAGCTAACAGTACCGATCACTTTACTAAAACTGCTCCGACTTCTACAGAAACACCCATTTTGAAGTCAACATACTCTTTTTGGCAGGAGGGTGCTTTCCCCTCTTTTGATTTGCAATAAGTTTTTATTTTGTTTTCAAAAAAAGAGAACAAAATAAGTGAAATAGGCAGGGAAAGACAGGAAACATCACAAGATATAGTATGTTAGTCATGTTAGTTAAATAGTTCTACACGAGTCTATTGTCTCGTCAAAGAAATCAGAGGGGAATAGACTATCATTATACATATTCTTTAGTATAGGAAGGAAAAAGAAAACAATCAACTATGCCAACTTCTCTAAGAGAACATACTCTTCATCTTCGTCATCCTCATCGTCATCTTCGTCATCATCATCATCATCTTCGTCATCCTCTGTCAGCTTTGCTTTTTTCTTTAAGGCAAGCAAATGCATGTCAGTGATTCAAATCCAAGTTAGGCTCTTCCAATATATGGAAACTGAGGGTGCATCTACACTGTACAATTTATGCAGTTTGACAATTCAATGCTATAGGATCATGGGAGATCATTTTACAAACAGTCCAAACTACAGCTCCCACCATTCCAAAGTATTGAGATAAAAGCTTTATCCAGCTGCATTAATTCTATAGTGTAGTAGATGGGACCCAGTCAGTCATCCTTATCCAGAGATTCAACTATCCAGTCTGAAAATATTCCTCCCAAAATTAAAAAAAAACCCACACCTTCTATTTTGTCATTTTATTCAAGGAACATCATTATCTATGAACGGGTCCTGGAACTAAATCCCAATCACTGCCACGGGTTCACTATATTTTCTCTTATCATTGCCCTTACTATTTGTTAATGCAATTCTTGCCTTCTCTGACGAAGAATGATAGTGCCTCCTAAAATTGCAACCCCCATGATGCCTAATTTTGACATTTGGCAGTCCCTGCTTCTTGGCAGGGGGTTGGACTGGATGGCCCACAACGTCTCTTCCAACTCTATGATTCTATGGAACATGTCAAACTGCATTAATTCTACAGTGCATATGCACCTTGAGGTTGTTACTACAAAATAAATATTAATTCATTTATACTTTTCAACACAGAGATATTTAGGCTTTATATTCTTCATAGCATAAAACCACCCATCACTTCTGGGGGGAAACTGCTAACCAAGTACGTTAAAGCTTGGCACCCCAAACAAAGTGACCTATAATACATCTAGTTTCATGCAGTCACTACTAGTCCACCACTCAAAGCTTACCTGAGGAACTTTAGCCAATGTCACACCTGCAGTTCTTTTTGCCATATTGTGTTGAAGCTTATCATCCTCTTCATCTTCAGACTCTGGTTCTTCCTCTAAAGCTTTTTTTAAAAAGCAAAACATGATGAAATTAATATCAGCCAACTCTCTACAAGACGAAACAGATGAATTTATTTTACCAAATGTAATAAAAACACCAGGTTAAAACAATAACAAGTTGCACTCCATACCTACAAGATGCTGGCCGCTCACATAAACAGGCCCTGAGCCACACTTCAATCTGAGAGTGACGGGTGGTGTAATTTCAAACCCACCTAATGAAACCTGGAATCAGTGGAAAGAAGAGAGCTTGGTTGAATGAGTTGATCTCAAATATACAGTGCCCTACCTGAGCTACAGAAATAGCAAATCCTTCAGGTCTAGAAAATGAACTGGAGTTACGGTACACCTCAACTCAAACCAGCCAACAGACTCTACAAATACCCAAGTGGGTAGTAGAGCAGGCAGGCTATAACAAGTTCAGAGGTCCACTTCCCCATCCTCCCATTCCTAAAGTGACTGAAGAAAACGATTTACTGTTGTTTTTGACAAATTAACTCAAATTCAGTTAAGTACAGACATCGAAAAGGGACCATTGCCAGTTGCTCATCTATGCAAGTCAAGTTAGTAAAGTGAACTCAGATGAAAAATGAATCTTGCAGAATGGAGGATGGAACCCAATTTTCGCTTCTGACCTTCAGGTTTTATACATTTATTCCAACAGAAAATAAAGCATACATAAAACACAAGCACCAGAGGGAGAGCTCACACATTTACTTAAAATAAACTATGCATCTCTTATCCCACCATAAATCAACATACTACTAAATGTAGTTCTGCTATATATTTCAGCACCACTCATACACTCAATAAATTGACTAATCTGCTAAATCACTGTAGGCATCAACCTGTTGCAACAAAGCTTATTTTAGATTGTGCCATAGTTGACATTTAAGACCTACGACTGTGTACTAGTATTATGGTTAACTCTATTGTGATTAAGACATAATTTCATTGAGGAAAAAGATCAAAGAATTAAGCCTTGGGAAGAAAACGTCTACCCTCACATTCACTTATTGTTCATACTGCTGGGAATTCTAGGAGCTGATATCCAGAAACATCTAGAAACAAAGTTTCCCCAACCCTGAGCTAAGTTAATGGGATTCTTAGTTACTGTTATAAATATCCTTAAGAAATTATCCTTGCACATCATCCTGAAGGGTGATAAAATTTATGTCATCAAGCTATCAGTTTGTGTGAAGCACTATGTTGCAGAAACTACTTAGACATCCCAAACTGGACATAAACCATCTGTTTAACTTGCAGATGTAATGTGACGTAAGAACTCCTCTTAGCAAATTGAGAGAAGTGAAGCAGGCAAAAGATGCCAACACATTCAAAGGAAAGCACCTATGTAAGGAGTGTTGTCACACTGCTATTCAAATATCATCTTGAAGGCTATAGGACCCCATGTTTTACCTAGAAGGCCAGATGATTCTAGAGACAGGGCTGCCTGTTTGTTCTAACCAAAACAGCTGAAATCTGAGTAGGGTTTAATACTATAACAAGAAAACCCATTCCTTTGTTTCCAGAAGATCTGCTCCTGCTGAAACTATAAATATTACTGAAGCATGTTTATATGTCACCTTGTAAAATTTTCCAAATTCTCATGAAAAGCAGTTTCTACTCCAAGACTAGAGATTTGGTTCAGAGCATTCACTGTATTTCATTATCAGCCATTTCTGAGGTTTCTGTACCAACCACTTATGAAGAAAAATTTTGTTATAACGTTCTTAACATATTAAGAATTCAAATCTGTAGAATCAATATAATGAATATTTAATTTTTTGACATTTGATCTCACAAAATTCAGAAGACAAACAATCTTACCGTAGGCTGAACTGACATTTTCAATGATGCCAGTGTGACTGTGATCTGGTTGCCTTCATAATCCAAAGCTTCTGCTTCGACAACATGCAAGTCATCTTTAGCACCAGCTCCTAAACTAACCTGTGTCACAAAAAATATGTTTTGAAAACTAGAACATCTGACATATTTACCTTCCACAAACATCTTTACGATCACTTAGCATTCCAATATTTAAGCTATAACGTTCCATTTAACAGTACTTTATGTGATTGGAAAATAGTATAGTGGTTAATTTATATTTTAAATGGATAAAGAACACTGGAGATGCCAGCACTATGTCAATTTTGTAAATTTTAATGCCATTACATGTTTGAAAAAGGCTTCTCAGAAAAGTTGGTTTTTAAAAGTGAAATAACTAATCATTTCTACAGGGTGAGGGAGCATAACTTCCTTTTTTTCAAAACTTAATAAAACCCATTGTATGAATCATTTTTTTTTATGTAGGCGCATACCTAAAGTTTTGTTTTATGTAGTTTTGAAGATCAAATTAGGTAGGTGATGTCCCCATTCTCCATATAATGAGTAAACCGATTTCTGGCATTTGTCATGACTCTTGCCAGCATAGCAGGCATTATGTTGGCAATTTCTTCCTGGATGTTGGTCTTCAAATCTTGTAGGGTCCTTGGACAGTTCACATAAACACGGGATTTCAAAAAACCCCACAGGAAAAAAATCACAAGGGGCTAAATTTGGAGAGCGGGCCAGCCACGCCAAATCTGCTCAAAAAGTAGGCCTCAAGGGCAAAAGCACACTCCTCACTGTCCCAATACAGGATGGCGACGGAACTGTGTCAGGACAAAACTTTATACTCCCGCCTCTCGAACGAGACCACTAGCGCTCCACTACGTCTTCAACCGACTGAATGGCATGCATTTTTAAAAAGGAAATTATGCTGCCACATCCTGTTCCCCGCATGTATTACTAATTTCACCGTTTTATATATCGTAATACTGTGGGCTTCAAACAGGTCTTCAATGGTTGCTTCTGTGATTAATCTGAATTCCGTGGTGGACCATATTTGAGAGCTTATAATTAGCGTATTATTTATTTGGGAAATTTCTATATCACCTTTCTCCAAAGACTCAAGGCAGTTAAAACATAAATATAAAATAAACCAGTAAAAAAAAATAGAAAATCCCTAGTCCCAGTCATATGTAAAATCATAATTAAATAAATAAAACCATTTAAAATTCACCAAGAAGATTAAATATGATTACAAATAGGGCTCTTAGGCTTCTGTCAACCCTAATTAAAAGCTATTCCACACAGGAAGGTTTTCAGGTTGTTCCTAAAGGACAAAGGGGTGGGGGCTGCTTTTCTGCCCAATCTTTGTTTAATCAATAGTACCTTAGTCACTGTGCCTGTCTCCCAAGGAAAAAGGACTTACCGTTCTTAAAGAGAGCTGGTGTTCATTTTCTTCATCATTAACCTTGAAATGAAACGGCTTGTCCCCTTTTAGTTCACAACCTGTAAAAGCAACAAGAACATGTTGTGACTGTGCAAACTACTAAATTGGACTGCTAAACAATTTATAGCCCTAATTGGGAATTGGCTGTGCAGCATTTTTAAATGTCTGGGAAACTTGTCTGAGACTTAATAACTACAGCAATCCGTATAAAAATTATTTTAAAGGAGTGACTCAACACTAAATAAATTACTGCTACTTTTTAAAAACTGGAGTCTGAAAGTGGATATTTCATTTTGTTGTCTAAACCCTACAGTCTAAAGTTTCAGAGTTGGGAACAGGGAGTGTAATTTCACTATATGCCTGTAAGCCATACAGAAAGCACCTCCTACCAATTACCTCTGTCTGCAACTTTCAAGATGTATCAGGCTCCACCCGCTCAGGCACATGGCCATCCACCTCCTGCTGTTCTCCCTGCCCCACAGCATCATACAAGGTCCCACTCCACCATCTTAACTGCCTGGTCATCTTTCTCTACATCCTCCCCTCTCTATAATAGCAGCCTCTAGCGTGGAAGCAGTTGGTTGCTTTCCCTAACAGGCCTCTCTCCTTGGCCTCATTCCAATGTTTGTCTTGGCAGCACCAACTCAATGTACAATATAGTGCATATAAAATGCAGGTTCAAAATACCCAGGACCAGAAGTGTTCCACCTTTTGGATCTTGGAATATTTGAATATACATAATGAGTTGCTCCAGGAATTGGACTAGAGTTTAAACACATTTATGTTTTCATATGCATCACACATAGCCTGAAGCTAAATTTAGACACATTATTTTTAACCATTTCATGTATGAACAACCCGAGTTGCTCTGGACAAAGGGGACTCAGCCTCTATACACAGTATATAAGCCACAGATGTGGCCTATATACAAAGCCTGAAGGTAAATTTATACAAATCAGTTTTAATAATTTTGAGCATGAGACCAAGTTTGGGTACACTGGCCCACCAGAAAGTGAAGGAGTCACTCTCAGCCATGAGGACAATTTTGGGAGTATTTGGGGAATTCTGGATAATGGGGGCTCAAAGTACCTGTACTTTTTATGGGACCAGGGATTCAAAGCACTGCTCAGAGGCTGGATGTATACTGCTATAGAATGCAGTCTGAATTTGCATCACGTGCTCAGTGTAGACCCACATAATGCAGCTATACTGGCCATATAATGAAGACTAAAACGGCATTATATGGCAGTATACATCAAGCCTCAGAAGACAAAGAGGCACATCTTGTACAGCACTAACCCATAAAGGGCTGCTGTGATTTTATATACTTTAAGGCTTTAACCTGTTTTTAAATATTAATGTTGCTTAATACTGTTTTAATATGTGTGTATTTTGTATTTTAAGTTGTATTTCAATGCTTTAGTTGCTTTTAGTTGTGAACCGCTCCGAGTCTCCGTATGGAGAGAAAAAACAAGATATAAACAACATAATAATAATAACGCAAGTCGCTGCTGAATATGCATGCCCATCCTCTGTTCAGATTCAGCATCTTAAATAAAGAAGCAGCTTTCTAATATCTACAGAGATACTCGCTGGAACACCTCAGCAAGCGAGAGTCCAAAAGTGGCAGGCTAAAACCTGGAACCTCAATCAGTGGCTGGGAATGGAAGAGAAATTCACAAAGTTGGGTGACTTGGAAGGCGCTAAACAGAATGCTCTCTGACACCACGATATGCCGAGCCAACCTTAATAAATTGGGCTACAAAGTGGAGTCCATGGCATGCATGTGTGGAGAAAAGCAAGCCACAGACCACTTACTACAATGCAATCTGAACCCTGCCACATGCATAATAGGGGACCTTCTTATAGCAAAACAAGAGGCACTCCAAGTGGCCAGGTTCTGGTCAAAGGAAATTTAATAGAAGGCCCAGATTTTAACTTTGTGGTGTTTTTTAAATACATTATTACATTCTCAATTCACTTCTGACACACTAAAGAATAATCCTGAATACAAAGATCTGGACATAAAAGAGATAGCAATGTTACTCAATTCTGTTTTAATGTTTGTAGACTTTAAACTGCATGGAAATATTAAGCCGTGTTGGAGTCATCTTCTGGAGAGAGAAAGTGGGGTATAAAATAAACATAATAATAGTAATAATCCTATTCAAAGTAGATAATCTGGGATTAGATCGTGGGATATAGGGTGGTGTGGAAGTGGCCTAAGGCCTAGCAGGAGATTCCATCTGAACATGAGGAAGAACTTCCTGACTGTGAGAGCCGTTCAGCAGTGGAACTCTCTGCCCCGGAGTGTGGTGGAGGCTCCTTCTTTGGATGCTTTTAAACAGAGGCTGGATGGCCATCTGTTCAGGGTGCTTTGAATGCAATATTCCTGCTTCTTGGCAGGGGGTTGGACTGGATGGCCCATGAGGTCTCTTCCGACTCTATGATTCTATCATGATTCTTGCAGGAATTATTATTATTATTATTATTATAAGCATAATAGTAATAATACTATTCAAAGTAGATAATCTGGGATTAGATAGTGGGATATAGAGTGGTGTGGAAGTGGCCTGAGGCCTAGCATGATTCTTGCAGGAGGTTGGGCCCTCTTCCACACAGCTGAATAAAATCCCACATGTTCCGCTTTGAACTGGAATATATGGCAGTGTGGATAACCCAGTTCAATGCAGACATTCTGGGATATAGGGCTGTGTGGAAGGATCCTGTGGCTTTTTCTGAGAAGGAGCAATAATGGAGTTGGAAGGGAGCCCCATCTTGCTTTGAAATCCTAACCTAGGAGAGGCAGCGAGCTCGCCTTCTCGATAATAATCATGCCCCAAGGCGCACGGATCCTATTGCAAAGGGAGAATCAAGTAAAGAAGAGCTTGATTCGGGCTAGATTCGGGGCCGAGAGGCTTGGGGCCTTCCTTCTCGCTCCACAGGCCACATGGAAGACGGCTAGACACAAGCCTCATGAGGTGGCGGCAGGTTCCCTTTCCCGTCCAGCCTGAGGACGAAGGGAGGACAAAGGAGGCCCGCAAGACCCCGAGGTTAAGGGAGGCCCAAGCCACGTGGGAAGGCCTCATGGCGAGCCAGGGAAGGCAGCCTGAGGGCGAGCGCGGGATGGTTACCGAAGAGGAAGGTCTGTGGCCGAAGGGAGCCCATGCTGTCCATGTCGGTGTCTTCCATCTCCTCAACAGCGTCGTCTCTCTCTCTCTCTCTCCTCAGCCGAAGGGCGCCTGCTGGGTCTAACGGACGGAATTAGCGCACCCGCAGAAAAGGGCCCGCCTCTTTTCCCTTCCCCCAATATATAGCCCTCGTAGGTCTCGCGAGAAGTGATGCTCTGGCCCATCCGCTGGCTGGGTGCGCAGGCGCGAGCGTGCTCGGAAGGGGCGCACGCGGTCGCCAGGCAAGCGGGGGCCAAAAAGGGAGCGAAGGAGCCCTCTGCTCCGCGCATGCGCGTCCCAACTTCCACCTTGTGCGTCTCTTGAGAGTGCGAGAAGACGCGCAACAGCCCACCGAGCAAGATGGCGGCGCCTTGTATCGCTCCATTCCTCCTCTAGGGGCCCTTTCACGCAGCAATATAAAATCCCACATTGAACTGGCTCATATGGCAGTGTGGACTCGGCTAACCCAGTTCAAAGCAGGTATTGTGGATGATCTGCCTTGATATTTTGGGTTAGAGGGCTGTATGGAAGGGCCCTAATAGCTTTCTTAGTTGATGTTGTTTTCTGGCAGCTGACTAAGAGGCCCTTCCACATAGTAATCTAGCCCACAATGTCAAGGCATGTCATCCACAACATCTGATTTGAACTGGGTTATCTGATGGCCCTTCCACACAGCCATATAACCCACAATATCAAGGCAGGTGTAACAAAATGTATAATTAAAATGTAGGTTTTCGGTATGTTTATTATTGTCAGCTGATTGGTGGCCTCAGGCCTAGGCATTGCCATAGCAACATAGCCTCCAGGCAGAAAAGAAAGGGGCGGAGCCAACTGCCAATGGAGAAAAGAATGTTGGTTTGAAAAGGGTCAGTTGGTGAGTTAGCTGGAGTCTGAGTTAGTTATGCTGATGACAACGTCTGTGCACATTCAGAATATGACCTACAAGCCACTCTAAACACCTTCGCAGAAGCTTACAAGAAGCTCAGCCTGTCATTAAACACTGAGAAAACTAAAGTGCTCTGCCAGCAGTCACCAGCCAATCCCTCTCCAATGCCAGAAATACAACTTAATGGTGTAACATCAGAAAATGTTGACCATTTCGGCTACGTTGGCAGCTATCTCTCCACAAAATTCGGCATTGACACCGAAATACAACACTGCCTGAGCTCTGCGAGTGCAGCTTTTTTCCGAATGAAGCAGAGAGTGTTTGAGGACTGGGACATACGTAGGGATACCAAAGTGCTTGTTTATAAAGCTATTGTCCTCCCAACCCTGTTATGTGCCTGCAAGACGTGGACAGTCTACAGATGTCACATGCAACTCCTGGAACAATTCCATCAGTGCTGCCTCCGAAAATTCCTGCAAATCTCTTGGGAAGACAAGCGGACAAATGTCAACGTTCTGGAAGAAGTAAAGACCACCAGCATTGAAGCGATGGGCCTCTGCCATCAACTCCGCTGGACTGGGACATGTTGTCCGGATGCCCGACCACCGTCTCCCAAAGCAGTTGCTCTACTCTCGAACTCAAGAATGGAAAACGGAATGTTGGTGGACAGGAAAAGAGATTCAAAGATGGGCTCAAAGCCAATTTAAAAACTCTGGCATAGACACTGAGAACTGGGAAGCCCTGGCCCTTGAGCGCTCCAGTTGGAGGTCAGCCATTACCAGCAGTGCTGTAGAATTTGAAGAGGCACGAATGGAAGGTGAAAGAGAGAAACGTGCCAAGAGGAAGGCGCATCAAGCCAACCCCGACTGAGACCGCCTTCCACCTGGAAACCAATGCCCTCACTGCGGAAGAAGATGCAGATCAAGAATAGGGCTCCACAGTCACCTACGGACCCACTGCCAGGACACTACACTTGGAGGACCATCATCCTTGGACTATGAGGGATCGCCTAAGTAAGTAAGTAGCTGGAGGCAGCTGGAAAATTAGCTAGGGAATACCTAGGGTAGTTGACTGATACCAGGAGGCTAATGACAGTAGAGAGGTTTTAAAGGACCGAGTGGTCAGGATCTCTATGTCAGGTTCAAGGCAGTTAGAAATCAGTTTTCCTGTGTTAATATAAAAAGTCCTTTTGGGAAAAAGAAAAGGCTGGAATGTATCATCTTCATAAAGGAATATTCACATTTTTGTAACTAACGAGCATTTATACTCTTGCAAACCAGCACGCCTTTGTCACAACAATGCAAATAAACTAACAGTTACTGTTTCAATTTAAGCAAAGTCTGTCAACCTCTCACCTCCAACTTAAAGGGACACAAATGGTGGGATAACAAAGTAAAGGTCCACCCTGCTGAAGTGGTTGCTCGTTTCAATTGGTGACAGCGGTGGGATGATAAAATAAAAGACCCCCCTGCCTGAAGAGTGCCCTACTTTGTTTCAATTGGTGGCAGCAGTGGGATGATGGAAGAAATGATCCACCCTACCTGAAGATTGCCCTGCTTTCCATTTCAATTGGTGGCAGCGGTGAGATGATAAAATAAAAGCCCCCCCCCCCCCGCCTGAAGATTGTTTTGTCCCTTTGCTTTGAAGTGGGCTATCTGAGGGCCCTTCTGTACAGCTGGATAAAATCCCACACATGCTTTGAAGTGGGTTATATGGCAGTGTGGACTCAGATAACCCAGTTCAAATCAGGTATTGTGGGATTTTCCACTTTGATATTCTGAGTTATATGGCTGTGTGGAAGGGCGCCGAATCCACACTGCCATATAACCCAATTCACAGCAGATGTGGGATTTTACTTAACTGCGTGGAAGGGGCCTTGTGGTATTAATCACACTTCAGAATTAATGCTGTTTGACACAATATGAACTGGCATGACTCAGTGCTGTGGAATCATGGAAGTTGCAGTTTTACAAGGTCTTTAGACCTCTCTGACAAAGAGCACTTCTACACAGCCATATAACCCAGAATATCATTCACAATATCTGCTTTGAGCTGGATTATCTGAGTCCTCACTGCCATATAATAATCCAGTTCAGTGTGGATTTCATACAGCTGTGTGGAAGGGGCCAAGAAGGGCTATTGCCTTTCCAAATTCCAACTCCCATAAGTCCATAGCAGCAAGCCATAGCAGCTAGAGTAGTCTCAAACTGCATTAATTCAACAGTGTAGATGCACCCCAAGACCCCTAGGGGAGACCTGGTAAGCACTAATTTAGGGCCCTTCCACACAATATAAAGCCAGAATACCAAGTCAGAGAATCCCACAATACCTGCTTTGAACTGGGTTATCTGAGTCCACACTTCCACATATTCCAGTTCAAAGCAGATAATGTGGGATTTTATTCAGATGTGTGGAAGGGGCCTTCAGTAGTCATTTCTTTATTTTAGAAGCCCATTTGGTGCTTGAGAAACATTTCTCCCAGATAATGTGAGGGCTCTGCTTTAAAAAAAATGGATTGGATATTGAGACTTGACACGTTAACCCTCAGGGACTAAATGTAAACTAAAGTTTCTCAACCTTCCTAATGCCACAACCCCTTAATATATTTCCTCATGTTGTGGTGACCCCAAACCATTAAACTATTTTCGTTGCTACTTCATAACCGCAATCTTGCTACTGTTATGAATCATAATGTAAATATCTAATATATATTTATTATTTACTTAAAACTTTTATATCCTAATCTTCTCTACCTCCATAGAGGGACTCATGCAGGATGTATTTTCATTCACAGGAGCAAATTTGATACAAGTATCCGATACATGCAAATTTGAATACTGGTGGGGTTGGGGGAGGCACTGATTTTGTCATTTGGGAGTTGTGATTGATGGGCTTGATAGTTCACCTACAATCAAAGAGCATTCTGAACTCCACCAGCGATGGAACTGAACCACACTTGGCACACAGAACTCCCATGACCAACAGAAAACACTAGAAGGATTTGGTGAGCATTGATCTTGAGTTTGGGAGTTGTAGTTCACCTACATCCAGAGAGCACTGTGGACTCAAGCAATGATAGATCTGGACCAAACTTGGCACAAATATGCCAATATGCCCAAATGTGAATCAAAGAGAATTCTGAACCCCATCAATGATAGAATTAGACCAAAATTCCCGCACAGAACCCCCATATCTTGAAGGAATCTCCTGGCAAGAGCCTCCCTTACAGGCAATGCAATCCTGTCATGCAGGATTTTATTCAGCTGTGTGGAAGGGGCCTTTGTTTCTAGTTATAGTAATAATCATCTATATATAATCCAAGTATGTTTGTACCACAAAGGCTGTTGCTAGTTGAAGTGGCCCTCTGTGATATCACTGGGAAACGAGGGAGGGAGGAAAGAGCCACAAAGAGAGCCATGTTGCCACGGAAACATTGTGAGGTAGGCCCATGCAGAGCTGCAGAAATGGAGAAAGTAGGCAAGCAGCAGTCCAAATAACACCTGGGCAACACCAGTTGTTATTTATGCATTAGTTTTTATCTCCTGAAGAAGGCCACATTACATGTATCCCATGTTGCTGAGGCTTGGCTTTTAAGATAGTTTTTTATTTGAGGCACTTTTTAAAAAGAGTAACTCATTACCCCAACCAGAATCCTTTCTTCCAATATCTTCAGCTGCCTTCTTCAGAGGTAAATCTTCTCAATAAATGGACATGAGTCTTGGTTATTGTGAGGAGCCAGTATATTACTGCTTCTAATTGTAAAGGCTTGGCCACTAATTTGCAATGATGCCACCAAATTGTGAGGAAGTGTAAGATTACTACTACCAATTTGTAGCAGTAAAGGAGCCACCACTTTGTGAGGGTTTATTTAATTGAACTACAGAGGTGGTTGGTCCTGTATTATTGATTTGGTCTTTCTTTTGTGTGTAACGTGACTTGACTTGGAAAAGAATGGTAACACAGGCTTGACTTTAAAAGGAAACTAACAAGTTTATTGAGGTACAGAAGCTTGATGGTTTCAAAGTGTCCTTGCTCTTAAAGGTACAGATCTTCAAAGGTTACATTCAAAACAGTTCTTAAATAACTCTTAAGAGGTCTAACTCTTCTGACAAACAGGTCTCAAACTTAGTTCCTTTAAAAAGATGTTTCTTTCTTTAACAGATTGGTTCAGGCACACGCTTATACTTGCTTTATGATGGTTCTGTTACAATAAAGATGCTTATTAGGGTTTCCCCTCTTTTTCCACAACCGTTACTTTTAATATAAATAAGTCACCTGACTTATTTAAACGATATTGGCTCAAAGCCAAACCCTTCCTGATTCTTAATATCAAAGAATCAGTCTTCCCCTGTAGTTCTTTAACTACAGGATTCCTACTGGTTTTCCACACACAACAGGACCAACCACTTCTGTAGTTCACCGACCACAGACTAATGGTTTAAAATGGCTGCCCTGCCAAGTGGCAGTTGACTCCGCCCCTGTTTCCATGGTAACCCAGCTCAACATAAGCTAAGCTGAGCTGGCTGCCATCTCCCTTGGTTATGCAACACGATATACTTATCATTACTAACCCTTTAAACATCTGTCTATAATTATACATAAAATCTATAATTACACATAACTGCAAGTTAAAAATTTACACATCATCACAGTTATAAAGAACTGATCAAGGAAATATTTATTTAAGGATTCACAGGCATACAATGCTTGATGGTTATTCTGTATTCCTTTAAATGTTGTTACAGTTGACTTTAGTTAAACAGTTTCCAATATAACTCTCAGTATGGTTTTTACTTCCACCAGACTGGTTTTAAACTTATTTCACTGCAAAGTATCTTTCTTTTCTTAACTGACAATTCAAGGCACTGACTTGCCTTTTTCTCCCTTCAGCTATCCCCACTGAAGTTACGGATTACTACTGGAGTTTCTTTCCCTTTAGTGAAGCAGTTAATTACTAACTTAAACAGGTTCAATTAACCTCCCAAACACACAGGCTGAAGACCTAAACCCCTGGGTTCAGTTTTTCCACACACCAGAACCCAACTTCCACTTTGGTCTACTGACCAAAAGAAACTGACTCTTTAAAATGTCTGCCCCTGCCAGGTGGCAGTTAGCTCCGCCCCTTTGGCTTCTCTAACTTGGATACATTCTAACAGCTGGCTCCATCGCTATGCAACGCCTCCGCTCGGGCGACACATAAGCTGGCCTGCACTTATATTATAACATTAATAAACATGTTTAAAACATGCATTACAATCAGCTATTTCGTTACACAAGGCTTTCTGTTTAACTGGATTAAAAGCCACAATACAAGCATATAATGAGGCACATCCAATGACAGGATTGCATTGCCTGTAAGGTGAGTAGTGTTTCTTTTAGCCTATGTGGACAAACCCATAGAACTGTGGTTCTCAACCTGTTGATCCCCAGATGTTTTGGCCTTCAACTCCCAGAAATCCTAACAGCTGGTAAACTGGCTAGGATTTCTGGGAGTTGTAGGCCAAAACACCTGGGGACCCACAGGTTGAGAACCACTGCCATAGTGGGTTTCCATGGCTGAGCAGGGATTCAAACCTGGTCTCCAGAGTTGTAGTCCAAGTTTCAAACCACTGCACTGGCTCTCAAAATCTCATGATACAAATCTGTCATTTTTCCTAGATCTCATACGTTATTTTAACTGGTATTAAAATATGCAATTATATTATTCTGAATAAAGCTTTCATTTTTGTCTTAGAATTATGTGTTTTACTTTATCATAATAGGTTACCCTTAGTAATAAATCTTGTTTTATCTTTTTTTTTCTCAGATGCATATAAAATTTTTATCAAATTCCACACATAACCATTTTCTAAGACGCATAGCCAAGCAGTTATTTTTCCAAATAACATCTTTTTGATCTCCATCCTCTCTTTCTCTTTTATATTCATTCCCATAATTTCAGGCAGTCTCATTATGCTTCTAACCAGATATTTCTCCACACTTTCTTATTACCTTTAATATGTCTTTCAGGGATGTGAATATCTTCACAAAAGGAAAAAAAATCATATTTGATCTGCAAACCTGAAAAGTATAATAAATGTATGATTTAGTGAGTCATGCAGATTCAGAGGTAGTGAAACTGAATATTCATTCAAATCAGCAATGAAAATGTATTTCAAAAAGCGCTGTTCATTTTCATCTCTCATCAACATGTAGCTTCATTCTTGTGTTTATTTGTTCATTCTTGCAAATAAATAACTTCATTGCTGTGACTATATCAAATTTCATCTAGATGGCTTTTAAAAAAAACAAATGTCTATTTTTTTTCAAGGCAGCTGTTATAGCTGTTATGTATTTCTAGCATCTTTAGTCAGAACACTCATAACAATCTTTATTTCACTAAAGAGACAGCAATTTTGTCAGGAAGTAGAGAAGGAGATTGGAGAACTCTTGTATGTTCAGGATGAACAAGGAGAAGAGGAAAGACTACACAAGTCTTGCCAGTGGATTTGGAGGGATAAAAATGCTACTTCCACAATTTATTTATTTATTTATTTGCCATACTTGTATCCCACCTTCTCCACCCCAAAGGGGACTCAATCCAGCCTTACAAAGGCAACAATTCAATGCTACATGTACACAAACATCAATGAACAAGCATTAAAACCAACCAATTAAAACATAACATTAAAATAACAATTAAAATTGCACAATCCAGGTCATATTCCAGGGCCAGTCCTCGTCGTCATTAAGTTAATTTTAGTATGTTGTAAATCGCCTAGAGTCCCTACAGGGGTGAGAAAGGCGGTATATAAATACAGTAAATAAATAAATAAATAAATAAATAAAGGAATAGTCTCTTAATGCACTCCTCCCATTATAGACCAAAAGCCTGATCCCAAAGCCATATATTAGGGGGTTTTTTTCTGAAGGCCAGGAGAGAGTGGGGCAATCTAATTTCACTGAGAAGGGAGTTCAATAGACAAGGAGCCACCACTGAGAAGGTCTTGTCTCTCATCCCCACCAGTCGCGCTTGTGAAGAGGTGGGACCGAGAGCAGTGTCTCCCCTGACGATCTTAGCTTCTGAGGTGGCTCATAGAGGGAGAAACGTTTGGAAAGGTAAGCTAGGCTGGAACCATTTAGGGCTTTATAGTCTACACCCAGCACTTTGAATTGTGTTGGTAGTAGACTGGCAGTCAGTGGAGCTGATGCAATAGAGGAGTTGTATGCTCCCTGTACACTGCTCCGGTGAGCAATCTGGCTAACGCCCGTTGGACTACTTGAAGCTTCCGAAGAGTCTTCAAAGGCACCCCCATGTAGACCGCATTGCAGTAGTCTATTCTCAGTGTAACAAAAGCGTAGATCACCGTGGCCAAGTCTGAATTTCCAAGGAACGGGCACAACTAGCACACAAGTTTTAATTGTGCAAAAGCTCCCCTGGCCACTGCCGAAACCTGGGATTTCAGGCTTAGTGATGAGTCCAGGATCACTCCCAAGCTATGAACCTGTGTCTTCCGGTGGGGGAGGGACCCCATCCAGCACAGGCTTTAAACCTATACCCTGTTTGGCCTTATGGCTGACCAGGAGTACCTCTGTCTTGCCTGGATTCAATTACAATTTATTTGCCCTAATCCAGACCATTACAGCTGCCAAGCAGTGGTTCAGGACTTGAACAGCCTCCTTAGTAGCAGGTAGAAAGGAGTGATAGAGTTGAATGTCATCTGCATACAGATGTCATCGAAGTCCAAAACTCCAGACGATCTCTCCCAGCAGCTTCATGTAGATGTTAAACAACATGGGGACAATACTGAAGCCCTGTGGGACTCCACAGTGATTCTATCACCCATCCATGAGGCCATAAAACAATAAAAACAAACTAATTTCCTTAACATCCTCACCTTGCTCCCCCGTGTGTGTTTGTGCCTCCAACTTGCCTACTGCCTTATGGTGATCCCATCAACTTTATAGGATTTCTTAGAGAAGGAATATCAGTCCTTTCCTCTCAAAATGTAGTCAAAAGCACCTGGTATTTGTTGCCAGTTTCCCATCCAAGTACTAATTAGCACTGACCCTGCTTAGCTTCCAATATCAGATGAGAGCTAGTAGTATTAAGGCACCAATACTAAGGCATGAAGTCGAGTTAAGGGTATTTAGGCCCACTATCCTTGCTGTACTTCATGCTATGTTTACATGTCTGGCTTTGCATTACTCATTTTCCCCTATTATCAGGAGCCAAAGCATAAAGTGGTAAAAGGCCCATCCTTCAGAGACACAATGAAGCCGTTAACCCACCTGAACATTAGGAAGCACTTCCTGACTGTATGGGCTGTTCAACAGTGGGACTCTCTGCCTTGGAGTGAAGTAGAATCACCTTCCTTGGAAACTCTTAAATGGAGGCTGGATGGCCATCTTTCTGAGGTGCTTTGACTACACTTTTCCTACATGGCAGGAGGTTGTATTAAATGTAGTCTCTTCCAACTCTACAATGTTATTATTCTTAGCCAGTCAATGGATTTTGGGATATCACAAAAAGGGCAACAAATCATTACTGTATATACTCATGTATAAGTCGAAAAATTTTAGTGAAAAAATTGACCCAAAAAAGCTGGATCAAACTAAATATTGTACCTGAACTTTGATTTTTTTAAAAAAGGAAGAGTATTTATTCTTTCGGACTGAACCTTGCTCCTTTTCTCACTCTGGTTCTTGTTTCTTCACCCTGAAAGAAACACTCCATTGGTTCATCTCCTTTAGTCTCCTGTTTCTGTTGCCTCAGCTAAAGGAGTCAACCCAAGTCTTCCTTCTTGTCCAACCTCCTGCTGTTTATTTTTGTTGCTAGGATATCTGTGTGATTATGATATCACATCCCCTGGCATACTACCAATGCCATCTGATTCATGGCATGAAGTCAAGTGAATGGAGATTGTCTTCTCTTTTTCCAGTGACCACCATTACCGCAGTCTCCTGGTAACTGTTATTTGTTAAAGGCTTTGTCTAAAGACTCTACATTTCAGTGTTAATGACATTTTTACACAGTTTTCCCATCCTTACTGCGGAAAATGTCCTTCTTCCTCCAGTGCAAAAACATTAATATGAGAGAACATTCCTCTGCATTCTTTTTCATTGTCTTCTAGTACATTGTTATTCGTTGATTGGCAATCTTTGGCTAATTGGATTGGCTTAATCGAGTCACAGCACAAGAATTAATTTTAAAACATGATTTTAACTATGAGTCTCACCACACTGGAGTGTGGATCCACTTTAAATCCAGTTTCTGCTTCTTGCAGAATTCTGGGACTTGTAGTTTAGAAAGGGGCCTTTAAATTGCTCAGTCACTTTAAAGGCCCTTCTCTAAACTTCTGCATTTTGCTGTAAGAATTAGTTGTTTATCCCACAGAAGAATTTTTTTTTGGTTTAGAGAATTGCATGAAGTATACTTTGTACAAGATGCTAGTACATTTAATGTTATAGTCTATAAGCATAGATATGATATACATTATTGGGGTTATATAACTGTACTACATTTTGGTGTATAGTGGCCTTCCACCCTTGTATTTTAGGGAATCCTTGCTTTCTATCCTTTAAACTGCTCGGTCAGACAGTCCTGGACTGGACCTCACTAAACTATAAACTCCAGAATTCTGAGGAGGCAGAAACAGGATTTAAAGTGGATACATGCTCTAGTGTGGTGAGGCTATTTGAATACTATACATAATATGGCAGCAGTAGAAGGAATATTATATGCCCAACAAAGGCTGAACCAGGGTCAGCAAATATATGGTCAGCGTTGTTGTTTGTTTTGTTGTTGTTCAGTCATTTCCAACTCTTCGTGACCTCATTGACCAGTCCACGCCAGAGCCCCCCGTCGGCCATCACCACCCCAGCTCCTTCAAGGTCAATCCAGTCACTTCAAGGATGCCATTCATCTTGACCTTGGTTGGCCCCTCTTCCTTTTTCCTTCCTTTTCCCCAGCATCATTGTCTTCTCTAAGCTTTCCTTTCTTCTCATGATGTGACCATGGCCTCTACTATCCTTCCCTCCAATGAGCAGTCGGGCTTTATTTCCTGGAGGATGGACTGGTTGGATCTTCTCGCAGTCCAAGGCACTCTCAGAACTTTCCTCCAGCACCACAGTTCAAAAGCATCTATCTTCCTTCGCTCAGCCTTCCCTGTGGTCCAGCTCTCACATCTCTAGGTGACTATGGGGAATATGGTCAGAGTAGACTCATAAAATTCCATTCAGTGCAGTTAAACTGCATTATATGAGTCCACACTGACCATATTATTATGGCAATATAGATGGGGCCACAGTTTACTAGGTGTCACCAACCAGAGTTTGGAGCCAACAAAAATTTGGATTCTGAGAATCATATAATGTAGCATGTTACAAGTGGTGTCACATTTCGTAATTGCTATTGCAACTATATATTAGGAGTTCATTTATAAGTTTTTCTCTCAGAACACCTAGTACCACTATACTACTACCACTACAATTTGTTAATATTATTTAATGCATTTTATTGGTTCTTTTAAAATGTGCATGCAATCTAACAAAATACATAATTTACATGCCAATTATCATCCCTACCTTAGAAATAGTTTCATGTTTCCTACCATCAATTATGCTGGATGAGATTGATAGGCGTCAAACACCAAACATTTAAAGAATCAAGGTGTCCCCACTGCGAGCAAAAATCTGACATTAGCCCAGAACTTTATGCTGTCCAAATGACCAATGACCCTTCCACACGGCCATATTAACCAGAAGATCTAGGCTAAATCACACAATATCTGCTTTGAACTGGGTTATCTTAGCCCACACTGCCATATATTCCAGTTTAAAGCAGAAAATGTGGGATTTTATTCAACTGTGTGGAAGGGGCCCAAGATTACTTACAAACTGACTGTCTTTTTTTTTTTTTTTTTCATTTTTAGACCTGAGACTCACCATTTATAACCTAAAGACCCATTTAGTGCAATGCACATGAGAAATGGTGTACAGGGGTCTTCCTCCAACATGCCATTTTATCTCTTCCCATTGGAAACACATGACACTCAGACCCCATGATGTCCTTTACACTGAGTGCATCTCCTGTAGGCTTTTGGTCACAATTCCAGGTGCTCCCCTGTAGCTATAAAGTAATTGGCCCCTGCTCATCTGAGATGCTTATTACCCATACTGGAATGACTACAATTGATCAATGAACCAAGATCCAAATCAAGGATAGAGACTTTGACCTTCTAGATGTTGTCAAACTGCAACTCCTAGCATCTTTCATCTTGGACTTTACTGGTTAAGATGCTAGGAATTATAGCCAAATAGCCTCTGGAGAGCCACGTGATTCCCACTCCTGGCCCAAACCCAATGTCTAGTCCCAAATAGAGTACAGTTGTCCTTAATATCCGCCAGGGTTTGGTTCTAGGACCTTCTGTGGATATCAAAATATGTCGATGTTCAAGTCCCATTATAGACAATGGCATAGTAAAATGGCAAAGTCAAGGTTTCTTTTTGTATGTGTGTGTGTGTGTGTGTGTGTGTGTGTATATATATATATATATATATATATATATATATATGGAGCTTCCAGTGGCACAGTGGGTTAAAGCACTGAGCTGCTGAACTTGTTGGTTCGCAGGTTCGAATTCGGGGAGTGACGTGAGCTCCCACTGTCAGCCCCAGCTTCTGCCAACCTAGCAGTTCGAAAGCATGCAAATGTGAGTAGATCAATAGGTACCACTCCGGCGGGAAGGTAACAGCGCTCCATGCAGTCATGCCGGCTACATGACCTTGGAGGTGTCTATGGACAATGCTGGCTCTTCGGCTTAGAAATGGAGATGAGCACCACCCCAGAGTCAGACACGACTGGACTTAATGTCAGTGGACAGACTTTACCTTTATCTATGTGCGCGTGTGTGTGTATTCAAGCCATGAATGGTGGAATCTGTGGATAATGGATTCATGTATACAGATGGCCAACAATAATTCATGGCTAAATGACAATCAGCTCAAATCTACTTACTACCAAGACAAAATAGTTCATATGCATGCATTCTCTCTCTCTTAATGCTCATGGTTTGTTTGTGTATTTATTTGTTCTGGAAATCGACCAGAGCGGAAAAGCTTAACACTTTCCAATTCTGAAATTTGGCCTGCATTTTCATTGCTGGTAGCCTGCAATTATAAGCACTTAGTAAGAATTCAGCCTTTTTATACTATGCCCTAGAGCTTAAAATTAAGAGGCCAGTGTTGGCTTTGTGCTGCTTTCAGATGCTGTTGGCTTCAGCATAGATCAACGTGGAGACTGACTGTCGCCTCTGGATTGAATTAAGTCTATATTTTTGACAAGTATGGCAGTTGTATCATCCCTTTAATCACTAACAATCCATTGTGTCTCTTTATGCTAATAAATAAAACATTCCGCTTTAGATATTGCCCAGTAAGCACCCGAAAACCTGCAGTCACCACCTGCCTGTATGTTATCAAGTAGAATAATAGAATGGTAATAAAATAACATCAAATCATGTCTAGGGGTTGTAGAGACACTATCAGCAGTTATTGCAAAGTGCAAATCCGATCTCAATTGAAAGATACTTTTCTCTTTTAATACAATGACCCATGCATATTTCACTAACTTGTCTCGAGGTATAAAATGAATTTAACGAGATGATGATGGAGGTCAGAATGATTCGTAAATTCTTTAAGAAAAGCTTTTAAAGCTCTTACAATGACTGGAGAGGTTTGTTAAAGTTCTCTCTGTGGAGACCTACAGATTAAATCCCTTACCTTAGAGAACTAGAAAACTTTCTTGGCTTGGAGCTCAACAGGACAAAAATAAAGCACTCACCTAAGAGAACCAACCGATAAACTATACAATCTATGACACATATTATGACATCACAGGAAGAGATGATGACATAATTACTTGGTTACTGCTACAGGCCATAAACAGCTTTCTATGCTGTACATAGTAACCTAGAACCACAGAATCATAGAACTGGAAGGACCATCCAGTCCAACCAGGAACACCCAATCAAAACACTCCCAATCAAAAAATGCTTCGTCATTTTTCTATATTTTTAAATATATATATTGCTTAAAGCACTGTAATGTTGGGAATAGGAATAAAGGGACACGTGAACTTTTAAGTCATTACAAGATTCACTTCTTTCAGGTAACATTTGTTATTTCTAGACAGTTATCTTGCCAACATAGCACAAAATCTAACAACAGTAGATGTTAAATAGCAGGAAATAACTTATTTATATAAATTACTAGCTTAGGGACACAGCAGTGTCTGAGTTAGGTATTTTGTAAGGATAAATATTAAAAGTAGTCATTGTTTGTTTTTGGATTTTATGAATGGTCCCATTAGAAAATGCATAAGGAGGTGGGTAAACTACAACTCCCATCATCATCTGTCATTGCCTCAAGCCGCAACAGTAGCTAAAGTTGGTCATGTTAGGTCTGTGTGCCAAGTTTGTCCAGATCCATTGTCGGTTGGGTTCAGAGTGCTCTTTGATTGTGAGGTTGTCTTCATGTCAGAAGCAACTTGAGAAACTGTAAGTCGCTTCTGGTGTGAAAGAATTGGCCGTCTGCAAGGACATTGCCCAGGGGATGCCCGGATGTTTTACCATTCTGTGGGAGGCTTCTCTTATGTCCCCGCATGGGAAGCTGGCGCTGACAGACAGGAGCTCACACCGCTCCCCAGATTCAAACCGCTGGCCTTTCGGTCAGCAGTTCTGCCAGCACAAGGGTTTAACCCACTGGGGGCTCCAAGGTCAATCCCTTCCTCACAAATCCCACCAGTTGCTAAAATGGTCATGTTGGATCCGTGTGCCAAGTTTGGTTCAGATCCACTGTTGATGGGGTTCACAGTGTTCTCTGGAAGTGGGTGAACTACAACTCCCATCTCCCTGGGATAATTGCCCCCAAAGCCACCAATATTTTAAGTTGGCCCAGGGAGGGAGGGGGATCTGTGTGCCAAGATCTGTTGTTGGTGGGAATCACAGGGCTCTTTGGATTTGGGAGCCATATACTCATGGACAAGTTGACCTCATTGACTGCAGATTTTGAGGCCAAGACAATGGATTTTGATATGCCCTATGGATAGCTTGAATGTCATTCCACAAAGAGGTGAAAACACCAATGCATTTTTTCATCAATCCTAAAGTTTTGTGTCTCCAAATAAGTATCTTTAATCTTTGTTTTACACCAACAATAGGAACTATGCCCATAAGCTAAACATTATTTATAACATTTTTTACAGTGGATGTGCCACTTGGGAAAACACTAGCTGGCATCCAGATAGATAGATAGATAGATAGATGAGATATTCATACATACATGGATCACACCATGCATGTGGTGCAAATTATTCACTAGGGCACAAGGGACATAGTTCTGTTGAGAGTGTCGGAGGCAGAGTCGCGCTGACAGCAATGTTGCTCATGCAGATGGAACAAGTCATTGGCATATGTTGTGTAGTGTTGCTATTCTGCATGGAGGCTGCGAAGGGTTGGTGTAGCATGGAAGTCCCCAAACTTAGGCCCATTGGCTGGATGAGGCCTTCCAAGGTCTTTTCCCTGGACCCCAACCTAAACTTTAGGCTGAGGGTCGCCCTGAGTCTGAAACTACTTAAAGGCACACAATACTAATTAACTTGACCATCTCATCAGCCAAAACAGGCCCACACTTCCCATTTAAATACTGTTCAGTTGGTTAAGTTTAAGCTGGTTAACATTGTCCTTCATTTTAAATATTGTATTTTTCATTCTTTTTTTCTTTTTCTTTTTTTTTTTTGCACTACAAATTAGATATATACAATGTGCACTGGAATTTGTTCATTTTTTTTCAAACTGAACCAGCCCTCTACTTAAAATGTTTGAGTACCCTGATATACTATATCTCCACTAGCAAATATTGACTCCACGAAGAGAATACTGGATTACGGCCATTGAGTGGAACGCAACAATAGGTTAAGCATATTTTGTTGTGTCATTCAATCTTTTCTAGGGAGGCTCCTATTAGACTTGTACATGGAATTCATTTCTTCTGTTTCCTCCATTTCCTTTGGTACCTTCGGTACTTCAGGAGCCCGTAACAGTAATGGCCCAACCAGAACGAAAACCCACCAGCAACAAAAGCAAGTGGGAGCCAATCTCGGACTCTCCTCTGCTTTTTGGCATCACAGTTTAATCTTTTTTATTAATCCCCCAGCAAAGAAAACCCTCATTCTCTAAAAACTACTACCAGTTACCTCTCCTCTTCCAGGAGGTCATTGCTCTGCCTTACCTAGAAGTGGGAAGCCTCCTTAAAATCCCTTGGAAAGAGTGCATGGCTGGTTCCTGGCTGCTGGTGTGGGGCAGGCCTGGGAGAGAAAGCACATGTGCGCCTGCCTGCAACACCTCTCCTCTATGCGAGGGCAACTTTAAGCAAAAATAAGCTTCCTATGAGAGCGCGCTGTCCTGCATGCTACAGGCCGAGCACGGTCTACCTCTAGAGATAGAAACAAGGGATGAGAAAGAAGGCCGTGTCTTAAAAGTCAAGACAGGCACTCCTCCAGCCACGCGCCTCTCTCCAGATGTAGGACAAAAACAGTTTTAAGAACAAGAAGCCTCCTTAAAGTGCATATGCCTGCTTGCAGCCGAGCACCTCTCCTCTAGAATAAGAAACAACTTAAATGCCTAAAATGATGGGAATGGGAGTCTGGGACGCCCCCCCCCCCCAATAATGGGCCAGAAAACGAATCTTTCGGCACCCCAGAGTGAAAACAGATATCTGCTCTCCCAAATTTGGAATACTCCCAAAAAACAGATTGAGGCCCCCACCAAAAGCCAGGAAACTGAAAAAGACCAAGGTTTACCCATATTGCACAAGCCTAGCTCCTATTGTCTCTGTGGTGTATAAGAATCCTTCACTCTTCTATCACTCCAGAACCAAGCACTTTCAAGTTCTGCTCTCCTTAATTTGGCCCTGAACACTCTATGGGATATTACAATCTTCACCCTTATTACCTGACTTTTACTTGGTAGGCTTCCTTCCTAACTAAAGTGTCAGCCCTCATAGTCCCACTAAATAAAAGTTCACTACGTTTTAGTTTCATTATCCAGGGAGTTTCCCAAATACTTTTTCTGATATACCATGTAACTTTTCCCCCTATGGGTTCCTTCTTGGTTGATGTGGTAGTAAACCATCCTTCTAATTCCCCATGCCATACTTTTTTTCTGAGCTTTTTGCTAACTTAATTAGATATTCCAGCACTTTGGTTTAAGATCATATTTAATTTCCGTTAATGGATTTCAACCAAAATATTAGGATTCCCCAAACAGAAATGTTCCTTCTCATTATTTTTTCCAAAAGCTTCTGTCTCGTCTTTTCCTTGCTTTGTCAAAATCTAGTTAATTGACGATACTTAATGTACGTTAGCAGTTTTCCTCAGTGAGGCAGTGGTTTGACTATTAGTACTACCTAATTGAAGTTGTAATCTCTAGGCAATAGCTTCACCCACTTCACGGATCCAAGAAACGGTAAGTGGTAAATATTAACTTTCTGCTTAAAAGTGTGTTGACTCCTCCCAAATTAACTCCCTGCTCCTTGGAGTGTAATCTCGTAAAGCACTGGATTAATGGAATTCTTCTATGTGAATTGAGGAAGTAGGATTCAAATATGCATTTTATCATGTTACTAATGCAAACATTCTCCCTAGAGTCATGAACTCCTTTCGCAGATTTTCGATCTCTTCCAAAAGATTTATTCACAGGTTTTCCATTTCCATAAGGGTCCTGCATCCTTAATCCCAGCAAATGTGGGGAACCGACTGTTCAGTGGGACTTGCATCCAAGTAAACATGCACAGAAATGAGCCACACCTCTTATTTATGCCTAATTCTCAATTACGGCCGTTGAGTGGAACGCAACAATAGGTTAAGCATATTTTGTTGTGTCATTCAATCTTTTCTAGGGAGGCTCCTATTAGACTTGTACATGGAATTCATTTCTTCTGTTTCCTCCATTTCCTTTTTGAAAGATATGTGGAGAACTGACTGTGTTCAGTGGGACTTGCATCCAAGTAAACTTGCACAGAATTGAACCACGTCTCTTATTTATGCCTAATTCTCAATGGAGAACTTTTTGAAAGATTATCTAAACTGATTTAGCTTATGCATATTTCTAATTTAGTTTATTTACAAATTCCAATATGGGAAAAGAAACAAGCTGTGATTGTGGCTTCAGTCATACAGTTACCTACCTCGGCTCTAGAATACAAAGGGTTTATGCCAGAAGAGGCTGAAATTCGGTCCTAGATCTTAATTCTTATTCCTCGTTCCCAGCTGGTCATGAAAGTGCTTAACATGGAACAGACAAGGCTTGATACCCAGTGGTCCCATACATGTTATTTCATTGCCATTCCCATGAACTCCAGATAGATTGGCCAGTGATGAGAGATGAGAGGCTGTCCCTGCACTTCTATCTTGAATATGGAATTTGGCATTAGGATTGAAGATAGTAGGACCTAGTAACCAGCTTCAGCTTTCTTTCTTTTATGCAGCCAGAAGCTCTGTCAACTGAACATATAATGGGGAATAGACTTGTGCTCACTGTCCTTGCTCCAGTCTACAAATGTTGTCAGTGGCTAATAATCTACGCTAGCATTTATGCAAAATGTTCGGACCCCCCAACCTCAAGTAGTGCAACAGGGTGGAGTTTCATGTGCTCTCTGTCAGAAGATCCAGAGAGGTCCAGAGAGTCCCACCAACTACTTTCTGGTTGTGGCAGGCATGGCTTCATTCTAAGGACAGAGTAAGATGTAGGGACAACTTTGGTTCCTAGGTTATAAATGTCATTTCCTAATGGGTTCTATCATAAAACATGGGAAACGTTTATTAAACTGTATTGTCGAAGGCTTTCATGGCCGGAATCACTGGGTTGTTGTAGGTTTTTCCGGCCTATATGGCCATGTTCTGGAGGCAATTTTTCTCCTGACGTTTCGCCTGCATCTATGGCAAGCATCCTCAGAGGTAGTGAGGTCTGTTGGAAGTAGGAAAAATGGGTTTATATATCTGTGGAATGACCAAGGTAATGTTTCAGCTGATCACCTTGATTTGCATTCAATGGCCTGGAAGCGCCTGGGGGGAATCTCTTGTTGAGAGTGAATTGATGTGCCTGATTGTTTACTCTCTGTTGTTTTGCTGTTGTAATTTTTGAGTTTTTTAATACTGGTAGCCAGATTTTGTTCATCTTCATGGTCTCCTCCTTTCTGTTGAAATTGTCCACATGCTTGTGGATTTCAATGGCTTCTCTGTGTAGTCTGACATGGTGGTTGTGAGAGTGGTCCAGCACTTCTGTGTTCTCAAATAATATGCTGTGTCCAGGTTATGGTTCAATACAGGTGCCTATCTGCATCAGGCTGATTCTATCCTGGTATCGGAGGTAGTTTTGCACAGAATAAGCCCTCTTACACTAGTTACATTTCGCATGACGTGTAGCCTGGCGACTGCGATACTGTCATAAGGAGTACCCTAATTGCTAAAAGACTTGTCCACAAGCCATGCCATGGCTAACGGATAGACTCTCGCATGAAGGTAAGAGAGGATCCTCTTGTACCTTTGGACCTGAAACGAATAAGCATTTAGACTTGGCATATTTACTGGCTGTGGTAGGGATCTAAGAAGCAAAGTATGGTTATTGTATGTGAGTGCTATTCCTCAATCAGTTACTCCCTATGCGGTCTAGTGCGCTTACTGCATAGATATGAGGCAAGAGAAAAACTTTCTACTGAGGTGGATCACTTCATCTACCTCGTGGCTTGATCATCGGTTTTGCAGCTACTTCTCAGGTTCCTGTAATTTCGGAAGGTAGCCGAGGAAGATATCCAGCCCCTTGATAGAAGCCCAGGACCAGTTGAGAGTGGTAGTACATGTTTGCAGAAGACGGAGTTAGGGCACCGCTCTCTGAACAGATTCTTTATGACACGGTTGCCAAGGTAAGCGCAGCCTTGACTTAAAGGTGAATGCGTGAAGTTTTCTATGCTAGATACCTAACGTCGTGTCGTGCCGGGTCCGAACCCCCGGACTGGTGTGTGACCCAATAGTGATCTCTGGCTTAGCGAGAACGAACTAGCGCACAAGAAAGACAGATCTTCCTTCAATTTCTATTCCATGGTGATAAACTGGATGTTGCGGTGGATGCGTTCAGATGTTCAGGCAACCTGCGGAGTTTTCTCCAGGCTCAAATAGTCGAAAGTGATATCACTATCTGAACATATAAGTGAGCTGGCGGTCAAGGCGCTTGTTTTCAAAGTGTTCATGTAGAAATTAGCTATGACCGGCCTGAGCATAGGCACTCTTTTTTCCCCTTTCTGACAAGAAAAATCATGCCACTGCACAGAGGCTGTCCTGGATAGAGGCAAATGGCTGAAACAGAGCTGCTGAATGTACTCATCTAGCCCGCAACCTCATGCGTTAGATAGAGATAGCCATGGTGTATGCTAACCGTTACAAGCCCAGGTAACTAGAGATACACCACATCGAAGTGCCATCAGCATGTACAGGTATAGCGGATTGCTGATTTTATTCAAATGGAAGCGGAGCTGAGTCTCTGCAATGTAGGGTGTAGTGAGGTATCTAGTGAGCCCAATCAGCCTATATGTAAACGTGCCAGCCAGAATTGCTAAGTACATACGAGACGGGACAATGGCATCAGAATAGGGTACTGGAGCGGGGTGGAGTTTAGTTTCCAGGGATGGGGAGGATAATGTCCAGATAGTTTGGAAAGGCATTGAGCTACATAGCTGTTAAGTCTTATGCAAAGTTGATTGAGATAGCCTATCTTAATCAGAGTGTGGTCTCTGTTAATCTTATCAGGCAAGCATTAGGGTATCTTAAGTTTAAGTTTTACTGCTTTCTGCCGATTTATGCATATCGTAGATCAGGAGTTTTCTGCTATCTCTACTCCGATATGTATTAGTTACCTAAAGTAGCATGCCATTACTGTGCATTCACCTACCGACCTTGTTGCCTTGGCAGACAGAATGCAGGATATCAGGATCTGCATATAGAGAGAGGTATCTGATGAAGAAAAGAAGTCTCCAACAGACCCCTCAACCTCTGAGGATGCCTGCCATAGATGTGGGCAAAACCTCAGGAGAGAATGCTTCTGGAACATGGTCATACCGGCCGGAAAACTCACAGCAACCCAGCTATTTATGTTTGCTCGTTTTTAAAAAAGGTATTACCTCAAAATTAGCAGCAGAGGGCACTACAGACTGCTCACAAGAGCCTCCATCTAAGTAAGCTGACCATTGCACTGAAAAGAAGGTATCTTATGTTCTGCTGTTTAGGCATCCTTTGTTTAACCATTACAAACAGCTGCTCCAGGAGAGTTGGTCTAAGCATTTTCATTTCTAAATTAATAAACATAAATATTTTTTTAATTATAAAAAAGCAGAATCCTCTCATTGCACTTTAAAGATTAATAAATCTGTTGTAGGATAAGGTTAGGTAGAGCCAAGCTCATCCCGGAATGAATGGGTCCAATTTTGGGGTGCCTCAAAACGCTTGATTTGTTTTTGCTGCAACAGGCTAACTCCGTTCTCTTTTTGAAAACAGGTTAAAGGAAACTGATCAAGAAGCTGCCATGGGCTAGACTTTGGTCTGAATTTTATATTATGTTTTAAATTATGCATATGTGTTTTTAGTAACTTGTGTGCTGCACCAAAATAAACATAACCATGGTGGTGTTGTAACCATCTTTACAGGGCACAGTCCTCTAAATAAAAATATGTTTTATCCATATCTGATTTAAAGATAATAATAAGAAAAGAAGCAAGGCCTTAAGAATGCCAGCCAAGACAGAGAGATCTGGGGAACAGACTAAGCAGTCAAGTGCAATGGTCACTTTTTGATGCTACACAATTATAGTGCTGTCACTTGGTTACATTGTGTAGATCAGTGGTTCTCAACCTGTGGGTCCCCGGGTGTTTTGGCCTACAACTCCCAGAAATCCCAGCCAGTTTACCAGCTGTTAGGATTTCTGGGAGTTCAAGGCCAAAACATCTGGGAACCCACAGGTTGAGAAACACTGGTATAGAATATGGGGTTTGTCATTTGATAAAGCACTAGAGCCCTCTGGCCGAGAGTCTTAAAAACCTTCCATAAACTTCATATCCTGGGAATCCATCTCATGGCAGTTAAAGTAGAGTCATAGCACTGTCACTTTACAGTGTCAAAGTATCCCTGATGTCAGTCTTTCCCACCAAAGTGATGTATTTTGTACTTCAACTTACATTTAAGACTTAGAAAAGTTCCTTTTTAAAACCAGTCTTTTAAAGTTCTGCTTCTGTTAATTATTTTATATTTGCTATATGGCTGAGCATCCTTTATCTAGAATTATGAGATCCAAAATTGTCCACACAGGTGACTGTGACAGTGCCACATTCGCTTTCAGATGATTCAATATACATAGATTTTGTTTCATGAATTAAATTACTAACAATATAATATATAAGATTTAATCAAAGGAGGTTTACCATTCCTCTGAGGCTGAGAGAATATAAACTGTCCTGGGAGACCCAAGACACATGTGGTCAAGATGGCAAAGATATTAATAAGGAAAAACACTCTTTTTTTGTCGTGTCAGGAGCAACTTGAGAAACTGCAAGTTGCTTCTGGTGTAAGAGAATTGGCTGTCTGCAAGGATGTTCTCTCATGTCCCCGCATGAGGAGCTGGAGCTAATAGAGGGAACTCATCCGTGCTCTCCCTGGATTCAAACTTGCGACCTGTTGGTTTTCAGTCCTGTCGGCATAAGGGTTTAACCCACTGCGCCACCGGGGGCTCCTCCAGGAAGAACACATGCAGTTGGGAGAAGCCGCAGCAGTTTGCTTTTGCCTACTGGGCAGGGGCGGCTCAACCCATTACGCAAAGTAAGCATTTGCAGTATAGTTGATTTTGCCCAGGGGCGCTCTTGAGGTGCTCTTGGGGGAAAATAGACCTTGACATATGCGAGTTGTAGTTACTGGGATGTATAGTTCACCTACAATCAAAGAGCATTCTGAACTCCACCAATGATGGAATTGAACCAAATATGGCACACAGAACTCCCACAACGACAGAAATATATATCAGTGATTGGTTTCAACGGTTGCTTACCGTTGAAAATTACCTAGGGCCGCATCTGCTACTGGGAATCTCAACCTTATGGGGCCCTTTCCTTTTCTCTCTCTTCTCCCACTGAGTTACTTAAGTGCAAACCACTTTTGCACATTGAACTCTGTTTTCAGGGGTTTGCAGTGTTTACACTGACTCCAGGAACAAATAAAATATTATGACCTGTAAGGGTATCGATCCAGTCAAGATCTCTAACTTTTTTTTTTTGGCGTAGGAGGCAGAGAAGAGATTGTTCACATTGTTTTCAAACAGGAGCGACTCAATGAGGATATTAGTGGAGTATAGATTAAAACATTTTTTTTCTTATTGAGGTATATCACAGTTTACAGAATGTTCTGCTAAGTCAGGATTGCAACATCTGTCCCTAAAATCACCAGCAATTATAAGATCTACCAACCAAAAGGTTGCCAGTTCGAAGCCCCTGGTTGGGCATGAGCTGTCGACTGTCAAGCCCAGCTTACTGTTGACCTAAGCAATTTGAAACAGCTTGTGCTGTAATTAGAGAAATTGGGTATCACTAAAACAAGTGGGGGAGGTATTGTATACCACCATAAAGAAAAAGATCAGAAAATGCTGAGTGATCAAAAGGAAGGAGGAAGTCCCGATGGCTCTTTGTCATAGAGGATGGAGCGACAGCACCCCCTGTGGCTGGATTTCGAGCACAAATCTTCCAAGGTGCCAAAAAGCTGAATGTTGGTCAACACAACATACCTCCTTCTGTTCTGTCTGTCTCTATATTGTCTATCCAAAATGACACTGAATGTCGTGTATGTGTACTGTGATCCGCCCTGAGTCCCCTTGGGGAGATAGGGCTGAATATAAATAAAGTGTTACATTATTATTATTATTATTATTATTATTATTATTATTATTATAAGTAGATGCTGCCATAAACAACTTCAGAATCAACATACCAAGTCCTAGGCTACTTCACTTTGCATCTTGCTTATTGCGTAACTCTCTGAAGAAGAAACAATGCCCTGAGTTAATGTAAATACAGAGCTTATAGATGCCCATGATGTCTCAATCTCTCCAAATCTGAAAAATGTTTTATGACATAATCAATATAGTTACATTAGTCGAAGACAATGCGAAATATCCTGTTCAGACAGCAAGGGGAGATAAATAAAACCTTATCTATGTATTCTGTATATACCTCTCTTGTCAATAAACACCACTGAGATGAAGACACACTTGATTTGTGGCACATTTGAAATGTTACAAGAAGAAAGCTCCTGACAGCAGCCTGAAGTCTTTATATGAGTCAATCAATGCTCTTCAAGCATCTCCTATTCATTCTGTACTCAGGAACCCACTCAATGGGGTGATATTATAGTGGCATATTGGTGGGAGTGGGAGGATTACAACCATTTTCTGGCCTTTGAACCACTGGGGATCAAACCACACAAGCTGCCAAAAATGCAAAAAAAATGTGGCTACTATTCAACTTATTATGAAAAATGGGAATTTCTGATGTGCAGAAACTGGGGGGAAGTGCAAAAAAAAAACTAGCCTAAATTTTATTTTCAAGTTAATTGCAGCCTGCGCGGACATGCTTTCCTTATCCTTACTTCTTTTGGTAGGTAGGTAGACAATAACTAGATAGATAGATGGGTAGATAGATATGCAAAACATACCTTGCTCCTGAAGATTTTCTCCACCCACAGTGTAGTTGCTAGTAGATGTCTCAGATTGCTGGTTAACCACAGGATGTATGATAGCAAATAGGGAAAAAAGCTCAAGGCCTTAAGAGCAGAGGTCCCGTCCACACAGCTGAATAAAATCCCGCATTATCTGCTTTGAACTGGATTATCTGACAATGTAGACTCAGATAACCCAGTTCAAAGGAGATATTGTGGGATTTTCTGCCTTAATATTCTGGGTTATATGGCTGTATGGAAGGGCCCAGAGAGGAGGTTGCAGAAGGTAGGATTAGGTCTAAGTAGATTTCAATTGAATATCAGAAGGAAATTATTGAGAGTAAGAACAGCCTGGCAATGAAATCGGTGGTGGGGGTCTCCATCTCTGGGCATCTTCAAAAAGACGCTGGCCAGGCCCGTAGCCAGGATTTCAATTCGGGGGGGGGGGGCTGAGTTTTTTTCAGGGGGGTTCGGGGGGGCTGAGTTTCGGGGGGGGGATGAGTCTGAGTGAAAGAGGGTCTAGCCTAGCAAACCTTTTGTATCATTACCCCAATACCCCCATGCCTATGGGATATATTGAGTATGGTGATCAGATCATGATATGAATAAACATAACAGTTTAAATAATGCACCAGTAAGGCCTTTTCGGGAACCACCATAAGAATTTCGGGAGGGAGGGCTGAAGACAATCTGGTCTTTTCATTTGAAGAGGGAGAAGGGAGAATGAGAAACATCATGGTGCCCTCTCAGCCTTTTGTACAACAGCAACTTCTGCACAAATCAAGAGAGAGCAGCCATCCTTTCAAATGCTTGTTGGAGCTAATGCACTGTAGGAAGTGGAGAGATGAAATAGGAAAACTGAATTGGGAATGGGCACCTTTCCCTTCACCTCAGGCAGAAAAATGTCTGGGACTCACTCTCCCCTCTTCCTCTTTCCATAACAAGGACATGGAGCAGAACCAGGGCAGGCAACCTGTGCCAGTCCTAGATGGCAACCTGAGGGCCTGGCTCTAATCAAACCAGTATTTAATTCTGCACTGACAAAATTTCAGACTATCCAAAATAATCCATATCCCTTTCTGACATCGCATGATAACCTGAAAGGAAGTGGTTTCTGTAAAAAGGAAAGCATACTTTCCAGGGCCTTATAGATACAGCCATGGAACTGGCTTTGTCTAAGCCTGATAGATCTTTCCTGCCTCACCAGAATTCCTCTCTTCATTTTTTTTTTTCAGAAACTACATTTTCACTGCATCCAGTCATTGAATACTAGTCACATGCTAATTGGTTGAATAGAGCTGCCATTCAGAACCAAGAAACAAAACCTGGAAATACAATAGCTCAATGCTATGGAGAAATGAGGATAAAGGATACATAACAAAACAAATTCAAAATTATTTTAATGAAAACAGGGGTTCAGCTTCAGAAAATATAATATGGGATGCAGGTAAAGCTGTAATAAGAGGCCATCTTATCTTGCTAGAAAAATTAAGAAAAGGGGAATACCTCAGGAAGAGAAAAAAAAAGGTTGAAGAACTGGAAGCCCTTCAAAGACAACAACAGGTTAAATATAAGGTGCAAACCCAAGATCAAATAAGGAAGTTGAAGGAAGATCTAGATGAGTTAGATCTCTTTACAATGTGGAAAAGAGATAAATTAGTAAAAAATGAATTCCAAAGGCCTAATATAAATTCATCAAAAAGATTAGCAAAATATTTAAAAGATAGAAAAGAAAAACAGAGGATTAAAACCATAAAGATGCAAAATAATAAGTTAACACACAATTCAGCTCAAATAAGGGAAGCTTTTGCTATGTTTTACCAAGAGCTATACAGTGAAACTAGTAAGGGTCAATTAGAGGAAGTAATAAATTCAAAATTAGATGAAGATGAGAAACAATTATTAAATTCAGAGATCTCAATTGAGGAAATAAAAGGAGTAATAAAAAAATTAAAGAAAGCTAAATCTCCAGGAATAGATGGATATACAGCTGAGTTTTACAAGGATTTCATAGAAATTTTGAGCCCTGAATTGCATATATTATTCAATAAAATTTTGAAAGGAGGGAAGGCACCTGATACTTGGAGGAAAGCTGAAATTATAGTTATTTTGAAGCCACAGAAAGACCCAAAAGAGACAGGATCATACAGACCAATTAGTTTACTAAACCAGGACTACAAAATATTTGCAAAAATTTTATCTAATAGATTAGAAAACATACTACCAAAATTAATAAAAACAGACCAATATGGATTTGTTAAAGGCAGATTTATCGGGCATCCAATTAGAAATATATTAAATATAATTGAACACAAGCAAAAAAAGAAACTGGCTCTCTTAAAATTGGACATACATAAGGCATTTGATTCCATAAATCATGAATTTTTGTGGGAGGTTATGAAGAAATTTGGAGTAGGCGATCTATTTCTTAATGCAACTAAAGAACTATACAGAAAAGGAACAGCTGCAGTCAGAATAAATGAGGGCACATCAGGGGAATTCCCAATCCAGAGGGGAGTAAGACAAGGCTGTCCCCTATCACCATTGCTTTTTGTTTTAGGAATGGAGGTGTTAGCAGATAGAATAAGAAATAGTGCAAGGATTGAGGGGTGTAAATTTGGGCGGGGACTGGAGGTTAAATTGAATCTCTTTGCGGATGATCTTATGGTGGTACTATCCAATCCCCTAGAAGGAATAAGGGAGCTAAAAATTATACTAAGTGATTACGAGAGAAATACAGGATTGAGGGTCAATATAAAAAAATCAGAAATTATGTACTTCAAAGTAGATAAAGCAGAAAAAGTGGAAATAGATAGAATAACTGAAATTGGCATGGGGAAAGGAAAAATAAAATACTTGGGAGTAACAATACAAAAAAACATAGATAAGATGAAGAAGAGTAACTATAAAGAGGCGTGGAAAAAAGTTCTTAAGACCATGAAAAGATGGAAGGAAAAAAAATTGAATATTTTTAGGAAAATAAGAGCAGCAAAAATGTTCTTAATTCCAAAATTAATGTATTTGTTTCAGGTTCTCCCACTAGAAATTAATCCAAGACAAATAAAAACTTGGGATAGGACTATCAGAGAATGGATTTTGAGCGAAAAGAAACCTAGAATCTCAAACAAAGTATACTATATGCACCAGGAAGAATTAGGGTGGGGATTACCAAACTTGGAATTATATTACGAAGCTTTCCAATTAAAGTCATTAATAGAAAGTAGTGTAGAGAGAGAAGAAAAATGGTGCAGAATAGAAGATGCAGTAAACAATGGAGAAGGAAAATTTGGGATTTTTACAGAAAATTTAGAGGCTTCAATTAAAAAAACAAGAGGTCCTAGAAGATTAGCATTAAAAATATGGAAAAAATGGAAACCAATTTGGATGTCTAATATAGTAAAGTGGACACCACTAGAAAGCTTATATGGAAAAGAGTTTGGCCCTATATGGTGGGAAGATTTGAAAGATAAAGGCTACTACTGCATTAAAGATATGTATGATATAAATGGTCAACTGATTCCCATGGACAGGATAATAGAAAAAATGGGAAATAAAAACTGGATAAAAGTACTAGGCCTATATAACAAACTTAAACAGGGGAAATATGGAGAATGTCTAGACAAGGAAAGTGCGCTTGAAAATATATTTAAGAAAGGACAGAAGACAATGAAAGGTTTAGTAGGAGAATTATACAAAACAATGATAAAGGACGATGAATACGTAGTCAGAACATTACAAAATAAGTGGCAGAAGGAGGGGACTCTCACAAAACAAACTATTGAGGAATTAAAGAAAGGAATAAATAAAATCAAAATGGAAAAATATAAAGAATTAGAAAGGAAATTTATCTGGAAATGGTATAGGACACCAGCTCAATTAGCAAATATGGGAACAGGATTAAGTCCAATGTGTTGGCACTGTAAAGCAGAGAAAGGCTGGTATGCACATATGTGGTGGGACTGTTTAAATGCAAAAACGTTTTGGAATAAGATAACTAGAAAAATTGGGAAACTTTTCAAAATAACAATACAAGCCAATATGGAATTTATGTTAATGGCAATTACAGGGAATAAAAATATTGATGCGAAGAACCAAAACTTATTTAAAGCAATGATTCTAGCAGGTAAGGCAGTAATAGCCTGGGGGTGGAGAGATGAAAAAAAAATGGAATTTGGAAAATTGGAATAATTATTTATTTGAACAAGTTCAATCAGATATTATTGAATGTATAACCCAAGAAGACTCACAGGAGGATAAAACAGAAGAAATTAAAGAGAAATGGGCAACATATATGAAATGGGTAGAAGAAGGTGAAGCCAGCATAGAAATTGTACAAAGATTGCAAAAGTTGTGTGCGTGGTTAAAAATAAAGATATAGAGAGAAATGTGGCGGGAGGGGTAGGAAAGGGGGGTGGGGGGGGGGAGAAAAAAGAAAGAAAGAAGAAAATAATAATAATAATAAAAATGTAATATGAATAAACTTGTAAAGAATGTGAATAGATAATATTGAAATATGTCACTATAATGTATGCCTACAATAGACAAGTATTATCTGTTCAAATATGTTATTATTTTTCTTTCTCAATAAAAAAAAAAAAAAACAAAAAAAAAAAAAAAAAAAAGAATAGAGCTGCCATTCAAGCTGGAGACTTCATTGGCAATGGAACATGTGCTAAATGTATCTTATAGAAATGGAAACACACTGATGGCTTTTTACAGCTGCTATCAAAGCCATTTTGAACAAGATGATCACTCACTGCCTTGACTTCTTTTTTTTCACGTCCAACATTGATCTCTTGCCTATTAGGGAAGATCAACAAGAACTATTTTGGATAGAAAGAGCAGGAGCTACAAATTTAGTACATGTCCTGTTTTGTTGTAGGTTTTTTCAGGCTATATGGCCGTGTTCTAGAGGCATTTTCTCCTGACGTTTCACTTACATCAGCAAAACAACAGAGAGTAAACCTCTGAGGATGCTTGCCATAGATGCAGGCGAAACGTCAGGAGAAATGCCTCCAGAACATGGCCATATAGCCCAAAAAACCTACAACAACCCAGTGATTCCGGCCATGAAAGCCTTCGACAATACAATGTCCTGTTTTCTTCTTTCTCTCCTTTGCACTTCCTGACAATGACAACCAACAACTGTTTGCTTCCTAATGTAAAAGACAAGATGGAACCTCCCTGCTCAATGTACAGAAGCAGATGGGAAGCTGAATCTTCAGCACGGAAAACAGGGGCTTGTCAACACTGATGAAAAAATTTCACTTACCACTGCATTTTCCTGGTTTGCATTAACCTCACACTTCACAGTGACCCCTTAATACCACACAAAGCATATACATTATGAGATCACCATAACTGGCCACATATTTCCCCCTGGCAAACTCACCTCAGTGTTAATGTGGTCAGCAATCTCCAGTCCTTTGCATTGTTTTTGCTTTTTTCCTCTCCATCAGGCATCTAAACATACATATTTCCAGTTAAGTGGGAGTACACTGATATTGATATACTGAAACACAAGTATCCATACATACACACCTTCTCAAATATTTGTTTCCTAAATTGACACCAGGAGGCAGTTCCTGAGTGGAAAGATCAGGATACTGCCCGACTTAAGTCGCCGCCCACCAACCTGTTCGACCCACTGCTAACTTCTCCCTGCATCTTCACAGCAATGTGATGCCACTTCAGAGGGCCTAGCCACATGCACACAAATCTGGATTTCCTAGAAAATAGCAGGGGGAAATGCAAGGGTATTTTTAAAAACTGAATTAAAGGCCAAAGAACCACTTTGCAAGCAAATACCCAAAGATGCCACATGTCCAAACTACAGTGGAGTTCTTTTAGTTCATGTAGATGACCATCTCACCACATCGGACAGCAGCAGGCTAGTGAATCAGACACAGCTCAGGCTGAATACACAAAGCTCTATCTCTCAACACCTTACTATTGTTCTCCCCTTACCACTAGCATCAGAACTCTGTATATATGACTCACTCTGCTTAATAAAAGGACATTTTTCTTTCTCTTCTTCCCTTACGTCATGCTGAAAGGTTTCATATTAGTATCCCTCTGTAATGATTTCAGCTAGGACTGCAGTTAAAGGGCCTGTATCTAGTGAGCATATGCTAAACCAGATAGGCCAGGACAGAGAAACTAGCTCACTAGGTTGAAGACAAGCCACAGAAGTTTGTTACGATTCCACAAAAAAGGATCCAAGTACAAGCAATTTGTTTCAAAGGGTACAGGTCCACAGTTTGGGAGTCCTCTTGGATTCATCGCTTACACTTGAGGCTCAGGCGTCGGCGGTGTCCGGGAGGGCTTTTGCACAATTGAGACTTGTGCGCCAACTGCGACCATACCTCGCAAAGGCTGATCTGGCCGGGGTGGTCCATGCCTTGGTCACCTCTAGATTGGACTACTGTAATGCGCTCTACGTGGGGCTGCCCTTGAAAACGGCTCGGAAATTTCAACTGGTCCAACGGGCAGCGGCCAGGATGTTAACTGGTGCTCCTTACAGAGAGAGGTCAACCCTCCTGTTCAAGGAGCTCCACTGGCTGCCGTTTATTTTCCGAGCCCAATTTAAGGTGCAGGTGCTACCTACAAAGCCCTGAACGGTTTGGGACCATCCTACCTGCGTGACCGCATCATCCGGAGAGGCCCTGCTCGTGATTCCGCCTGCGTCGCAGGCACGTCTGGTGGGGACGCGAGACAGGGCCTTTTCTGTGGTGGCCCCCCGACTCTGGAACACCCTCCCCAAAGATCTTAGACAGGCCCCTACGTTGGCAGTCTTTAGGAAGAACTTGAAGACCTGGCTGTTCCGATGTGCCTTTCCAGAATAGGAAAACTCCAACAACAAGTCCCAGAAGCACTTTATTAGAAATTAAGATTGCTGGCACACTGCACTTACCCTATAATCCCACATATCACCTGTCACATCAGCACTTTTAATCTGTATCCATTACTCTGGCCCGGCCCAGTTTTATTGTGTCTTGGTGTATTGTTTTATTGCTGTTGTTTTAATATTGCTTTAACTGTTTTTAATTTGCTTTAGGTTGTGTACTGTCATGTTGTGTTTTTGAGGCCTTGGCCTTTGTAAGCTGCATCGAGTTCTTCGGGAGATGCTAGCGGGGTACAAATAAAGTTAATAATAATAATACAAGCATAACCATACAGAAAAATACAGGACATCTTGAGTTTAATTCAGGTGTCCACTTCCACCTGAGACAAAGCGGCAAGAACCAAAATACAAAGGTGTTTCCAGACAATTAAGGACTTGGCTGCCAGCTTTGAAAGTAAATGGAGTTGCATCTATCAAGCCCCCAATTCTATGGGTGTAGCAGATTCTCAGCCTCAGGTTAAATAGACAAACATCCGGAGCTTATGTTGTTGGTAAAGAGGTTCATCTATCTATATATACACAATGGTTCTGATAGTTATCTGGCTTGGGAAATGGCTGGAGGGACCTTGGCCACAGTCCCCTTTCCCAAGGGAATATGCAAACTGGATGGAGAGGTGACTGCCTTCAAGTTACATTTTGCTAGAAACGGTTTATACACTTCATATAAGGAATTGACACAGTATATCAAAGATACAAGTTATACAAAATAATCACATGGACACGTTTTATTAAAGGGTTTAGAAGTGATAGTTTGTAGGGTACAGCTGCTGCTAGGTCCATTCCTGAATCTTTAATGCTTAAGAATTTTGCAGTTCTGGACCTCTGTAAAAGGTTTTTAATAAAAGGGGAAAATCTTGTGTTTGCTTGCAATCTCTTGATAAACTACAACTCTTGGGGGGAGGGTCGATAACACCTCTACTAGCAAGATATGAGCACTGCCTGTATTAACACAAAGCAAGAACTAAAATTGAAGTTACTGTAATGTTTTCTGTTACATCTGACCTTTCCTCTAAAGAGCTCAGTGGTGTATCTACATTTGCCCTTCCTTCCTTGCACTCTTTGCCAGTTGTTTTCACAACCATTATATTCCAATTCATGTTGTCATGTCTGTTAAGCTGAGAGAGAGTGACTGAGTGATGTCTGTTGTGGCTTTCATATCAATGAGGAGGTGAATCTGTTCTGGATTCAAACTTTAAAAGAGTTTTCCAGGGTGTTGAGGATGTGTTCTTTAAACTTCAGACTACAAGCCAAAGCAGATTAACTTGTTTGATCAAAAATGTGTTCTTTAAACTTCAGACTACAAGCCAGAGCAGATTAACCCTAGGTTTGTTTGATCCAAAAAATGATTCAAAACTCATTTCAGATGTAGAGGGTGCTGGTGGTTCAATTCCAAAGTTAATTCTGATTTTCACAGAAAAAAATGTTCAAAACTTTTGGAAACTTCTGAGACTTCCAAATCCTTCCTTAATGGTTTGAAAGTGTTATTTCCTGTTTCATTGGGTGGTCTTTACTTTGAAAGTAGTTGTTTTACTCCAGAAGTGGGAGGGAGGAAAGGGAGGAAATTCATCCACTCTGGTTTAAAATGGCTTCCCAGGCTTGAGACAGAAGTGGGGGGAGAGGAAAGGGAGGAAATTCATCCACTCTGGTTTAAAACGGCTTCTCTGGCTTGAGCCGAGGCCAGGGACCAGAAGCGGGGGAAAGCTGAATCTGGATTGTTGTAGATTTTTTCGGGGTATATGGCCATGTTCTAGAGGAGATAATGCCTCTAGAACATGGCCATATAGCCCCAAAAAACCTACAACAACCCAGTGATTCCAGCCATGAAAGACTTCTACAATACAAAAGCTGAAACATTTTGGAGTCACTTACTGCTTCGTAACAGAAATGGCAAAAAAAGCTTTGGAAGGGCAAAGGTACTTCCGGTTTCCTTAAAAACTTCAAAATCGCTTCAAAAAGCAAACCTTTCAGAATTTATTCTGAATTAAGAAGATTCCAACCAAACCTAACCATGCCTATTAACTACCCCAATCTCATAGAAACCACCATGTGCTACTGAGTCAAGGTCACTCAGTGAGTTTCATCACCAAGTAGGGATCTGAACTCAGACCATCACATTCTTAGCCCCATAACAAATATGAAACCATGGCCATCATCTTCCAGGGGCTGTGTAAAAATCCCTGGTTTCACTAGAAGGAGTCCTTAGAATCCCATGCCAAGTAATTGCATGCAATGTTAGAAAAACAGATTTCTGGAGGAGTATTTGCAAGTGCCCTTTGAAGAAAATGAAGAGAGGAGAAACTCTAGGTGTTAAAGCACAGTTTGGTTTAAGAGAGAGACAAGTTTCACAGCAGCATTTGAAAAATCTATGACAGAAAAACCTCAGTTTATAGAGTGCCCTGAAACTGACAAAAACGCTTTAATGTTTGTCGAGAACGAGCTCAACTAAAAGCAACTGGCAAGTGTTATGTGATGAAGCTGAAAACATGGCTAGAGATCTTGAAATTGCCATTCCCAGCCTGGCAGTATCAAAAAATCACTATGACATTGTTATAACCTGTGGATCACAAAGAACAAAAGAATATATCCAACAAGCTGGCACAGTGGGGTAGTCATCTCTACAGGCTATTCCTAAGAGCAGTCAAAAATACATAAAAATTGATTTCTGCTGCCTTGTGTTAGATAGAATTCTTGTTGAACTCAACAGATTGTTCACCTCTAACACTCATTTGCTCTTCAGACCTCACAGGGGTCTTGAGGAAAAATGGGAAAGGAGGAGGGAGAGAGAATGAGAGGCCGATACATCTTCCAAGATCAAACTGGAGATGACTATCAGTATCTTGTTTACAAATATAAACCCTCCAAAATGCCTCCAAGCCCTGCCACTTAATGCTAGATAAAATTTACGGCACATTGCTGTATATGTTTACTTACAGATATTAAACGAGGCTTACTTCCAGCATTCTGTTTGGAACTGTAGCCACAATTCAAAAGTGGTAGCACTCCAAAGACAGGCAGCGTAGTGTAGTAGTTTGAGCATCGGGCCAGGGTTCAAAGTCTCCTCTCAGCCATCAAAGCCTACTGGGTGGCCTTGGACAAGTCACACTTTCTCAGCCACAGAGGAAGGTGAAAGCCAAAAAAATCCTCTTAACAAACCTTAACAAGAAAACCCTATAATAGGTTCATCTTAGAGTCATCGTAAGTCAGAAATGACTTGAAGACAAAAACACACACACAACAACAACAACAACAACAAACACAGCACACCAAAATCTCTAGAGAATGATTAGACCAGTGGTTCCTAACCTGTGATCCATGGACCACCAGTGGTTCACAAGAACTAAAATATAATCTGCAGCCTCATCGTTACTGGTCTCGTGAAACCCTCTTATAGTGCCAAGCCTTATGAAATATGGTTTTCTGTGGATGAGCGGATGGCGACTACTGGATGGCATTGTTCTGTATCAGAAACTAGACCTGATATGATCTATCGAATGGAATTTTCTGAATCAGCACCCCAAATAACCAAACCTAAAGTTGACCAAAAAGTTGATTCATAACACTTTTGGTACTAATGTTGGAGAGTGGTCCCTGGTCAAAGTGGTCCCTGGTCAAGTGGTCCCTGATCAAAAAAGGTTGGGAACCACTGGATTAGACCATCCAGTCTGACTTCAAATTATTCTGTGCCTCATGTGCAGTGATGAATGTGGGGAACCTGTATTGCAGCTTCCATAGTCAAGCCCTCAGGGAGAATCTAAAAACTCAGGCAGCTGTGTTGCTCCATATGAACAACCAGGTACTATACATTTTCATCATCAGCAGGAGCAAGCCTTTTGTAAATCTAACAGCTCTTGACATTTCTTGACCAAGTCACACCAAAATTATTTATTTATTTATTTATTTATTTATTTATTATTTGAAGTATTTATATTCCATCCTTCTCACCCCGTAGGGGACTCAGGGTGGATTACAATGTACGTATACATGGTAAACATTTAATGCCATAGCCACACAATATATATAGACAGACACACAGAGGCTATTTAATATTCCAGCTTTTTCATCAGGGTATTCTGGCCACCAGGAGAGCTGTCGCTTCACCGTCCATTTGTGACACTGATGAAGTACTTCCTCATTCTTTGCATGCTTGCTGGAGATTTTTATGGTGTCATAAATTAGCATAAGCGGTACCTAAATTTCCTACTTGACAGATGCAACTGTCTTTCGGGCTGCAAAAGTCAACAGCAACCTACACAAATTGGTCAGAAGCTCACTCCGACCCGGGCTGGCTTCGAACTCATGACCTTTTGGTCAGTAGTGATCTTAATGCAGCTGACTCCCAGCCAGCTGTGCCACAGTCCTGGTGCTTTGCCTTTGATCAGGGGTAGCACACAACTATGTGTCACTCTGGAGAAATTCATTCTACCCTCCTAAACTACCGGTAACTATAGTTAAACTCAGGGACCACTTTGAATGGATAGCAGATTATATACAGTAAATAAATAAATAAATACATAATATATTAAGAGAGCACTGTGAACCCAAACATCAATAGATCTGGACCAAACTTGACACACATACCTCATATGCCAAAATCTGATTACTGGGGGGGGGGGGGGGGTTAGGGGAAACTGACCTTCCTTTCTGGAAGTTGTAGTTCACCCACAACCAGTGAAACTGTGACCTTCACCAAAAATGTACCCAAACCAAACATGGCACACAGAACCCTCTTGACTAACTCAACCTACTAGAGAGGTTTGAGGGGACTGACTTACCATAGAGGGAGTTGTAGTTTTCCCTACAGCCAGTGAGCAGACAGAACCCCACCCATGATGCATCCAGAGCAAACTTGCCAGATATAACTAACTTTAACTACTAATGGAGTTTCTCTGTGTTAACCTGGCATGATGTGAGTTATAGTTCATCCACAACCTTATGCATTGTGATCAATTTTTAAAAAGGACTTTTTCAAATAACCTGAGCAACGCCGAGTACCCAAGCTAGTAATAAATAAATGTGAAAAGGCCAGCTTGGGAATAGCAAGGGGGGAAGAAGTTGAATTCTCCTCCTGACACCACTTTATATGGCAGCACAGAAGTGGAAGGAGCACATTGCGCCGATATAGGTGATGTGAGCATGGCAGGATTGGGAGCTATTGATAGGTTTTACTTGTTAATAGCTAGGAACAGGGGAATCCTGGGGAGAAGGCAGACCAGTAGTGGATACACATAGATGGGATGAGTCATCCCCAAAGATAACAGTACAGATGAATTACCATATTGCATGCCTTGTGTGATAAAGTCCTAAGGGTCCTATCACGCAACACTATTAGAGTGCTACATACCACTGTAATTGCCATGGTAACATTTTGTGAAATTCTGTGGTTTGCCATTTTGACCAAGAATTCAAAATGCCCCCCCCCCAAGCTACAAATCCCAAGTTTCCATACTATGTTGCCGTGATAGGTAGTAGAATACATGGCTAGAACAATGCTAGAAGTATGATAGGGCCTGTTGCTGTCCCAAACATCAGGAATAAAAACTTGTCCTATTCTTTTTATTTATGTTTACTTATGCCACCAATCTGTATGCAGCGCAACAGCTTATCCAAAGATAAACAGCCAGCATCCTGCTTTCTATGTGTTTTAGGCTTCTTGTTACTGGGAGAGCTATCAACCGTGTCAAGCAAGGGGCATCCATTTTAATTACTGAGAGAGGCTTTCCTATCCATTATTTACTATCTGCAGAAAACAATAAAATCTCTTATCAAAATGGAGGCAAAGTCAAGAAGTATTTTTCACTCATCTCATTAGCACAAATCGCAGAGGAAAAATAACTACCAACAGATCCATGCCCACAAAACCAGAGTAGCCAATGTGTTGTGAATGACACAGATCCAAACAGGGACAGCTGGTGGCTTCCATGCGGTGGGGGAATTTAGGTTTTGGTCTGACTGTTATTGAGAAATCAGAATACACACACACACAATGATAAACAATATATGAATTATGAGACTTAGCTTCATTGGAAAATACAACCAGCCAGGTGGTCATTTCTAATTACCCTAACACATAAATTTCTATTAAATTTCTTGGAAATTCCCAGGAACATGAACTCACCTCAACCTTTCCTCATCCTCACCCAAAGAAAATCACCATAATCTCCACACAATTAATTAATAATAATAATAATAATAATAATGCTGCCATCAAATGTCATCAGAGCCAGAATTGAAAACTCGACAACAGATCCCAAATGTAGACTCTGCAAGAAAGCAGATGAAACAATAGATCACAGCTGCTGCAAGAGGATCGCGCAGACAGACTACAAGCAGAGGCATAACACCATTGCTCAGATGATTCATTGGAACTTGTGCCACAAATACCATCTGCCTGCGACAAAGAACTGGTGGGATCACAAGTCAGAAAAAGTTACAGAAAATGAACATGTCAAACACCTCTGGGACTTCCGAATTCAGACAGAGTTTTGGAGCACAATACTCCTGACCTCACAATCGTGTTAAAAAACAAAGTATGGATTGTCTATGTTGCAATCCCAGGTGACAGCAGGATTGAAGAGAAACAACTGGAAAAGCTGACACAATATGAGGATTTAAAGACCGAACTGCAAAGGCTCTGGCACAAGCCAGTAAAGGTGGTCCCAGTGATGACTGGCACACTGGATGCAATGCCTAAAGACCTTGGCCTGCATTTAAACACAATAGTGCTGGCAAAATTGCCAGCTGCAGAAGGCCACCTTACTGGGATCTGCACGCATTATTTGACAATACATCACACAGTCCTAGACACTTGGGAACTGTCTGACATGTGATCTAATACAACAGCCAGCAGAGTGATTGTGTCTGCTGTGGACTTATCTTGTTGTATTTCTAATGATGATGATGTCGCTCCAAGCAGTCATGCCAGCCACATGACCTTGGAGGTGTCTATGGACAACACCAGCTCTTCGGCTTAGAAATGGAGATGAGCACCATCCCCCACAGTCAGAGGAAAGCCTTTACCTTTATTAATAATAACAAATTTATTGTTACCTCTCCCTGCAGCTCGAGACAGGATACATTATCATTCAAACAAGAGATAAAATACTATTAAAAGACATACTACAAGATACACAGAGTTAAAATGCAAGTTAAAATCTATTGATGAAATGCAGATTGATATTCACAACTTAGAACTGGCTGGGTATGCCTTCCGGATGAGATAGGTCTTCTGGTGTATTTTAAATTCCGACAGCTGATTTAGCTGCCAAAGCTCTTCCAACAGGTTGTTCCAAGTGATGCTCACCAGTCAGGTTCTGGCTGGTTGGAGTAGCTCCTCCCCAGAGGACCTAAGTGTCTGGGTGGATTGTATGAGAGAAGGCGATCCTGCAGGTAACCTGGATCCAAACTGTGTAGGACTTTAAAGATCAAAACTGACACCTTGTACTTGTAAATTACAGCCAGTGGAGTGACTTTAATATGGATGAAATATGCTCACTCCTGGATATGCCTGTAACCAATCTGTCCGCCATATTTTGAACCAAGTAGAGTTTCTGAATGGTAGCCCAATGTAAAGCACATTGCAGAAATCCAACCTTGAGGATGTTAGTATGTGCACAACCATCTTTAGGTCCTCCAAATCTAGGAAGGGGCACAGCTGGCATATCAGCTGAAGTTGGCAGTAAGCACTCCTGATGGTCACATCTACTTGGGCTGATATTTGGAAAGACAGATCCAGGAGCACTCCCAAGCCGCGGACACAGTCTTTCAGGGGGAGCATAACCCCATCCAAAACTGGTTGACACACCTCCATCCCGAGATTAGCAGCTCTGTTTTGTATGGATTCACTTTCAATTTGTTTTTCAACCAGCCCATTACCTCCTCCAGACATTCATTCAGAGGAGACACGCTGTCCTTAGCTGAAGCTGTTTTGAAGGCATGGAGAAATATATTTGGGTGTCATCAGCTCAATTATGGTCCTGAAAGAGTGCTCTGTGGATACTATTGGCTGCCAAAAAGTTTTTAAAAATATGCCCAAAAGTGAAACAAGTCTGAAATATCAAAACTGCTAAACTAAAGCTATTGTGTTTTGGATATAACACAACACAACATGACTGATGTGGAGGGAGGGAAATGATGTTCAATAAAGTGTATAGACATAAGAAAAGAGGAAGGTTGCATTACAAATGGATTGATTCAAGCAAGGAAGCCACAGCTCTGAGTTGCAAGATCTGTTGATGACCTGGCCTCATGAAGATCTCTTGATCATAGGGTTACCACAAGCAGAAGTCTATATGTTAGCATGTGAAGGGATCTTGTAGTTGAGCACCTTAGAGACTTATTGAGAGAACAAAGTTGGCAGCAGGAGATTTCGTAGACTTTCCAAAACTTATGCTGCCATCTTTGTTCTCTCAGTTAGTCTCTAAGGTGCTCCAAGATTCCTTTGCATAAAAGCATTAGCCAAAGGGGACAGAGGGCCGTGTACCAGTTTCTCCCACCATGCCGTGAAGATTTATTTGGTATTGTGGATAAATCACAAGGTCAATGCTAGAAATGAGCATAGGCGACACATATCCACAAACATTTTTTAAGAACACAAGCGTGAGATAGAAAACGCATGACTGTTTAGCAAATGAATAACAAATGTAATGCAATTCATATGAATAAATGATGACATGAATGAAGAGCTCTGTAATGAAAATGAATGGGATGATGAAATAAAAAATAGTCTTTTTTGCTTGCTCTCACTTCCCATTGCTGCAGATCAGAGCTACTGTGTCATCTAGAAGGGATCAAGACATTCACTTTGCAGCTTGTGGGCTTTAGTGTGATTGATTTAAAAGAAAAACCCATTGATCTGTAACCCCCTGCAGTAGATGACAAGGCTTCAATATGACTGAAATGAACTCATGAATTGTTAGAATTCAGTGGAAATGTGAGGATTGTTGTGGTCAAGCAGGTTTCAGTCAGGTCCAATGCAGAAGACACAATAGCATTGCACACAGGCAAGAGGAAAATGAACAGAAAAAACTTTACTCTTATCAGCAGAGTTAAAACATAAACTTGCAGTGTTGCAAACAAAACAAGCAGTGCAACAAACTTACATAGTCCTTGTAAGCAATACAGAATAAGGCTTCTCCAACTTCCTCCTCCAAATGAGAGAGCAGTACAAATGGTTGAGCAAAAATGCCTGAGCAAAGGCTCCTTACAGCAAAAGCTGAACTGTATTCTAAAATCCATACAGTTATACCTCACCGGGTGTGGTCCAAACTTACTAACTGACCTGCATTAGCAGCTGCACATAATAATCAACAGTATAAGGTTTTCTTTAACACACACACATACTTGATCCTGTTATGACTTACCTTAACAAGGATTACATCTTTTTTTAAAAAAATTTACCAGTTCTCCAGTGTTACTGCATCTGCATTCAAACAAGAATTACATAAATAAGATAACCAACTGCATATACAGTATATATATACACACACACATACATATACATATTTCCCTGTCCACCATCAGCAAAATCAGAAGACCAGCTAAAACTTATAATACATAGAGCCAAGATGGAAATCAGACAGCCCTCCAGATGTTGTTAAACTGTGATTCTCATCAGCCTCAAGCAAGCCAGTATCAACATTTATTTATTTATCATGTCAGAAGCAAATTGGGGTTACAGTTATAATGTATTTCGAAACACAAAGTTTAAAAACTTGGCATTATATTAAATGTCCTTTGACCAATAGTTGGCCACTTGGAGTGCCTCTGGTGTTGCTATAAGAAGGTCTTCCATTGTGCATGTGGCAGGACTCAGGCTGCATTGCAATAGGTGGTCTGTGGTTTGCTCTTCTCCACACGCGCACATCATGGACTCCACTTAGTGACCCCATTTCTTAAGGTTGGCTCTGCATCTCGTGGTGCCAGAGCTCAGCCTGTTCAGTGCTTTCCAGGTTGCCCAATCTTCTATGTGCCCAGGAGGGAGTCTCTCATCTGGTATCAGCCACTGGTTGAGTTTCAGGGTTTTTGCCTGCCACCTTTGGACTCTCGCTTGCTGAGATGTTCCTGCGAGTATCTCTGTAGATCTTAGGAAGCTGTATCTTGATTTAAGGTATTGGCTTGCTGACTGATATTCAAACAGTGGATGGGCTGGAGATGTCACTCCCTTGGTCCCTTCATTATAGGCTGCAACTTCCTAACAGATGTCAGGTGGTGCAATACCAGCTAAGTGTCTGGATCGTCTGGAGGGGCCCTGCTCTCGGTCCCGCCGGCCTCACAAGCGTGGCTGGTGGGGACGAGGGACAGGGCCATCTCGGTAGTGACCCCGCGACTCTGGAACTCTCTCCCGCCAGAGGTTAGAACCGCCCCAACAATCCTGAAGTCGTGGTTATGGAGACAGGCTTTCGAAGAATGAGACAATGATCTGGATGGAAGACGGTGTATATTCGATTTTAGTATGACGATTGACCACTGTAGTTTTAAATATATGTGCTTTTTTCATGTTTTATTGTAATGTGTATTTTGATATTTTACCGATTGTATGTGTTTTTATGGTTGGAAACCAGGCTGAGTCCCTCTTATGAGGTGAGAAGCTCGGTATATAAAACTTTGAAATAAATAAATAATAAATAAACAGTATAATTTCTCCAGTGGTGTTGGGCGTAGACAGCCTGTGATAATGCAGCATAGCTCATTAAGAGCCACATCCACTCTTTTAGCATGGTGAGATGTGTTCCACACTGGGCATTCATACTCAGCAGCAGAGTACCAAAGGGCAAGGGCCGATGTCTTCACTGTGTCTGGTTGTGATCCCCAGGATGTGCCAGTCAGCTTTCGTGTGATATTATTTCCAGCTCCCACTTTTTGCTTGATATTCAATGGGAAAAGGATACTGGTTGTTTCAACAGAATATCTTGCAAGGTATTTTATCTATTTGTGTGTTGCATTTCTCCATCAATGAGCTCCAAATGACATAATCTGATCTCTTGTTCTTCACTTTATGGTCATACTGTTTGAGGCCTCCTTCAATACCAATCTAGGAAGAGAGATTGGGCTTAGATGATGATGAAACCAATGTCATCCACTGAGTTTCATGGCTTGTTGGGGGCTTGAAACTGGATCTACAAAGTCTGATTCTTACATCTAAACACGACAGAGCACTGGCTTTTCCCAATAGACACTGCAGTAGCCTCGCAGCCCAATCCTGCACAGCTTGATTTGGAAACATATCCCACCGAGTTCAGTGACGTTTACGCCCAAATAAGCATGCACAGGATTACATCCCTAATCCTATAAATCTTTTATTAACGCTTGGTATTATACTAATTAAAACTGCCTTCGGTATGTATTATTAATTTTTGCAGCACTTCATGCTAGGGCGGCATTTTTTAGCTGGCTTTGCAGAATTTAGCACAGTAAATAAGAAAAAACTCATTTCCAAGCAATTAGGCTTGCAGAAAAATCATTCTCCTAATGGAGGGCATGATGATTGCAGATTTTACCTAAGGAAACGGGCTTTTTGTTAAATGATAACTCCTCGTGCTAAGTAAACAGATTGGTGTAGTAATGTCCTAAGCAATACTTAAATGTAACTGTTTAATAAATTGGTAAATTACTCATTTCATCTTAGAACAAAATGGTAATCCTGCAGTAATAACCTAGTATATATTCTGTAAATATGAAGCATCATCACTTTAGCTCGGAAGAAATCACGCGAGCAATATGTCAGCATTGATCTAAAACTGTAGCATTTTATCTCAAGTTTATTACCCATTTTTGAGAATCGCTGAGATTCTCAGAGCATAATGGCAATAAAAGAAGAATTTAAAAAGCGCTTAAATGTGCATAAGTTAATCAGAGGTATCCTCGGGGGGAAAAGGAAATTTGGTAAAACATGAATTATCAGCATCATTTAAACTTACTTTGGACGCTAGAGATAATAAATGGCACCATAATTTAGAAATAGCTTTTAACATCAATGACTGTAAGTAGCACTTTGCCGTTCATAAGAATTGCAAAGCAATGGTGCTGCAGCCAATTTTATTAGCCATTTTTTTCTTTATAAAAGCATTCAAACCATTTTCCAAACTGAGCAGACAGGAACAAGAGTTACGCGGTTAATATGCAAAATGCATTTGTTAGGGGAGGGGCCCTTTCACATCCCTCCAAGAGTGGGCAATAAATCCACCCAAAGATATGGTCTGCAGGCAATTGAATGATCATTTAGGAAGAATAACGCTCTTTTAGGGTTTACATATTGGGGGGAAAGTAGATGGGGTGCCATAAAATCCAAGGACAGGGAGAAAGTGGAAGAGAGATCAAGTTAGTTAACCATCCATTTCCGATTTCACACTCAATGTCTTGGGATTTCTGAGCAAATGAAGTGGAGCAGTCTGTTTCAAGAGGTTGAGTTACATTTTTCCAATCCTAAACTTCTTCTCATCAACCAAGGCCCCATCTACAGTTTGCATTATATGGTCAGTGTAGTAAAGATAAAGGTTTCCCCTTAACATTAAGTCTATTCGTTTCTGATTCTGGGGTTGGTGCTCATCTCCCTTTCTAAGCCGAAGAGCCGGTGTTGTCCATAGACGTCTCCAGAGTCATGTGGTCAGCATGACTGCATGGAGTGCCATTACCTTCCTGCCCCCAGTGGCGCAGTGGGTTGAACCCCTGTGCCGGCAGGACTGAAGACCGACAGGTCACAGGTTCGAATCTGGGGAGAGGCGGATGAGCTCCCTCTATCAACTCCAACTCCTCATGCGGGGACATGAGAGAAACCTCCCACAAGGATGATAAAAACATCAAATCCTCCGGGCATGAGAGAAGCCACCCACAGAATGATAACACATCCGGGCTGCCCCTGGGCAACGTCTTTGCAGATGGTCAATTCTCTCACACCAGAAGTGACTTGCAGTTTCTCAAGTCGCTCCTGACACGACAAAAAAAAAACCTTCCTGCCAGAGCAGTATCTATTGATCTACTCACACTTGCATGTTTTCAAACTGATCATTTTCAAAAAATGATCAAGGGTCTGGAGAACAAACCCTATGAGGAGCAGCTTAAGGAGCTGGGCATGTTTAGCCTGAAGAAGAGAAGGCTGAGAGGAGATATGATAGCCATGTATAAATATGTGAGAGGAAGCCACAGGGAGGAGGGAGCAAGCTTGTTTTCTGCTTCCCTGGAGAATTGGACGCGGAACAATGGCTTCAAACTACAAGAGGAGATTCCATCTGAACATGAGGAAGAACTTCCTGACTGTGAGAGCCGTTCAGCAGTGGAACTCTCTGCCCCAGAGTGTGGTGGAGGCTCCTTCTTTGGAAGCTTTTAAACAGGGGCTGGATGGCCATCTGTCAGGGGTGATTTGAATGCAATATTCCTGCTTCTTGGCACTGGGTTCTTGGAGACTAGTACGCGAAACAATGGCTTCAAACTACAAGAGAGGAGATTCCATCTGAACATGAGGAAGAACTTCCTGACTGTGAGAGCCGTTCAGCAGTGGAACTCTCTGCCCCGGAGTGTGGTGGAGGCTCCTTCTTTGGAAGCTTTTAAACAGAGGCTGGATGGCCATCTATCAGGGATGATTTGAATGCAATATTCCTGCTTCTTGGCAGGGGGTTGGACTGGATGGCCCATGAGGTCTCTTCCAACTCTTTGATTCTTTGATTCTATGATTCTATTTCTATGCTAGGTTGGCAGAAGCTGAGCCTAATAGCGGAAGCTCACCCCGTTCCCCGGATTCGAACCACCAACCTTTCAGTCAGCAAGTTGAACAGGTCTGCGGTTTAACCTGCTCTGCCACTGGCGGCTGCATTGAACTGCATTATTTGAGTCTGCACTGACACTATAATGCAGTTTCAAACTGCATTATATAGCTGTGTAGATGGGGTCCAGAAAAAGCCTACCTCTGGCATGGCACTGATGTTGCAATTTGCAAGAAACAAACACCTCAAGTGAATAAATCCAGCTTCACATCACCAGGTTGTGAAGAATGTCTTTTTTTCTGTGTTTTCAAAACCAAACCAGACTGACCAGCAGGACATCCTGCAGCGCATGTCGCTATAGTTTTTCAAGGAACATCTAATTGAGTCTCAACCAATTCAACATAGTTTGTGGCAGCCACAAACACAAAGTTTCTGGAGTAGAACAACTACTTTCAAAGTAAATTCTGCACAAACAGGAAATAACATGTTCAAACCAGAAACAGATTTTTTAAAAATTTGTTACATAGTGTAATAAAAAAAACAGGTTAATGACAAAATCTTGATTTCAAGCTAAATCAAACCCAGTGCCAGCTCCTGAGGAGTTGCAACCCCTTCATCCACAAATCGCCCTGCATGCCAAAGGTCTGTCTGAATAAAACCATTCTAGCCGGCCAAGGGAAGGGCATACAGAGAGGGAGCCAACCCATCTTCCCTCAGCGGGGAGTCCCAGGGTAGAACAGCAGCCACTGAGTGCTTTGCATGGCATTCATCTGTGAGCGGCATGTGTCTTCTCGGGGCATGAGGAGAGCACTGCACACACACCTGCTCAGCAGATGGCCAGGGCTGTCAGCTTGGATCAGTCCTGCCACCGGTACTAAGAAAGACGGCCACGCAGACCAACTGCTTTGAAGGTGTGCATGCTCGGGTCTGATCCAATGCACATCTTGGCATGCTTGGCCCAAGCTACTGGACATTGGCTGTTTCCCCAACACAAAATACTCTTTTGCATACAGGAGAAGCAATCTTATGGACATTATTTTTCCCACAGAATTGACATATTATTAATAGTGATGTTGTTATGATGTGAAGACAGTGGAAGCTGGGGGTATGTTCTGTTCTACCATTTCTTTCGTTGGACACTCTGATGCCTCTTCCCAATTTTACAATGTTTATCAGAAATATATAAATGAATTGATTTTGATTACATGATTTTTGTTCCTATCAATATCACTTCCTACTTGGTTCTATCACTAAAAAGATGGGGAAAATTTATTAAATTGCAAAATCATGTGGGACATCCTGCAGCACATTTTGCAATAGTTTTTCAACAAATATCTCATTGAGTCTCAACCAATACAACATAGTTTGTGGCAGCCACCAAAACAAAGTTTCTGGAGTATAAATACCACACAAGTAAACAGGAATAACACTTTCAAACCAGGAACAGAATTTTTTTCAACTTACATAGTGATATCTTCTGACTGACCGCTTCTCTCAGACTACAGCCAAGGCAGTTCTTTTCTGTGCAGAAACAATTTCTTGTAACTCTATAGAAACAATTTCTTGTAACTTTCTTCTAACTCTATAGAAAAGGAAACTATCCCCTTCTCTGAGTAAAGTGGCAAAAGATAAGAGTTCAGTCAATTGCAGGAAAACATGAAAGAACCTCAGCAGAATGATCATCAATTAATCCACAGATCAAATCAAAATGCATAATTTTGGCCCCATAACCTGTCATCAACATATACATGAGGTTGCCCTATACACAAGTATATACAATATATGGAATCATCAGGATTTCAATGTTACATAGTAGGGATGAGGAGCCAGGCTAGAGAAGGGCCAGATGCCTCCATTCAGAGTCCTCTGTGGACAGACCACACTGGGTCTGTGGCCAATACACTGACCTCAAGGCATAGCCATATCCTCTGATGTCACTGGGCTTCCTGGGGGTGCAGCTACACTGTAGAATCAATGCAGTGTGACACCACTTCAACTGCCATCACTGAATGCTATGGAATCCAGGGCTTAGGGAGGAGGGAGTAAGCTTGTTTTCTGCTGCCCCGGAGACTAGGACGTGGAACAATGGCTGCAAGCTACAGGAAAGGAGGTTCTACCTGACCATGAGAAAGAACTTCCTAACTCTGAGAGCTGTTCAGCAGTGGAACTCTCTACCCCGGAATGTGGTGGAAGCACTCTGTGGGCACTTCCAGACAGAATTGAAACCTGCTTTGGCGTGCGTTTTAAAAAAACTGCTTTTGCGTGGGATGAGTTCCCACAAGCCCCCCCAAAACCCAGGCTTTCCTGTGGAGGGTGGCTACATCCTGATAATGATTGGGATGTCATGCAGCCATTCTGAAGCCCCCCCCCCAAAAAAGGTTTTTAAAAAACTTTCCTGGCCTCCATTATGTTCCTCCTCACACCCTTCTGGCATGAGGAAATTACATGCCAGGAGATGGGGAAGTGGGGGGGGGCAGGGAGGAGGAAAATCCCCCCCAATCCCCTGACATGACATTTTCTCACACCAGGAGAGTTTTTTTAAAAAACATTTTAGGGGTTATTTTGGGGTTTGCGGGGAGGGAGTGGGTTCCCTCTAAGTTTTTCAAACTCCTGGAACCCAAAAAACCAAGATGGCTGTGTGGATTGGGCCGGGGAATTGTGTGACACGGTCCCCAGGCCCTATCCACACAGGGTCCACACCTGATAAGACCCAGCTTTCACCTAAGACCCGAGTCTTATCAGGTGTTTAATTAATTCAGTTTTACTGGAGGGGTTGTTTGGACGCCTTCGGTAAAACTGAGACAGGTCCCGGTTTTCAGCCTGTCTAGATGGGTCCTGTGGCAGAAAAAGCTAAAGAGCTTGTAAAACTCCCAGGATTTCACAGTATTGCATCATGGCAGTTTAAATGGGGTCAAACTGCATTATCTCTACAGTACAGATGCACCCCAGGTAAACCATCAGGCAGAGCTTTTGCACCAACTGCTTCAGTGAGGGAACAGACTTGCTCTTCCCAACTCAACAAATGTCGGTGTGAGAGTAAAGCCACCTAAGATGCATATGGGCTACAAATCTCCTTGTCATCCCCCAAAAAGCTCCAAATGAGTAGCTGCAGAGGAACATGTGGGTGAGGTCTGAACCCACGCAGCGGCACCATCCTAGTGGCTTCCTTCTAAAGTTTTTCTCCTTCCATATAAAAGCAAGAAGTGACTTTGTAAATGAACGAGGCTTCTTGCTTCAAACCCATATGCTGGTGGTAAGTATCTCTTCCTTGCAAGCCTGCCTTGTCTATTAATCCTTCAGGAATTCAGCTCACAGGAAGCCTGCCAAGCCCTGGCGCTTCCCACTACCTTTCTCCTCTTATGCACATGCACCGCTTAATGAAGCATCATCGGCTTCTTGCAACAATGACCCTGATGGACAGGGATACCAGCTGGAAAGCAGAGGGGTTGTCCTCAGGGTCTCTCCGGGGGCTGCCAAGTGCCAAACGTGCAATTAAATTGTCAGATTGTGCTATTCTCAGCCGGTGCACATGTCAGCTTGGCAGCCTCAGATCAGAACCAGAACAGCTTTGCTGACTACCTAGGGCAGCCTTCTCCAATCTAGCAGTCTCCAGATGTGTTGGACTAGGAGTCCCACCATCCCGAGACAGGATAGATGTTGTAGTCCAATCAACTAGGACAGCACCAGATTATGATTTAAGGAGGGGGACCAGATCAGTGTTTGGAAGCATTGCCTTTCAGCCTGTAGCTTCAAGACTGAAACATCTAACCTGCATGGTGAGTGATCATGCTAGGTGGAGGATTCTGGGAGTTATAGTCCAAAAAGTAGCATTTCCAAGCTCTGCATTAAAAGTTGCAATAGTATAACTGCAGTGTTAGATGCCTCAGGTCAATGGATCATTTTCCCTATGCAGAATGCAAACACAAAAAGTTCTTTTGGAGCTCTGACACTTTGTAGATGTCCTGTCTTTTTTCTTATTATTTGAACCAACTTACCTTGATGTAGTTAAAGAAGAAAAGTCCCTCTTTTCTTCTTTAACTACATGCTTTATATAACTCTTTCTTTCAGGTAACAGCCCATTGTTCTTAGATTTCTTTTTTTTTAGTATACAATGCAACACCCATATCTGTGGTAGATAAGCTTCTAGACCTCATGTGGATATGCCAAGCCAAGAATAATATGAAGCAGAGAGCGTTTGAGGACCGGGACAGCTGTAGGGATACCACGGTGCTTGTTTTTTAAAGCTATTGTCTTCCCAACCCTGCTATAAGCCTGCAAGACGTGGACCATCTAAAGACATCACATGCAACTCCTAGAACGATTCCATCAGTGTTGCCTCCGAAAAATCTGCAAGTGGACAAATGTCAGCATGCTGAACGAAGCAAAGACCACCAGCATTGAAGCAATGGATCTCCGCCATGAATTCCACTGGACCAGCCACGTTGACCAGATGCCCGACCACCGTCTCCCAAAGCAGTTGCTCTACTCCAAACTCAAGAATGGAAAATGGAATGTCAGTGGGCAGGAAAAGAGATTTAAAGATGGTCTCAAAGCCAACCTTAAAAACTCTGGCATAGACACTGAGAACTGGGAAGCCCTGGCCCTTGAGCGCTCCAGCTGGATGTCAGCTGTGATCAGCAGTGGTGTAAAATTTGAAGAGGCACGAATGGAAGGCGAAAGAGAGAAACGTGCCAAGAAGAAGGTGCGTCAAGCCAACCCCGACCAGGACCGCCTTCCACCTGGAAACCGATGTCCTCACTGCAGGAGAAGATGTAGGTCAAGAATAGGGCTCCACAGTCACCTACGGACCCACTGTCAGTACACTGATCTTGGAAGACTATCTTACTCGGACAATGAGGAATTGCCTAAGTGAGTAAGTAAGTACCAAAACCTATTAAAATGAATGATCCTGACCCAAGAATACTATAAAGTCATGCTGGAGAAGCTAGAAAATGCTTGGAGAGGACATGTCTTATCCGACATGGATAAATGAAACCGCTGTCACTGGTCCTGTAGATATCCTAAACACAGAGAAAGGCTGGATTTCATTTCCGTGACCCTCTTTGTTATTCTGTTCAGCGATTTGAATATTGGATAGGATTCTGGCAGTTCAAGATTAAAAATCTCACTCAGCCAGAGGAATCCCAGCAGGTGACCTTGGACAAGTCACACCAGCCTTACAGGGAGGCAATGGCAAACCTCCTCCGAATAGATACAGCCAAGAAAATCTCATTGCCATAAGCCAGAGCCAACCTGAAGTCAAAGAATTGTAACCCTGGAACTTGATCACTGCCATGAAGTTCACTGAGAAATCTTGAAACAGATAGTCAGGCAGCCACTGTATCTATTGGGCAGTCTTTCCTACCACTGCATTCCCAAAGGTTATGGGATTACAACGCCATTCAACCCCAATCAATAAGGGCAATCATTAGGGAAGATGGAAACCAATTAGTAGAAAAGACTGGATTTAACTAAAGTCCTCTGAAGTATAGAAAATTACTTTCTTTTTTAAAATGTGGTTCATTCCTGTCACTTTCTATTACAGGATGAGTATCCCTTACCTGTAAGTCTGAAGTCCAAAACACTGCAAAATCCACAATTGTCCACAGCAGTGGCTGAGCTAGTGACACCTCATTTTTAATGGTGCAATATACATAAAGCTTGTTTCATGAACATAATGATTAAAAATATTATATACAAAAATACCTTCAGGCTATCATTTCTATCTTCAGGCTATCATTTCTATCGAAAGGGATAAACAAAGTTTGGCTGTATGAGAGATTAAGAAGAATGGGAGTTTAACTCATTGACTCAAAATATGATTATTGCTATATTTCTCTCTCTCTCTCTCTCTCTCTCTCTCTGTGTGTGTGTGTGTGTGTGTGTGTGTGTGATGGGCCCCCTGGTGGGACAGCAGGTTAAACCACTGAGCTGCTGGACTTGCTGACTGAACGATTGGTAGTTCGGATCCGGGGAGTGGGGTAAGCTCCCGTTGTTAGCCCCAGCTTCTGTCAACCTAGCAGTTTGAAAATATGTAAATGTGAGTAGATCAGTAGGTACCACTTCTGTGGGAAGGTAATGGCACTCCATGCAATCATGCTGGCCACATGACCTTGGGGGTGTCTATGAACAATGTCAGCTCTTTGGCTTACAAATGGAGATGAACACCACCCGCCAGAGTCAAACACAACTAGATTTAATGTCAGGGGAAACCTTTACCTATATATATCAGACTATATATATATATATATATATATATATATATATATATATATGACACCACAGATTAACTCCTCATATAAGAAATATTGGTTAATAGAGGACTAGTACCCGATAAGCAAATTTGGATTCTTTGTATAGAAATATATAACGTTTGTGTAGAGGAAATAATGATAATGATATTTTGTACACATAAATACTATCCAACTAACAAACCAATTAATCCAATTGATTTTTAAGATTAAGTTTGACAGTAAACAAAACTGAACAAGAGAGTGATGAGAAATAATTTAACAGGAACAATCAAGAAGAACTTTTAAGAAGAAAAGGAGAAGAAGACAGAAAACACAAGAAGAAGGTTTAAGAAGATAAGACTGTTAGGTTTAAAAGACGATTCCTCTCATTGATATAGAAGATATATCAAACCTGCAAAATGTTAGTATCACAAGTAATGAGTGTTTGGGTAATAGAAACCAAGAATAACACAATAAAATGTTATATAATGTTTTTCCCCTTGCCCTCTATGCCGTTTTCATCTCCCTTGTCAATTTACTAGATATTTGTTAAGATTTAATTTACAAACACAAGTACCCTACCCATTCCGTTTTCCCTACCATACCCTCTGGAAAAATATTTGGAAATGACTAATAAAAAAATGACACACAAAAAGTACCTTCAGCCTATGTATATAAAGCCTATATGAAACGGAAATGAATGTTATGCTTAGACTTGGGTCACATCTCTACAATATCCCATTATGTATGTGCAAGTATTGATTTTTAAAAAAACCTGAAAGACTGAACACTTCTGGTCCCAAGTCGTTTAGATATGGTATACTCAAGTTGTTACTGGCAGCGCATAGGGTGCAGACCCAAAATTAAAAAGAGCATCAGGCCTGGCCTTGTCTTACTCAACTGCTGAGTATGCCTGCCTTCCTGCCTTGTTTAGCACAAGTCTACCCACGCGAACCAGGTGAACATAGCATTGAATGAAACATACAGAATAATCACAGGATGTCTCAAACCTCCACCTGTTGATAGACTCTACAAGCTAGCTGGCATTGCCCACTCCACCCCCCTCGGTGTGCGATGGGAAGTTGCTGCCAACTGTGAGAGAAATAAGATTGAACACTGTGAAAGCCACCCACTGCATGGCTATCAGCCTCCTCCCAGTAGACTCAAATCAAGGAAAAGCTTCATGAGAACCACCACTCCTCTTAATGTTCCCCACCAACAGCAAGAGTATCCCTCTTGGCAGCTAAACAGGAAATCAGATTGGATCCCCCCCCCCCCCAGCGAGGGTCTTCCTCCAGAGGTAAACCAAGAATGGGCAACTTGGAAGTCCCCGAAACATTAATCTATTGTCATTAAAACAATAGATTAAACATGCCAGTTAAAACCAAATCCAAGTCTGGGTTAATTCAATGTTGCAGGTAACCTAAGTCTTCTTTCCAGTTGCCGCTGTCCACTAATCGAACGCCTGGTCCCAAAGCCAAGTCTTCAATTTTCTTCTAAAGGACAAGAGGGAGGTGGCCAACCTGATGTCCCTGGGGAGAGAACCTGATGCCACTGCCGAGAAGGCCCTGTCTCTCGTTCCCACCAACCGCGTTTGCAATGGTGGTGGGATCGAGAGCAGGGCCTCTCTTGAAGATCTTAAACTTCGTGATGGTTTGTAACAGGAGATACTTTCAGACAGTTAGTCTGGGCCAGAACCATTTAGGGCTTTAAAGATTAAAACCAGCACTTTGAATTGTGCTTGGAAGCTGATCGGCAGCCAGTGGAGCTGCCATAACAGAGGGGTTGTATGCTCCCTGTCAGGCCCATAGCCAGGATTTCGATTCGAGGGGGAGGGGCTAAGTTTGTTTCAGGAGGAGCTGAGTCTGAGTGAAAGAGGGTCTATCCTAGCAAACCTTTTGTATCATTACCCCAATACCCCCATGCATATGGGATATATTGAGCATGGTGATCAGATCATGATATGAATAAACATAACAGTTTAAATAATGCACCAGTAAGGCCTTTTCGCAACCACCATGAGAATTTGGGGGGGGGGGATGAAGCCCCTCAAGCCCCCCCCCCCCCCCCCCCCCCCCCCCCCCCCCCCCCCCGTAGTTGCTCCCTGTACACCGCTCTGGTGAGCAACCTGGCTGCCAACCGTTGGACTAGTTTAAGCTTCCAGGCAGTCTTCAAAGGCAGTCCCACATAAAGTGCCTTGTAGTAGTCTATTCGGGATGTAACAAGAGCATAGACCACCGTCGCCATAAATAACTCAAGTTGCAGTTAGACACTGACTCGTTCTTACTTTTGACAGTTTTTCAAAAAGTAATAGTTTCTTCCAATGACGTAGAAGTTGAAATATTCATGTTCAAACACTTCTAGAAATGCTCTTTTAAATATTACTATTTAAATGTAAGTGGTAATTGATACCTGCTATACCAGTAAAATAACCTTGATCTTGCTTATTGCACTGCTTTTGGAATGTGTCTCTATTCTATGTATTGTCGAAGGCTTTCATGGCCGGACTCACTGGGTTGTTGTAGGCCATGTTCTAACAGACCTCACTACCTCAGAGGATGCTTGCCATAGATGCAGGCGAAACATCAGGAGAAAATGCCTCTAGAACATGGCCATATAGCCCGGAAAAACCTACAACAACCCAGTGTCTCTATTCTGTTCTTATTACCGAAACAAATGGCATGTTTATCGCTTGTAACTTCTGATTCTCAGGCTTTATTCTACACCTAACAATAACAACCACACAGAAGAATCAGAGCAGGCAGAGCAGAATGTTTCCATACGAAAGACCACATTACTTCCTGCCACTTCCCACCCTCCCTCTCAGCCTTGCCACCATATGTCTGATAAACTCTGAGCTCAGGTCCCTGTAGGATAATTTCACTAGAACAGCATTATATGGCCACTTTAAAAATAGAATGGTCTCTCAGCCCCCGCCTCAATCCAAATAAAAGGCCGAAGGGCTCTTTAATTATTAACAGTTTGCTTTGCTTTCCCACTTCAGAAGACAAGATCCTTAGAGAGGCAGAAAACACACCTTGGACTCAAGAGAGAGAAACCAACGGAAGGGACAATGATCCACAAGGCATGATTTAAATGGTTGGAGGGGGACATTCATAGATTTTAAAACCAACGAATGTATGTGACTTATTCTAGAGGGGTACCACACACATTAAATGAGTACAAAAACAACACCCTGAAGATACTAAATCCTATTTGTACTTGTACTTGCACTGGTTTGTACTTGGAAGGGAGACCACCAAATAATACTGTAACGATGCCACAAATTTGTGAAGAGTTTGTAAAGGAGCCACCACTTTGCAAGGGTTTATTAATTTGATAGTGTAGCTAATAGCTAGTGATATTGACTTGGTCTTTCTTTAATGTGTAGTGTGACTCAACTTTGAAAGGAATTGTAACAGAGACAGAGCTTTAGGAAAAACAGTAACAAGTTTATTGAAATGTAGAAGGAGTGTGATGGTTTCAATGTTTCTTACTCTTAGAGGCACATATCTTCAAAGGTTACATTTATAAGATTCCTTAAACAACTCTGAAAAGGACTCTTCCTTCCACTAAACTGGTTTCAAATTTATTTTTCTTCAAACAAGCTTATTCTTTCAAGTTACAAGCTTATTCTTTCTTTGTGATGTTTCTGTTGCAATAGAGATTCTTACTTCTTGGGAGGAGAGCAATGTCCAATCTCGATAAAATAGTAAAGAGTAGAGACATCAGACTGGCAACAAAGATCCGCCTAGTCAAAGCCATGGTATTCCCTGTAGTCACCTACGGATGTGAGAGCTGGACCTTAGGGAAGGCTGAGCGAAGGAAGATCGATGCTTTTGAGCTGTGGTGTTGGAGGAAAGTTCTGAGAGTGCCTTGGACTGCGAGAAGATCCAACCAGTCCATCCTCCAGGAAATAAAGCCCGACTGCTCACTGGAGGGAAAGATACTAGAGACAAAGTTGAAGTAGGTTCTTGTGGGTTTTTTTCGGGCTATAGAGCCATGTTCTAGAGGCATTTCTCCTGACGTTTCGCCTGCATCTATGGCAAGCATCTTCAGAGGTTTGAGGTACTTTGGCCACATCATGGTACAAAGTTGAAGTACTTTGGCCACATCATGAGGAGACAGGAAAGCCTAGAGAAGACAATTATGCTGGGGAAAGTGGAAGGCAAAAGGAAGAGGGGCCGACCAAGGGCAAGATGGATGGATGGCATCCTTGAAGTGACTGGACTGACCTTGAGGGAGCTGGGGGTGGTAACGGCCGACAGGGAGCTCTGGCGTGGGCTGGTCCATGAGGTCACGAAGAGTCGGAGACGACTGAACAAATGAACAACAACAACAAGAGATTCTCACTGGGTTTCTCTCATCCTTTCTCTCATACACTAACTATTAATATAAATAGGTCGACTTGACTTATTTAAACTACTCAGGCTAAAAGCCAAAACCTTCCTTATTCTTACTACTATAGAATCAGCCTTTCCCTGTAGTTTTAAACTACAGATTACTTCCCTGGTTCTCACTACACAACAGAACCAGCCACTCCTACAGTTCACAGGCTGTAGACTAACTTACTGGTTCTCAACACACACTAGAACCAGCCTCTCCTGTAGTTCACTGACTACAGACTAACTGTTTTAAAATGGCTGCCCTGCCAAGTGGCAGTTGGCTCCGCCCCTGTTTCCATGGTAACCCACCTCAACATGAGCTGAGCTGGCCACCATCCCCCCTAGTTATGCAACTTTAAATACTTACCCTTTAAAACATCTATCTATAATTATACATAACTGCAAGTTAAAAATTTACACTTCACCAAAAATACCAGGTGCTGTAGGCTACATTTCAGGCAAAATCACCTCTGAGTATTCCTTCCCAAGGAAATCCTATGAAATTTACTGAGTCACCATGAATCAACATGCAACTTGAAGACGCATGCATTTTGATGGCACTAACAGACAGTGCCATTTCAATGACAATGTCAGCCCCAGTTTCTGCAAACCTGGCAGTTCGAAAACATGCAAATGTGAGTAGATCAATAGGTATCACTCTGGTGGGAAGGTAACGGCGCTCCATGCAGTCATGCCAGCCACATCATCTTGAAGGAGTCTATGGACAACGCCAGCTCTTTGGCTTAGAAATGGAGATGAGCACCACACCCGAGAGTTAGACACGACTGGACTTCATGTCAGGGGAAAATCTTTACCTAACAGAGTGACCCCCCCATGCATTTTTGCTCATTTAATGAAGTAACACACCACACACCACTTTGAAAGGAGCCAGTGATGAAGCTTGTATCCTACTGATTTGCCATGGCCTCAGTAAAGTACAATCCCTCTTAAATTAACACAACAACCTCTAATAGAACTGACTCTTGCACTGGACAGAAAGAAGCTAAGGCTTCAGGTGGGAGCTGTTCAACAGTGGAACTCTCTGCTTTAGAGTGTGGTGGAGTCTCCTTCCTTGGAGGCTTTTAAACAGAGGCTGGATGGCCATCTGTTGGGGGTGTCTTGATTGGGCTTTTCCTGCTTGGTAGAATAGAATTGGATTGGATTGGCGGTCTCTTCCAACTCTACGATTCTAAGGAGTAACTTGCTATATCACATAGTAATTGCAAAAAAAGGGATGATAGTGTAATTTCTCTCAGTTGCCAAAATAATTCATTCTGACTTTGAGTACTATGCTTTGGATAGGATGTCATTTTTTCTTCTTCTCAGGCAGCAAAATATTTGGGCTGGCCCTTCCCTCAAGCTATCTACTTAATACCCTTTGGTTTGGTCAAATACGTGACTTCAGGCAATGAAGGAAACAATATTCTATATTAATGGACTGACTTTGAAGAGGGAAGAGCCTATGGTTTTTCAGCCCATTGGGGTTCCAAACGTGACAATGTTTTAACATTCTTTTAAAACATTTTTTTCAATAAGTTTTTTAAATTCAGTGCCAAAGAGAAGAGTGCCTTGGGGACCCATACTGGAGAAAAGGCATCATCATAGGCTATTCACTCATGGCCGAGTATGCTTGCCTTCCAAGTGTAGGGTCTGGTGGTGGGTCCGTAGGTAGCTGTAGAGACCTATTCTGGATCTGCATGTACTTTCACAGTGAGCACATCAACTTCCAGGTGGAAGGCAGTCCCAACGGGCGCCTTCCTCTTGACATGTTTCTCCCTTTTGCCCTCCATTCATGCCTCTTCAAATTCCATAGCATTTTTGGCAACAGCTGACCTCCAGTTAGAACTGGTTTTCCTAACTTTTCCATTGAGGAAAAGGTGGGATATAAATGTACAAGACTGGGGAAGATGGACCAACAATCTGACTGGATAAAACAGCTTCCTGTGATCCTGTTCTCTCCTCCCGGTATGTGTGTGTCAAGAGTAAAAGAGATCATTCTGAACTTTGCTCAATGGAAAGGCAGCAAATGTACAGTACAACCCCCTTAAATCAAGGATTTGATAGCAATAGTTTCATATACTCACACTCCAAATATATATGTCCCCCACTTCAGAAGTAGGGCTGGGCAGTTTTGTTCGTTAATTTCGTAATTCGTTATTAATTCGTTATTTTTTTTATAACGAAGCGCTATTGAACCATTCAGGAGCAACTAAAAAACGAAACGAATTTTTCCAATTTGTTTCGTAATTGTTTCGTAATTGTTTTGAAATTGTTTCGTTATTATTTTGTTATTATTTCCGTATGTCTGGTGCAAGTTTTATAGTCGTTGTTTTTTATCACACCAACAGTCAACCGAATCACCGTCGTTGTATTCGAATGAGGTGTGATATTTTAATCAGTATAAACAAAGAACATAGAGATCACAGATAGCTCCATAAAAAAAATAAATTATCACACCAACAGTCAACAACAGAGGGAGAGGGAAGCTTCAGAAGTTCCCCCTGTCCCATTTGGAGGGTTTTTTAGCGTATTGCGCAATTGCGTCCGCCATTAACGAATCGATTCGTTATTGTTTTGAAATTGTTTCGTAATTTCCGAAATTTCGTAAATATCGAACTTTTTAAAAGAAAAATTTCGGAATTCTTTTAAAAAACGAAACGCAAAAACCCCCTAAAAACGAATCGAGTTTAGAAACAAATTTTTCCGTGGTTGCCCAGCCCTAATATAAACCCATTTTCCTAGTTTAGAAGCCCAAGTATAGTTAAAATATACAGTCATCCCACCACATTTGTGGTTTTGACTTTTTGTGGAATTGATTATTTCTTTGTTTGTGGTTTTTCATTTTCCCAGGGCTCCTGTCCTGCTGACCTCAGAGAATATGGAGGGCTGATTTTAGTATTTGTTATTATCCATGGTTCTGGTATCTGTTGGGGGGTGGGGGGGGAGCGGAAATGTATGCCATGTAGATATGGGGTCTTATTGAAAAGCAGAAACTGATATTTCATCGCAACATACAAAATAACTTGTTTTCCTATAGAAGGAACACAGCAGTAGGGCACTTTTTTGGCCAATAGGATGGGATATAAGAGGCCATTCCTAACATATCCAGATTGATAGCAGTTGGTGATGGAAGGGTTAATGTAAGTCTTAGCTATAAAGGATTGAGTAATCTGTAAGTAAGAGTTCATGGGTGAAAGCAATTAAGGGGGGAGACATGCAAGGGATAGGTTGTAGCTGGGTGTTTCTGGATATAAGGAGCTAGCCTTGAAATTGATATTTGGGGAGAACAGTGTTTTATTTTGGTGGTAGATGCTGCTGATTTTTCCCCAGGTTTGTGGATTTTTGGTATCCTGGCCTGTCTCCTATACTCTTGGAACCCAGGAACCTTGAATCTTTGGACTGGCTTTTGACTATGATATAGACTTGATCCCTGGACTTTGCTCATTGAACTGTCGGCATTTGACCACTGGACTGGACCCTTTGACTATGGTGTAGTGTTTGCTATCAGTTTTTGATTTATATTACGTAATTGGGTGCTATCTTTATGTTTTATATTTTGGACTATTAAAACAGCCAGGAAGTAAGTGCTGATTTAATTAAACTGTTTGATACAAACTGGGTGTTTGTTTGATTCACCTCTTCCTGAATAACAGCAGAGCCCTGGCATTGTGACAATTACTGGCATCTTAGATAGGTTTCTTGGTTGAAAGCGATGCCCTATGTCCTTATTGCCAGTTTCAAATGTGTTCAAGGGGTATCACCTGTCAAATTTTGCTACCTTCCTTGAAGATAGTCCAGCATCTTCAAAGCAGTGGAGATACTGAGGGCTTCCATGTTTGTAGAAAAGTGAATTTGCTCTTGGTTTCAGTCTGAACTTTAGTCTGAGGCTGGATCTACACTGCCTTATATCCCAGGATCTGATTCCAGATTATGTTCTTTGAACTAGATTATATGAGTCTCCACTGCTGTTTAATCTGGGATAAACAGATAACCTGGGATCAGATCCTAGGATATAGGACAGTGTAGAAGGAGCCTGATTTATCCAAGATGCTGTACCCTACACCCCAAATAAAGCCACACCCTAACAGAAAAACTACCAGCTATTCCTGCTTCCAAATTTCTCTTTCATGGGGCAAAAAGAGGAGAGAAGAAAATCAAAGTAGAGCAACGCACAGCATTGTGGGAGAGGGTGGGGAAAGAAGTTAACACTAAAAGATTGTTTTGAACAAGAAATGTAATATACACCGTATTTTCTAACGCAGCCCTTGTGCAATAACTTAAACAGCACAGATTACTACTTGGGGAAATAAAAGGAGCATAACTTTTAAACTTGAAAAAGCTCTCTTTGCTTGTTGTAATCAATCGCAATAATCCATGACAGTGATTTAGATGAAGATCAACTTTACCTTTCTTTGCTGATGACACAGAACTAGAAGCAATAAAAACTTAAGTGCATTTTGAATGCACACAACTAATGGATTGGATGTGGCACATGCCAGCATACAATGGCTGCGAAATGAACGGGATCAATCAAAAGGAGCCTGATGCTCAGGAAGACCTGAGGAGTCTACCTTGAGGGACCTAATGGCTGCTCACCTTGGCAGAGGATGGAGCCTATCGCACTCCTCGACCTTGCTACTAGCCCCATAGAAGATGTTGCATGACCCCCAATTGCCAGCTGTGACTAGATACATTGACAATGGAGATTCATCTTCTATGTGCTTTCTTTGGAATGATTCCAAAAAATGTGACATCCCAATACTGCTCAGTATAGAAGGATCATGCTAAGTGTAAAACCACTGTGTCTTGATAGATGGAGAGGATGGGAATTCTGTATGAAAACAGAAAGATCCTCAGAATTAAAGGATATCACAGTAGAAGGTGTGTAGTGTTGTTTATCTGATTAGATAATCATAACAAGATGTCAACATGCAATATCATAGAGCAGATGTAAGGGTCCCATGTTGACATTTATCCTAGCACTCCTTAAATATATTACTGGACTACTGCAATTGAATAGCTGCCTTTTTAATTTCTCACAATGCACCTGATGTATACACAATATGGTAAACACAAGGTGTTTTGCCAGTTGTTATACACAAGACCATATCCTATATGGTGCCACTTCCTTCTCTAATATGCAATGTATGATTAATGCACCCAAGGTTGGGATTGTATTAGTTTCTTTTGTGAACTGTTTTGGGTCCTAATCCTAGAGAAAGAGGGCTTATATAAATTACCTAACCCTAACCCTATCTCGCTTCCCGCCCCCTCCTTCTCTATTTATTTAATATTATTGGATTGGAATATATAAATAAATAATATTTATTTAATATTATCAGAATCTATATACACAATAAAAGCAAAAATATGTATTTGTGTGACTAGTTTGTCCACTTCCACAGACAAGCTCCCACTTCCACAAACAGCTGTAACTTCTGCCACTTCTACCAATGGCCCTCTCTCCAATGACATTACAGCTTACAGCGAGCACCATGAACATGTACAAGCACCCTGCTAATGTCCTCTACAAATACCATACTGCCCACCACCAAGTGAAGGCTTTCATTCAGGGACAATTTTCTCCAATATTTTATGTTTTTCCTCCACCACAGACATCCCAGTCTTTCTTACTCTCTCCATTGGTGTGGAATTTGCATGATCCCACCCATTGCCTCACCCATAACCCTTTCCTACTCTTCTCTATGGCACACAGGAAACAGACAGAAATTGATTTGCAACTAAACATACTGGAGGGGTTTGAGGGGCTGATTCAACATGATGGAAGTTGTAGTTCATCCTGCACAGACAAATGGACCTGGACCACATTTGGCACACAGAACCCCCATGACCAACAAAAAATACTGGAGAGGCTTGGGAGGGGGGTTGACCTTGATGTATAGCAGTTGTAGGTACTGGGATTTATAGTTCACCTGCAATCAAAGAGTACTCTGAACCCAGAGGCGGCCCTAGGTAATTTTCAACGGTAAGCAAACAGTATTTTGGCACCCACCTACCCCAACCAATCACTGATATATATTTTCTGTTCATCATGGGAGATCTGTGTGCCATATTTGGTTCAGGTCCATCATTGGTGGAGTTCAGAATGCTCTTTGATTGTAGGTGAACTATACATCCCAATAACTACAACTCACATGTGTCAAGGTCTATTTTCCCCCAAGAGCGCCCCTGGGCAAAATCAACTATACTGCAAATGCTTACTTTGCGTAATGGGTTGAGCCGCCCCTGTCTGAACCCCAGCAATGATGGACCTGGAACTAACTTGGCACAGAGATCCCCCATGACCAACAAAAATACTGTAGGCCCTTGGGGGAATATAAAGGAGTTGTGGTTTACCTACATCCAGACAGCACCGTGAACCGAATCTGTGCTAAACTTGGCATGCAGACCCAACATGGCCAAGTCTGAATTCTTGGAAATTGCAGTTCACCTACATCCTTATGCATTTTCTCGTGGGGGCATTAATAAAAAACAAAAGCAAAGACTGACTTTTCCTAATTAATAATAGTAATAATAATTGCTATATTGTTTTCTGTATCTGTTGATTGTTGTAAGCCACCTCGAGTCCCTTCAGGGAGAGGGGATGGGATATAAATACAGATTATTATTATTAATAATAATAATAATAATAATAATAATAATAATAATAATAGTAATAACTCGCCCTATCTCCCCAAATGGACTCAGGGTTTACACACAAAAAAGTATTAGCATTACAAAAAACAGCATTACAAATTACCAAACTGATATTATCTAATATCCAAAAACAAATAATGCCTTTTTCAAATAACCCGGGCATTGCCGGGTATCCAAACTAGTATATAAAAATAAAAGCTGCAACTGCTAGCAGGATACATAAGTATACATACTCCACCAAGAAATTGCCCTATGAGCAACCCATTTTTATCCCGCTCATTTCAGCCTGAAGGCGATTCAGGGCGGCATACAGACCGGCAACAATTACATGTCATATATATAAACATATGTCGGTTAAAACAATCAAATCACATCCCAATACATATAAGAACCATAAAAATTATAAAAATCTATAAAAATTGTGTTTTCCAATCCAATTCCAAAATGATTTCAATAGTAATTTTGCATGGATCTTCTATTGCTGTAGAAACCTGTACAGGTGTATTTACAAGAACTGAAACATGGACTCTCCAGAGGTTTTACCATTCAAATCTCACAAACCTCAGACAACATGGTCAATGACAAGACTATGGGGATTGTCCTTCAAAAAACTGGAGAATAAAATCTCCCCTTCCACATTTCTAAAGGGTATCTGAATGCTGCTAACCATTTTTCTTTAATGTTTCGTTCAAAGAACCAGAGCAGGGAGAGGACATAATTGTTTTAAGAATGTACTTGTTCAATTCAAAGTTATATGTGGTTGCAAATTGATTCTTTTACAAGATTTATCTGAACAGAGAAGAAAATACTAGAAATCTATTCTCTAAGGCTAAGTTGATTCCTTTCCTTGCTAACTTCAAAATCTGGGTTGTATTGTAAAAACAAACCAGTAAATCTCATTCTCGTTTCCAGTCCACATAGATGTGAAGACATCTGTAGGCAAACAAAGTGATGCACCACTTAAAATATCGGTGTACTACATTGCCTAGAAGTCCTGGCCATTGAACCTGTTGGTTAAGACTTATGGGATATGATGTTCATCAACGTCAAGGAGATGACAAGCTGCTCATTCTCGGGCTTAGAAGCGTTGTGGAGTTACACAATGTGCTGTAAAGCAGGATAATCTACATAGTTAAACAACGTAACAGGTGTATATATTTTGCATAGTGATAGCCCATATTTACAAATAATTGTCCCCTAGAGTTGGTAGTGGTAAAGATATGCAATATGTTTATTTGCATACGGGGTGTAAATTTCAGTATTATTTATGCTCGTCATAAATAAATTAAATCATGTTGAAGCTGAGCAGCGCACTTTCCTGCATCCAAGTCCCTGAATATATTCCAGCTTCCATATTTAAAGACTATTGGACTTTCATCACAAAGTGAAGAAGGAAAAAGAGAGTTAATAACCAATTGATTTTCAGATCCATTTAGAAAAACCATTTCCTATAGAGATTTTATTGGTATGCATTACCTTATAACACATCGCCAGTGATGGGGTGGTAAATCTGATGTGTCCTGACAGCCCTGATTGCCACACCCCACCGAGTCCCAAAACACAGCCAGATGCACCGATCCATAATAGCAAACCAGCTTGAGCAGCTTCATCATCACCATCATCTGTAAATATAATGAGTCTTAATTGCATCGTCAAAATCATGTCATTACAAAATAGTGTATGTTGAAATAGTATATAGTTGATGAGGAAACCATCCCTGCTACTGTGTAGATTGAAATAAGCTTGAAGGAAACAGACAAGTTGGGTGGTGGGGTAGTTTTTCAAATGATATCATTGTCCCTAATATTATTATATTGTGTTTCAACTTTTTGTCCTATGTATTTTAGTATGTGTATGTTTTAATATATGCCTTTATAGTTGTACTTTAGTGCATATATATAGATATAGATATAGATATATTTAAATGTAATGTTTGTTTGTGGGATTAACATAACTCAAAAACCACTGGATGAATTGACACCACCACATTTGGACACAATATACCTATCAGGCCAGCGAGTGACCATCACTCATAAAAACACTGAAAAACACAGCAGAAGAGACTTAAATGCCAAAAAAAATACATTAACATACATTCGCAAAACCACATATACACATAGATACACACACAAAACACATATACACAGGCTGGCCAACAGCAACATGTGGCAGGGGATGGTGCGCGCGTGTGTGTGAGTATAAGAGACGGTGTTGTGCTGGTAATAAATAAAAGTATTATTATTGTTATTATTGAAGAGTCGCAGCACTTCGACCCTATAAGCTCTTTCTCCACTATACCACTGCCAATAAGAGCCAAAATATGGACAATAAACAGATTTCTGGGAGTTGTAGGCCAAAACAGCTGGGGATGCCCAAGTTGAGAACCACTGGGCTAAACCTTTGTGCTAGCAGGACTGCTGACTGATAGGTCAGTGGTTTGAATCTGGGGAGAGCAGGTTGAGCACCCTCTGTCAGCTCCAGCTCCCCATGTGGCGACATGAGAGAAGCCTCCCATAAGGATGGTAAAACGTCAAACAACCAGGCATCCCCTGGGAAACGTCCTTGCAGATGGCCAATTTTCTCACACCAGAAGTGGCTTGCAGTTTCTCAAATCGCTCCTGATTAGGAAAAAAACCCCACACAATTAGATATTCTGACTGAAGCAACTGGGAGTTGTAGTCCAAATACATGAAAAGCAACATAGTCCTCACTTCAGCTTTGTACAACACAGACTCCATAGGGTGACAAAGATTGTCAGTAGGATGGTAAATCTGCATCAGATTTGAAACCAAGCTCTATCCAAGGTCCTGAACATATTTTAGGTCTAGGTCTAGCACCTTGGATAGCACCACTAAACTACACACTAAATCCTGGTGCCAATCCACTGACTGCAGAGGGAACAAGGACCATTGGAATTCAGTTAGTCTTACAACTAGTTTGACATTTATGGGATTGTGCTCTCACAACCCTATAGCTAAACAGAATTTCTTTGTCATATATTTCTCCTTGTTGAGGTTAGTGCTTATGTTTTCTGTAAAGATTTATGGTGTCCTTATAATATTTGTTTTATTTACCAAGATGCAAGAAAGGAAAGGTGGAAGCAAATGTATTCCTATAAAGCCGACAGTAGAGACACTAAATCATCTGCTTTAGATTCCCAGTCATTGCAAACAAGTCCTTTCTAAAAGGTTAACTTTGGAGAGCAGGAGTATGATTCTTAGACTCTCCCAGCCAGCATACACACTGGAGGACTCTGCACATTGTAGTTACTTCTTTCAGGCTGTGATCTCAGCTAATTCTAGCTAAAACATTTGGCTTACTTTCATAAATTGAAAAGAAACTGTTTTCTTTCTGAAGATCACTGGCCCCCAGACCATACCTCCTGCAGATAATGCAACTCGGCAGCAATTCTTCAACACACTCTCCAAAACACCATGTGTCCTTCAACAACTCTCATCAACCCTCATTATACTTACCCATTATAACTACAACCTATACAGACGTTCAACTCCCTCCAAAGGTTTTCTATAGGGTTGCGATCTGGAGACTGGCTAGGCCACTCAAGGACCTTGAAATGCTTCTTACGAAGCCACTCCTTCATTGCCCTGGTGGTGTGCTTGGGATCATTGTCATGCTGAAAGACCCAGCCACGTTTCATCTTCAGTGTCCTTGCTGATGGAAGGAGGTTTGCACTCAAAATCTCATGATGCATGACCCCATTCATTCTTTCATGTATATGGATCAGTCGCCCTGGTCCCTTTGCAGAGAAACAGCCCCAAAGCATAATGTTGCCACCCCCATGCTTCACAGTAGGTATGGTGTTCTTTGGATGCAACTCAGCATTCTTTCTCCTCCAAACACGAGTTGTGTTTCTGCCAAACAGTTCTACTTTGGTTTCATCTGACCATATGACATTCTCCCAATACTCTTCTGGATCATCCAAATGCTCTCTAGCAAACTTCAGTTGGCCCCGGACATGTACTGGCTTAAGCAGGGGGACACGTCTGGCATTGTAGGATCTGAGTCCCTGGCGGTGGTGTAGTATGTTACTGATGGTAGCCTTTGTTACATTGGTCCCAGCTCTCTGCAGGTCATTCACGATTTATTTATTTATTTATTTCCGTCACTTTTACCCCGCCCTTCTCACCCCCTAGGGGGGACTCAGGGCGGCTTACAGAGAAAGGCACAATTCGATGCCTTGTCACATATACATACATATATATAAAAAAAATTAAGCAATTACAATTTAAAATTAAATCATCAATACACAGTAACACCATAAACACAGTAGTAGGCTAATCCTGAGCTCAGCGTTCGGAGTTCCGTAAATCCATTCCGTCTTGTCCAGTTCCAGCTCGTCATCAAGTCTTTCCTTAGCTGCCAGAATGTCCAAATGCCTGGTTCCACATCCAGGTCTTCAGCCTCTTCCTAAATGAAAGAAGGGACGTTGCCGATCTAATCTCCCCGGGGAGTGAGTTCCACAGGCGGGGGGCCACCACCGAGAAGGCCCTGCTCCTCGTCCCCGCCAATCTCACTTGTGATAGAGGCGGGGTCGAGAGCAGGGCCTCCCCAGAGGATCTTAGGTTCCGAGGTGGGACGTAGAGGGAGATCCGTTTGGATAGATACACTGGGCCGGAACCATTTAGGGTTTTGTAGGTCAAAACCAGCACTTTGAATTGTGCTCGGAATTGGATCGGCAGCCAGTGGAGCTGACACAACAGGGGGGTGGTGTGCTCCCTGTATGTCGCTCCAGTGAGCAATCTGGCTGCCTCTCGCTGGACCAGTTGGAGTTTCCGAGCAGTCTTCAAAGGCAACCCCACGTAGAGTGCGTTGCAGTAATCCAGTCGGGATGTAACAAGAGCGTGGACCACCGTGGCCAGATCTGACCTCTCAAGGTACGGGCGCAGCTGGCGCACCAGTTTTAGTTGTGCAAAAGCTCTCCCGGCCACCGCTGAGACCTGGGGTTCCAGGCTCAGCGATGAGTCCAGGATCACTCCCAAGCTGCGAACCCGTCTTCAGGGGGAGTGTAACCCCATCTAACACAGGCTGTAACCCTATGCCCTGTTCGGCCTTACGACTGACCAGTAGGACCTCTGTCTTGTCTGGATTCAATTTCAATTTGTTAGCTCTCATCCAGTCCGACACAGCAGCCAAGCACCGGTTCAAGGTCTGGACAGCCTCCTTGGTGACAGGTGGGAAGGAGTGACAGATTTGGACATCATCTGCATAGAGATAACATCTTAGTCCGAAACTCCAAATGATCTCCCCCAGCGGCTTCATGTAGATGTTAAATAACATCGGGGACAGAATTGAACCCTGTGGGACTCCACACAACAACGGTTGTGGGGCCGAACAGGTGTCACCCAGTAACACCTTCTGGGATCGTCCCTCAAGGAAGGATCGGAGCCACCGCAGAGCAGTGCCTCCGAGCCCCATGTCCATGAGGCGCCCCAGAAGGATACCGTGATCGACGGTATCGAAGGCCGCTGAGAGGTCCAGCAGAACTAACAGGGACACACTCCCCCTGTCTAGCTCCCTGCGAAGATCATCTACCAAGGCGACCAAGGCTGTCTCAGTTCCATGTCCCGGCCTAAAGCCAGACTGTGCCGGATCTAGATAATCAGTGTCTACCAGAAACCCCTGGAGTTGTGCTGCCACCACACGTTCCATGACTTTGCCCAAGTAGGGGAGATTGGAAACTGGCCGATAGTTGTCAAATTGAGTGGGATCCAGTGACGGTTTCTTCAACAGCGGTTTTATAACAGCTTGTTTTAAGCTCGCTGGAAATTTTCCTTCCTGTAAGGAGGCGTTAACCATCACCTTCACCCACTCTGCCAAACCCCCTCTGGCTTCTTTTATTAGCCAGGATGGGCAGGGGTCTAGGATGCATGTGGTGGGTCGCACCTCTCCAAGGATCCTGTCCACATCCTCAAGCTGAACCAATTGAAACGAATCCAACAAAGCTGGACAAGCAGATGTTCTCGCTACATCCCCAGAGACTGCCGTTAACATGACGTCAAAGCCTGACCGAATCCGCTCAATTTTATCCGTGAAGAATCGAGCAAATGCTTCACAGCGGGCCACCGAGTTATCCGAGGTCTCGCATTTTGGCGGATTTAACAGGCCCCTGACAACTCGAAAGCTCAGCTGGACGATTCTTCGCTGATGCAATATTGGCTGTAATGAATGTTTTCTGTGCTGCCTCTATTGCCACACCATAGGACCTTAAAAAGGACCTAAGGTGTGTTTGGGCTGGATTGGTGGGGTTCTGGCGCCACACGCGCTCTAGCCTCCTCTTCTTTCGCTTCATCGCTGCCAGCTCCTCAGTAAACCAAGAGGCTGGTTTAGCTCGGTTACTCGAGAGGGGACGTTCCGGAGCGATTGTGTCAATTGCCCTGGTCAACTCACTGTTCCAGCGAGAAACCAGAGCATCGACAGAGTCACCTGCCAAGGAGGTGGAAAAATCCCCAAGAGCTGTCAGAAAACCATTTGGATCCATAAGTCTCCTGGGGCGGACCATTCTAATGGGTCCACCACCCCTGCGGAGGTTAGAAGGCACAGTTAGTCTAAATCTGATCAGGTGGTGATCGGTCCATGGCAATGGAGCGATGGACAGCTCCTCCAGTCCGTCACCCTCATCCCATCCCTGCGCAAAAACCAAATCCAATGTGTGCCCGGCACTATGGGTGGGACCAGATATTAGTTGGGACAGGCCCATGGTTGCCATGGCGGCCATGAAGTCCTGAGCCACACCCGAAAGAGTGGCCTCGGCATGGACATTGAAATCTCCCAGGACCAAAAGCCATTGGGAGCTCAAGGCCATGTCCGAGACCACTCCCGCTAGCTCAGGTAGGGAGACTGTAGTGCAGCGGGGTGGTCGGTACACTAGCAGAATCCCTATCCTGTCCCGGTCACCTATCCTAAAGCCGGCACATTCAAACGAAGATGTTTGTGGGATGGGACGCCTGATCAGAGGGATAAACTCCTTATAGACCACTGCGACTCCTCCTCCCCGCCCTCCAAGCCTTGGTTGGTGCTGAACAGAGTAGCCTGGTGGACAGAGTTGAGAAAGATTAACCCCTCCCCCTTCGTCCAACCAGGTCTCTGTTATACAAGCCAAGTCAGCATGTTCTTCTTGAATTAGATCTTTAATAATAGCAGTTTTTCCATTTACCGACCTGGCATTGAGCAGCACCACCTTTAACTGGAGGGACCACCATCCTGGCACCTCAGTTGTATCTTATCAGGAGGATGTTTTGAAGCTGCCAATCTGTCTTTACTAATTTCGGGCCGAATTGTGGTCTCAATTTTTGGGATTGCCAATGTTCTGTTATAAATTTTTGGCCGGATTTGATTTTTCCTTGGGTTGTTAGCATCTTTGGAGGTTGCCAATCTATTATTGTGAATTTTGGGCCGGAATAAACAATTTGCTCTCCCTTTCCCGTATCTCCCTCTGCCCGTCACCACCCCTATGGCGGCGCCCCCACCCATGGACCCACTCCCCCCGGGAACATACCCTCCATTTCCATCGATTGTTGTTCCATATGTAAGTGTTTGATGATAAGTGTAGTCACATATAATTGGGTCTTGATGTTCCCACCCCTTGAAATTACCTGCTCCTTCCAGTATATTAAAGAAGGTAAAGTGCACTAGTAACGATAGCAGCAGGGTTGGTGACAATGGTAACATAGGAGTGGGGTATTTGTAAACAACAGTATCTAATTGTCAACCTGCTACAAATGAGGCTAAGTGCTAGTGCAGGCCTCGAAACAGTTGTTTAAAGTGCTGCTGTAACAATTCTTTAAAGTGCTACTATAACAGGTTGTTTAAAGTGCTACTATAACAATTGTTTAAAGTGCTACTATAACTACAGTTTAATCACCATGGGACGCTGTGGGACCAGTTAATAGCATGGGCCCTGGCAGAGTAGGAGGTAGATCTACTAAAGTGCTCTGGGTTAAAGTGACGTAGTGCTAACCAAGTTCGAATATTAGTGTCTTCTTATATGACACCCCATCCCAATCAAAGGGGGTCAATTTAAACACAGGAGTCCGGCTTCCTGGACCCGTGAAGTACAAGCCGGCGTCCGCTGGCCAGATCCCCTAGAGTTCTCTTGACCGTCCAATGAGGGAAATGGCAGTTCCACGGAAGGATGTAAATTCGTGCAATGAAGACAGTAGCTATTATAGTCACAGTTTGCCAATGAGCTTCTCTAGTTGAAGGTTGATGTTTTTACTAGGTTCCCTTGTGTGGTTCTGGGGGTTTTGCTCACGTTCTTGTGATCATTTTGATCCAACGGGGTGTGAAGACCCAGACTGAGGGAGATGATCAGTGGTCTTCTATCTCTTCCATTTTCTAATTATTGCTCCCACAGTTGATTTCTTGACATCAAGCTGCTTGCCTATTGCAGATTCAGTCTTCCCAGTCTGGTGCAGGGTGACAATTCTGGTTTTTGTTGTCCTTCAACAGCTCTTTGGCCTACACCATAGTGGAGTTTGGAGTGAGATTGCTCGAGGTGGTGGACGGGTGTCTTTTATACTGATGAAAAGATTAAACAGGTGCAATTACTACAGGTAATGAGTGGAGGACAGATGAGCCTGTCTGTGAGACCCAGAAATCTTGCTTGTGTGTAGGTGACAAAATACTTATTTTTCCACCATAATTTGCAAATAGATTCGATAAAAATCACACAATGTGATTTTCTGGATGTGTTTTCTCATGTTGTCTCGCATTATTGAGGTCTACCTATGATGTCAATTACAGGCCTCTCTCATCTTTTTAAGTGGGAGAACTTGTACAATTGGTCTCTGACTAAATACTCCCCCCCCCCCCACTGTATCACAGGTTTGCCATTAGTTGAAGCTGACCTGACAACAATCACTAGGAAAGGCACCAAATCCTGTCTGAACCTGGAAGCCAAGCAGGGTCAGTTCTAGTTATCACTTGGATGGGAAACCATCAAGAAATACCAGGTGTTATGGTCTATATTTCAGAAGAAGGAGCTGGCAAAACAGCTCCTTCTTCTGAGTATTCATTACTGAGTATTCATTATTGATGGGCTTGTCTACACTGCCCCAGAACTTTAATTTGAACCAGAAATCAAACCTGGATGTCTAGATGACATCCAGGGACTTCCAGTCAACAACGCAGGACAGAATGAGTTAACCCAAGATTTGCTCTGCACTACACAAAGTCTAGGAAGACACCAGAGTTTTAGTGAAACTCTGGAGCGATTCTGCACTTCAAGGTCAGGGAGGACAACAGGGCCGATATCAAAGTGAACCAGTCTACTGTCCACACAGGCTGGCACTATGCTGAGAAAAGAACATAGAATGAAGTTGTGTTATTGCAATTGATGTGGCAGCTGGACAGAGATCTTCTGGCTGTTGCCAGGTGCCTTTGTTGACATCAATGTGCCCAACTGCTCTACCAAAGTGACAGAAATGCCAGAGCAATACAGTAGGATTGAACCTGTTCAGCTTGACCAGATTGTCCGGACTACACTCCCACCATTGTCATGGATCTGGGATGGACTGTCGAACAGCTATACACAATCTGGAGCTGGTCCAGAGCATTTCTGCTCAGGATCAACCCCAGAATTTGGACTAAGGATCAACCCTAAGAAACTCCTATGAAATTCATAGGATTTTCATGAACTGACAGTCAACTTTAAAGCAAACAGACCAGGGAAATGTCTTCTGTTCTCACTGTGCAATTAATGTTTCTAAAAGTCAGCAATAAAAACAAAAATAAGTAAAAGAATGGCTTTTTCATTACATTTCATGTTTGAAGCCCCTAATCAGAGGACTATCTGGTCTTGTTACAGTTGTGGAAAGAGTCAGGTTCAGTTTGGATCATTAAACAGGGTTGATGGATTAAGTAGCTCATTTTAAGCAGCCAAGTGGAGGTATGTCTCAAAGGCAGTAACTTTTTTAGTTTATTATTACATCTATAATGTAATAAGAGTGCTAATTGCCTCATGCCCCAAAATGTCTCTAGCCAGCGCTGACTGCTTCTGCTAACATAAGATCAAATTAAAAAGAAATTAATCAGCGAGGCGAAAACCACAGATCACATTTGTTCATGATCCCATCCAGCAGTTTGGGTGTATCCGTACCAACTTGTGTGTGATGATCTCAAAACAAGGCTCTTCACAAGGTATAATCTGTAAAACAGTTCATTCCCCATACGCAAACAAGGGAGACCTTTTTGTAGTGACATCCCAATGTCAAAATAACCCTACATTGGAGCTACAACTGGTTCAGACACAACATTATTTTTGGTGAAAACATTTCTTCCTTTGTGAATGCTTGCTCTGATTTCACTGCATTTGTATTGGTTATCTAGTAATAATAATAATAATAATAATAATAATAATAATAATAATAATAATAAAGCACATCAGGCAAAGAATCAGTACAAGAAAACTGCACTCCAAACCAGAGCTGACAGGTGACACACAAAGCATTGCATGGGCAGTTCCCTGACAAAATTGAAGGAAAAGTTGACAAGGAGAAGACCTCACGAATGGAACCCTGAAGAAGGAGACAGAAGGCCTGATTCTTGCAGCCCAGGAGCAAGCCATCAGAACAAATGCAATTAAGGATTTAAAAAAATCATCTGATCACCCAAAATGCAGACTGTGTAAGGAAGCTGATGAAACCATGGATCATATCCTCAGCTGCTGCAAGAAAATTGCACAGACAGACTACAAACAGAGGCACATCTCTGTGGCCCAAATGATTCACTGGAATGTATGTCACAAATACCACCTAACAGCAGTAAAGAATTGATGGGATCATAAACCTGCAAAGGTAGTGGAAAATGAACACGCAAAAATACTGTGGGACTCTCGAATCCAAACTGACAAAGTTTGGGGACACAATACACCAGACATCATGATTGTGGAAAAGAAAAAAGTTTGGATTATTGATGTCGCCATACCGGGTGATAGTCGAATTGACGAAAAACAAGAAAAAATCAGCCATCATCAGGACCTTAAAATCCAACTGCAAAGGCTCTGGCATAAACCAGTACAGGTGGTCCCAGTGGTAATTGGCACACTGGGTGCTGTGCCAAAAGATCTCAGTCGGCATTTGGAAACAATAAACACTGACAAAATCACACTCTGTCAACTGCAAAAGGCCACCTTACTTGGATCTGTGCGCATCATTTGAAAATATATCACACAGTTCTAAAAGCTTGGGAGGTGTTCGACTTGTGATTTTGTGATACAAAATCCAGCATATATATCTCATTTGCTGTGTCATACTGTGTTTTGAGTCAATAATAATAATAATAATAATAATAATAATAATAATAATAATAATAATAATTTTCCTTGTCTCTCCTCACAGCTTGAGGCAGGACACATAGTTATTTTGCTGCTTTATGTCATGTATGCCACATGGAAGCCTATTTGGGTTCATAGAACATTGTGTGTCTTGTTTCTTATCCAAGATTCATGGGCCTGCATTATTTCACAGAGAGTGTTGTTGTAAACTGCCATCAAGTTGAGCTTGACTTATGGCAACCCCATGAATGAGGCATCTCCAAATCATCCTATCATCAATAGTCCTGCTCAGGTCTTCCAGACTCAGGGCCTTGACTTCCTCCATTGAGTATCCATCTGCAATGCTGCTTCCCTAAATATGCCAAACAACTAGCGAGCAGCAGTTGTGGATGCTGACACTGGTGGAGAATCTCTCAGAAACAATAGCTGTGACACCATAGCTAACACTTGCTAGTATCACACAGAGGGAGACACAGTTTGAAGATCTCTTACAATGAAACCCTACAATGAGATACAAGATAGACTTCAGAAATCTAGTGTTTTCAAAGCCAAGCTTGTGAAGCTGGAAAAAGTATGAACCTGTATGCTGTTCCTGGAAAATCTGTAGGCTTGATCCTGGAAAACCTGTAGGCTGGATTAGACAAAACTCAAGTGGGATCTACACTGTTCTATATGCCAGAATCTGAACTCAGATTATCTACTTTAAAGTGGATTAGATGAGTCTACACTGCCAGATAATCCAGTTCAAAGCAGACAATCTGGATTTTATATAGCAATGTAGAAGGAGCCTCAGTAGCTCAGAACTTGGAAAGCAATGGTATGGCTTCTGACTACAAGACCTCATAGGATCTATTGGCCACACTTTCCATCACTGCAGAGACATCTCCAATTGGCTGTGTTGGCATGACAACATAGAATATTTAGTTGCTCAGGAAACCATTGAGGGAAGAGGATGTTGATGTACAGTGACATGATGTACAGAAGTTAAGGGACATGCAGTTTGGAGGCAAACACCTTGAGAAGAACAGAGAGATCAAGAGAAATTTAAAAACATTCAGTTATAGAGAGAGCTGAGGAAGAAGGCTGGGGTCGCAGAAGGAAAAGGATCTCCAATCTGAGTGGAGTTCTGAAGAAACAACTCCGTTTAGAAACTGTGTGAGAGAGCACAAATTATGACAATCATGAATTGGTTTATTTCAGCCATTCAAAGGATATCTGCATCAAAAGCAAAACACAGGATGTGACTATTATTTTGACATCAGGACAACAGTCCTGAAACTGAGACTATGGTGTCCTACTCAAATTGACTGTAGAATACAAAATATATATTAATTATATAAAGGCACATTGGAAACTTATACAATCAGTCCTCCATAGCCATAGATTCAGCATCCAAGGATTCAACCATCCACAGTTTGGATATATTTTTTTAAAATAGCAAATCTTGAGGAAGGGAGGTGTCCCAACCCCAAAGATCCATGGTCTTGTTTTGATATTCATTAGAGCTTCTGTCTGTCATTCTGTGAGATCCCTGATGCATCACTGAGCCTGAAACCCCAGGTCTTGACAGGGGCCAGGGGAGCTTTCTGCACACTTAAAACTTGTGCGCCAGCTGCGCCCGTACCTTGGGAAGTCAGATCTGGCCACGGTGGTCCATCCTCTTGTTACATCCCAAATAGATTACTGCAGCGCACTCTACATGGGGTTGCCTTTGAAGACTGTTCAGAAACTTCAACTAGTCCAATGGGCGGCTGTCAGATTACTAACTTGGGCAACATACGGGGAACATACCACCCCTCTGCTATGTCAGCTCCACTGGCTGCTGGTCCACTTCCGAGCACAATTCAAAGTGCTGGTCTTGGCCTTTAAAGGTTCCAGCCCAGCTTACCTGTCCGATCGTATCTCCCTCTACGTCCCACCTCAGAGTTTAAGATTGTCCAGGGAGGCCCTGCCCTCTTCGCAAGTGCGTCTGTTTGTTTTTTTGTTTTGTTTTGGGGGTTTGGGGGGGGGGGGTTGGTCGTGTCAGGAGTGACTTGAGAAACTGTAAGTTTCTTCTGGTGTGAAATAATTGGCCGTCTGCAAGGACATTGCCATGAGGACGCCCAGATGTTTTGATGATTTACAACCCTTGTGCGAGGCTTCTCTCATGTCTCCGCATGGAGGGCTGGAGCAGATAGAGGGATCTCATCCACACTCTCCAACCTGTCAGTCTTCAGTCCTGCTGGTACAAGGGTTTAACCCACTGTGCCATCAGGGGCTCCACCAGTGCGTCTGGTGGGGATGAGGAACAGGGCCTTCTCGGAGGTGCCCCCCCCCCCCCCGGTCTGTGGAATGCTCTCCTTAGCAAAATTAAGTCGGCTCCATCCCTCCTCTCTTTTAGAAAGAAGCCCAAAAAATGGTTTTGGGACCAGGATAGTTTGGCAGTAATCATAATGTTGGGATTTTGACTAGGACAGGTTTTGGACTGGGTCATCGGTCACTAAATCAGACTTGCATTAAGTTGTATGAGAAATAATAATGTTTTAAATGTATTTTAATCTAATGTCTTATCTTTTGTATAATGTTGTATGTAATGTGTTTTATATACTGTTGGCATCAAATTACTGCCATTGTAAGCCTCCCCGAGTCCCCCTTCAGGGGTTGAGAAGGATGGGGTAAAATTTTTGGAAATAAATAATGTTGGGAACTGTAGATTGAGGAGCAACTGAAAGTCTACATTAAAAATCTCTGGTTTACAATCCTCAAGACAGAGATGCAGCAGTAAAGAAACTCATTGAGCATCTTATATCTGGACAGAATTGAATATGTCTCAGTTTGCTCTTCAGGACTTTTTCAAATAGGTTGGCCAGAGTCAAAACTCAGGCCCCTTCTACACTTCCCTATAGCCCAGAATCTGATTCCAGATTATTTTAAACTGGATTATATGAGTCTCCACTGCCAGATAAACTGGGATCGGATTCTAGGATATGGGGGCAGTGTGGACGGGGCCTCAGAGTCTTTAATGGCTGTGTAGAAGAAGAAATGTCAGCAAGTGTGGCTTGTTACCTGGCTGTGTGACAAATGACACTTCTTCTATGCAACGATCACAGGTGCAGGAGCTCTCTCCTGTTTTCAGTCTGGCAATTCTACAATGGATCATGCAGACAATAGAAAGCATGTCTCTAGTAAAGTAAAATAAAATCCAGCACTGTTGTTAAAGAGCTCAGAGTTTTCTTTTTTTAAAAAAAATCCAGTAAGAAACAGCCAGTCTGAAATGGATCCAATGGCAGAGACTCGGTGATCAATGAAGCAGAATAAATGCAGTTTATCACAAGAGCCCTGGAGTTCAAGCAGCAAGGGAATTGTTCAAATTACAAGTGACTCAGAAACAAGCCCATTTTATATCATTTTCCAGTACAGGGTCAGGTGCTGGAGAGGGAGAGGTGGGCACACTATGAAGGACTGGGCACAGCTTTCTCTCTTCTACTGTGTTGTTTTCCCTTCTTTTCTGCCCCCTTTTCCATTCCTGCAGAATATGTTCCCCTTCATAGAAAAATTCAATAGAAAGATTCAATAGGCAAAACCCTTCTTCAAAGGCTAAAAACACAAAAAAGGTGCAAATAAACTCGTATAGTGTCCTGAGTTCCATTCATTCTACATAATTTGTTGCTGCCAGATCAATGGTAAATCTTTATAAAGTGTGTCTATACTTGATCATTAAGGAATGGTCAAGGAGACACTTTTCATACTGAATTTCATATTTTGAAGAAAATAGTGACAAATGTCAGTCATAGCAAAATCTCTCCACATATCTCATGGTGAGATTAAACCAGAGGATTTACAAGATTTACAAGAGATTTAGCTTATGAGGTCACTTCTCTATGCAACTTAGGCCCCTTCCACACAGCTGCATAAAATCCACATTGAACGATTGTTACTTATGTACTTACTTAAGCAATCTCTCATTGTCTGAGTATGATGACCTTCCAAGTGCAGTCTTAGTGGTAGATACGTAGGCAATGGTGGAGCCTTATTCTTGACCCGCATGTTCTTCCACAATGAGGGCATCTGTGCTCAGGTGGAAGGCGGTCCCAATTGGGGTTGGCTTGACATGTTCCTCTTGGCACGTTTCTCCCTTTCATCCTCCATTCGTGCCTCTTTGAATTCCACAGCACTGCTAGTCACAGCTGACCTCCAGTTAGAGCACTCAAGGACTGCATGGCAGTGTGGACTCAGTTAACCCAGTTCAAAGCAGATATTGTGGTTAAATAGCTGTTTGGAAGGGCCCTTAGTCAAATGGAAGTAGAGTTAAAGGGTTCCTCTTCTGTCTTTTCCCCCAAGGTTGAGCAAAAGAGGAGGCAAAATCTAAAAATGGCATAGAAGTGTACAGAAAAAAAATACTTCAAAAAGCTGGACATGTTTTTCCTGGTGGAAAGAATGCAGGTTTGTTCTCAAAGTACTCATCATACCTGTACTTTCACATATCTTTGGGACTTCTTCATCCTCCTGCTCCAAAAATGAGGAAGTTGTCACATTCAGGTGTGCTGTTTGAGAGATGGGTGTTTCTGAATCAGATCCTTTGGGCTTAGAGCTTCCTTGGCCAGAGTGAGAGACAGAAGCATTAAATTAGAGTTGGGGTCATGCAGTTTTCATGATGTTGGTGAAGTTAAACTCCCAGCAGCCCTGGCCAGAATAGCTAGTGACAGAGGAGAATGCAGGTTGTGACTGTCTCAAAGGCACTCATTATTTCTACCCTACCTTTGGATCTGGAGAAGCTTATAAACCCTACCCTTGTTATCTATAGACCAGGCTGGCTACAACTGTTGGGGAATGGGGGTCTGTGACAGCAAGATGGCCATTTACTTTCCTCTACACTAGTGGTTCTCAACCTGTGGGTCTCCAGGTGTTTTGGCCTACAACTCCCAGAAATCCCAGCCAGTTTACTAGCCGTTAGGATTTCTGGAAGTTGAAGGCCAAAACATCTGGGGACCCACGGGTTGAGAACGACTGCTCTACACTAAATCATGGTTTGGCCTTCTCCATAACACACTAGGCAGGTAATCCACATTATTTGCTTTGAACTGATTGTACGAGTCTACACTTCTATATAATCCAATCTAAATCAGATAATCTGGATTTTATATGGCAGTGTAGAAGGGGCCTAGCTTTCGTAAACCACATAGATATTATTTCCCTGCTTGGAGAAACATTCAGTTTTGTGAGGCTTCACTTGCTCACTAAAGTCTAATGGCTTTCCACTTTCAGAATAAAAGTCTGGTTTGCACTTTCAGTGATTCCCAAACTAGTCCCTCCAGGGTATTGGACTTCAGTCCACAGAAGCTTTAGCTGCCTTGGCCAGTGATCAGGGATTTTAGAAACTGGTGTCCAAAATCCTGGAAGACCAGTATTTGAGAATCCCTTTCTGTCCTGCATTACTGATTATTTAAACACACACTAACACAAACACAAATACTTTGTTTTAAGAAGTCAAGATGAGGATCAGAACAGTAAATGTATAACTCTGTGGGGGTTTTTTAATTGGTGTAAGCCACCACCAGTCCCATACTGGGGGAAAGATAGCTTTTTCCTCCACCTTCCACACAGCTGAATAAAATCTGGAATATATGGCAGTGTGGACACAGATAACACAGTTCAAAACAGATCTTGTGGGATTTTCTACCTTGATATTCTGGGTTATATGACTGTGTGGAAGGGCCCTCAGAAAATACAAATCTTTGAACATCCGTGCAGAAGTATCCATTCAGGAGTGTGGAAAATCTGGACAAGAATCAAGAACCCACTGCTTTTTTTTCCCTGGGCACGCTAAAACAAGTGTGAGGAATTCCAGCTGTCCAGATGTTGGGCTACAGTTCTCATCATGGCTTATGCTGGTGAGGAGTGCTGGGAGCTGCAGTCTAAGAAGATCTGGAGAACCACACATTCCCCTAGCCTAGTGGTTCTCAACCTATGAATCCCCAAGGTTTTGGCCAGAAATCCCAGCCAGTTTACTAGCTGTTAGGATTTCTGGGAGTTGAAGGCCAAAATATCTGGGGACCCACAGGTTGAGAACCACTGCCTTAACCTGTCCTCAAAGACAAGAAAGAACCATCAAGCTGATTTCACCCAAGCTACTGCTCTCCAGTTGTTTCAGATGTGTTGCTGTGTGCTTTCAGGTCATTTCTGACATTGTGAACCCATTACAGGGTTTTCTCTGCAAAATTGGTTCAGCTAGGGTTGTCCAAAATAGTGATTTCCAACCTTTTTTGACCAGAGATCACTTGATCAAGGACTACTTTGACCAGGGACCACTCTCCAACATTAGTACCAAAAGGGTTACAAAGCAGTTTTTCGTCAACTTTGGCTTGGGGTGCTGATTCAGAAAATTGCATTGGATGGACTACATCAGCTCTAGTTTCTGATACAGAATTTCAGCAATATGGAGGGAGTGGGAGGCGGCATGAAAGGAGTGGAAATAAAATAAACAGGAAGGAGGCTCACAGACCAGATTTTCATCCTCGTGGCCCACTGGTGGTCCGCACCCAACAGTTAAGAACCACTGATCCAGAGTAACCCTAATGGGTTTCCATGGTCAAGAAACAATTCAGTAGTCCTAGTCCAGATTCAACCCAAGTTTGGAGTCCTTCTGGCATTTCATAATCAGAGCCGAGACCAGACACATTTTTAAAGAAAACATTTATTTACACCTTTGAGCAAGTACAAACTATGATACACGGTGTGGATCAACTTCCAACGCTTCCTCAGTATATTTTTCTTCTTTGATTATGAAACGTAAGGCGCTTTCTCTACTCTCTGCATGGGGAGGGGTTGCTTTTCTTGATCATCTTTCTCTCTCTGTGGTTTTTCCAACCTCTTTCACCAATACCACCTTCTGTGATTATGTTCCTTTCCTGCCACAAGGAAAAACTGAGGCCAAAACCCAGAATAAATAAATAAATAAGATAAATAAAATAAATATGGTGGCTTGACTTTGCTTGAAAAACAAGCCCTCCTTCGGAAGAAAGGGGAGGCAATAAATTACTGGGTGCATTGCCTTGGGGAGAGAAATAGCTGGAAGCAGAGGACTTTTCAGCTCCAGATAATAAATGTCCTTGGCTCTGTTAAATTATTTTCCAGGAGGGAGGGGAAGTTGGATGATGGAGCAGCCCAGGTAAACGTGGGCAACCTCATCCCCTCCCCCACTCACTGCACTCCCCCATCCCATTCCCAACCAACTTTAAATATTTGTTCAGCTTTCCACATATATAATATATATATTCTATATATAACCAAGGTCGTCTTTCTCCCTATTAACAGCGCTGGGGATCTTGGTGCATTAAATACATATTCACATCCAAAAGCAAAGAAGGATCAACCCAATCCAAAAGAGACCCCATTTCCATTCTTTCCCTTCAAGGGCAGAAGTCTTTGTGCGAGGGGATCAGGCCACCCCAAAGAAAACATCCCCTCCATACCAAAGGTGGCACTTACACATGCCATAGGGGAAAGAGAACCAAGCCCTGCCAGAGGGACCAGGCAAAGGGTTGTGGAGCCTCCCCACCTTTTTTCTTTTTCCCAGAGTCTTTCCCAATGGTGAGGTTTGTGCTTGGTTTTGCCAACCAGGCCCCAGTCCAAAGGGGGATGCAGTGACATCAGGGCAAGGCTGAAAAGTTTGTGCCAGAGCAGGGAAGGTGACTGTCTGAAGCCAATGTGGCAGTCCTTGGCAGAGGGAAGGAAGGTTGTGGCTGGCAAGAGGGTGGCAGTGCCCGATTGAAGACCAATGAGGCCTGTGCTAGTTAATTTATGAGGCCTCTTCCTTCCTTGGGCCCTGAAGAAGGTCGGCCTGGTAGGCCTATACTGCCTGCTATATGGTACACTTCCATAGACGATCAACTCGATCACTATGTCTGGATTCGCTCCAAAACAAAATGCCTTCAAATTTAGAACTGCACCACATAAGCAAAATCCATCATTGGCAGGAAGATTGCCCCTTTGGCCAAGAGGGCTCTGTGCTTAAGCACACCTAAGCACAATGGGAAATCTGGGACTGGAAGGTGGCATCTCTTTCCTCCTGGATCCCTCGCAGGCGGTAATGGGGTGGCCCCTTCTCCTCCTGCCCAGGCCTTGGGGTCATGCAGGGAGAGGAGGGGAGGAGGGCCTGCTCTCTGTCTGTCTGTCTCTGTGGGCCTTGGCCTCTTCCTCAGACCAAGGAGGTGACAGGTGGGATCTTGCCAGCCTCCTCTTCCCAGGGCTGCAGATTCTGGAGGGCAAAGAGCGAGGAGTTGTGCAGGCAGAGTGGGTCTGGCTGGATGGAGTCGCTGAGAGACTTCTGGAAGGCGTCATGTTGCAGCTGCAGCATCAGGCGGCTGGCTTGCTGTCGCTCAGCCTCTCGCTCTTCTGCCGTCTGCCGCCTGGAAACAGGACAAAAAAAAACACCCCAATCATTCACTGAGCCCCTTTGGACCACCTTGGGACCATAGCATAGCATGGATGCAGTCTGATGCCACTTCAACCACCATGGCTCAATGCTATGGCATCCTGGGAGGTGTCCCAGAGAAAGGGAAAGGCCTTGTCAAGCTACAACTCCCAGAATTTCATAGCATTGAGCCAGGACAGTTAAACTGCATTAATTCCACAATGCAGAAGTGCCCATGGGGCCGTCATATATAGACCTTCTCTGGCCCCTTCTATACTGCCATATAATCCAGATTATTAAATCAGATAACACACATTATCTGCTTTGAACTGAATTATATGATTCCACACTGCTAAATAATCCCGTTCAAAGCAGATAATCTGGATCTTATATGGCAGTGTACATGGGGCCTCTGTTTCAGGAAAGGTGCTCACTTTGAGGGAGCAAAGCTCCCAATTTAAAAAGACACAGTAACAAGCTTTTCCCATAGACAGGCAGACAGACAGACAGACAGACAGACAGACAGACAGACAGGCAGGCAGGCAGGCAGGCAGGTAGGTAGGTAGGTAGGTAGGTAGGTAGATAGATAGATTATCTAGGTTTGTTCGTAAGTTGCATTTGTTTGTAAGTCGGAACAGATACATCATACACCTTTTAAGTGTAACTCCAGCCAGAATGAATTCTTCAATATGGTGGAGAAGCAAGTAGAGAGAGTAAAGGAATGGTTATAGTAGCAGGATATTGTAACATAGTAGTAGATAAGAAATTAGATAAATCAAATGCAACAATAGAAGAGATGAAAAGTGTAACTCCAGCCAAATACACACACACACACATACACATATAAATATACATGGAGCCTCCGGTGGCACAGTGGATTAAACCACTGAGCTGCCAGGCTTGTTGACTGAAAGGTCTCAGGTTCAAATCGGGGGAGCGGCGTGAGCTTCCGCTGTCAGCCCCAGCTTCTGCCAACCTAGGAGTTCGAAAACATACAAATGTGAGTAGATCAATAAGTACCTCTCCGGCAGGAAGGTAACGGTGTTCCATGCAGTCATGCTGGCCACATGACCTTGGAGGTGTCTACGGACAACGCCAGCTCTTTGGCTTAGAAATGGAGGTGAGCACCACCCCCCAGAGTCGGACAGGACTGGACTTAATGTCAAGGGAAAACCTTTACCTTTACCTATACATATACATATACATATACATATAAAAGCTTTGAATATCATAGAGCAGGGTTAACACCCCTGATGTTTGTTATGCTTTCTAATCCCTGGAAGATTTAGATTTCAATCTAAACCTCATGGGACTTCCATGAGATTTAGATTGAAATCCAATGTGTATACTCACTCTTTGACCATTTGGCCAGCTCCCCTTGAAAGGGGACCCACTTTTGGAGAGAGCTGGGCTAAATAGAAGGCATGGATACAGTTGCTCGGATAACTCATTGCTCGTAATAATTTCATTAAAATTACCTTTTTGAAGCAATATCGAAGTTTTTTTTAAAACCAGAAGTCCCTTTGCCCTTCTGAAGCTTTTTCCGCCATTGTTGTTATGACTCAGGAAGTGAGTCGGAAATGATTCCGCTTTTCCCTGCTTCTGGTCCCTGGCTTTGGATCAAGCCAGAGAAGCCAGTTTTAAACCAGAGCAGGAAGGAATTTCTTCCATTTGCTTCCCCCCCCCCCTTTTTTTTTCTTGTCCCTGGCCTCGGCTCAAGCCAGAGAAGCCAGTTTTAAACCAGAGAAGGGAGTAAATTCCTGGCCTCAGCTCAAGCCAAAGAAGCCAGTTTTGAAGCCAGTTTTAAACCAGAGAAAGAGGGAATTTCCTCCGTTTGCTTTTCCCTGCTTCTGGTCCCTAGCCTCAGATCAAGCCAGAGAAGCCAGTTTTAAACCAGAACAGGAAGAAATTTCCTCCGTTTGCTTTTTCTCTGCCTCTGGTCCCTGGCCTTGGCTTAAGCCAGAGAAGCCAGTTTTAAACCAGAGAAGCAAGGAATTTCCTCTGTTTGCTTTTCCCTGCTTCTGGAGTAAAACAACCACTTTCAAAGTAAAGACCACCCAATGAAACAAGAAATAATACTTTCAAACCATTAGCGAAAGGATTCAGAAGTCTCAGAAGTTTCGAAAAGGGGAATTGACTTTAGAATTGAACCACCGGCGCCCCCTACATCCCAAACGAGCTTTGAACCATATTTTTTTGTGGATCAACCAAGCCTACTAGATAGATAGCTCCTGATAACTGGGTACCATCAAAAAGGAGGGAAAGGAGAAGGCCATTGCTTCCTTTCAGTCCTTAGAAAAGGGCTCAGTCAATGTAGATCCTCCTCCCATCGCCTGAAGGGTGAGAGTTCCCCTTTCCAACCAGTTCCCTCCCTGTCTTTGGCTTCTGTGGGCCTGAAGAAGGGGTCCAGGTGGCTGGGTGGGGATCAGCTGGGACCCCAAGGGGAGGCTTCTCTGTCTCCAATCCTACAAATAAAAACAAAACCCCATCGCCCTGGGCTGTTTTCACATTGAGGCCTCCCTGGGGCCCCTCCTCCCTTGTCAGGAAAGGCATATTGAGGAGTCTCTTTTCTCTTCTTCCTCCTTGGAGCAACAACAACAACAACAACCAGGTCTGTGCATCACCACAAAAACACACTGCCATCTCGCTTTACTGGTGGATTTCTCCTCTGACCATTCAGTGTTCTTTCAAAACTAGTGCCCCTTCCCCACAGCTGAATAAAATCCCACATGTTCTGCTTTGAACTGGGATATATGGCAGTGAGGACTGGGATAACCCAGTTCTAAGCAGAGATTGAGGGATTTTCTGCCTTGATATTCTGGGATGTGCGGAAGGCCAAAACTCCCACTAAAATTCGCTCATCCGGGCTCTCTTGTTTTTGCGTGATCACCATCCGGTCTGCACAGAGAAACCAATTTCTCCCATACCGCTTTGACTCTGCATTAAATAGTCAGTGTAGATGGGGCCTCGCCAGAAGCCACAAATTCGTTAAATGAAAACAAATCCGATTTCAATCTACTGTCGAAGGCTTTCATGGCCGGAATCACTGGGTTGCTGTGAGTTCTACAGGCTGTGTGACCATGTTCCAGAAGCATTCTCTCCTGACGTTTCGCCTGCATCTATGGCAGGCATCTTCAGAGGTTGTGAAATGTGTTGGAAACTAGGAAATATATTAACCCAATTTTCCTAGTTTCCAATAGACCTCACAACCACTGAGGATGCCTGCCATAGATGTGGGCGAAACGTCAGGAGAGAATGCTTCTGCAACATGGTCACACAGCCCGGAAAACTCACAACAACCCAAATCCGATTTCTTCCGATTGGGTGGGAAATCCTTTCAGGCTGTTCGTCCGGATTGCGCTGCTTTCAAGGAGACTTGAATCGAATCAGATAAATAATAATAATAATAATAACAACAACAATAACATCAACAACATGCTGGATTTCGCATGTTATTATTGTTGTTGTTGTTGTTGTTATTGACACAAAAGCACAGTATATCACAGCAAACGAGATTATGTTTTATGTTGTTGTTGTTGTTGTTGTTGTTGTTGTTATTATTATTATTATTATTATTATTATTATTATTATTATTATTATTATTATCCAGCATATAGATCTTGTTTGTTGTGACATACTGTGGTGTCAGTAAAATAATAATAACAGCAACACTTTATTTATAATCCGCCCTCTCTCCCCGAAGGGCCGAAGGGAGGTTTCAACCCCTTACGAGTGGTGAATACCGGATTAAAGCGGCCCCAAGACATAAACTGTTTCAGGTTTAAGGAATTCCCTTTTCTAAAAGCCTCATTTTCCGTACTTAGGATTGATTCGGATTATTTGTAAAGGGATCTCTTAGGGCCCTTCCCCACAGCCATATAACCCAGAATATCAAGGCAGAAAATCCCACAATCTCTGCTTTGAATTGGGTTATTTGAGTCCACACTGACATATATCCCAGTTCAAAGCAGAACATGTGGGATTTTATTCAGCTGAGTGGAAGGGGCTCCCATTCATCCGCACTGTGGGGGCAAAGCATCCCCGCTCTTCCCCATTCAATTGTCATTCAGTCCCCAAATCTCAAGCAGGACACATTAGGAAGGGTTCCTCTGGACCACTTTGATGTTCCCTTCCTACACACCCCTTCGGTCTCTCTGCTCCGTTTCCTTTCGAGACTCTCTTTCCAAACACTCCGCTGACACTGTCAGTTCCTCCTATGCTGGGCTCGTGGGGGCGATGTGCCATAGATACAACATGCGTCATAATCGTGGGCACATCTACACTGACCATATAATGTGGCTTGAAGGCCGCTTGGCAACACGGGGTTTGTACTAGGACTAAGGCACATCACAGAGGTAAACCGAAGGATGCTTAGGATTTGATACTTAGGGTTTGGAGTTGGGAGAAGGAAAGAAGGAAGGAAATAATAAAGCAAGGACGGAAGGAAGGGAGAAAGAAAGGAAATAGAGAAGGGAGGAAATAATAAAGGGAGGAAATAATAAAGAAAGGAAGGAAATAATCAAGAAGGACGGAAATAATCAAGGAACGAACGAACGAAGGAAATAAGGAAGGAAGGAAATAATAAAGGAAAGAAGGACTGAAATAATGAAAGAAGGAAGAAAATAATAAACGAACGAACGAAGGAAATAAAGAAGGAAGGAAATAATAAAGAAGGAAGGAAGAAGATAAAGAAGAAAGGGAAGAAATAATAAAGGAAAGAAGGAAGGAAATATTAAAGGAAGACAGAAGGAAATAATGAAGGAAGGGATAAAATAATAAAGGAAGGGAGGGAATAATCATGGGAGGAAATAAGGAAGAAAGGAAATAATAAAGGAAAGAAGGAAGGAAATATTAAAGGAAAGAAGGAAGGAAATATTAAAGGAAGAAGGAAGGAAATAATGAAGGAAGGAAATAATGAAGGAAGGAAATATTAAGAAAAGAAGGAAGGAAATAATGAAGGACGGAAATAATAAAGGAAGGAAATAAAAAAGGAAGGAAAGTTTGTTTTCAAACCGCGACGCCTTTGGAGATGTTTTTCAAGGTTTCATAACATTTATTGAAATATATATATTATATTGTATTATATTATATTATATTATATTATATTATATTATATTATATTATATTATATTATATTATATTATATTATATTATATTATATTATATTATATTATATTATATTACAAAATGAAGCCCCCAGTGGCGCAGTAGGTTAAAGCCATGTGCCGGTTCGAATCCGGGGAGAGGCGGATGAGCTCCCTCTATCAGCTCCAGCTCCTCATGCGGGGACATGAGAGAAGCCTCCCACAAGGATGATAAAAACATCAATTCATCCAGGCATCCCCTGGGCAACGTCCTTGCAGACGGCTAATTCTCTCACACCAGAAGCGACTTGCAGTTTCTCAAGTCGCTCCTGACACGACAAAAATAATAATAATACAAAATTAGTGATCTTTAAGTCCAGAGGCAAAGGCTACTGATGGCGATGCATTCCCCCTTCAGAGGAAAATAGCAACAACAACAACAACATTATATTATTATCTACTATAATACTGTTGTTGCTGTTGTTGTTGCTATTTTCCTCTGAAGGGGGAATGCATCGCCATCTTTGCCTCTGGACTTAAAGATCCCTGTTTTTTCGTGGCAAAAGTAGGAAAACTCGTTCGGAAAGGAGGTTTAAAGAGGATGCGGCAGGCTGGAAGGCTGGGAATTGGGTTGTTGTAGGTTTTTCCGGCTATATGGCCATGTTCTAGAGGCATTCTCTCCTGACGTTTCGCCTGCATCTATGGCAAGCATCCTCAGAGGCTGGGAATTCCCATCTGCCCATCTTGAGATGTTTGCTCTCGACTGATAAATCAAAACTTCAACCGAAAGAAAGAACGCATAGCAAGTCTAGGGTTGCAACCTCAAATGCTTTGAAATTATTATTATTATTATTATTATTATTATTATTATTATTTTGCCGCAGGACCGAAAAGTCGGTGGTTCTCGGGGAGCTGGGTGAGCTCCCCTCTGTCAGCTCCAGCTTCCCATGCGGGAACGTGAGAGAAGCCTCCCACAGAATGGTAACACATCCGGGCGTCCTTTGGGCAACGTCCAATTCTCTCACACCAGAAGCGACTTGAAGTTTCTCAAGTCTCTCCTGACACAAAAAAGTATATTATTAATAATAATTTAATTGTATTATTCCTATTAAACCATTTAAATATTATGATCATTTAATGTTATCACTCGTCTCAAAAATTAAATTATTACGCAGCACGTCTAGAATTGCAGCCTAAAAGGCTTTGCTGACATTGTTGTTGTTATATCACGAATCATTTAATGTCTATGAAACCATTTAAACATTATTATTTTATTAATCATTTAATTTCTATGAAAAAAATGTAAACATTATTTTATTAATCGTTTAATATATATTGGACCATTTAAATATTGTTATTTTATTAATCATTTGTTTTATATTAAATGTATATTCAACAAATTATACGTTATTGTTTTATTAATCGTGTTATGCATATTAAACAATTTCAATACTATTTTATTAATCATCAAATTTATATGTGTATTCAACAAATTATGTATTATTATTTTATCAATCGTTTGGTGTATGTTAAACAATGGAAATACTAGGTTATCAATCATTTAATTTTATTATTCATATTATTATTATTATTACTATTGCAATGATGAGGATAATCATCATCAGAATAGTGAAACTGTTGGGTAGAATTGCATTGGCCTTACTCCACTCCTCCTCTACCATCCTGTTCCTTTTCCATAAGGCTGGATCTACACTGTCCTTATATCCCAGGATCTGATCCCAGGTTATCTGCTTTGAACTGGATTATGTGAGTCTACACTGCCAGATAATCTGGGATACGATCCTGATGTATAAGGCATTATATGGATTATATGAGACCTTTTCTATACTGCCATATATAATCCAGATTCTCTGCTTTGGATTATATGGCAGTGTGGACTCATATAATCCGGTTCAAAGCAGAAAATGTGTTTTATGTGATTTAATCTGGATTATATGGCAGTGTGGACGGGGTCATAGTCTACATTGCCTAAAGCAGAAAATGTCTTATTTTATTTAATAATCTGGATTATATGGCAATGTAGACAGGGTCATAGCCTACACTGCCATATAATCCAGTTCAAAGCAGAGAATCTGGATGTTATGTGGCAGTGTAGATCCAGCCTAAGCCTGTCCTCAGCAGAACCAAAAGGAGAGGCGAGTATGTATGTATTATTATTATTATTATTAATTTCTCTGCAATCGGGTTCATTCAACCAGCCTCTTTGCTCTTTTCCAAAGTAAATCGAATCAATTCATAGCAACGCAAACAAAGCGATAATAAAGATTGGTATCCGTGTGAACCAGAAATGTCCCCCTGCCATTCACTTTGCTAACTTCTCCAGCCCGCAGGCCCACATCTTGGGAAAGTTACTTTTCTCTCCACCCCCCTCCCCGCCCAAGTTATTTTATACTATGACGGCGGCGGTGCTCAATGCACCGTGGTGAGTTTCCCAAGGAGTGGGCGCGCGTGGCGCGGGGCCTGGTTGTGGCGCGCGCCCCCTCCCTCGCTCATTCCCCCCCTCCCCGCGGGACTCACTCACCGCCACTTGGTGCGTCGGTTCTGGAACCAGGTCTTGACTTGGGCGTCGGTCATCTTGAGCGACTTGGCGAGCGCCGCCCTCTCGGCGGAGGCGAGGTACTTCTGGCGGTGGAAGCGCTTCTCCAGCTCGCAGATCTGGACCCGCGAGAAGGACGTGCGCGGCTTCTTCCGCTTCGGGGGGGTCCGGTTCTGGTAAGGGTGCCCGATCCTCCGCGTCACCGTGAAGGGGGTCAAGGCCGCCGCCGCTGAGGGAGGAAAAGGGAAGGAGGAAGAGAGGAAGAAGGGGGGGTGGAGAGAAAGAACAGGAAGAAGAGAGAGAGGAAGGAAGGAAGGAAGGAAGGAAGGAAGGAAGGAAGGAAGGAAGGAAGGAAGGAGGAAGGAAGGAAGGAAGGAAGGAAGGAAGGAGGAAGGAAGGAAGGAGGAAGGAAGGAAGGAAGGAAGGGAGGAAAAGGAGGAATGAAGAAGAAGAGAGAGAGAAAGAAAGACGGAAGGGAGGAAGTGAGTTAGAAAGAAGGGGGTTGGAAGAGAGAGAGAGAAAGGACGAAAGAAAGAGAGGAAGGAAGGGAAAGAAAGAAATAAGAGGGAAGAAAAGGGAGAGAGAAAACAGAGGAAAGAAAGGAGAGAAAGAAAGAAGAGGAGAAAAAGGAGAGGAAGAAAGGGAAAGAAAGAAAGAAAGAAAGAAAGAAAGACAGAAAAAAGAAAGAAAGAAAGAAAGAAGAAAGAAAAGGAGAGAAAAGAAGAAAGAAAGAAGGAGAGATTGGAAGAAAGAGAGGGGGGAAAGAAAAAGGAGAAAGGAAGGGAGAACGCTGGAGAGAGAAAGAAGAGGGAGAGGAAGGAATAGAGAGAGAAAAGAGAAGGAAGGAATGAAGAGAGAAAATTGGAGAGGGAGGGAGAGAAATAAAAAGGAGGGAGGCAGGGAGAAAGTTGGAGAGAGAAAGAAGAGGGAGAGGAAGGAAAGAGGAAAAAAGAAAAGGAAGGAAGGAAGTCGGAGAGAGAAAGAAGATGGAGAGGAAGGAAGAAAAAGAGAGAGAAAAGATGAAGGAAGGAAGGAATGAAGAGAGAGAGAAGGGAAAGAAAAAGGAAGAGGAAGGAAAAGAAGAAGGAAAGAAAGAAGGGAGAAAGGAAGGAAGGAAGGAAAGGAAGGAAGGAAGGAGAAGAAAAGAAGGAAAGAAAGGGGAAGAGGAAGGAGGAAGAAAGCGGTAAGAAAAAGAGAAGGAGGGCAAAGTAAGAAATGGAGAAAGAAAGTCAGAAAAAGAGGAAGGAAGGAAGGAAGGAAAAGAAAAGCAAGAAAGAGAAAGAAAGGGGAGTAGAAAAGAAGATGTAGAAAAGAAGGAAGGAAGGAAAGGGAAGGAAGGAGAAAAGAAGGAAGGAAGGAAAGAGAGAAGAAGGAAAGAAGAGGAAAGAGGAAAGGAAAAAAGGAAGAAGGGGAGAAAGAAAGGACGGAGAGAAGGAAGGGAGGAAGAGAAAGAGTGAGGGAGTGAGGAAAAGAGAAAAAGAGACAGAGGAAGAAAGAGAGTGAAAAAGAAGGAATGAGAGAGAGGAAGAGAGAGAAGAAAGGAAGAAAAGAGAGGAAGGAAGAAAAACAAAAGAGAAAGAGAAATGAAGGCGGGAAGGAAGGCAAAAAGAAAGGGCTGTCAGTGAGAGAAAGGCTCAAGGGGCGGCCTTGTCACGCTGGTCAACTCTTTCAGGGCCGGAACACCCGGAGGCCCACCTGCTCCCCTTGGGCCCACCTCCACTGACTATTTCATGCGTTTTCAAACCGGTATTGAAGAAAGTGGCCCGTTTCCACTGACTCTTGGCCACCAACCCCCGCCGAAAGCGCGTCAAAGCACCCTAAGGACAAACCCGACGGTCTTCCGGATCAGTTCCTTACAAATCTAGAAGGGGGGGGGGGGGATATCCCAGGGTTCCTTCCAAGGAAGCAGCCTGGCCTTGCTGCAAGGAGAGCAACTCGAAAGGGGGCTGGAAGAAAGAGAGGTGGCGTTTTGCTCTTTTCGGGGGACAGTTCATTGAGAGCCTTGCAATTTGCGGCTTTGTTTTCACCAGGATTCCGGGGGGATCTTTTCAAATATGTTTGATAGAGTTACCTAAATAGAAATTTAAAAATAATAATAATAGAATGATGTTTCACTCCTTTTCTCCTCTTCTGGGTCGGGAAAGGGGTTGGCTATCCTTTCTTTCTCCCGGCATCAATGCCTTAGACTTCGAGGCCCGAAAATGCATTTGTCGGGGGATTTGTTTCGCTCCTTAGAAAACCCGCGCCTCCTTCCCAACCGTCCACACTTTCCTGGTCCTTCCTCTAACTCGCTTTCGATTCGAAATGTTCCCATTTTGGGTGTGCATAACCATGAGTTCTCCTTTTAACTTGCTACTATTAATTCGCCTTCCACAAATCTATCACAATCCCATTGAAATCAAACGAAAAGCGCATTTAGGAGAATGAAAATATTGGGATTTGTTCAATATTTGTTGTAGTGTTTAGAGTTATCACTCTCTGAGAAACCCAATCAGAACTGCATTGAGGAGGGAGCTGAGGATAATGAGGAACCTCTTTCGGGACGGATCAAAAGCGATAACAACAACAACAACAATATAATCCAAGAGACAACAACAATAATAACATAACCCAAGGACAATTCTTGTGTCCTCTTTCCTAAAGATCCACTCAAGCTGCACCTATACTGTCATATAATCCGGATTGTCTGCTTTGAACCGGATTATGTGAGTCTACACTGCCATATAATCCGGTTCAAAGCACATGCTGTGGATTTCATATATTGGTGTAGATCCACCCTCAAAGGGAAGCTACAGGTTGGTACAATTTATGAATCAAGTGGGGAAGCGGAATTGCTGTTTTGTTGTTGTTGAAAAGAGAGACAAAGACACACCTGTTAGGACACTTGCTTCACAAGGTGCCAGGGGGATTTCCAAGTCTACAAAGAGAGAGAAAGAGAGACCCCTTTTCCTTTCCCAATACACAACCTTGGACAACACACACACATATTCCTTAACGTGATAATAGGACCGGGCATTATTATTATTATTATTATTATTATTATTATTATTATTATTATTATTTATGGGACATAAATATCGGTCAGGATGCGTTTTGACAAAGTCGGGAAAGCATATCCGAGTGTTTTCCTAGTATGACAACAATTACAGGCATTACTGTTATTACTACTACTATTATTTTACTGACACAAAAACAGTATGTCACAGCAAATGAGATCTATATGCTGGATTTCGTATCACAAAATCCCAACTCGAACACTTCCCAAGCGTCTAGCACTGTGTGATTTATTATTATTATTATTATTATTATTATTATTATTATTAGAGAGAGAGAAAGGCCCCTTCCTAGCTCCATCTAGCTCCAGCAGACAAGAGTCCCACCCTGGTCATTCCACAGCAGACAAGAGTCCTTTGTCCCACCCTGGTCATTCCTTTTTCCTAGTTCCAACAGACCTCACTACCTCTGAGGATGCTTGCCATAGATGCAGGCGAAACGTCAGGAGAGAATGCCTCTAGAACATTGCCATATAGTCCGAAAAAACCTACAACCCTATTATTATTATTATTATTATTATTATTATTATTATTATTATTATTATTAGAGAGAGAGAGGAAAAAGGCCCCTTTCCACATCGCTGAATGAAACCCCACATTTTCTGCTTAGAACTGGGTTATATGGCAGTGTGGACTCACATAACCCAGTTCAAAGTAGATATTGTGGGATTTCGCACCTTGATATTCTGGGTTATATAGCTGTGTGGAAGGGCCCTAAGATACAAGGTGAAAAGGGAACTTCTGCCAATTATTATTATTATTATTATTATTATTATTATTATTATTATTATTATTATTATTATTATTAGAGAGAGAGAAAGGCCCCTTCCACACAGCTGAATAAAATCCCACATTTTCTGCTTTGAACTGGAATATATGGCAGTGTGGACTCAGATAACCCAGTTCAAAGCAGATATTGTGAGATTTTCCGCCTTGATATTCTGGGTTATAGGGCAGTGTGGAAAGGCCCTCAGATACAAGGTGAAAAGGGAACTTCTGCCAATTATTATTATTATTATTATTATTATTATTATTATTAGAGAGAGAGAAAGACCCCTTTCCACACAGGTGAAAAAATCCCACATTATCTGCTTTGAGCTAGGATATATGGCAGTGTGGACTCAGATAACCAAGTTCAAAGCAGATATTGTGGGATTTTCTGGTTTAGTATTCTGGGTTATAGGGCAGTGTGGAAGGGCCCTAAAATACAAGGTGAAAAGGGAACTTCAGCCAGCCTTTCTTTAGAAGGAGAGAGGGAGGAAGAGTCCCCCAAAATAGAGCCTTGTAGAGAATATGATTTATTTTTCCTAGAGTGATGATAATGGGACTGAGCATTATTCTTTTTTAAGAGACACCTTTTAAATTCCTTTTTCACAGGGTGCAAGCTGCATCTCAACCAAGAGGAAGAGACCCCCTTTTCCTTCCACAATATAGAATTTTATTTTAACGATTAATGGTTTCTAATGTAATCATGGGACTGGGACATTGTTTTAAACAGAGCCAAAGACACACCCGTCATTATACTTTTCCATCCTTAATACACAGAGCCTTGGGTAGAATATAAGTGTGATAAAACTGAATATATACATCATATTTCCCTATCCTTACTACAATTTATCCCGATCAGCCCTGCATATGCCTAAGGTAGAATTTGATTTATTTTCCTAGTGTCATGATGGGACTGGTCATTAGTATATTGTTTCCCAAGAGAGACAAAGAGACACTTGTCAATCCAAAAAAGTAGGTATCCTTGGATAAGATATGGGTTTTTTCCCCTAATTATTTATTTTTCCTATTGTGATGATGGGATCGGGCATTATTATTATTATTATTATTATTATTATTATTATTACTATTATTGTTAAGAGAGCCAAAGACAGGCCTTTGAACACAGGCCTTTGAACATACTTTTCTGACAAGGTGAAAGAAGACCTCCCCACTTCTCCCTCACTATTATTAGATTATTATTTTTTCCTGGTGGGTTTTTTTTTCCTAGTGGTTATACACACTTGTGAAGATACTTTTCTTACAGGATGAAAGGAAACCCTCTTCTTTCTCCCTCAAAACATAGAGACTTGGGTAGAATAGGTTGTATTATTCCTAGTGATGATGAGGCTGGCATTGTTGTTGTTGTCCTTGTTGTTGTTAAAGAGTCAAGGACACACCTGTCAGCATACTTTTCTTACAGGATGAAAAAAGACCCTCTTTTCTTTCCTCAATACACAGAGCCTTGGAAAAGAAAGTTGTTGTTTTTTTAAGTGGGATGATGGGACTGGTATTGTGATTATTATTATTATTATTATTATTATTATTATTATTATTATTATTTTAAGGAAGAAGAAGACACACCTATGAACATACTTTTCTTACACGGTAAAAGGAGGGCCCCCCCCCTTTCCCCTCCTTTAATATATAGATAGAGCCTTGGATAAGATATGACTTATTTTTCTTAGTGTGGTGATAATGAGACTGGACATTATTATTATTATTATTATTATTATTATTATTATTATCCTCATCATTATATTCAAAGAGCCAAGGACACACCTATGAACACAATTTTCTTACAGAGTGAAAGGACACACCCTGGATCAAATATTATTTATTATTCCAAGTGATGATAATGGGACTTCCATGATTATTATTATTATTATCACCATAATTATTGTAATAATAATAATTATTATTATTATTATTATTGAGTTGAGGATACACCTGTCAGCATATTTTTCTTACAAGGTGACAGGAGATCCTTTTTCCTTATTCTTAGTGTGATGATGATGATTATTATTATTGTTGTTGTTGTTATTAATAGTAATATTTTAAAGAGTCAATGACAGGTTGTGAAGATACTTTCCTTCCGGGAAAGGAGTCCCTCTTTTCCTTCCTTAGGAAGCCTACATATTGATAGCATACAAATTGTATAGCATATATATCGATGACTTATTTTTCCTAGTGTCATGCTTATGGGTCTGGGCATTATTATTATTATTTGCAGAGAGTCAAGGATACACCTGTGAAGATACTTTCCTTACAGGATGAAAGGAGATACCCTCTTCCTTCCCAAAAGCAGAGTCTTGGGTGGATGGATGGATAGATAGATCTCAATAACTTATTTTTTTTCTAGGGCAATAATGGGGCTCGGCATTATTATTATTATTATTATTATTATTATTATTATTATTATTATTATTATTAGCAGAGAATCAAGGACACGCCTGTGAACTTACTTTCTTTACAGGTCTCCTTTTCTTTCCCAATAAGCTAGGCCTTAGATAGATAGATAGATAGATAGATAGATAGATAGATAGACAGACAGACAGACAGATGTTGATAATTTATTATTTTTCCTAGTGTGATGATGATGCAACTGGGCATTATAATTATATTTTCCAACAGGGTGAAAGATCCCCCTTTTCCTCCCTTAATAGAGCCTTGGGTAGAATATAATTCATTATTCTTAGTGTGACAATGGAACTGGTCATTATTATTGTTGTTGTTGTTGTTGTTGTTGTTATTTTCGCAGAGTCAAGAACACACCTGTCAACATACTTTTCTTGCAAGGTGAAAGGAGTCCCTCTTTTCCTTCTTAGTAGGCAGAGTCTTGGGTAGAGAGTGTGTGTGTGTATGTGTGTGATTTATTTTCCTATTGTGCTGATGATGGAACTGGACATTATACCACTACTACTACTACTACTACTACTAATAATAATAATAATAGATAATAATAACCACACTAGGAAAATTATTATTATTATTATTCTGACACAAAAACACAGTATGTCACAGTGAATGAGATATATATGCTGGATTATTATTATTATTATTATTATTATTATTATTATTATTATTGAGCCAAAGATACACCAGTCTGCATACTTTTCCAACAGGGTGAAAGGAGATTCCCCTTTTCCTCCTGCAATACATTGATAGAGCCTTGGGTAGGATATGATTTCTTATTCCTAGTGTGATGGTGATGGGACTGGGCATAATTATTACTATTATTACTATTATTGTCCAAAAGCCAAGGACACACCAGTCAGCATACTTTTCCAACAGGATGAAAGGAGATCCCCCTCTTCCTTCCCAATAGGCAGAGCCTTGGGTAGGATAAGGGGTTGTTTAATGTGATGATGGAACTGAGCACTATTATTATTACTACTAATAAATAAATAACAATAATAAAACTTTATTTACAGTATGTACCACCCTCTCCCCCCAAGAGGACTCAGGGCGGTTTCCATCATAGGGCAAAACATTCAATTGCCAAATGATTAAAAACTATACAACAAAATTAAACATTATAAAACATAAACATAAATCCTATTTAAAAATTTTAATTTATTATTATTATTTTACTGACACAAAAACACACTATGTCACAGCAAGTGAGATATATATGATGGTATTATTATTGGTATTATTATCATTATTATTATAAAATCAAAGACACACCTGTGGCCATACTTTTTCTTATAGGCTGAAAGGAGGCCTCCCTTTCTTCCTCCATTAAAATATAAACAGAGTCTTGGGTAAAATACGATTTCTTATTCCCTAGTGTGATGATGAAGGGATGAACATTATTATTATTATTATTATTATTATTATTATTAATTTGAAAGAGCAAAGGACACGCACACTTTTCTGATTTCCTTTCCAATACCCAGAGCCTTGGATAGGATAGAGATAGAGATAGAGATAGGTAGAGGACTTATTTTTCCTCGTGTGATGCTGGGACTGGCATTTTTGTCATTCTTATTCTTTCCAAGAGAGCACAAAACACTCCTTCCAGGGTGAAAGGTGCCTCCTTTCCTCTTCCTTCCCCTTCCATTCCCTTCCTTTCCTTTCCTTTCCTTCCCCTTCCTTTCCTTTCTCTTCTCTTTCCCTTCCCTTTTCCTTTCCTTTCCCTTCTCCTTTCCCTTCCCTTCCCTTCCTTTCCTTTCCTTCCCCTTCCTTTCCTTTCCCTTCTCCTTTCCCTTCCCTTCCCTTCCTTTCCTTTCCCTTCTCTTTCCCTTCCCTTTCCCTTCTCCTTTCCCTTCCTTTCCTTTCCTTCCACTTCCTTTCCCTTCCCTTATCTTTCCCTTCCATTTTCCTTTCCCTTCTTTTCCTTTCCTTCCCCTTCCTTCCCTTTCCCTTCCCTTCTCTTTCCCTTCCATTTTCATTTCCTTTCCCTTCCCTTTCCCTTCCCTTCCTTTTCCCTTCCCTTTCCTTCTCTTTCCCTTCCATTTTCCCTTTCCCTTCCCTTCGTTTACTTTCCCATCCCTTCTCTTTCCCTTTCCTTTCCTTTCCTTTCTCTTTCCTTTCCCTTCCCTTCTCCTTCTCCTTCCGTTCCCTCCTCTTTCTCTTCCCTTTCCCCTTCCCCTTTCCCTTCCTCACCGGTGAACCGGTCCTTGACGAAGCGGCGGGAGCTCTCCATCCAGGGGAAGTTGAGTCCTCCGAGGCCGGGCACGCCGGGCATGGCGGGGATAGCGGAGGCGATGGGCGGGGGCACGGCGCCGGGGATGGGCCGGTGGGCCGGCACCCGGATCACGCCGGAGGGGGCCAGGCTCAGGTTGACACTGTAAGATCCCGCGTCCTCGAAGGGGCCGCCCAGCCCGGCGAAGGACGGGTAGGGCGCCCCGGGTCGCCCTCCCGCGGGGGCTCCGGCTGCTCCTCCTGCTCCTCCTCCTCCTCCGTTGGCCCCACCGGCTGCGCTGCCCAGGTAGTTCGCGTCTGCCCCTCTCGGGGGAGCGGGGGGCGCCTCCTGGTCGGGGCTGTTGAGGATCTGGTCGATGCCGAAGCTGATGGGCTCGTGCGGTGGCGGCGGCGGCGGGTGCGGCGCGTGCGGGGTTTGCGCGCGCCCGGGCGGCTCCATCCTCGGCGGAGAGGCGACCCCCCTCCCGCGCACGCGAAGAAGAAGCACGCGAGCCCCCTCTTTTAGGCGGTGCGGGGGGAGGGGGAGGGAGGGAGGGAGGGAAGTCAGGAAGGAAGGAAGGAAGGAAGGAAGGGATCCCCCTTCGCTGTTGTTCACCCGCGATCCCGGGAAGGTCCCGCTCCGTCCCGCACTGAAACTTTGCCAAGACTGCTTCTCCGGCCCGACAGGTTCTGTGTCATCTTTTTTTCCTTCTCTCTCTTGAAGCAGAGCCCGGGCATTTGGGGATCCGGGTTCCGCTCCGGCGGCTGCCATTGGCCACCCCGAGCAAGCCCCTCGCCTCCCATTGGCTGACGGCTGCCGCCAGCGAGGCCTCCTTCAAAGGGAGGCTGCGGTGACATCACTGGGAAAGGGAGGGGGTCAGGTGGGCCGCCCTCCCCCCCCCCCCCACTCACTCACCCCGGGAAAGAGGGCGGGAAGGAGCCCG
>NW_026844366.1:208530004-208575004 GCF_025583915.1 Anolis sagrei ordinatus | reverse complement strand
AAATTGGGTTGTTTATTATTATTATTATTATTATTATTATTATTATTATTATTATTATTATTATTGGGTTGCTGATAGCCATGTTTCAGAAGCATTCTTTCCTGACGTTCCGCCCACATCTACGGCAGCCATCCTCAGAGGTTGTGAGGTCTGTTGGAAACTAGGAAAATTGGGGGTTTTTTAAAAAAATATTATTATTATTATTATTGGGTTGCTGATGGCCATGTTCTGGAACATGGCCATACAGCACAACCTCTGAGGATACCTCTCTTATACATGTGAGTGAAATGTCAGGAGAGAATGCTTCCGTACGATATAGCACAACCTCTGAGGGTGCCTGCCACAGATGTAGGCGAAACGCCAGGAGAGAATGCTTCCGTATGATACAGCACAACCTCTGAGGGTGCCTGCCATAGATGTAGGCGAAACGTCAAGAGAGAATGCTTCCGTATGATTACAGCACAACCTCTGAGGGTGCCTGCCATAGATCTAGGCGAAACGTCAGGAGAGAATGCTTCCGTATGATACAGCACAACCTCTGAGGGTGCCTGCCGTAGATGTAGGCGAAACGTCAGGAGAGAATGCTTCTGAAAGATGGCCATACAGCCCGGAAAACTCACATCAACGCAGAGGTTGGAAACTAGGCAAGTGGGGTTGGATAACATATCTGTGGGAATGTCTCCTCCTCGAAAAGGCTCGAGTGGAGCTTCTCTGCTGCTCTTCCTCGGCGCCATGTAAACAACACACCTCTCCAATCTCGATAGCTCGATGCCGGGAATTAAATGCAATTACGTGGTCGCTTTTTCCTCTCCCTCCTTCTCTCCCTCCCTCCTTCTGCCTTTCGCCTGGCATCGAATCAGCTGCCAATTGGTATTAATCTCTGGTGAAAGCAAGACTAACCATTTGGAAAAAGGGATCTCTCTGTGTGTATGTGTGTGTGTTTGGGATGCAACCCGTGTCTCCCCAACCTGGGCGCCGGGAGTTTGGAGACGCTCCCTGCCCGCCTCCCCAATTGGCCTGAAAAGCGTTAACAATTCAATAAGCGCTCGGGCGCATTTACTTAGTTTCCCCCTTTATAAAGGCAAATGAAAACAGGGAATAGAATTTGCCTTTTAATCGGATGTAATACTATTTGATCCGCACCTGCTCGGGCGCCTTTGCCGAGAGGATTCCCGCCACGCGAGGAGGAATCGTGGAGACACCGGGCCCTTCCACGCAGCCCTACATCCCAGAAGATCAAGGCGGAAAACCCCACATTATCTGCTTTGAAATGGGATATATGGCCGTGTGGACTCTGGGCCCTTCCACGCAGCCCTACATCCCAGAAGATCAAGGCGGAAAACCCCACATTATCTGTTTTGAACTGCCATATATTCCAGTTCAAAGCAGATATTGTGGGATTTTATTCAGCTGTGTGGAAGGGGCCCGAGTGTAGATCCTGCAGATCGAAAGCGAGGGTTCTTTAGCCACCTTTTGTGGAAAGCTTACCCCCCACGCCCCAAAATTTAGCAGTGTTTTTTGTCTCTTTTCTTTCTTGTGTCCAACTTTTCCCAAACTCTCAGGTCCCTTCTACACTGCCATACAAAAAGTTTAGATTATTGGCTTTGAATTGGATTATCTGGCGGGGTATTATTATTATTATTATTATTATTATTATTATATTCTTATATTATTATTATTCCAGAAGCATTCTCTCCTGACGTTTCGCCCACATCCTTGGCAGGCATCCTCAGAGGTTGTGAGGTCTGTTGGAAACTAGGAAGATTGGGTTTATTATTATTATTATTATTATTATTATTATTATTATTATCATCGGGTTGCTGATGGTCATGTTCCAGAAGCATTCTCTCCTGACGTTTCGCCCACATCTACAGCAACCATCCTCAGAGGCTGTGAGGTCTGTTAGAAACTAGGAAAATTGGGTTTATTATTATTATTATTATTATTATTATTATTATTATTATTATTATTATTATTGGGTTGCTGATGGCCATGTCCTAGAAGCATTCTCTCCTGACGTTTCGCCCATATCTATGGCAGCCATCCTCAGAGGTTGTGAGATGTGTTGGAAATTAGGAAAATTGGGTTTCTTCTTCTTCTTCTTCTTCTTCTTCTTCTTCTTCTTCTTCTTCTTCTTATTATTATTATTATTATTATTATTATTATTGGTTTGCTGATGGCCATGTTCCAGAAGCATTCTCTCCTGACGTTTCGCCCACATCTACAGCAGGCATCCTCAGAGGTTGAGGTGTTTGTTGGAAACTAGGATAATTGGGTTTATATATCCGTGGAAAGTCCAGCGTGGGAGAAAGAACCCTTGTCTGTTTGAGGCACGTGTGAATGTTGCAAATGGCCACCTTGATTAGCATTGAATAGCCTGGTAGTTTCAAAGTCTGTCTGCTTCAGCCCCCCCCCCCCCAAATTCTCATGGTGGTTCGTGAAAAGGCCTTACTGGTGCATTATTTAAACTGTTATGTTTATTCATATCATGATCTGATCACCATACTCAATATATCCCATATGCATGGGGGTATTGGGGTAATGATACAAAAGGTTTGCTAGGGTAGACCCTCTTTCACTCAGACTCCACCCCCCCCCGAAACTCACCCCCCCCGAAACCCCCCCTGAAAAAATACAGCCCCCCCACAAACGAAATCCTGGCTACTGGCCTGCCTGGGGGGTAATTAGCTGGCCATGGTTGCTTCCTGTCTAGAGTTTCCCTGTTATGTTTTGTTTTAGAGTTACTCTTTATTTACTGTCCTGATTTTAGAGTTTTTTTAAATACTGGAAGCCTGATTTTAAGATGTGCCTTGTTACTGCCTGCGGGAATCCTTTGTTGAGAAGTGATTTGCTGTGCCTAATTGTTTCTTGTCTGGAATTCCCCTGTATTTGAGTTTTGTTCTTATTTACTGTCATGAGCTTTGTTCTTTATTTACTGTCCTGATTCTAGAGTTTTTTAAATACTGGCAGCAAGATTGGTAATATGGATTGGTAATATGGATGATGAAACTGGACCACGATTTTAGTCAGGTTATGCATTGGATTGTGATTTTTGTGCTAATATTGTGTATTATGTTTTTTATGGTTTTAAATTGTATACTGTGGATTGTGTATTCTGTATTCCGTTGTAAACCGCGTTGAGTCGCCATTTAGGCTGAGAAATCGCGGTATACAAGTACAGTAAATAAATAAATAAATAAGATTGTATTCACTTTCATGGTTTCCTCCTTTCTGTTGAAATTGCCCACATGCTTGTGGATTTCAATGGCTTCTCTGTGTAGTCTGACATGGTGGTTGTGAGAGTGGTCCAGCATTTCTGTGATCTCAAATAATATGCTGTGTCCAGGTTGGTTCATCAGGTGCTCTGCTATGGCTGACTTTAATGGTTTCCTCCTCCTCCTCCTCCTCCTCCTCATTATTATTATTATTATTATTATTATTATTATTATTATTATTATTATTATTATTATTATTTACACCCTGCTTTATCTCTCCAAAGAGGACTCAAAGCAGCTTGACATAAAACATGAGCATCCAATTTAAAATATACAGGTATATAAACATTGAAACAATGAAACACAACAGTATTACTAATTCAATTAAAATCAATCCAACATATTCAAAGTGAAAAACCAGAGCATCCCCAGACTAGCTCTTTAAACACCTGCCCCTTTAAATGCTTGTCTGAATAAAAAGGTTTTATTTATCCAGAAGGAGGGGGGGGGGGGGGTGGCATATTGGCTTCCCTGGCAAGAAGGGGTTTTTCCCTCCAACCGGGCTTGAGAGGAAGCCAGAGAATGAGGGCCTTTCCACACAGCCCTGTATCCCAGAAGATCAAGGCAGAAAATCCTACATTATCTGAGTGTAGACTCAGGGCCCTTCCACACAGCCATATGACCCAGAATATCAAGGCAGAAAATCCCACAATATCTCCTTTGAACTGGGATATCTGAGTCCAGAACACAGATTATGTGGGATTTTCTGCCTTGATATTCTGGAGTGTCACTTCACTTTGGCAATGTTGTCCCAGTAGGATTGTCTTCCAAAATGTACTATGTACTGTGGAGCCCCATTCTTGACCTGCATCTTCTCCCGCAGTGAGGGCATCGATTTCCAGGTGAAAGGCGGTCCGGTTGGGGTTGGCTTAACTCGCCTTCCTCTTGGCACCGTTTTTCTCTTTCGCCCTCCATTCGTGCCTTTTCAAATGCTGCAGCACTGCTGGCCACAGCTGACCTCCAGCTGGAGCGCTCAAGGGCCAGGGCTTCCCAGTTCTCAGGGTCTATGCCAGAGTTTTTAAGGTTGGCTTTGAGCCCATCTTTGAATCTCTTTTCCTGCCTACCAACATTCCCTTTTCCTTGAGTTCTGGAATATAGGGCTGTGTAGAAGGGCCCCCAGATAACCCCACTCAAAGCAGATATTGTGGGATTTGCTGCCTTGATATTATGTGATATCTTACTTACTTACTTACTTAGGCAATCCCTGGTTGTCCAAGTAGGATAATCTTCCAGGGTGGATCAGTAGGTGACTATGGAGCCCTATTCTTGATCTGCATCCTCTCCCACAGTGAGGGCATTGGTTTTCAGGTGGAAGGCCTGAAGCGCCTTCCTCTTGGCTGCCCTCCATTTCTGCCTCTTCAAATTCTGCAGCACTGCTGGTCACAGCTGACCTCCAGCTGGAGCGCTCAAGGGGCAGGGCTTCCCAGATCTCAGTGTCTATGCCAAAGTTTTAAAGTTTTGTTTTTCTTTAAAAAAAACGTTATTTAAGTTTTTAAATAAAACTCCACAAGCATGTGGACGATTTCAACAGAAAGGAGGAAACCATGAAAATGAGCAAAATCTGGCTACCAGTATTTTAAAAAACTCTAGAATAAGGACAGAAAATAAAGAACAAAAAACTCTAAAATTAGATATTCGTGTTTTTATGTCAAGCTGCTTTGAGTCCCCTTTGGAGAGATAAAGCAGGGTATAAATATAATAATAATAATAATAATAATAATAATAATAATGAGGAAACCATTAAAGTCAGCCATAGCAGAGCACCTGATGAACCAACCTGGACACAGCATATTATTTGAGAACACAGAAATGCTGGACCACTCTCACAACCACCATGTCAGACTACACAGAGAAGCCACTGAAATCCACAAGCATATGGACAATTTCAACAGAAAGGAGGAAACCATGAAAATGAACAAAGTCTGGCTGCCAGTATTAAAAAAAAAAACAACTCTAGAAATAAGGACAGTAAATAAGACCAAAACTCAAATACAGGGGAATTCCAGACAAGAAACAATCAGGGACAGCTAACCACCTCTCAATAAAGGATTCCCCCAGGCAGTAACAAGCCACACCTTCAAACTGCCAGGCCATCCAATGCTAATCAAGGTGATTAATTGCAACATTCAGCAGACAAGAGTTCTTTCTCCCATCCTGGACTTTCCACAGATATATACACCCAATTTTCCTAGTTTCCAACAAACCTCACAACCTCTGAGGATGCAGGAGAAACGTCAGGAGAGAATGCTTCTGGAATATGGCCATACAGCCTGGAAAACGTATAACAACCCAGTGATTCCGGCCATGAAAGCCTTCGACAATACAAGGAAGATGTCAAGAGGCAGAGAGAGAATCTCCCGAGGTGGGGAGGAGGAAAGGGGAAGGGAACCCCCCCCCCCCCCCCCCCCCCCCCCCCCCCCCCCCGCCCTCCCTTCCGTCCCCTTCTGCGTTTGGCAGCGGCGGCCCAGATGGCATCAGGAAGCCGGTTTCCTTTCCCTGCTAATCCGATTAAGGGCAGAAAAGGCGCCCGGCCCGTCTCGGCTGCTCTGGCTCATTCCCCGGGAGCCTGGAAGGAAAAAAAATGACTAGGATTTCCGAGATGCTGTGGCCGACAGCAGGGTCAAGACAAAATCCCCCCACCCGACCCCAAAACCCTTCTCTCCCGTTTCTATCCCTCCTCCGATTCCTCCCGTTGCTTCTTCAGTCCCTTGGCCGGGAAGCAAACTTGTTGATCTCGCTCCATCACTCCCGAAGCCGCTTGGTTCCTGATCTCTAAAAATCATAATACACAGGGCTTCTTCTCAGTTTCTATTTCAAGGAGTACACAACACAACAGAGGGCTTTATTTACCCGGTCAGTGAAGAAATGGCCCTTCCACACAGCCCTCCAACCCAGAATATCAGAGCAGAAAATCCCACAATCTCTGCTTTGGGCTGGGTTATCTGAGGACGCTTCCACACAGCCCTATATCCCAGGATATCAAGGCAGAAAACCCCACAGTATGTCCTTTGAACTGGAATATACGGCTGTGTGGACTCAGGGCCCTTCCACCCATCCCTATATCCCAGGATATCAAGGCAGAAAACCCCACAGTATCTGCTTTGAACTGTAATATATGGCGGTGTGGACTCTGGGCCCTTCCACACAGCCCTATATCCTAGAATATAATGACAGAAAACCCCACAATATCTGCTTTGAACTGGATTATAATGCCGTGTGGACTCTGGGCCCTTCCACACAGCCCTATATCCCAGAAGATCAAGACATAAAACTCCATATTATCTGCTTTGAACTGGAATATATTGCAGTGTGGACTTTGGGCCCTTCCACACAGCCCTATATCCTAGGATGTCAAGGCAGAAAACCGTACATTATCTGCTTTGAACTGGATTATAATGCCGTGTAGACTCAGGGCCCTTCCACACAACCCTATGTCCCAGAAGATCAAGGCAGAAAACCCCACATTATCTGCTTTGAACTGGATTATATGGCTGTGTGGACTCAGGGCCCTTCCACACAGCCATCTAACCCAGAAGATCCAGGCAGAAAACCCCACAGTATCTGCTTTGAACTGGAATATATTGAAGTGTGGACTTTGAGCCCTTCCACACAGCCCTATATTCCAGGATATCAAGGCAGGAAACCCCACAATATATCTGCTTTGAACTGGAATATATGGCCGTGTGGATTCAGGGCCCTTCCACACAGCCCTATATCACTCTTTACTTCTGATTTAAAACCCTCCAAATAGATACATCCTCTGTTCATGTCCTGCATTTATTTTTAAAGTTTTAAATATTACATTTGACCAGGCCCGTAGCCAGGATTTCAATTGGGGGGGGGGGCTGATGTGGGGGGGGGGGGCTGAGTCTGAGTGAAAGAGGGTCTAGCCTAGCAAACCTTTTGTATCATTAACCCAATACCCCCATGCATATGGGATATATTGAGCATGGTGATCAGATCATGATATGAATAAACATAACAGTTTAAATAATGTACCAGTAAGGCCGCCTCGCGGACCACCATCAGAATGCCTGCATTTGACCCATCCATAGGTTTTTAAATTCTTGCGTGATATTGTCTAACTGTGCATTATATTAATTGTATTGTTTATTTTGTTTATTGCTTGTTATTTTATTATTGCTTGTTGTTTTTGATGTGTTGTTGGGTTTGGCCTCATGTAAGCTGCTCCGAGTCCCTTGGGGAGATGGTGGCGGGTATAAATAAAGTACATTATTATTATTATTATTATTATTATTATTATTATTATTATTATTATTACTATTACTATTATTATTATTGTATCCCAGAATATCAGGGCAGGAAACCCCACAGTATCTGTTTGAACTGGAATATATTGCAGTGTGGACTCAGGACCTTTCCACACAGCCCTGTATCCCAGGATATCAAGGCAGAAAATCCCACATTGCCTGCTTTGAACTGGAATATATGAGTCCACACTCAGATAATGTGGGATTTTCTGCCTTGATATTCTGGGATATAGGTCTGTGTGGAAGGGCCCTGAGTCCACTTCCCTCCAGATGCTGGAAATGGAAAGGGGAACCTTTGCCTTTGTTTGTGTATTTTATGTCATTTGTGTTACTGTATGTTTGCCTATACATGTTTGCCTCTGAGTCCCCTCGGGGAGATAGAGAGGAATATAAATAAAGTGTATTATTATTATTATTATTATTATTATTATTATTATTATTATTAAAAACTAACCATCCCCTGCTACGCGTTGCTGTGACCCAGTCTGTGAATATGTGTTTTGTGTGTGTATATATTTGTGTATATGTGTGTTTGCGTTTATGTATGTGGTTTTGCACATGTGTAGTAATATATTTTTTATTTTTTGGCTTTTTAAGACTCTTAAAAAGTGTTTTTATGAGTGATGGTCACTTGTTGGCCTGATTGTGTCCAAATTTGGTGTCAATTCGTCCAGTGGTTTTTGATTTATGTTAATCCCACAAATGAACGTTACATTTTTATTTATATAGATGGCAAAATCAAGGGTGTTTTTTTTTTTGCATTTCTTTTCCTCTTTTCAAGCTCTGGATGGTAGGATCCGTGGATACAGAGAGCCAACTGTACTTTGGTTCTTGATTGCAGAGAACTCTGCTGCTTGGTGAACCAACCTGGACACAGCATATTATTTGAGAACACAGAAATGCTGGGCCACTCCAACAACCACCATGTCAGACTACACAGAGAAGCCACTGAAACCCACAAGAAGCATGTGGACAACTTCAACAGAAAGGAGGAAACCATGAAAATGAACAAAATCTTTAGAGTATTTTAAAAAACCTCTAAAATCAGGACAGTAAATAAAGAGCAACACTCAAACAACAGGGGAATTCTAGACAGGAAACAATCAGGGCCAGGTAACACCTCCCAACAAAGGATCCACCCAGGCTGGAAGCAGCCAGGCTTTGAAGCTGCAAGGGCAATAAATGCCAATCAAGCTGGCCAATTGTAACATTCACACTTGCCTCAAGCAGACAAGAGTTTTTTCTCCCACTCTGGACATTCCACAGATATACAAACCCCACTTGCCTAGCTTCCAACATAGCTCACAACTCTTAGCTCTTCCATAGATGTCGTTGTTTCCATTGACCCCAAAATAGTGTTGCCTTGACATGGATTTTTTCTCTCTCTTTGGGCAAGGATTCCCAAAGACAGAGAAACTACTGACTCCTATCTACTAAATGCAGTTTACAAAATATGTCCCCTTTGTATCTCTCTTTGAACAAAAAAAAGGCAGGATATATATTCACTACATAAACATAATTTTATAGGGATTTGGCATTCTAAATTCTTTTGTATGATTGAGGGCCCTTCCACTCAGCCATGTAACCCAGAATATTATATAATGATATTATAATTATATTTTATATTACTAATAATATTACAATATAGTGGTATAGTACAATATAGTCATATATAATATTACTGATATTATACTATGCTAATAATATAATATATTGTATGTATCTTGTAAGCCGCTCTGAGTCCCCTTCAGGGTGAGAAGGGAGGCATATAAATATCACAAATAAATAAATATTGATGCAGATAATTCACAATATCTGTTTTGAACTCCTAACTGACTTCTCTTAGCCTCCAAGATCAGACAAATTCTTATGCCTTATGTGTTTATGTGTGTGCCTTCAAGTTGCCTGTTGTTCCTTCCTCTGAAATATAGATATTCAGGCCTTCTATGTATTCCTCTGAATGTATGCGTGAGACTTCAACTCTGGGCCCATGAATTTCATAGTGCTTACTTAGTCAAGAAATACTACACACACACACAAGTATAATCACACCTGAATATAAGCTGAGGCACCTAATTTTACCACAAAAAACTGGGAAAACTTATTGACTCGAGTATAAGGCGAGGGTGAGAAATGCAGCAGTTTGGTAAATTTCAAAAATAAAAATAGATACCAATAAAATTACATTAATTGAGGTTACATTTTTTGAATATTTACATAAAACTGTAATTTAAGTTAGGACTGTCCAACTCTGATTAAACCATTATTCTAACCTTCTTCAATGTAAATGTGCTTACGTATCCTTTCAATAACAATAAAGAGGGTAAAATAATAATAAACAACTGGAAAAGCTAACACGATATGAGGATTTGAAAATCGAACTGCAAAGACTCTGGCACAAACCAGGAAAGGTGGTCCCAGTGGTGATAGGCTCACTGGGTGCAGTGCCTAAAGACCTTGGCCTGCACTTAAACACAATTGGCGCTGCCAAAATTACCATCTGCCAGCTGCAGAAGGCCACCTTACTGGGATCTGCACGCATTATTCACCAATACATCACACAGTCCTAGACACTTGGGAAGTGTCCGACGTGTGATCCAATTCAACAGCCAGCAGAGTGTCTGCTGTGGACTCATCTTGTTGTGTTTCTAATAATAATAATAATAATAATAATAATAATAATAATAATAATAATAGAGTAAAATAATGGAAATGTAATAAGAGTAATAATAGAGTAAAATAATAAATCTACAGGCCCCGTATTTCAGGATCGGATCCCACATTTTCTGTTTATTCCAGATTATCTGGCAGTGTGGACTCATATAATCTAGTTTAAAGCAGAAAACCTGAGATCGGATCCTGGGATATAGGACCTATCTGGAAGAGCCCTCTGTTACATGTTACATAATGTTGGTTATGGTTGTCAAAGGTATGAGCAATCTAAAAAATCATGCAAGGTACTATCGAACAAGAACATAGTTCAAAATTACACAGTAATTCAAAAACAAATTTGGCCGTTTCTCAATAACCTTACAAGATGTGAAATATTTGGAAGTTATTTATGTGATTAGTATAAAAAAAATCTATTTGGTACACAAAAAACTGTATAGGAAACAAAATATCTGTTGTGTTGTCGAAGGCTTCCCTAACTGGAATTACTAGGTTGCTGTGAGTTTTCCGGGCTGTATGCTATGTTTCAGAAGCATTATCTCCTGACGTTTTGCCCACATCTATGACAGGCATCCCCAGAGGTTGCGAGGTTGGAAACTAGGAAAATGGGATATATATATATATATATATCTGTGAAATGTCCAAGGTGGGAGAAAGAACTCTTGTCTGTTTGATGCTGCAATCAGGACAGCAAATGAAGAGCAACACTAAAAAAACAGGGGAAATCCAGATAGGAAGCAATCAGGGCCAGCTAACACCTCACAACAAAGGATTTCCCCAGGCAGGAAGTAGCCAGACTTTGACGCTGGAAGGCTACTCAATGCTAATCAAGGTGGTCAATTGCAACATTCACACCTACCTTAAGCAGACAAGAGTTCTTTCTCCCACCCTGGACATTATTCCACAGATATATAAACCTCCCTTGCTTAGTTTCCAACAGACCCCACAACTTCTGAGGACACCTGCCATAGATGTGGGCAAAACGTCAGGAGAGAATGCTTCTTGAGCATGGCCATACAGCCCGGAAAACTCACAACAACCCAAAACATCTGTTTTCCAGTGTTACAGGCAGTCCCCAAGTTATGGACAAGATCGGTTCTGTAGGTTTGTTCTGAAGTCGAATTTGTATGTAAGTCAGGACAGGGATATCTTCTAAGTTTAATTCCAGCCAAATATTCTTTAGCTTTGGGTAGCATAGGGGAAGCTCTGTACTGTGTGGTTTTTGTTTTGCTGCCTGTGCTCCTGTTCAGACGATTTCACTTCACTTTCTGTCTCTGTGAGAAATGGGTTTGGGAAAAGTTGTCTTGTTGTGGAAACAAGGATTTGGAGCTAAAGCTTCAGTGGAGACACCTTTTCCCCATGATAACAACTCTTCCAGCAGTGAATTTCCCTTCCTAGGGGAAAATGTCTCACACTTCCTGTTGTCTCACCCCCATTCTTAAATATGAGTCATATGTAAGTCAGATGTTTGTAACTCAGGGACTGCCTGCGCCTCTTTTGCCTTTCATTGCTTTGAACTGCAATATCTGAGTCCAGCTCTATAGTCCAGTTCAATGTAGATTTTGTACAGCTGTGTGGAAGGGGCCTGAGGGGCCTTTCCGCCTTCCTTCTCTGCAAAGCTGGCTTCACAGGCCGGGCAGTAGTCATGTGCATTCGGGGTAAACCTTGATTCATTTCGTGTCCTGGCTTTTGGTGGGGACTTCACCCGTAGGCCCAAAGCACCTGGGTCTATGGATGCAGGCTTTGGGCATACACGCCTGGGCATGGCAGGGCCTACAGATGAGCACCAAGTAAGGAGCTCGGCCTGGTCAGTTGCAAGGCCGAACAGGGCATGGGGTTCCTCCCCCTGAAAGCACAGGTTCACAGCTTGGGAGTGATCCTGGATTCATCGCTGAGCCTGGAACCCCAAGTTTCGGGAATGGCCAGAGGAGCTTTTGCACAGCTAAAATTTGTGCGCCAGCTGCGCTCGTACCTTGGGAAGTCTGACTTGGCCACGGTGGTCCACACTCTGGTTACTTCCCGAATAAACTACTGCAACACACTCTATGTGGGGTTGCCTCTGAAGACTACCCGGAAGCTTCAATTAGTCCAACTCTCAACAGCCAGGTTGCTCACCGGAGCTGGGTACAGGGAACGCACAACGCCCTTGTTACAACAGCTCCACTGGCTGCCTATCAGCTTCCGAGCACAATTCAAAGTGCTGGGTTTAGCCTATAAATCCCTGAACGGTTCTGGCCCAGTTTACTTGTCCGAATGTATCTCCCACTATGATCTACCTAGGGCCCTGAGATCATCCAGGGAGACCCTGCTCATCGTCCTCCCATTATTACAATCGTGTTTGGTGGAGACAAGGGACAGGGCCTTTTCTGTGGTGGCCCTTTGGCTGTGGAACTCCCTCCCAAGTGAAATTAGATCTTCTGCATTCCTCTTGACCTTTCGGAAACAAGTGAAACCCTGGCTATGGTATCAGGCCTTTGTAGATTAGGTTGACTTGCTGACGTGATGGCTTTTATGGAACTGACTGTCTGCTCCTTGGACAATGACTTAAACTGGAGACTGTTGGCTGTTTGATTGTTTTATACTGTTTTATTGCTATATTATTATTTAAATTGTATATTTATGTTTTTGGTTGTGGACACCATGGAGTGCTGGTTTGTTAGCCGCCCTGAGTCCCTCTGCGGAGGTTGAGATAGGACGGGATATAAATGTCCGAAATAAATAAATAAATACTGTATATTCCGGAATATAAGATGACTGGGTGTATAAGACGACCCACAACTTTTCCAGTTAAAATATAGAGTTTGGAATATACTCGCCATATAAGACTACCCCTCTTCCAACATACACCAAATAAAAAGGTTAAAAGCATCAGATTTGATTTCAATATGGTAATTTTCCTATTACTGTACCTCTTTCTCTGCCTCTCAGATCTTGCACCTGCGCACCTGCACCGCTTCACTGCAGTCTTCAGGAGTGATTTCTGAGAGGCAGAGGAGGAGGTACGGTAATAGGATACAAGGGCGAGCCAGACAGGTAAAAGAGGTGTGTTTTTCTGGGCCCAGAGCCACTCTATCTCTTTTTTCCATACCTTGGGCACTCTGGATGCCTGCAGCTTGCTACGCCCTTCACTTACATCTTCCTGGTGAGGCGCTCCCTTCATCTCACCATCAGGACCGCATTAAGTTCACGAATCCTGATGAATGGATTTTCTTCTACCGTTTTCGAACTGCTTAGGTACAGCATCGCCCTTAATGCTTTCATACAGTCGCTGCATACTACAGGGACACAGCCACTGCCATTTTTGCACTCCCCCCACCATATGCGGCAACCACAGATTCTCCAATCCGATTGGAAGTTTAAGCACCGTTCTATAAGACGACCCCGGCATATAAGGCTACCCCCACATATAAGACGACCCCCCACGTATAAGGCTATCCCCGTGTATAAGGCTAGCCCCATGTATAAGGTTACTCCCTTGTATAAGATTACCCCATGTATGACTACCCCCGCGTATAAGACTACTCCCGCGTATAAGACGACCCCTGATTTTTGAGAAGATTTTCTTGGGTTAAAAAAGTAGTCTTATATACCAGAATATACGGTACATAATTACTTGGTGCTCGACAGCAGGCCCTGCCAGCCCCAGGTGCATAGGTCCAAAGCCTTCGCCAATAGGCCCAAAGTGCTGGGGTGCCTGCAGCTGAGTTCTGAGTATGGCGCACTTCTTACTCGGTGCTCATCTGCAGGCCCTGCCAGGCCCTGGCACTTTGGGCCTACGTGTGTGGCAATCAATCCGAAGAGCAGGCTTTGAGCTGATACCCGCTTTTGCCTGCCTTTCGCATCGAGTTTATTTTCATTCCAGAAAGGGCCTTCCCGTTCCGTGCCATCTGAATGGACGGAACGAAACGGAAACTCGAATCAAACAGATGAGACAAATTTTGAGCCCATGACTACCAGGCAAATGCAAAGCAATTGGAGGCCTAGTCCACCTCCTGGAAGCCTGGGCCTTCAATTGCTTTGCATTTCTATCCGAACGGATCTCCCTCTACATCCCACCTCGGAGTTTAAGATCTTCTGAGGAGGCCCTGCTCTCRGCCCCGCCTCTATCACAAGTGAGATTGGTGGGGATGAGGAGCAGGGCCTTCTCAGTGGTGGCCCCTCACCTATGGAATTCACTCCCCAGGGAAATTAGATCAGCGACATACCTCCTTTCCTTTAGAAGGAAATTAAAAACATGGATTTGGGACCAGGYGTTTGGGCAGTCTGGCAGATAAATAAAGGACTACGACGACGGATAGGAATAGACAATGTGGAATGAAGTATGGACTCTGAGTTGGCGAACGCYGAGCATGACATTGGTTATTGACTGTGATATATATTAATTGTTTTAATTGTTATAACTGTTTAACTGCTGTTTTWATGCGTTTTTGTATTACTGTGTAGGCATCGAATTGTGCCTGTTTGTAAGCCGCCCTGAGTCCCCCCTCGGGGGTTGAGAAGGGTGGGGTAGAAGTACACGAAATAAATAAATAAATAAATAAATAAATAAATAAATAAATAAATTTGCCCTACCTGCGAATTTATTATTATTATTTATTTAGAGCTTTTACAACCCGGTCTTCTCGATCTCCGAAGAGAGACTCAGGCCGGCTAACAGCAGAAAATTCAACACAAATATAGTAAACATAATAGCATCATAATACATTAATACAAAATACATTAAAGTACAGATCATACAATATCATACAATTACAAAAGCCAGGTCGTCAAAATAAAATCACAAATTCATCACCATCCGCCGGTGTGGTCAGCCGTTATTGACTCGAACATCATTCTGCAAATGCTATATTCCAAAGCCAGGTTTTTACCAGCTTTCTGAAAGTCAGGAGGGAAGAGACAGATCTAATCTCCAACGGGAGAGAGTTCCAGAGCCGAGGGGCCACCACCGAGAAGGCCCTGTCCCTCGTCCCCACCAGACGCGATTGCGAAAGTGGTGGGACCGAGAACAGGGCCCCTCCAGAAGATCTTAACAACCTTGATGGTTCATAGGGGAGAATCCGTTTGGACAGGTAAACAGGGTCAGAGCCATTTAGGGATTTATAGGTCAACACCAGCACTTTGAATTGTGCTCGGAAGCTAATTGGCAGCCAGTGGAGCTGGCGCAGCAGAGGAGTAGTATGCTCCCTGTATCCCGCTCCTGTTAGTAATCTGGCTGCCGCTCGTTGGACTAGTTGAAGCTTCTGGGCAGTCTTCACAGGCAACCCCACATAGAGAGTGTTGCAGTAGTCTATACGGGATGTAACCAGAGCATGGACCACCATGGCCAAGTCAGACTTGTTTTAATTGTGCAAAAGCTCCTCTGACCACCGCAAAGCCAGTTTTACAGAGGAGGGCGGAAAGGCCGCTCAGGCCTCTTCCACACAGCTGTACAAAGTCCACATTGAACTAGACTATATGGCAGTGTGGACTGAGATATTCCAGTTCAAAGCAGATATTGTGGATTATCTTCCTTGATATTCTGGGTTATATGGCTGTGTGGAAGGGCAGCACGAGGAAGCATGTGAGGCGGAGCGCGGGCCTTTTATAAATATGGTCTAGAATTGGAGGGAAATGGCCGCTTGATCCACTATAATGGGGCCCCCGCTGCCATCGCTGCCCGCCGTCGCCCGAGGCTGCCTTTTTATTGCGCGCCTGTGTCGGCGGTGATCAATTTCATGGACGCTTTCCACCCAGGGAGGCCTGGCAGGATAATATGCAAAGATGAGCTTTGAATAATGAATGATGTGCTTTTAAACCAATTCCAAAGTGTCTCTGATAGTACAATATGAAAAGGGGTGGTAAGTAATAGGGGTTTTTAAAAAGGCGCTAGTATGTTTTTATTACTATATTTAAAAAGAAGAAGAAGAAGAAGAGAGAGGGAGAATATCTATATTATTTGGGCGAAAGGGATAATATATCACCACGTCTTTGGTAATCGCATAAACAATACATTTTTCTTCATACAGTTCACTTAGGCACAGTCTCTTTGCTGAGGCTTGGCGACCTTATTAAATATTAACTCGGTTTTAATATCAGCCTTTTTTATTTTTTTTGCAAAAAAAGTTTCATCTGTTGACGTTCTGTACCTTTTAAACTGTAATTATATTTCATAATTAATAACGGTGCTCTTTTAACGCCGGGCTTTTTTTCCCCCCACTCGTTTTTCCCCTCCATGAATAATACAATTAGGAATTAATTTCCAGGTGGTGGTCACATTTTATATATAAAAATAAACGTTTCCCCCTCACCATCAGGGGAGTTTTATTGCCAGAGATATTGTTTTATACATTTCACAGTAAGGGCATTCGAGATATTTTATAGAGAGATCCCTATAATATATATAAAAAAGGCCATTTCGAAAAAAACTATTTTCAGAGTTAACTAGCCTATTAAAACCAATGAAAACTCGTTAAATGAGGCGCAATTGATGCACCAAAATGGTTATTTAATGCTGTACTTTATTATTTTTTAAATCATGAAAAACATACAGTTGATCTATGTTCTTCAGGGCAGTAAATCCAGGCATTTAAATGTGAATTATAGGAGCTCCTGGTGGCGCAATAGGTTAAACATTTGTGCCTGCTGGACTGCTGACCGAAAGGTTGAATCTGGGGAGCGGGTGAGCTTCCATCTGTCAGCTCCAGCTTCTTGTGTGGGGACATGAGAGAAGCCTCCCACAGGATGGTTAACGTCCCCTGGGCAATGTCCTTGCAAATGGCCAATTCTCTCATACCAGAAGCGACTTGCAGTTTCTCAAGTCACTCCTGACACGGAAAAAAAATGTGAATTCTGTTTTCAAAAGAAAAATAAAGTAAAATAAATAGTATCATCTGAGGCTGGATCTACACTGCCCTATATCCCAGGATCTGATCTCAGATTGTCTGCTTTGAACTGGATTATATGAGTCCACACTGCCAGATAGTCTGGGATAAGTGGCTAATCTGGGATCGGATCCTGAGATATAGGGCAGGGTAAATCCAGCCTAAAGGGGCATCTACACTGTACTATTAATTCAGTTTGGCCTCACTTTAACTGTCTGGGCTCATTGCTATGGAAACCCTGGGAGTTGTGGTTTTACAAGGTCCTTAATCTTCTCTGCAAATGGAGCTGTGGAGAAGGCTGAACATTTAACTCCACGGGTTTGAAACAGGGGCAAAAAATCCCAAGACTTTGGAAGAGGTCCACATACAGACCTGTTGGTCCCAGAATTTCTCCCTCTCTTGTCCAGACTTGGTGTTTGGTTGTGAGATTTAGATGGCCGCTGTGGGAATTCCACCAGAAACTTCAGCGTTTTGGGTTTTTTTTAAAACCTCAAGATGCAGATATGTGAATCACTGGAAAAAGTTCCATTTGTCCTGGTCAGAGAAACTGTGCCCTCCAGATTTTCATGAAGTATCTGCCACACAAACAAAGATTACGGGGTAGGACCATTTCTGCTCAAATCAGCACTGCACAAAGAGGAACACATATTTTCAACTCAGGAACAGAACTTTGTCATTATTGACACTTTTTAGAGCCTGGCTGCCTGGCCATCTGTCCAGACAGATTTGGTTGTGTACTTGTGGCATCAATCCACGGTGTTTACTGAGGCAATCCCTCGTAGTCCAAGGATGATGGTCCTCCAAGTGATGTCTTGGCGATGGATACGTTGGTGGCTGTGGAACTCTATTCTTGACCTACATGTTCTCCTGCAGTGAGGGCATCGGTTTCCAGACAGAAGGCAGTCCCAGTAGGCTTGACGTGCCTTCCTCTTGGCATGTTTCTCTCTTTTGCCTTCCATTCATGCCTCTTCAAATTCTACAGCACTGCTGGTCACAGCTGACCTCCAGTTAGAGCACTCAAGGACCAGGGCTTCCCAGTTCTTGGTGTCTATGCCAGTTTTTAAGGTTGGCTTTGAGCCCATCTTTGAATCTCCTTTCCTGTTTGTCAACATTAAACAATAGAGAAAGGTATTGCCTAGATGGGCCTCCAGAATATCAAGGCAAAAAATCCCACACTCTCTGCTTTGAACTGGGTTATCTGAGCCCACACTGCCATATATCCCAGTTCAAAGCAGAAAATGTGGGATTTTGTTCAGCTTTGTGGAAAGGGCCTCTGTCTGTCTCTTTATCTCCCTCACTAAAATAATCCCTTCTTTCTTTCACCAGAATAATCTTTCTCCCTCTTTCTCACACACTAAAAATCCTTTCTTTTGCACTTTTTCCTGCCTGTCTGTCCTTTTCTTTTTCTCTCATACTAAACTAACACTAGAGTAATTCTTTCCTCCTTCTCCCTCTATCTCCCTCTCTCACTACAAAAACCCTTCTCTGAGTCTAAAGCAACCCTTATATATATATTCTTTCTTTCTTTCTTTCTTTCTTTCTTTCTTTCTTTCTTTCTTTCTTTCTCTCTCTCTTTCTTTCTCCTTCCTTCCTTCCTTCCTTCCTTCCTTCCTTCCTTCCTTCCTTCCTTCCTTCCTTCCTTCCTTCCTTCCTTCCTTCCTTCCTTCCTTCCTTCCTCCCTCCCTCCCTCCCTCCCTCCCTTCCTCCTTTCTTTCTTTCTTTCTTTCTTTCTTTCTTTCTTTCTTTCTTTCTTTCTTTCTTTCTTTCCCTATCTCATTAGACTATTTGCTCTCTTTGTCATCAGAATAATCCGCCTCTTTCTCTTGAACTAGAATTTCCTTCCTTCTTTCCTCCCTATCTCTCTGGAAGGAAACATTTCCAAAGGGCTTCCAAGCACTTTTTCGGCAAAAGACCAGCTTCTCCGTTCTTCTATACACAAAATAGAACTTTCTAATGTCCTTGGAACATTGAAGCCATTAAAGCTTGTATCACCAATCACATCTGATTTCTGAGCATCCCCTTCTGGGCAACCCTCCCTTGCCCATCTTGTACACCACATATATAGAGAACTAAGATTCCACTTTGTCATGGCTGCATCCTATGGGATTCTTGGATTTATTGTTTGAGGAACGGTCAGAGGAACTCCACTGGCTGAGAATGCAAAAGAGCCTTCTTGTGGAGAGAAAAAGCTTGGTATATATAAACATACCGGTAATAATAACAATTCTCTAAACTGCCAGTCCCAGGAGTCCTTAAACTGTCGCTGTGACAGTTAAGGTGGGATTATAGTGATGAATTGTGGGGTGTTAATCCCTCACCAGTGGTTGGAGAGGGACAGCGCACTGAGCAATAATTTCTCTGTTTACTCAAAAGTAAATTCCACTTTGTGTTAGTCTTGGTAAGTCACTACAAACTAGGAGACACAAAGAATTTCACATCCACCACTGCTTCCCAAACCAGAGAACCAAAAATGGCACAATTAAAAAAGACCACATATATCTTCCAAAATAAGTGCACTAAGTATAAGGTAGGGTAAGAATAGTATAGCTGAATAGCAGTGGTTGAACTGTGACCATTGGCTATGCTCACTTGGCCTGCTCAGGGCCCTTCCACACAGCCCTATATCCCAAAATATCAAAGCAGAAAATCCCACATTATCTGTGGACTCAGGCCGGATTCAGACAGGCCTTTATTCCAGAAGCATCCGTGTTAAAATAACGCAGATGTTTCTGGGAGCCTGTCCATATCCACTTTCTGGGGTGGGTTGTCTAGACGTTGTCTGGATGTCTTGAGTGGCCGGAGGGCCTTCAGACAGTTAAACCTTGTAAAACCTGATCTAACCACAGTGGTACACACTTTAGTCACATCCAGATTAGACTACTGTGACATGCGTTACGTGGAGCTGCCCCAGAAGAGCATTCAGAAACTTCAGCTGGTACAAAGGTGAGTGGCTAGACTGCTAACAGGAGCAGGATACAGGGAAAGAACTACCCTGCTCTTGAAGCAGCTACACTAGCTGTTTCCAGGTGCAATTCAAGGTGCTGGCTTTAGCCTACAAAGTCCAAAACTGTTTGGGCCCAGCCTACTTGAAGGACCACATCTCCTCCTACCAGCCCATACGAGCCCTGAGATCATTGGAAGAGGTCCTCCTCTCGGTCCCACCATCGTCACAGATATGGTTGGTGGGAACGAGAGAGAAGATATTTTCACAGCTCTGGAACTCCCTCCCCAAAGAGGCATGTTTGGCCCCCTCCTTGCTGGCCTTCCACTCCCAGGTAAAAACTTTTTTATGGAAGCAGAACTTCTCCAACTACACATAATAACAGCTATCTCAGCCAGACAAGACTCATATGGCCACAGATCTGGAGCTTTGAGTCATTTTGTTTAATGCTTAATGTTTTAACTTGTGGCGTGAAGCATAAGGTTTTTAATGATGATATATGTGATTATTTTTATGTTTATTGATATTTATGTAACTTGTGTTTTATGCAATGTCTGGATTTATTGTTTATATGTTGGGTAGGTGGGATGATTGGGTGGATGGGATTATTGTTTTTCAGTATTATGTTGTTGTCTTTTTTCTATTTTGCAATCCCATACGTGGGAGAAAAGCGGGAGAAAAGTAACTAAATAAAAATAATAATAATCCTCAGCTGCTGCAAGAAGATCGCACAGACTACAAGCAGAGGCATAACACCGTTGCTCAGAGGATTCATTGGAACTTGTGCCACAAACACCATCTCCCTGCGACAAAGAACTGGTGGGATCACCAGCCGGAAAAAGTTACAGAAAATGAACACATCAAACTACTCTGGGACTTCTGAATTCAGACTGACAAGAGTTTTGGAGCACAATACTCCTGACCTCATGATTGTGTAAAAAAACAAAAACAAAAACAAAGTATGGATTGTCAATGTTGCAATCTCAGTCGACAGCAGGATTGAAGAGAAAGAACTGGAAAAGCTGACACGATATGACGATTTAAAGATCGAACTGCAAAGACTCTGGCACAAACCAGGAAAGGTGGTCCCAGTGGTGATCGGAACACTGGGTACAGTGCCTAAAGACCTTGGCCTGCATTTAAACACAATCGGCGCTGACAAAATATCATCTGTCAGCTGAAAAAGGCCACCTTACTGGGATCTGCACACATTATTCACCGGTACATCACACAGTCCTAGACACTTGGGAATTGTCAGACATGTGATCCAATACAACAGCCAGCAGAGTGATCTTGTCTGCTGTGGACTCATCTTGTTGTGTTTCAAATAAATAAATAAATAAATAAGTTAAATTACACTGTTTTATGTGTAAATCCTGTGGTGTGGCAGTGGCTTGCATTAGCCAAGGGCTGGACTAAATGACCTTTGATGTCCCCTCCCAGCTGTAAAATTATATGTCAGCAAAACCATACCAAGTCAATAGAACAAATTAGATCTTCCTGTTGCTACTTGCTTCATACACCGGAAAGGACTCTCTGGCAGTATTGCCTACGCACCGAAATGGAAATCATTCTTCCTTCATCTTGTAATACTATCCATCTCTTTAGTCCTCTCTGGATTGTTGTTGATGCAATATATGAAACTCTATAGGAATTTCAGAGTAATGTAGTATCAATTAATGTTCCATTATTATAAAATGCTACCTGTCTTGTTAAAAGGTTTTCAGGGCCTCACTTTCCCTTGATCTCCTTCCAACAGCCTGTCCGCCCCACCTCACCTCTTCATTTCACAAAGAGAGAGTATAAAATGACAAACAAAACAGATATATTGAACTATATGGCTTCAGCTGAAGTTCTTTGAAACGATAGATGAAGATCTGCTTTTCTTAACTGCTTCACAAAGGAACGAAATGTAGCCCACTGCAGTGAGTCCAAAGCTAAATCAAACGCTAACTTCCCACTTCACCATAATGCATCCCAATTCATTTGGTATTTTTGTTTGTTTATATTGCAGCATTGCCCCTGAAGTGAGGTCCCAATGTGGCACACACTATTATCATTATGGTACAAATATGAATAAATCCACAATAATTCATATTATTAAGAACATAAATGTGTTATACAAAATTTTTCTGAATTCAGAAATTACTCTCTTGTATAATTCTTGGAAAGAATTAATTCTAATGTGCAGTGTGGGGCCCACTTCCCTACAGTTTTGCCTTCAGTAATGTTTGGACAGAGGAACTATGCGTATAAGGCCAATTAGCTCTTTTCATAGTATTCTTACATGGTCAGGAAATTTGGAGATTTATATCACAGTGCTAACCCCACCCAGACATGGGGGGGGGGGGGGGGGGGGGTTGAGGGGCTTCAGCCCCCCCCCCCGAAATTCTCATGGTGGTTCGCGAAAAGGCCTTACTGGTGCATTATTTAAACTGTTATGTTTATTCATATCATGATCTGATCACCATACTCAATATATCCCATATGCATGGGGGTATTGGGGTAACAATACAAAAGGTTTGCTAGGGTAGACCCTCTTTCACTCAGACTCAGCCCCCCCCCAAACAAACTCACCCCCCCCCCCCGAATCGAAATCCTGGCTACGGGCCTGTGTAGCTTCTTTCTCTTATGGTTGTGAATATTCTTTGAGTAATGAAGATTTGAGCACTCCTAGTTGTGGCCCAAAGGTAATTTTTGAGAAACATTTTCAAACTTTTGTGCGTGAAACAAAGTTTGTGCACAATGAATCTTCAGAAGGTATAAGTGTCACTATCTAATAGTCTTGTGGAGGATTTTGCAGCAGTTATTTGGATAAGGGATGCTCAACCTATACAAGACATATAATAACAGTAATAATAAACTTTATTTATACCCCGCCACCATCTCCCCAAGGGGGACTCGGGGCGGCTTACATGAGGCCACACCCATCAATACAGAAAACACAATATAACACAAAAACACAACAGAAAATCAGAAAATAAAATAACATAAAATACAAACCAATATAAATATGTAGCATAACAATATAAAATCAAAACACTAAGCCACTAAAAATTATCACAGTGGGCAAGGCCAGTTCAAAGATTAAAATTTTAAAACACTGGGAGATAGGGCAGTGTAAAATATCAGGAAGGGGATCCGGAGGATAAGGTAGGAGTTCATTGCCCAAACCAGAGAATAAAGTGCTTCTGAGGACATTTTATGCAGAGTTTGGTCTGGGATTATGATACATTCAGTCATTGAAGGCACATTGGAACAGCCAAGTTTTCAGGCTCCTCCTAAAGATTTCCAGGGTGGGGGGTTGCCTAATATCTCTGGGGAGCAAATTCCAGAGCCACCACAGAGAAGGCCCTCTCTCTCGTCCCCACAAGTTGCACTTGCGCTGAAGGTGGGAGCGAGAGAAGGGCCTCTCTGGAAGATCAAAGAGGTTGCGTGAGTTGGTAGATGGAAATGCGGTCGCGCAGGTAGGCGGGTCCCAAACCGTTTAGGGCTTTGTAGGTTAAAACCTGCACCTTGAATTGGGCCCAGAAAGTAAATGGCAGCCAGTGGAGCTCCTTAAACAGGGGGGTTGACCGTTCCCTGTAGCTCACACGAGTTAGTAGTCTGGCTGCCGCTCGTTGGACCAGTTGGAATTTCTGGGCCGTCTTCAAGGGCAGTCCCACATAGTCCAATCTAGAGGTAACTAAGGCATGGACCACCGTGGCCTTGGGCATTGGGGTCTTTTTATTTGGCCAAAAGTGGCTGAGAATATGGGAATTTCAATCCAGACATCCGGAACACAACAAAGTGAGAAATGCTGGAGCACAATGTATTTTGCAGAATGCTACCTGCTCGTTCAATTCAGAAAAGGCTTAGTTGACTTCTCCCTGGCAGAACAGAGGTATCATAAACACATTTGCTGAGGATAGGTCTTCTGGTGGCTATTGACTATGAGATGAGTTTCTAAATGAGTTTCTAGATGAGTTGTTCATAATATTGGCTAGGAAATGTGCTCAGTGAAGACTAGAATCGGATTTCCACAAACCTAATCCAGCATGTGAACCATTACGGCATGCTTGCGCCTGTCAGCATTGTAAAGGCTGTGTCCCCAATGCCAAAGTACTGAGCAAAGGAGCTGGGCCATCTAAACAGTATCATAGGACTTCAGGCAAAGCAGGGCACTGTGCTCTGCCTACACAACCACTAATTGGGATAAAAATGTAAATTGTCAATAAAAAAACATTTATTGTTACTGTGTAATAAGTCTACCATTCCCCCCCCTCCGTTCATGGGACTAATGCTGGAAACACACACACCACCAAGTCACTCATACATCAGGCAGCCTCTCCTCACTCACCTCATATTCCAGTTCCTCACCTTCCTGGGAGAACAAACACAAACCAAAGCAAGCAGACTGGCTACCCCTCACCTTATTTCATCTCCCAAAAGTAGAGAAGCCGGGCTGCTTCCTGGCCAGTTACACATTGACTCCTACTTGTCCAAGAAGTCACTCAGCTCAAACAAATAGCTGCCTGGCTTGGGGGCTGCGTGGGAAGCTCGCAATCACTTGTCATTAATTGCCTCCTGGAAATCTATTACAATATTCTGCTTTCGTAAGATTTTGTTGTTTATTCATTTAGTCGCTTCTGACTCATTCTTTATACCGGTTGTCATTAAAACAAAACTTTTTTTCATACCACAACTTTCCTTCCAAGCTGGAATGCTTTGCCCTGGTCTTTTGGGCCCAATTGCCATATGAAATTTACCTTTTCACTGGAGGAATCATTTTGTGAGTTGCTTCAGTATTTGCTTTACCAACACCATTGAAGGTTACTAAGAGCACTGGGTTCTTTCAGTTCTAGGTGGAGAATCGGTGGCTTGTGACGTCATAGAGTAGCCTAGAATCTTTGACATTCACAGATTATCCCATGGAATGCAGATAGATATAGACAGGCAGACATACAGAACTACCCTCCCTCACATCTGTTCTTCATCTTCAACTGAGATGAACTCTTCAATATTGTTCACCTAGGTGGGTCCTACAAATGGAATAGTTTGGAATTGGCACCTTTCAACCGCCTATCAACCTGCACTGGGCTTCCAGGACCTCAGGAAAGCATTACCTAGGTTTTTGGTGCCAACATACACTATGACCACCAATTAATGAACACAACAACAGGCTATCTAAATGAGTTCTGAGATCCATACCTTTGTATCATGCTATTTCTGTGTATACCATAATTCCAGCTCTCCATTTGTTATCCATAAACTCAGAGGCATGTCTATGTCTATGAGAGGCTATTTGTTCATCCTCCAAGAAGTGATCCATTCAAAGAGATCATTTCCGCCTTCCTAGAAGGGACACCCCCTTTTCCTTAGGTACATTATCTACATGCCTGGAGAGCCATCCTAGGATTGGAACACCAGAACCACCTGCTCCTCAGACCTATCCATAAGTCTACCAGATTCTCTAAACCAGTGGTTCTCAACCTGTGGGTTCCCAGATGTTTTGGCCTTCAACTCCCAGAAATTCCAACAGCTGGTAAACTGGCTGGAATTTCTGGGAGTTGTAGGCGAAAACACCTGGGGACCCACGGGTTGAGAACCTCTGTTCTAAACAGTAATTTTAGAGTCTTCACAACCTCTGAAGATGCCTGCCATAGATGTGGGCGAAACGTCTGGAGGGAATGCTTCTGGAACATGGCCATACAGTCCAGAAAACTCACACCAACCCAGTGATTCTGGCCATGAAAGCCTTCGACAACACATTATCTGTATGCTTTATGGGGGAAAGTGCACCACAGGTTTGTCACCTTGCAATTTGAACGCAGACGGGTTACCCTAGCCAGCTTTTCTGTTCCTTTTTATCCTTTGTATTCTTACACAATAATGTTCAGCCCTGGCCAGGTTTTTCTCCTCTACTAAATATAACTTTGTTTCAAACACTTTTGTTGGGCAAATTGCATTAGGGTGGATGGTGCAGGTATCCATTAGAGTTTATTTATCGTGATACTGTTTAGATCTCACACTTATAAATAACTTATGTTATGGGGCTTTTGTTTGTAGAAATGTAACTTACATATTTTATTACGCTTTTCTGTAAACCTCAAAAAGAAGGTTGTCAAAGAAGCACTCCTAACAGCAATCTCAACTAAGGAACATAAAATCTACACCACCATTATTTTTTAATATGACAAGGAAGCATGGCATTTCTCGATAGTTTGAAAGGTTTGCTGTCACTATAAACACAGAATACAATAAAACATTAAAAAGTCAGAAGAATTATTTTCCGAAGTGCAGACCCACCTGCTGCCAAATTCCTCTGATGCATTCTTATGCAAGGAGGAAACCATATTGACAACACAGAACATTTTTCTAAGACAGCTAGATTTGCGCCTTTACTTCTTGAACCCCTTCCTTTTAGAAGCTTAGCAACGCAGCATTCACTGGTATACTTAACTAAAGGCATGTCTCCAAATTTCTGTATGTGAAAGCTTGGACACTGCTTGGATTCATTTCATAATGTAAAATGTTTTGTGAGATGTTGAACAAAATGAAGTTCAACAGGGACAACTGCAAGACACTCCACTTAGGCAGAAAAAATGAAATGCAAAGATACAGAATGGGGGACACCTGGCTCGACAGCAATATGCATGAAAAAGATCTTGGAGCCCTTGTGGACAACAAGTTAAACATGAGCCAACAATGTCATGTGGCAGCAAAAAAAGCCAATGGGATTTTGGCCTGCATCGATAGGAGTCTAGTGTCTAGATCAGGCATGGGCAAACTTTCTAACTTGGGGATCACTTGGCATGCTGGAGTGGGGTGCATGGGCCGGGAGGGAAAGGGTTCTTCCCAAGTCCCCTCCCTGCCCTTTCCTCCCCTTCCTATTCTCTTTCGGAGGCAGAAAGTGAAGGAAAGACGGTAAACATTTGTATCCCAAAAGGGTTGGCCTTGGACAGGATGACATGATGGACAGGAGAGAAAAAGTGTATCTGTTAGACCCCATATTGCCTACTCCTGATACAGAATCCTAGAGCTGGAAGAGACCCCCAAGGGCCATCCAGTCCAACCCCCTGCCGTGCAAGAAGGCACAATTAAAGCACTCCTGATAGAGAGCCTCTGGGAAAAAGTCTCCAGAGAAGGAGACTCCACCACACTCTGAAGCAGCCTATGCCATTCTCTGACATCTCTTACTCTCAGAAAGTTCTTCCTAATCTGTTCAGTTGAAGCTTTTCCCCTGCCATTTGAAACCATTGCTCCCTTATGCCTTGGTCTCTAGAGCAGCACAAAGTCAGTCCCCCCCCCCCCACCTCAATGGGACACCCTTTTAAATCTTGAAACATGGTTCTCATATTCCCTCTCCACCTTCTCTTCTCCCAGCTAAATATCCCTCAGGAGGAAAGGAGGAAGGAAAAAGAGAAGGGAGGGAGGGAGGAATGAAGAGACAGATGGAAGGAAGGGAATGGAGAGAGGGATGGAGAAAAAAGTGAAGGAAGGATGAAAGGTTAGAAGGGAAGGAAGGAAGGAAGAAGGGAGAGATGGAAGGAAGAAGGAAGGAAAGAGAGAAGGAAGGATTGGATGATGAGAGAGAGGAGGGCCTGAGGAAAGAGCTCAAGGGGCCGCATCTGGCCCCCAGGCCTGGGTTTGCCCATACCTGGTGGTCTAGATCCAGAGAAGTCATGCAACCCCTCTATTCTGCCTTGGTCGACCACACCTGGAATACTGTGTCCAATTCTGGGCACCGCAATTGAAGGGACATGTTGACAAGCTGGAATGTGTCCAGAGGATGGCAACTAAAATAATCAAGGGTCTGGAGAACAAACCGTATGAGGAGTGGATTAAAGAGCTTGGGCATGTTTGGCCTGCAGAGAAGAGAAGGCTAAGAGGAGACATGATGAGAGCCATGTATAAATATGTGAGGGAAAGTTATAGGGAGGAGAGAGCAAGCTTGTTTTCTGCTTCCCTGGAGACTAAGACGTGGAACAATGGCTTCAAACTACAGGAAAGGAAATTCCACCTGAACATCAGGAAGAACTTCCTAACTGTGAGAGCAGTGGAAATCTCTGCCCTGGAGTTTGGTGGAGGCTCCTTCTTGGAGGTTTTTAAACAGAGGCTGGGTGGTCTCTGTTGGAGGTACTTTGAATGCGATTTTCCCGCCTCTTGTCAGGGGATTGGACTGGATGGCCCATAAGGTCTCTTCCAACTATGTGATTCTATGTATACTGTCTATTCTAAATTGGAATTCTCTAATTGTTCAATTTATAGCTACAACGTAAGCTCACAGAGTTAATTTACAGGGAATTACTATGATCTAGTTCTTATTTGCCTTTACAATAGTTCCCCATCTCAATTATGCCCTTCCATTATGTTCATACCTGGCACAAAGGTATGGAGAAAATAGAGCACAGGATAGAAAGCTATCTAAAAAGTAGGGCATTCAAGTAATTTTACTATTGCAGAGATATTAGAAGAATCATGTTTACTGTTTTAATTTTGGGAGCGTTCTTTGGAACCAAAGGAACATTTATATATCAACAAATAGAACTGTGAAATTCAGACCAAGGTACTATAGTATTCAATGGCTTATCTTAAAGTAGGCATTTTATATGCCCATCTACTCTAATATGATTCAGTTCTTAACAGAGGTTGAGAAACTGTTCAACATATGTATACCAAGCTCCATATAAGAGTTTATTTATTTGGAAGCTCTGCCTTGAAGCTGTATGTCGGCAATGGATTTCAGTGCTCCAGGGAGCTGCTACCCGTATACGAGGAAGGAGCACTAAATCCAGAGTGCTGAGTTACTAGCCTATACTTTCCAACTTCAGCTTTCAAGGGGGATGCTAGTTTAACACAACAAAATTGACTGATTTGTGAACACAGGCCTGTTACACACAACAGTATTTCTTTTCAGTACATGATACCGTTTAAAGAAATCCACAGTTAAAGATCAATTAAATATCTTGTCAACCTTTCAACATATTTTCAAGGTAACAAGAATAGCTTTGCATAACTACTAGGACAGTTTATAGGAGAAAAGAACAAAACTTTTAATTCACAGTAGGCTTGGGCCCAGATTGGTTTGACCAAAAGTGCTTGGTTTATTCGGTAATCCGTTTCATGTAATCCACCAAAAACAGAACAAGAAGGAGGGGACCAAAAGTTGGGCAAAATGAATAAAGAGAGATGGATTTATCAGCTATTGGAGAGGATGGAGTTAAGTCAGCATTATATCTGAGGCAGGAGTCTGCCGCGGGACTCCTAGAGTGTCTTTTCTCTCTCCCTGGCACTGGAAAAGTTCCCTAGGCTCCTCCTCTAGAGAGGGCCCTGCTGGGAACTCGCTTTTCCAGCAGCACTTGTATGGGGCGGACATTACAAATTCTTCTCGGAGCATGATAGGAGTTGAAGTTTTTCTCTCTTTGTGTTTCTCAGCCAATAAAAGGCCTGGTTGTATCCATGCTCTGATTGGCTAAGAATGGACACAACCAGCAACTACAATTCCCAGAACCCTCTCTTGGGGTTTGTCTAACTTTTAAAAATGTTATTGTTAAAACTTTAAAAAAATTCTTAAAAATCAGTAGGCTAGCAGTTGTAAACATGGTCTAAAACTGGGGAAGATTTCATGCAGATAGGCTTTAAAATGACTGAGTTTCCCATTGTAGTTAATGGGCCAAATCTTTGCCGAATGAAAATGGCAACACTCCTCCCCATTCGAGTAACTTCCCAGTAAACAGAATGAGGTGTTAGTAAAAAAATGGATCCCCAAACAGCTTGCCTTTTGGCTGAATTGCACAAGCCTACTTCACACTTTGAAACAAATAGATATAGCACAGCTCGCTGTTTCTCCACGTCATGGATTTAAGCCATTTATGGTTGATAACACTCTTTATACTGCTTGATTTTGATAACAGTATCAACATGTAATCTGAGCACTCACATGAAACTGCAGGTCACTGGTCAAGCACTTTCCAATTAGATGCCGTCCATCTTGGGGGCAAGGATGTGCAAAGTAGGCAGAAGTGACTGAAACTTTCACAAAGTAGAGAAGAGAGCAGCAGAGAGGTTTCAGAAGGTCAGATCTGAGATATTTGGTTTTATCAACACTGTCATGGGAAAGGCATGATATCATGGCAGAAGGGTGAGTATGGTGTGGTGAACCCTTACCTCTAACAGTTAGGATATGGGCCTAGTGAAGCCCCGGTGGCCATTTTAGATTAGGGAAACAGGGAGACGTCATCTTAGGTTAGGTTTTCTTAGAGAGGGTGTGTCCTTGTTAAGGAAGAAAGGGGTAGATGGCCAGGATTGGTTAGAATAGGGGGCAGAGCCTTATATTCAGATAAAGAAAAAAGGTACCTTTTTGAATTCTGAGGCTTGAGTTTGGCAGTTGGGTTTTGTCAGTTGGAGTTTGGGGATAGCAGTTATGAATTGAAAAGGGAAAAAGAAGGAAGTTTAGCTTGTGATAAATTCTTAACAGTTGCTTCAAGGAAGAACTATTGGTGCAAACAGACCCTGGAGAATTGGGCTGTTTGTATTGGAGAATCTGCTTAGTGGAATACTAAGAGTTTCTCAGTTTAAAGGTTTTGACTAGAATCTGTAATTCAAGCACTGAACTACTTCTGAAACTATCACGCATTTGTACCAAAGGAACTTAAACCTGTTAAATAAACGTTTTGTTATAGTTAACACTTTACCACAGCCTGTGTGTGAATGTCATTGATATTCAAACCCTCTGAGGAAAATAAACCCCATAGTAACACAGAAGAGTGTTACTAAGTATCCTCTCAGCCTGAATATTAGAAAAGGTGGCAGCATACCCCAATTGAAGAAACAGTTACAAAACACCTCAGTTCAGATGTCATTCAGATATATTTATATACAGTTATATCCTCCCCTGATTTATCAGTCTCCCTCCTGTGAGTTCCTTATAAGTGTTATAGCTTGTGGGATTCGCTAATTTTAAATTTCCCTTTTCCTTCTCCCTGAAAAAGTAGTTCCTTTATATATGGTCTTTTGGGGACCACTACTTGTCCTAACACCGTCACTTCCACCAAATGTGGAAATCTTCATATGACTCATTGTCACCAAATTTGTGGGACTTCTTGTCCCACTGTTATAGCATCACTTGTAGAGACCACCCAGACATCCCAATGGTTCCTGAGTTAGACTTGAGTCCTATAATGCCACCACAGAGACCATGTGTAGTAGACTACTAGTCCAATAGCACTATGGTAGTGTTTCCAGAGGTACATTTGTATAGCAAAAATGTAGTTCCTCCTTTCCTGAAGGACTTGGTACAACTGTAGGTTGAAAATGTGACTCCAGCTGAGAAACATTAAGATGGTAGTCATTTCCCCCCATGATTGTTTGATAAAAAACTTTGGAAGTATCGGCAAGTTTCTATTACATGGCTTTTACCCCAAGCAAAGTCAGCAGAGAGAATGACCATCAATTTGGGAAATTTTATCCCCCACATTGAATATACTTCTTGAAAATCAATTCAAAGAACAAGTGCATTCAATGCCATGGACCTAAAAGCTGAAATGGATCTTTTTCTTACCCTTTAGACGGTATTATTTAGGACCATGATTGAACTCCTCTAAGAATTCTGTGTAAGTAAAGATGAATCCACTCTTTGTTGGCAACCACTATTTACAAAACATATAACCTAGGACATAAAGATCTATTTACTTGCAGGGTTCTTGTAGTGACAGCTGACTTTACTCTTGTTCAAAAAATACTTTACCAATTAAACAATGTACATTTTCTGGCACTGGGATTTTGACCTAAAATGAAACATTCACAACAGACTGTATCAAATAAGAATTTATTTACACTCTATTTATCAAATGTATTGTCAGCTGTGAGTTTGAAAAGTACTGCTTTCTTGATTTTTTATCTTTAATCCAGATGAGTTAATTGCTGTTTTGTTAACCCCTTCTTACAGACAGTATACTTAAGGCATAAATCCTACACTTTTCCATCTTTATTGGTTAAAAATTATACTTTCTGTTCGTTCAGTTTGAATAAAGTTATGAAAGAACTCAAGATAGCATCAGGAACCTAAACAAGAATCTATGAAATTGTTTATTGGTTTGATTGTAGATGTGAAAGCTCTAATAAATGTAATTTCATGAAGAAAATACATATAGTATTTTGTTCTTTGGTTAAGTCCCATTTCTGCACCATGTAACCGAGAAAAGAAATAAGAAACCTGGACAGGAAAATTCAAAATGGCTCTTTATGCCAAGTCTCCTTTTACACAGTTTCCAGTGTTACAAATCCTTACATTTATGCCAGAGATACAAACAGGCAGAAGTTATTTAAAAAAATATTTTCTATGAAGTCAAAACCTATCTAACAATATAGCGTGGCATCCCAACTTTCAGAGTCTGGTCATTATTATTTAAACTCCATTCACGTTGAGCATCAACTTATCATGTCCGAACTGCTTGATTCTGTCACTCCCTCACAGCGCAGAATTTCAGCCATGTCTCTGCGGAAGACGGACATGTTCTGGGTGAATCTGGAACCAAGAAGACCCCAAGGCAAGTTAAAAGTACTTATCATTTAAGCTTTTAGAAAAATCAACTGCAAATATAATAATAGCCTGACAACTTATACAACACTGAAGGAAAGCAAACGCCTACACTTTGAAATCAACCCTCTTTTTACTAATTCTAGAATTCTCTAACTCAAAGAGCTTTTGACAAATTTGGCTACACAGTCGTCATACCTAGATTATGTGCGTTTAAGAAAAATAACTATCAGATAATTTTTATTTAATGTATTGCTTTTTTATACCACCACACAGCCAAAGCTTTCTCGGTGCTTTACAAAAAGATGACCAAACTGAATAAGGCACAATCTAATTATACACACAAAACTTTTTTCCCTTTCTCTCTGTCAAGACTTTCATCCAAGGAACCATCCTTGCTTTTGTGCCACAATAAAAATATTTTGCATCTTCACAGTATTGGGTATCTTGTGTACATCAAGAAGTAAAATGTCAATGTTACAATTCCAGGTGATTATGTAATGAAATGGAAGAGAAAAAACAGTATTTAAAACACAAACATTAAGAAGTACATTTTATTGAGAAATTCCAACCTAGACAACATTTTTGACCCTGGGTTCCTTTTGGAAACTACATGACTCCATAAATTAACATGTGACCCTGTTGATTTTGGATTATGCTGGGCCCATAACCTATTGGGAAAACCAGGCATTTATTTATTTATTATATTTGTATACCGCCCTTCTCAGCCCATAGGCGACCGGTAGAAATCTCCAAAGTAATTAGGAAGCATGATCCTTTTGGAGATTAATTGGCATTCACACTATTTGGAATAATCATAACCTTTTGGAAAGGCATGATCTTGTTAAAGATCGCAACCTTTTGTAAAGTATGATCTGCCTGAGAAGAGTTAAAAACTCAATCTTTTTCTTAGTGGTAAATATCCACTAGTATTCTTGCAAGGCAATTTAGGCTTCTCAGCTGTTAGACTGATATACATGGTTATTTCTCTGAACTGTTAGGAACAAAGATATGCCAATGCACAAAATATATAGCAGATCTTCAAAAGTGTAATTTCGATTGCCCAAAAATACTTCTACTCTCCCATAAAATATACTGCTTTCAAATCATGCTCCCAAGACACCAAAAAATAAGTAGTCTTGGTTAAAAGTTTAACATAGTTGACTTACTTACAAACTTCATGTATTTAGCATACAGGTACATTGCTTATATACCAACTGTACTACAACTGACTGTATTATACTGTAACATACATCTGCTGCAAACAGATTCATAAATTAAATGGACATCTCACTGCAGCATACTGACTATACTCCTGCTCTAACTGACATCAACCAGTTCACCTGACTTCTAACTCAAACTGACTCAAACCTCAAATGACTTCTACCTGACTTAACTGACACCAACTGATTTCTGATTCAAATGGATTCTAAAATGGAGTCTCGCTCTGAACATTCTAAGATCAGGGTCCCTTGGTCTGTAGTCCCTCCCAAAACCTCTAACAACATAGAGTTAAGGTAAAAACTGCATACCAATACATACACACTCAATTATATGCAAAACAAACAACTAGTATAGGAGGCTTGTAGAAGGTTGCTATTTCCAACAGGTGAAAGAGAAAATTTTGATGGGTTATTAACAAATTCAATCAAGAGAAACCAAATGTTGAAAAACATTTATACTATTTGTTTATCTCAGGGGTCCTCAAAGTTTTTCAACAGAGGGCCAGGTCGCAGTCCCTCAAACTATTGGAGGGCCGGATTATAATTTGAAAAAAACATGAATGAATTCCTATGCACACTGCACCTATCTTATTTGTAATGCAAAAAACACTTTAAACAATACTATAATTAAAATGAAGAACAATTTTAACAAATATAAATTTATAAGTATTTCAATGGGAAGTGTGGGCCTGCTTTTGGCTGATGAGATTGGATTGATGTTGTTTTGTGCTTTCAAGCCATTTCAGAATTAGGTTGACCCTTAGCGAGGGCCGGGTAAATGACCTTGGAGGGCCATATCTGGCCCCCGGGCCTTAGTTTGATGACCCCTGGTTTATCTTCTAAATCATGAACAGAGGATGTTGGGTTCTCCATTAAAGCAGATTCTAATCATCCATGCATCTACTGGGTTTTAGTATGTTGCGGCAGATAGAGCTTTTAATGTGTGTGTATGCACATGTGTGCAGTGTTTTTATGTAATTATACTTGAAAGCTCTTTTAAATGCTGTTTTTAACTTGTGTTTTTTTTTTTAAAAAAGAGTTGACTGTCATTGTTATAACTTTTGTACATAGGGTTTTTCAATTGTATTGTGTTTCTAAAATATTGTTCACTGCCTTGAACAATATTGGGATGTGATACGAAAGAAACAAATACAATAAACAAAACATAGCTATTCAGGAAATAGTAGGATTACCTATCTCTGTTCTTTACTAGAAGATTCTGCTCCACTCCTTCCATTAGGTTTCTGAAGTACTGATGAAGAACTTCTTGTTTATCAGGAGGCTGACTGTTTATCAAACCTGCCCTTAATTCACTAAAATACTGAAAAGACAAAAGACAAATCATTAGGAGAAAAAGGAAAGAAATAATTAGTCAGATTTCCAAATCTATGTTTGAATGAGTTCAGCTTTGGAAGCATGGGGGGCACAATTCTATCTGTAATAACAACTGTTGCCCTTTCCAGACCATAAATTCAGATGGCTAGCTGTTCTGGTAAGGTTAAGGAATGCATTTGAGACTTTTTCACTTTAAATTTCAAGTTCATCTACATCCTAATTAATTTTAATAATTCTTATAAAATATCAAAGAGAAAAAATAGTTCTCGCGTATTTATGTTTTATCTGTATGAGGCACTTAATTAGAGACAATAGTCCACAACTAACTAGATAGAAACCGGTTCAAGTAATAAAAGTCCTATCTCCTTTGAGGGACTGTTGAATCTACCACATTATAACTTACATGGCTTGAGGCTCAAAATAAATTAGCACAACTTCACGAGGCCTAGCAGATACTCATGTGTACAATGAAGGCAACTCAACCAATCCACACAAAAGCATGGTAATTCAATATATCTAGCTATATAAAGGAGCCCCCGGTGGCGCAGTGTGTTAAACCACTGAGCTGCTGAACTTGTTGATTGAAAAGTCAAAGGTTTGAATCCAGGGAGTAGCGTGAGCTTCCGGTGTTAGCCCCAGCTTCTGCCAACCTAGCAGTTCGAAAACATGCAAATGTGAGTAGATCAATAGGTAATGGTGCTCCATGCAGTCATGCCAGACAATGCCGGCTCTTCGGTTTACAAATAGAGATGAGCACCAACCCCCAGAGTTGGACATGAAAGGGAAAAACCTTTACCTTTACCTTATCTATATAAAAGTATGTCTGTCTGTTTACATCACAAAGGCTGTGGCTAGGTGACAATCCAGTGGCTCTTTGTGATGTGACTGGATTGGCTGCTGCTAGGTGAAGTGGCCCTCTGTGATGTCACTGGGAAAGAAAGGTGTCATATATATGAGGGGATACGAGGAAGGAAGGAAAGAGCCGCAAAGAGAGCCATGTTGCCATGGAGACATTGTGAAGTAGGCCCTCTCAGAGCTGGAGAAGGGAGAAAGAGGAGGAGAAGGAAAGAAAGAGAAAAAGAAAAATAGGGAAAGACTTCCTAAAGGCTTTAGTACGCCACTGTATTAGAATCAAACCCTAGTGGACACCAAGATCCCACTGTATTCATAAAAAGAAAAAAAAACATTTCACTATTGGGATTTGAGAAATCAGATTAGGAACAAGGTGTCTTGGGTTTAAATCTCCAATCAGCTGTTCAACTCTCTGGAGAACCCTAGCTCCATCCCTCCTTCTTAGCCTAATTTATACAATAGGGCTGTTGTAATAAGCAAACGAGGGAGTGGACCATGTACTATCTGAAGGAAAGGGTACAAATATAGCAATAAGTAATGGCAAATTGGTATTTCCTAGATTAATTGACAGAACAATGAGGAAATGGTATGTTTACCCTTCCTTTCAGGCATGTGTAGACAGAAATGCACCCCAGTGACTCATCTCCAAGTTGCATTCAAAGTAATGCCGGGGCCATGAACCTAAAGCAAACCACCTATCAGCACTTTATTGCTAGCTTTTCGGAAATTGGAGCCATGAATGCTATTGGTACGTGGGAAACATAGAATATTTGTTGTTGGTTTGATTTATCTGTATTCATATTTCCTCTCCCCCCAAAAAAGCAGATGAAGAAGCGAAAACCAGGCTTAACTGACTGCCTCTCTAATGCAGATAAGTCCAAAGTGACTAGGTCTAGAGAGGACCTGCTCATAAATAATGGTGCACATATACATTCTGCAGCTAACCAGGCTCCACGATCATTAGAATGCAATATCGCTCCAGAAGGAAGTAAGTGGAGCTGGGCGTATATATCTTACTATTCATGATTGCATAGCTGTATCTTCTTGTGAAATATTTAATTCCTTCTTACACTAAAGCTGCTAAAATCAAAACCACATAATTAATATAAAGCCAGGATAATATTTAATACTATAAATCAGAGGCATTGGCTAAACAAAAGTGTTGCCGAGAACAAGATTGGGAATGCATACGACTACTTATTTCTGCCTTTTATAATGATGCAGTGACTCAGGGCAGATAGAAAATGATTAGTTTTCCTCCCAAAGTAGGAAATATTGCTTCCATCTGTAAAGGATAATATTGTGATGTCATAAACTTTTTCTAAACACTGAATTTGCCCTTATTCCCTCTCAATCATTTTAAAAGAACTTCTCCTCGTATGGAGCTTGGATTTAAATCACAATAATACACCAAGAAGATGAATGACAGTGCTATTGGATATGGTTAAAATTGGATCCTTCAGCACAGGTGAATGATGAGACGGCGCTTCTATACTTGATATATTTTCTTCTTCTATTAGTTTCCTACCAGGGCTGGGATTTCAGTTTGAATTTTAATGTATGCGGCTGCTGCTAATCTTAGTGTCTGATTTTTTCCCAGCACCCTCTTATTGTATAGACAATTCATTCTGCAAAGCAGTAATGCACTGCCACTTGTGACTGCCCAGGAGATAAACGGATTTGGAATAAAGTCAGAACTCACACTGAAGGATGGAGAGCACTACAGGTCAATATCTTCAGGAGCAATCCCTTGGCATCTGCAGCAAGAGTTCAGACTGGCTCCCACCACTGTATTGAAACTGGGTTCTTTGGGGGTTTGAATCCATAGACCCCTATTTTCATGTGCAACCATTACAAAGGGGACTCACCTGAAAAAGGCCTCCAAAGTTGGAAGGCTTCAGTGGGAGCCTTAAGACATAAAATGAGAGGTTCAGGGTGCTGCTACATATTTGGGACTGTGCCTGCCCAGGCTAACATTGTGAAATGCTTTGAAAAATTCTTTCTCATCTCCCCACATCAGAAATCAGAATTTTCAGCACGCAAGCATGACCCTGTGTGCCTCTGTGAATAATTTTTGAATTGCAGGAAGGACTTTGCCACCAAGAGGGCCTTTTCTTGAATCCACTAAAAATGATTACATGTAGTCCCTTCTATGGGTGCTATATTTTGTGTATTTATAAAATATTGTCCTAAATAAGAACTGTTGATGTTGAGGATATGTTCAGTGTAGAATGTGGTTTAACTGCATTGAACTCCATTATATGAGTCCACAATGGCCATATAATGCAGCTTCAAACTGCATTATATGGCAATTTCGATGGGCCCAGTGCTAAAGCAGAAATATGCTTTGAGTATGGAAAGGAACAAGCTCAACTTTTTATGTAAAGAAGGAAGCCCTTACTATTGTGGAGTCTCTCTCAGGCATGATCCATGTGACTTATTAATTGATATACAAGACACAGTTTATCTACTAAATTCAAGTACAGTCAGTCCCCAAGTTACAAACATCCAACATAATTGACTCATAATTACAAATGGGGGTGAGACGAAAGAACTGGGAGAAATTTGCTCCTGAAAGAGTTGTTACGAGGAAAAGGTGTTTCCACTGAAGCTTTATCAGCAATCCTGTTTCCACAACAAGCCATTTTTTTCAAAAATCCAATTTTTTTTTCAAAAATCCAAATTTCACAGGTACAGAAAGTAATGTGAAATCTTCTGTACACAGACAGCAAAACAAACACCATAAGGGTTTTAACCCTTTCCTATGCTATCCAAAGCTTCTATCCATCTATCTATCTATCTATCTATCTATCTATCTATCTATCTATCTATCTTTGGCTAGAGTTACACTTATATTTATTTATTTACTTCATGTATACCTCACCTTTCTCACCCACATAGGAGGACTCAAGGCGGCTTACAACTCCAGCAAGATTCAATGCCGCATGAACATAATTATAAAACATATAAAAGTGCATGATTCCATTTATCCATAATTCTTGCTCTTAATCCTTATCATAAAAATGTACCTGCTTCGACTTACAAACAAATTCAACTTAAGAACAAACCCACAGAACCTATCATGCATGTAACTTGGAGACTCCCTGTACTGCAATTCACAAACAGACTTGAATTGTTTTTTCACTTGACTGCAAGTTCTCATTCTGGAGCACTTACTTTCTCGTTGAGGAGTATGAGTCCCAAGAGGGGTCTTGACACAGACCATTGGTTTCTGCAATCCTCAAAAATGATGGTGTTCAAAAGAATTGACATCATCTGAAAGAAAGACAATGTTTTTAAGAAAAATACAAATATACACTGCCAGATGGTATATATTTCTGCTCCATATTCAACTGTGATTTTTTGGGGTTCATTTGGCACCAGACATATAAGAACAATGCAAAGCGGTCAAGCATACCTTTACTGAAAAGGAAAAAGCCAGAAACCTACTTCTAAGAGCACAATTCTGTCACTTGTTGATACCAATTTCTTCTGACATTTCAGATAATGAAAACATCGCAAAATTTTGTATTCCTGTACTGGTAATTTGTGTGGAATTTTATGTGAGCGAAAAAAGCAATGAAGAATGGATGTTCACAGCCATGGTATTCCATGTATAAAACCTAAATAAATATAGAAAAATATACTGATATTTGTAAAATTTGGGCTAGAAGGTGGAATACAATGAGGGAATTTCAGAAATGAAAATAAAGTATCCATCTCAATCTCAAACGCAAAGAAAATGAGGAAAATCCCTCAATAATTTCTTCAATGCCAGTAAGTTGCAGGCAGTTGCGTCTCCAGAGAACCGACAAGCATTGCAAGCCAGACTGTAATAATAGCTGCCCAATAAGTCAAACAACATGTTTCACTAAATGAAAAAAAAGATCATTTCAGCTCTCCAAATCACTCAGAACAAGGAATGATCAAAGATTACTTGATGCTTCAACACAAACAGCATATTGTATAGTACAAGCAACTGATCCCTTCATTTTTCTTCGTGGTCTCTGCGAATGCACACTTGTGGAGAGACTGCGCCTGCGCGGGCTCCAACGGAAACTTCTACATTTTAAAACTTTTCAAGTTTTGGCGGTAACCCCGCCCAGCCCCGGCAGGGGATAAAAGGGCGCCCCGCGCACACCGATCCAATTCCTTTTTTTCCGCCGCACGGCTCGCTTCGGTACTTCTAGTTAGATAGTTGGATAGTGATAGTTAGATAGTGATTCTACTGATTCTCTTAGAATTCTTTCCTCGAGTTGTTGACTAGATTATGTCAACAACTCGCTTCAAAAGATGCGCGAACTGTCCGAAGAAGATCCCTGACTCAGACAAGCACGCTCTTTGCCTCTTGTGTCTCGGGGAGGCACACATTACCTCTTCGTGTTGTCATTGTCAATCTTTGACGGCACAGTCCCGTAAGAACCGGGTCCATCGACTTCGGTACCTTCTGTACCAGCAGACGTTGGCTCCGGTACCTTCAACATCGACATCGGCGTCGACGTCAGCCGCAGTATCCAGGCCTTCGACATCGGCTTCGACCTCGAAGGCATCGACAACAACACCTGTCGATCCCTCGGTGGAGGCCGGGCCTCGCCAAACAAGGGCGAAGAAGGCCGCGCAGAAAAGGCCGAGAGCAGCTATGTCGACGACTTCGAAGGCCTCAGTGTCGGCAGCCTCTAAGGCTACAAAGCCTACAAAACAGAAGGCTCCATGCACGGTCACTACCGAGACCGTACGCATCCGACACTCGTCGACCAGCTCCGTGGCGTCGGTGAGATCGATCAGGTCCACGAGGTCGACGTCGGCGACTCCGCCATCTTCCACGGCGGTTCGCATTGCCTTTCGCCGCTCTCAAGAAGAGTCTCGGCGTGCTTCCACCTCATCCTCCGTCCCGCCCACCCCGGGCAAGTCACTGTCAAAGTCTGCTCAACCACCGGCAAAGAAGAAGAAGGTGATGCCGCCTCCGTCCTCCTCTTCTTCTTCTTCTCGGAAGCAAACCACCGCCTCTTCGGCCACCTCGTCGGCGAGGTCATCGCCGTTGCAGCCTGCTGAGCCCCAGCTGGCCCCGCAGCCGATTCAGGAGCCGCAACCCTTGCCGGAGCAGCCTTTGGAGCAGCCCGTGTCCCCGGTGATCTCGGTGGACACGGTGATCGAGGCACCAACTCGCCATGTGACAGCCAGACAGGAGCTTTTCCCGTCGGTCACGACTTTGACTACTGTGACAGCCAGACAGGAGACTTCTCCAGTGCTGGAGACTCCGGAAAGGGGCAGACAGACTATGAGACTGGCCCGTGCCATTCAGGCTTCGGCCTCAAAAGCCCCCCCAGTGGCTCCACCGCAGCGCCCGAGTCGGGATGTCTCCTCATCCCCTCCTCCCCAATCCGTGGCTGCCGATGACGAAGAGGAAGATGGCGAGTTACCGGGATCGGTACACTCGGGATCGGTGTTGTCTCTCGGGATCGAGAAATCACCTACCCACGACGCCTATGAGGCTGATCCGCCATCCCCTACTGACAATGTCCGAGCCTTTGCGGATCAAATGGCTCGCATGGCTGAGGCTCTGGGTCTGGAGGTCAAACAGACTTCCAAAGCAGTGCTGGACCCTGTGTTCAAAAGGGTGCAGAGGGAGTCTCCACCCGCTCCTCTCCTACCCTTCCTTCCTCACCTCCTCGAGGTGATCCAGAGCTCTTGGAAGACCCCCTCCTCCATCCCTCCAACCTCCAAGAAGATTGAGTCTTGGTACAGAACGGACGATGAGGGCTTGGAGTGGCTGAAACACCATCCCGACCCTAACTCGGTGGTCGTGAAAGCAGCTCAGGGGTTCGGAAGGCAGTCATCGGCGCCCTCCGACCGTGAGGGGAAGAGGTTCGATGCAGTGGGCAGGAAGCTTTACTCCGGTGCCCTCTTGCTGGCCCGCATGGCAAACTATGGGGCGTGTATGGGGGCTTACCAACAAATTCTCTGGGAGAAAGCTGAACCCTTTTTCCAGAGAATGTCTGCCGAGGACCGTGCTGCCATGACCACCCTGGCCCAGGAGGCGAACTCTCTGGCGCATCACCAGATGCAGATGGCCAAGCACACGGGAGACACTGCGGGCAAGATGATTGCTCACGCTGTAGCAATCAGGAGGCATGCCTGGCTGAGATCATCTGGCCTCTCTACCTCATTGAGGCAGGTGATCGAAGACCTCCCGTTCGATGCCCTGGGGCTCTTCAACGCCGGGACGGACGACAAGCTGAAGTCAAATCACGACTTCAAGACTCTGGCCTCCAAGTGCGGGTTTGAAAATCAAAACCAAGCACAAAGAACCAGATGGTTCCAATACAAACGCCGGCACACGGTCCCGTACCGTACCATTCAGTACCGTCATCCAGCCCGTCCCCTGCAGACCTCCCAACAAACCCACCCTCAACAACCCCAACAGCAACGGAGGCAGCACCAGCAGCAGCGTTCACGTTCTCGCCAGGCTTCAGGAGGCAACCAGGCCAGGCGCCGCATTTGACGCCCTTGTGGACGATACCGTTTGCAGTTTCGTTACCGTTGTTCCCATGTCCCTCCCAATGGTACCCACCCTCATCCTTCCATCCGGCTCGACACCGTTCGGAGATCGCCTGACAAACTTTCTCCCTGCATGGGAAAATATCACCTCAGATGCATGGGTTTTAAAGATTGTCGACGAAGGCTATGCATTGGAGTTCGAAGAGCTCCCACCAACAGGACTGATTGTCGAGACCGAGCCTTCCTCGGCCATCCTGACAGAGGTCGATACCTTACTCCTGAAAGGGGCAATTTCCCCTCTCCCGGACTCTCAAAACCATCGAGCCTTCTTCTCCAGATACTTTACTGTCCCAAAGCCGGATGGCTCCCTTCGCCCCATCCTCGACCTCAGAGACTTAAACTCCTTCATCGAACCTCAAAGGTTTCGGATGGTGACGGTATCGTCCATTCTCCCTCTCCTCAGATACGGAGACTTCTTCGCGTCCGTCGATCTCCGGGACGCTTACTTCCATCTCTCAGTAAGAAAACATCACAGGCGCTTCCTGGCCTTCAGGGTAGCGGGACAGACGTACGTGTTCAACGTCCTCCCTTTCGGTCTCGTGACGGCACCGAGAACTTTCACCAAATGCATGTCGGTGGTCGCAGCGGCCCTCAGAAGGGAAAAAATCCGCATTTTTCCTTACTTAGACGACTGGTTGTTGGCAGCACGCTCCCCGGACCTCCTGCGAGCGCAGGTGGCAAGGACACTCTCCCTCCTCGAGGACCTGGGCCTGCAGCTGAACGAGGAGAAATCCCAGCTCGAGCCCACCACTTGCATAAAGTTCATCGGCGCCATGTTCGATTCTCTCTCCCAGACAGTCTTCCTCCCGGAGGAGAGATTCAGGGCTCTTCGAGCCGAAACACTCAAGGTGCGTCGCCCCCGAGTGGTCCCGGCGAAGCAGATACAGGTCCTCCTCGGACACATGGCCTCCACGGTGATGGTGACGCCATTGGCAAGACTCCGCTTCCGCCCCCTCCAGAGATGGTTCTTGGACCACTTCAYCCCCATGCGYGACAGTGCRYCAAAGRGCCTSCTGGTARRGAGGTCGGTAAAGGACTCGRTYAARTGGTGGATGAACCGRCAGCATGTCTGCAAGGGCATTCCTTTTCACCCAGAGCCCCCAGCCGTCACYATCACGACGGACGCCTCGATGTTCGCATYGGGATGCCATACAGGAGAACTTTCAGTACACGACCTCTGGTCTCCTCAGGAAAGGCAGTCCCATATCAACTACTTGGAACTGCTGGCAATCTTCAAAGCCCTGAGGGCGTTCGCCCTCCTGGTCACGGGGAAGTCTGTCCAAATCCTCACGGACAACATGGTGGCAATGTTCTACGTGAACAAGCAAGGAGGAACGGGCTCGAGAAAACTTCTCAAGCTGTCGCTGGAACTTTGGGACTGGTGCGTAGCCAGGTCGGTGTCGATAACAGCCTTACACCTCCCGGGCGAAGCCAACGTCGAGGCGGACGTACTCAGCAGGACCAGGGCAACATCCCACGAGGCTGAACCCCGACGTACTGGCGGAGATCTTCAGGGAATGGGGCCTCCCAGCCGAAGATATCTTCGCGTCGCCGGAAAACGCTCAGCTTCCTCAGTTCGGTGCTCGACTTGCTCCGAACACGGTACCGGGGTGTCTCGGAGACGCATTCCTGTTGGACTGGTCGAAGCATCTGCTCTACCTCTTCCCTCCCTTCCCGCTCATCCRYAGAGTGATCGAGAGGATCCAGTCYGCGCAYACAAACTGCATCTTGGTGGCGCCGGAATGGCCACGACAYCCYTGGTTCTRGGTCCTYCTCCAGTTGTCCGAYGGGCGGATGAAACGCCTTCCACTTCGGCAGGACCTGCTCTCCCGGGAAGACGGTCAGCTTCTCCACCCCGACCTCGCTTCTCTGCATCTTTCGGTGTGGAGGATCCGCTCCTGAGGTCCCTGTGTCCAGGAGTTCTTCCAATCCTGGAGGCGGCTCACAAGCCAGCGACCAAGAAGTGCTACTCAGCGTGCCTCAACCGCTTTCAGGCCTTCCTCTCCGAGAACGGCCTAGACGACCATCGACCTTCGGTACCAGCAATTCTCTRGTTCTTGCTGCACCTTACCGAACYAGGCTTGTCGTTGTCTTCGCTCAAGTCTCACTTGGCAGCCATATCGTGGCAGCTTCAACGGGCAGGAGAGGCTTCCTTGTTTAAGGATAGCTCCGTGAGATCTTTTCTGCGAGGTTTCAACAACCTGCACCCTCCSGTCCGTTCTCCGACTCCGGGTTGGGACCTCGACCTCGTGCTGGCTCGGCTAGCGCAACCGCCTTTCGAGCCATTGTCTTCAATTGAACTCCGGTTGTTGTCATGGAAGGTGGCCTTCCTGGTCGCGATCACCTCAGCCCGTCGGCCGTCGGAGCTAGCGGCATTGCGGGTGGACGAACCCTATTTTGTTGTCCATGAGGATAGAGCAGTCCTCCGCACAGATGTGACATTCCTCCCTAAGGTTGTGTCCCCCTTCCATGTTAATGAAGACATTGTCCTTCCC
>NW_026844366.1:208515427-208528738 GCF_025583915.1 Anolis sagrei ordinatus | reverse complement strand
CTCCACAAGTGTGAATTCGCAGAGCACCACTCGAAGAAAGATGGTCACAGGTATGTAACCTACCATTAATGCTAGTGCGCAACAGTGGCAAGTTATTAGTTAAGTATAAGGATTTTTAAAAGCATGTTACACAATGATCTCTAAATATACTCTCCTATGTAATTTTCATTCATTCCCTAACGTTGAAACATTTGAAGCAAAAACCAAGCCTGTTTCTTAGGATAGTGACAAAATCTCTACATAGTGTCAAAACAGGTATTTTACTGCCATTTCAGTTGTGGATAAATGATATGTTCCAGGGTTAGTTCTAGTCACAGTTACACATATTGAGGTATTGCTAAGCGCAGAGGAAGGAAAAGTTAGAAATATGCGAGTAAGCTGGAATGATATTTAGTGCTCTTTTGAGTCGCCTACAGGCTGAGAAGAGCGGTATATAAATACAGTTAATAAATAAAAGAGACATCTCTTTCTATCTGGAGACCGAGGTAATGATTTAGCGACCTATAGCGACTGTAAAGTAGTTCCTCTAAGGAAGTGGTTCCCAACCTGTGGTCTGTGGACCATCAATGGTTTGCAAGAACAAAAATATGGTCCGCGGTCTCACCATCACTATACTTTTGCCTTGAAACCAAGCGGCAACAAGAGCGACTGGTCTCGCAAAACCCTCTTATAATGCTGAGGCAATGGGGATGTTGATAGGGCAGAGGCTGACTACTCACAAAAGATTACTACGGCAACATCAGCTCTAGATTATTTAATATGGTTTTTTTGTAGGCGAGCAGATGGTGACTACTGAATGGCAACATGTTCTGTATCAGAAACTAGAGCTGATATGGTCTACCCAATGCAATTTGCTGAATCAGCACCCCAAATAACCAAACCAAATCTACAGTTGACCAAAAACTGATTCATAACCCTTTTGGTACTAATATTGGAGAGTGGTCCCTGATAAAAAAAAAAAAAGGTTGGGAACCGCTGGTCTAAGGTACTAGGGTGTGACGTTCATCGCGTCCTTGTGCAGGGTGTTAAGTCAGAACACACAGTTTGGTAGAGAATGAAGTTGGGTCAACATTGAACTTTGACTCAAGTCCTGGCATCTCCAAAGCTGGCACTGATGGATGGTGCTTATGTTTAGATTTTTTTTCTTTCTCTTCTCCTTCTGTTGGTGTTCATATTGTACCAACAATGATGGAGAGGCTGAATGTTTTCTTGCTTGCCCAGAGCCATGAGATATTGACGGTTTGGTTTGGATAGGTGCTGCCTGACATGAATCCCATGAGTCCAATGTAATTTAGTGCATCCGGGGATGGTTGAAATTGTGGTGGAGGCCATTGCTGTCAATGGTACAATCTTTGAAGAGTATATTAATCCAGTGGTGCTTTTATCCTGAGCCAAGCCATTCAGGAGCAACAATATTACAGATGAGAAGAACAACCAGGAACATTTGAACAACAACCCTCTGTGGCCTTTGAAGGAGAAAAGAGTAGCCAGCATCTGCTGAACATCATCTCTTCCATCACCGCCACCCCGTTTTCCTTTTGTGACCTGTATTATTAGATTGTAAGCCTGGAGGTAGGGAAATATCAAACTAACGATTTGCAAGCAGCTCTGGGAACATTTTTGGCTAAAGAATGGGTTATAAAGGCTGTAAATAAAATAAACATGACACTAAGTAAAGGGCTTGCTGCAAGAGAATATTCTTCAGCCAGCTTCTTTCCAGGCTCAATGCAAAGTGCTGGTTCCGACCTATTAAGTTCTATAAATCTAGGCCTAGGCTATCTGATACACTTCATGTGCCCTTATGAACCAGCTTGGGCCCCAAGGACCTCAGCATCAGCCCATTTCTCAGCCTCACTACCTTCACAGGGATGGCTGCTGGGAACGTAGGAAAAAGCCTACTCTGTAGTTGCTTCTGTACCTTGGAACACTATTCCTAAGGAAGCCTTTTGAAAAATGACAGGATATAAAAAAGGAGAAGGGGACAAAGCATTCAAAGCTCTTCAAAGAGACTGTAGATTGGGTTTCTTTCTCTTCATGCACTTTTGTCCTCTTGACTTTGTAAGATAGCTTATAGAGCGCTTATTTTGTGTCCACAAGTTCAACCAGTGATATTTTTATCTGGAAAAAAGAACTCTGAAAGCATGTGTTAGAAAAGAATCGCTGCCTTCGTGGAAAGTTGTCAGCAGTTAAGGCAAATATGACCAGGCTAGACAGACCAAAAGTCTGGCTCATTTAAGACAGATTCACACCCTTCCTGCCTCATAGCTGGCTTCTGTAAAGAATGCTAGCATATACACTTGTTGCTGCACAGGTGCCAAGTGCTGCTAATGATCCAACACAAACATCTGTATCAAACATCTATATCAATGAATGTACATCAATCAGCGTGTAGAATTACAACATGAAATTTCTCACTGTAGGGAAAATTTTGAAACCAAGGGGCATTTGATGCAAGACAGCCAGACATTTTGAAAGCTGTATCTAATGCAGAACAGAGGTGATGCTTCATAGAATTCTGCCCATGTTGGTTAAACAGTGACAAAATTTCTCATCACCCATTGTAGGGAAACATATATGGTTTTAGATAGGCTCTTTCTTATATGTTAGTGTTGCTCACAAACAACTACTCAGACAAGGATATTGAGCCATGGCAAATTGTCACCATCAAACAAAACAACAACTCACTCTCTAAGTTCTACCCCAGGAACTCCTCTTAACTACTGTCCACCAGTCTTCAAATACTCTTGCAACCTCTTTGCCAGATACCATCCACCTCTGAAATTTTGAACACCCTCTGTCCCTGCAAACAGACCACTTGCCTTAAATGACACAATATGCCGATGAATATCATGTGCTTTTGGCTATCTCAGAGAAAGAAACTGGCAAAACCATCTCTGAGAGGACTTGAAGGCACATGCTTACATAATACACTTGCATAACCCCCATGCACAACAACACAGTGCATTATGCCTTACTATAATTCACAGAATACAGAACGGTGATATTTATAGAGACGGCAGAACATAACAATCAAGTTCCAAGCTTACTTGATGCAAAGACACAATACTATGTTAAACATGAATTTCCACTGTTACTGATGCAAACAGATAAAAGGTCATTTTAAATTGCTTTCTAATGGTGTGGAGTGGAAATGCATGGTTCTGTTGTTCTGTCTCAGAGAGAAAACTGCGTATGTCATGTCAAGTTTTGAAGATAATATTTTAAGAAGGATCCTGGTAAACTGGAAAGGACTCAGGTTAAAAACAATGATAAAGTGCTTTTGGACAATTTACAACAAAGGAAACTCTGAAGGAATATCTGGATTTATTGCCTATCCTTTTCAAAGGTGGATAATTCAGAGGTTAGTCCAGAGGAAAAAGCAATGAACCCTATCACCAAAAGCAGGCTGCATCGGGGCAGTTCATGGAATGACACACATTTGGCTAATGCCACGTGGATGCACAATTTCATGATGGCAAAAGCCTATATAAATTTAAGGACTTCAAACAAGCATTTTGAAATGTTATTTGAAATTTATTTCAGCATTTAAGAACAAATTCTTAGCACATTTATACATAAAATAAAATAATATTTTAGGGAATCAAAGCTCTAGTACTTAGCTGTATCATTCCAGACTACAGAAAATAGCACAATATGATCTAATGTTAGCTAACACAATTAAAAAAAAAACCAATATATTTATTATGTATTTGTATCAACAAAATGAATCATATGCATGAGGGGAAGGAACAAGAGCCTGGACTGAGCAGTTTCAAAAGCTGAGTTTGGATCTGGGCGAAAGCCTCTTCGACAAAGTAAACATTCGTATTTTATGTGATGCAGTCCTATTCAGGCATTAAGACTGAACAAGGTAGTTAATGGAAGAGTAGAATCACAAGACTGAGTTGGCTGACCCTATCTCCAATGTCCCAGTGTCTGCAAATCTTGGCCTCCTAGGTTTAAAGTTGTGACATTGCATGGCAAGACCTAAAGAGGTATTCACTTGAGCATAAGTAGAATTTGGGCTTTGTTTGCTTCTTAGAGTGGAATTTCCTGGGTTCCATATTCATCCATTAACCTGCATTTCCAAAGGCTTTTTCAAAAAGCCATTTTTTTCGGTTGAATTTGTTCGTAAGCTGGAACAAGTACATTTTTTAAGTGTAACTCCAGCCATATATAAACTTAATAGCACAGGGAAGAGTGAACACCCCTGTGAGGTTTGTTTTGCTATCTGTACCCCGTTCAGAGGATTTCACCTCACTTTCTGTCCATGTGGTAACTGAATTTTGAAAAATATGTTTTGCTGTGGAAACAAGGATTAGTGATAAAGCTTGAGTGGAGACACCTTTTCCCTATGATAACTCTTTCAGGAGTGAATTTCCTTTCCTAGGGGAATAAAAAGTAAAAACCTGGCTCTTTGAAAAAAGCCTTTGGAAATGCAGTGCAATAGACAAACACAGGATTAGGTAAATTTAAAACATGGAACGGCCAAGACAACGCTAGTGGAAAATGAGATTAACAGGAAGATATTGGTTACTATATATTTTTAATGGTTTTTATATTGTTTTACAATGTTGTTTTAAATATTTTAACTGTATATTGTGGGCGTTATGGCATTGAATGGTTGCCAATCTGTAAGCTGCCTTGAGTCGCCTTTGGGCTTAAGGGTGGGATGAAAATATGGTAAATAAAAATAATCAGTATATTTCTCTCACTTCCTATTGTCTCATCCCATTTCTAATGATGAGTTGTTTGTAAGTCAGATGTTTGTAACTTGGGGACTGCCTGTATATGATACAGGAAACGATGAAGTATGCCCTGATGGGCACAATGCAGGCAAAAAACTTTAATGAAGCAGTGGTTCACATGCATTTCATCTGCAACATCTCACAACAAATAAGATCTTCTCAGGCGTCTTCTACACTGCCAGACAATCCAGGTTATCAAAGCAGACAATCTACATTATCTGATTTGAAGTGGATTATTTTAGTCTATACTGCCATTTAATGCAGTTCAAAGCAAATAATGTGGATTTTATACAGCTGTGTATAAGGGGCCTTAATCAGTTTGTCTTCCAACCAAGACAGCAAGAAATAAAATGTCTAGCAGACAGAGTAAAGGAAGTCAAGAGACCTCTGCTCAGTAGTGGAGCACATGCTTTGTATAAAGATGGTATATTATCTGTGGCAACTCCAGCATTTGTTTTGATTTTTGTTTAAAAAGACCTTAGCTGGCAGAGCATGGGGAGATCTTTCACTGCCTGAGGCTTTGCAAAGCTGTTGTCTGTCATAGAAGACAATGATGGGCTACAGGATGGACCTGACAGAATGTACCATGGAATCACCATAGAGTTTGTAGTTAGGGAGGAGGTGGAATTTGTGCAGTTTGCATTTTAATATGAACCAACTTAATTTACACTTCCCAAAAACACATCCAACCCATCACTTCTGCAATCTAAATCATAATGAATTTTCTGGCTTTTCATGAATTTATTTACTGTGTGTAATTTGGATCGTAGCTTCTCAAACTTCCAATTGGTTTAGCTTGAAACACATGGTAATATTGTGAGCTTCAAGATGTCTATTTTTTCAGGCTTGGGTATACTTGGAGGGGTTTGAACTTGGGAGGGATTGGCGTAAGTGGCAGAGCACATGGATTTGAATACAGAACATTCCAGGTTCAGCCCCGAGCAACTAAGGAGAAGAAAGTGGGAAGAACACGTGCCTATGACACTGGGTGGCCATATGAGGGTCTAAATAAGGAATGAGAACATGTGACTCTATCCATGTTGTTGAACTACAATTCTTGTTACCCAATGAAGGGGCCAAATATTCACCACTCCAGATTGATTGACGAACATCTGATACGATATAAGCAACCTTCCACTGCCCTACATTCTCCTCTCTTGATTTAGGGAAGACATCTACAGTAAGAGCTCCAAGTTAAGCATACCTATCAATTATCTCCTTACATCATCACATAACATAATGACATTTCCCCACTGATTAAAAAGCTACTATAGCCTCGCATGTTTTATTACTCAAACTTTTGACAATTGGCAAATTGCTTTTTAAATTGCTGACAAGATAATAAAGCAGATGCCTGCATTTTATCTGAAAATAAATACAACAGGAACAGGAAGACAAGAAGCAGTTGCATGGCGGCAAATGTGCCTTTTGGAAATAAATGCCTCACTCTAAGAGAGCATTGATCTAAAATTAAGCAGTTTTGGCTTGATTTGTAGGCTTCTAATATGCTGAAAAAAAAGAGGACAGAATGGAGATGAACAAATGTTGCTGCTGTTATATGCCTTCAAGAGTCAACTCCGACTTATAGTGACTCTATCATTATGTACACTTGGGAGTCGAGACAGAAGTGATGGCAAAGCAAATACAAACAAGGGAGGGGGTTTAATTTTAACATCAAAAGGAGAACTATGGTTGACGGGAAATAATTACTCCCATCTTATATGTTGTCTTTTTCAGAAAGCCTTTTGTCTCTCCCTCCCGGCTCCAACACCAGATATGAACCAGGCTGGGAGAAAAGTGCCCAAGGCAACAAAATGCAGGGTGGAGTTGGCCCCACTTTGTATATGAATGGGAGAGAAATGTGAGTGTTGCTGCTAAGTCAATGGTAGTTATGAATTAAGAGCCATGCTTTCCAACGGATAAAAGACAGCCTCATGTTTGACAGGTGGGTTCAAACATAAAAAGCCAGCATAGCTAATCTGCTGCATGTACAATTAGGTGTCTCAAGGGACAGCAGAGCTTACAAAAAAGGCAAGACTCCTAGGTGTCGCAGCATTCGCTCTGCTGTATAGTTGGGTGTTACGAAGGAAACAGGTGATGCATGGCTGACTCAGCCATATGTCACACAACAAGCGGAAACATCTAAACAGAAAAAGCACCTCAAATTATTGCCTGTGCTGTATTCCATGTAAGCTCTCAGATGAGCGGTATTTGGGCATGTGATATAGCAGACAGATGTTTTCCAATTAGGCATCTTTGTAGCGTCCCATCTGTGCTTTTGGATTTGCACATTCTTCTTCCTCAAGGCTGGAATAACTTATCACCTATAAAAAGGATTCCGAAGCTGCTTGTTTTAAAGATGTTTGGCATTCTTTAGACTGGAAACTCAAGAGAAGTCCTTTTCAGTTAGCGTACATCATATTGCGGCCTGGTTCCATTTGGAAAATACGTACTCAATCAAACATCTTCTTCTGTTTTACAATGTGAATGCCAGCCTTTGTAGAACAGTCTCTACATGTTACTGTACTTGCACTAAATTTCCACCACTGAGACTGGAGAACTGCCCCTCTCTGAAACATTCACTATCACATGATTAATGAGGGGAGAAAACAGAATCCATTACAAGTCCCTCTTGAGAGAAGAAAGGTGCAGACAGCCTGATCCTGTTAATAGCTTTGTCATATGCTGCCTCTGCCAATGGCCTTGGCAGCAGTCTATCACAGCAAAGAATGCAATAAGCCTACAAGCCCCTTCACATCTGGTCCTAAACTGTTGCTGAAAAGCTCAATGTCTTTGCTTACGTCAGCCATAGAACACCTGTTTAGCTTGCTGAGGGTTCTAGGCTCCATCCCCAGCATCTCCAGGTAAGTAGACGAAATAAGACTGCCTGCAAGCTGCTGTCATGCATTGTTGAATTGCCTGACTCATATAAAGCAGCTTGCTATGTTCCCTGTCAGAACAGTCATATTAAATATGAAAAAGGAGTAAAAGAATGATAAAACAGTATGAATTAATTAATTGTTACAGATTACTACATTTGGCCTTTATAATTTTGCTTTGAAATGGTTTTACATATAGACTCAGAATACTTCTTCTCAACTGCTCTATTTAGACCAGGCGTAGGCAAACTTCGGCCCTCCAGGTGTTTTGGACTTCAACTCCCACAATTCCTAACAGTCAGTAAGCTGGCTAGGATTTCTGGGAGTTGAAGTCCAAAACACCCGGAGGACCGCAGTTTGTCCTTGCCTGGTCTAGACCAAAGAGACATTTCTTTAAGAAGGATTGCTCTTCAACAAGAAGGATCAAGCAGTGATAAGGAGAGATATATTAGAGTAGGGTTGTCAAATTCATATTCACCAAGGGCCACATCAGCCTTATGGTTGCCTTCCAAGGGTTGGTTGTAATTACAGTATAAGACTGTATAAATGTAACTCTGTCGCCCTGGCATTGAAAGCCTCACAGGCCACATAAAATGACATGACGGGCTGGATTTGGCCTGCAAGCCTTGCGTTTGATACGTGTGTATTAGAACATGTTGATCACTTGCTCTATGTTTAAAAGAAGTTGCTTGTTTCCTAATGACTTCTAATGGGTATCTACGATTTAAGTGACATTTTTTATTCTCTTTACTACTAATTGATACACAAGTAAGCATTTATGCCCTTGAGACGATGATACATAAGGTACAGTAAATCAGTAGAGGTCTCTTTACTACACAATCATAATGTCCTCCTGAAGGCTGGCTTTTAAAGTGGCACATTATTTAGGACACATATTGAAACTGTTTACAGTCATATTAAGTTGATTTTGAAGTAGTTCAAAAACCGACCCTACAGCTCCTTACATTTTACAGTTTGAAAACCTATGCTCATAAAACGAGAGACCAGGTAGTAACAGCAATGATTCCAAATAAAGATGGAAACAAATTCATTGTAGAACAAAAGGAAACATTTTTTAAAAAAAAGAACTATACAATTTCTTGCCAATTAAAGTAAAATACAGTTGTATTATTATTGAAAACAGCCTTCTTGATTATTTTTTTCTGACTAAATTGACTGCATCACTCTCATCGAATTTGTCTGCTTACTCAATTTTTAGTAAAATATTTATTGCAGAACACTATATGGTGCTTTATAACATAAAGAGGCTAGTTGCTTTTCTCTCAGTAAAAATAATTTAAATATAATAACCTGCCAACTAAATGGTGCTGTTGGTATAGCTCCTACATCAACACAAGTGTCACAGGTTCTGACTGTAATTCACATAGACTTTATCTATAAGCAGCAGCAGATACACTTCAAGTGAAGCAAGAAAAGGGCCAAGGATAGAACACCTCAATCAATGCATCCAGAAATATGTGTGAGAGTAGAACACAGCTTGGATCAGGAATTTTCCCCAAGTCCCTGCGGCTTGTGTTCAAATAACTACTCAGCCATAAAGAATTTTAGCTGATCATGGGCAAGTCACTATCTCCTAGCCAAAAACATCTCAAAGCCTCATACATCTAAATAGGGGACACATGATGGGCAAGATTTAAAAGTTGCAAACAAAAGAATAAGATACATGGCCTAATAACAGATGCCACAATGGTATGTCATAATGATGTCATCAATGTAAGTACAGGTCTTCTGGATTAGATGAATGTCCCATCTAGGCAGTAACTTATTCTTTACCATGATCAACCACAGGCATCTAGGAATGAAGGCAAATCCCTCTCCCACGTGTTTATTTCCAAGCGACAGGTATTCAGAACCAAGCACTCTTCCCAAAAATATACCTACAATTTTGGGCCACTGAAAAAAAAAGCCAATCAATGAATAGATAGATGCATTACTGTGTATATGTAGTTTGTGTTTTCAGAGAAATGTAAATCTGAAGCATGGCAAACACAGCATGACCAATAGTGGAGTCAGAATTCAATGAAAAATACTTACAATTTTTCATTTCACATTTTTTTTTAAATTTGGAAACTCAAATGAAAATATCTTGTACCAAACTTTGAATTTTACACTCTTTACATTTACAGTAAAAGCACAACCGAATGAATTATATACTTGACAAAGGGGACAAATCTCCTAGGCATCTATTTCTGGAATATTGTTTTGTCTGTTGTTTTAAGCAATGTTTTCCATTGCAAATGACTATTGACAAGTAGGCTATTCATTTTTCCTCCAAACATTGCACAAGACAATGTGTGATAAATATGTAACAAAAAGTTACAACTAAGTTACAAACCCCAGCATCCTAATGTTTTCATTTAATTACCCTTGAAATGCATTCTATTTAATATTCATTACTCCAAAGCCAATTTAAAAGGGAAAGAGGTGAGGGTACTTATTCAGAAAGACATGCTTTCATTCACAGCAATAGTTATCTAATATATGGAAGTTAATAAAGCAGATTAATCTACAAGTCCCTTTAAGCCATCACTGAGTTTAGAACAACTGCCTCTTTGACCTTTAACCCTCCTGCTGTGCACCAGTAGCAGGTGCCAGCTGCGCGAAAATGATGGCTGACGGGTCTGAAACGCCACGTCTTTTCTTACTTTGCTTCTGACCAGCAGCTGACCTGGTAGGAGCAATTGTTTCATCTGTCGGCCTAAAGGGTACATAAACCAGAAACTGATAAACAAAAGCATAGATACACCAGCTGCCTAGCCTAAGGGTGCACCTCTCCCATTGACACCTCGAGCTATTTCCCTCCCCTCCACTCCTGAAAGCCAAACTGAAGCCTTTTTGTCTCCTTCCGTACACTACACAATACTTGTTACCCAATGAAGCTAAACGTCTCCCCACCGTGAAACAGGTCATTGTTAACTGCTCAACAAGCCTCCTGATTAGGGATGCTACTCCTAGCCTGGTACAAGAGCTTTAAGGGCTATGGTTAATGACAACATTTAAACAGGCATGGGAATATAATATGAAATGTATGCAAGAAATCAAGCCAGGGCAAAAGGAATGCCACACTTTCCCCGGTGGTCTCCTCTTGCAAATTCTATACAGGGTGTTTCAAAATGATGGACCCAATTTGTAAGCAGCGTATTTCACGACGGCAACATGCCACAATTACACAAAAAGTTAACAATGGTTTAATGAGTTAACAAGTTTTACTAACCATTTTGAGCCGGAAACAAATCTAAAATTTAGCTCTGCAAATGGAGAATATCTCATTAGGTCTTGTGTTGTGGAGTCACCATCTTGCAACTGACTGAAGCCAGGCGCTATTTGCGCTCTGGGAGTGGCATCTAGCAGTAATCACTCTATGCCCTGCCCTTTGAAATGGTATGAATTTCATTCATGGACAGTTTGTGGTTGCAGAGACATAGCGATTTCATACTGGGTCCATCATTTTGAAACACTCTGTATTTAGAGCTGTGCTATTTGGTGGTAGTCCATAGACTGGTGCTGGTCCACAAGCTATCAACAGAAGCCCCAAAAGTTTTTAGGAAAGAAAGAAACAAATATAAGGGCCCTTCCACGCAGTCATATAACCCAGAATATCAAGGCAGAAAATCACACAATACCTGCTTTGAACTGGGTTATCCGAGTCCACACAGCCATATATTTCAGTTCAAAGCAGATAATGTGGGGTTTTATTCAGCTACTAGCTTGGGGACCCGGCGCTGCCCGGGTTTTTTGAGAAAGGAATTATGTATCAAGGTTTGTCTTTATCAGTTATTTATATGACTCGCAGTTGTCTCAGGAAGTTAGTGAAGTTACTGTGAGTCCCATTATCTGTGGTCCATCCCCCTCCAAACTGCTCCAGGATGGAGAGTTGGTCATGGGGGTTTTGTGTGCCAAGTTTGGACTTGATCGGTCATTAGATGAGTGTTGCAGAGGTCTTGGGAAGTGAGTGGAGGTACTTGAAGTCCCATCATCCATAGTCTGTACTCCCCAAACCTCACCAGAATGTTGAGTTGGCCATGGGGGCTCTATGTTCCAAGTTTGGTCTTTATTGGTTTTTGAATGAGTGTCGCTATGGTTTCAGGAAGTGAGTGAACGTACTGCAAGTCCCATCATCCATCGTCCATCCTTCAAACAGCACCGGGATGTAGGGTGGGTCATGGGGGCTGTGTGTGCCAAGTTTGGTCTTGATCGGTCATTAGATGAGGGTTGCAGCAATCTTGGGAAGGGAGTGGAGGTACTTGAAGTCCCATCATCCATGATCTGTCCTCCAAACTGCACCAGGGTGTAGAGTAGGTCATTGGGGCTCCGTGTGCCAAGTTTGGTCTTGATTAGTCATTGGCGAGGGTCTCAGTGGTCTCAGAAAGTGAGTGAGGTTACTGCAAGTCCCATCATCCATCTCCATTTTTTTCCAAATGACACCAGGACGTAAAGTGGGTCATGAGAGGTCTATGTGCCAAGTTTGGCCTTGATCAGTCATTGCGCATGAGGTTTGCAGAGGTCTCAGAATGTGAGTTAAGGTACTGGAAGTCACATCATCCATTGTCCGTCCTCCTCCAAAACTGCAGCAGGATGTAGAGTGGGTCATGGGGACTCTGTGTGCCAAATTTGGTCTTGGTCGGACATTAGGTGAGGGTTGCAGCAGTCTTGGGGAGTGGAGGTACTTGAAGTCCCATCATCCATGGTCTGTCCTCCTTGAAAGTGCACCAGGATGTAGAGTGGGTCATGGGGACTCTGTGTGCCAAATTTGGTCTTGATCAGTCAGTGGTCTCAGGAAGTGAGTGAAGTGACTGCAAGTCCCATCATCCATTGACAATTTTTTCCTAACTGCACCAGGCTGTAGAGTGGGTCATGTGGACTCTCTGTGTAAATTGTGGTTCTGATCCATCATTGTTGGCAGTTGTAATGGTCTTAGGAAGGGAGTGCAGGTGTTGTAAGTCCCAGCGTCCATGGTGCATCCTCCTCCAAACTGCACCAGGATGTAGAGTGCATCATGGAGACTCAGTGTGCCAAGTTTGGTCTTTATCGGTAATTGGATGAGGGTTGCAGTGGTCTCAGGAATTGAGCAAAGGTACTGCAAGTCCCATAATCCATGGTCCATCCCCGGCCAAAACACACCAGGACATAAGGTGGGTCATGAGAGGTCTATGTGCCAAGTTTGGTCCTGATCAGTCATTGGATGAGGTTAACAGCAGTCTCAGAATGTGAGTGATGGTACTGCAAGTCCCATCATCCATGGTTGCAGTAAGATGTCGAGTTGGTCTTGCAGGCTCTGTGTGCCAAGTGTGGTCTGTATTGGTAATGTTCTGACTCCGCCCCCTCTGGCCTTTTCCTTTCCTCTCTTTGTCATCTCAGAATCTTGGAATTGAGGCTAGCCAATCAGAGACCATATGCAAATTTCCTTCTCATGTCCCCGTTTCTGTCATGAACTCTTTTCTCCACCAGGGGCTCCTCTTGAAGCTGGCCAATCAGAGACCATATGCAAATAGCACCGCTGCCCAGCCAATCGGAATCTTGGAACTTTCAGGCTGGCCAATCAGAGTCCACAGTGGCAGCTAATCAGAACGCTGCCACATACACCATCCTTACTCTGTCCGATACAAACAAACACTCTCTTTTATTATATACTAGCTTGGGGACCCGGCGTTGCCCGGGTTATT
>NW_026844366.1:208447585-208513042 GCF_025583915.1 Anolis sagrei ordinatus | reverse complement strand
ATAGCGATTTCATACTGGGTCCATCATTTTGAAACACTCTGTATTTAGAGCTGTGCTATTTGGTGGTAGTCCATAGACTGGTGCTGGTCCACAAGCTATCAACAGAAGCCCCAAAAGTTTTTAGGAAAGAAAGAAACAAATATAAGGGCCCTTCCACGCAGTCATATAACCCAGAATATCAAGGCAGAAAATCACACAATACCTGCTTTGAACTGGGTTATCCGAGTCCACACAGCCATATATTTCAGTTCAAAGCAGATAATGTGGGGTTTTATTCAGCTACTAGCTTGGGGACCCGGCGCTGCCCGGGTTTTTTGAGAAAGGAATTATGTATCAAGGTTTGTCTTTATCAGTTATTTATATGACTCGCAGTTGTCTCAGGAAGTTAGTGAAGTTACTGTGAGTCCCATTATCTGTGGTCCATCCCCCTCCAAACTGCTCCAGGATGGAGAGTTGGTCATGGGGGTTTTGTGTGCCAAGTTTGGACTTGATCGGTCATTAGATGAGTGTTGCAGAGGTCTTGGGAAGTGAGTGGAGGTACTTGAAGTCCCATCATCCATAGTCTGTACTCCCCCAAACCTCACCAGAATGTTGAGTTGGCCATGGGGGCTCTTTGTTCCAAGTTTGGTCTTTATTGGTTTTTGAATGAGTGTCGCTATGGTTTCAGGAAGTGAGTGAACGTACTGCAAGTCCCATCATCCATCGTCCATCCTTCAAACAGCACCGGGATGTAGGGTGGGTCATGGGGGCTGTGTGTGCCAAGTTTGGTCTTGATCGGTCATTAGATGAGGGTTGCAGCAATCTTGGGAAGGGAGTGGAGGTACTTGAAGTCCCATCATCCATGGTCTGTCCTCCTCCAAACTGCACCAGGATGTAGAGTGGGTCATTGGGGCTCCGTGTGCCAAGTTTGGTCTTGATTAGTCATTGGCAAGGGTCTCAGTGGTCTCAGAAAGTGAGTGAGGTTACTGCAAGTCCCATCATCCATCTCCATTTTTTCCAAATGACACCAGGACGTAAAGTGGGTCATGAGAGGTCTATGTGCCAAGTTTGGTCTTGATCAGTCATTGCATGAGGTTTGCAGAGGTCTCAGAATGTGAGTGAAGGTACTGGAAGTCACATCATCCATTGTCCGTCCTCCTCCAAAACTGCAGCAGGATGTAGAGTGGGTCATGGGGGCTCTGTGTGCCAAGTTTGGTCTTGATCGGACATTAGGTGAGGGTTGCAGCAGTCTTGGGGAGTGGAGGTACTTGAAGTCCCATCATCCATGGTCTGTCCTCCTCGAAAGTGCACCAGGATGTAGAGTGGGTCATGGGGACTCTGTGTGCCAAGTTTGGTCTTGATCAGTCATTGGCGAGGGTCGCAGTGATCTCAGGAAGTGAGTGAAATGATTGCAAGTCCCATCATCCATGGCCAAATTATTCCAAACCGCTCCAGGATGTAGAGTGGGTCATGCGCGCTCTCAGTGTAAATTGTGGTCCTGATCCATCATTGTTGGCAGTTGTAATGGTCTTAGGAAGGGAGTGCAGGTATTGCAAGTCCCATCGTCCATGGTGCATCCTCCTCCAAACTGCACCAGGATGTAGAGTGCATCATGGAGACTCAGTGTGCCAAGTTGGTCTTTATCGGTAATTGGATGAGGGTTGCAGTGGTCTCAGAATTGAGCAAAGGTACTGCAAGTCCCATAATCCATGGTCCATCCCCGGCCAAACCACACCAGGACGTAAGTGGGTCATGAGAGGTCTATGTGCCAAGTTTGGTCCTGATCAGTCATTGGATGAGGTTAACAGCGGTCTCAGAATGTGAGTGATGGTACTGCAAGTCCCATCATCCATGGTTGCAGTAGGATGTCGAGTCGGTCTTGCAGGCTCTGTGTGCCAAGTGTGGTCTGTATTGGTAATGTTCTGACTCAGCCCCTCTGGCCTTTTCCTTTCCTCTCTTTGTCATCTCGGAATCTTGGAATTGAGGCTGGCCAATCAGAGACCATATGCAAATTTCCTTCTCATGTCCCCGTTTCTGTCATGAACTCTTTTCTCCACCAGGGGCTCCTCTTGAAGCTGGCCAATCAGAGACCATATGCAAATAGCACCGCTGCCCAGCCAATCGGAATCTTGGAACTTTCAGGCTGGCCAATCAGAGACCACAGTGGCAGCCAATCAGAAAGCTAGCACATACACCGCCACACTTTTGTCCTCCACATACAAACTTTCACCTTTATTATATATATAGATGTGGAAGGGGCCTAAGGCAATGGTCACAAGTTCCTGGTCCACAGTTGGGGGGGATTAGTTGTTCATGTTGTATAACTTGAGATATACTGGTGTAGGGAACTTTTAAGCACAGCATTCTGTGTAGAGGTTGAAACATAGCTTCAGTGTGCTGGTATAAAACCTAACATTATCTTTATATCTCCAGAATACTATTTTCCATACTGATTTACTTAGCCCCAAGATGAGAAGGCAATTTCTTTGCTGAAAAAAATTACACAGGCACCAAAGAAGAATAATGAATAAATGCAGTTATACAAGCTGTAGAATATGGCGCAACGGTTAATATGTTTTAAAGATACATTCACAATTTCCCCCCTTCATTAAATTTATTTATGATATTAAACTATCAATCATTGCTCAGATGCCTAAATTTAATGTCAGTAGTAATGTCAGTTCAGGCGCAGAGAATGAATCTTGGCTTATTCAATATGGTTCTTTTTCTCCCCTTTACTTTATTCACCCGTCTCTACTGATTTGGCCTACAGCAGTTATTTTTCTTCCCTTTCAATTAAAGAAGTTATAATACTGCTAGATCACATCCTTAAACCATGCTAAAATGTTAAAAACAAATACAATATCCTAGAAAATTGTTCTGGTCTCAATACATAAAGCTGTCAAAATATACTATAGGTTGAAATCACTAAAAAAAAACCCTTCAAGTACACTCATATATTAAAACAGATTAAATCACCCAAAATATTAAGCATATCTTTAGGTCAATATGTATTCTCAGGTCCTTATATTTCACAGCAGCTGCAGCGGCTTGTTAGATTAGAGAAAGGGTTGAGGACCTATCTCTTCTGGCAGGCCTACCCAATCAATTTTAATTTGTGTATTTTAACCTACATTTTACTGGTGTGGTCTGGTGCGTATTTTGTTATATGTGTTTTAATAGTGTTGTGTTTCATTGCTCCGTTTTAACCCTGTTGTACCCTGTCTCGAGAGTAAAGAGAGGTGGGTAATATGATGATGCTTCTGCTCCTTTACTACAATTCCATATGATCAGTTTTGTCCACAGATTTGCTGCCATCAGGTTGGGCAATTGTGCTGGGGCTCATATTGTTTCCTGGTGGACCTTGGAATTGGCCAAAAAGTGCCTGCAACTGGAAATAATCAGAAGATGTCACTTTTGGTTCCATTACAGGCTATCCAGCATTATATTGTCTGTGAATCTGAGGACGGGGAAATACAAATCACCAATCTATTGGCTCCTGGAGGCTGCTTTTGGGAGATTTTTCACTGAAAGAAATATTTGAATATTTTTGTGGAGGGATTGGGGCTGGGAAGAGATCAGTGAAAAAAAAAAAGAAAAGGGGGGGGGGTTGAAGGATTAGGAGGTGGCATGGACCACAAATTGCACTTTCCCCATGTTCAAACGTTTATGCCTTCATTCACAGTCTGGACATCTTGCCCAGTAAAGAAGCACAGCTCTTTACTGGAGTCAGGGGTAGCATTAAGGGCTCTGTCTTTGTCAAAGGCTTTCATTGCTGGAATCACTGGGTTCTTGTAGGTTCCAACAGACCTCACAACCTTTGAGGATGCTTGCCATAGATGAAGGCAAAACGTCAGGAGATAATGCTTCTAGAACATGGCCATATAGCCTGAAAAATCTACAAGAACCCGGCTCTGTCTTTGTTTCCTGCTTTTGAATAGGAGAAGAGACCACTTCCACTAATTCAGCCTGTGACTATGTAACTTAGCATGAGTTATTGAAGGGTTGAATAACTTCCGCTTCTTCCATCTGAGACTCTGCAGAGACCTCCTTCTCTCTCCTATGAGACATAAGAAAAAGGTCAAGATTTGTTCATGGGAGTTTGCCTTTGCCTTAAGGCTGAGAGAACGCAATTTGTCCAAAGTCACTCAGTGGGTTCCTACAGCTGGGTTGGGATACAAAGGCACAACAAAAGAAAGATATCATGTTTATCTTGTAACATCTTAAAGACTGAGGCCTCTTCTACACTGCCATATAATCCAGATGATCAAATCAGATAATTCACATTATCTGCTTTAAACTGTGTTATGAGTCTAAACCGCCATATAATTCAGTTCAAAGCAGGTAATCTGGATTTTAGAAGGGGACCAAGAGAACCAAGTTTGTAGCATGTGTTTTCAATGACTAAGTCTACTTATTCAGATCAAGAAGTAGACTTAGGGCCCATCTACATGGGCCACATATGCTGAATCGGATCAGGTTGCTCCTGGATGTACACATATCATTTAGCGATTTTTGGTCCCCTAATGTAGAATTAAACCAGAGAATTGATTTTACCCCCATGTTAGTAGAACTCAGGGAATCCTCTGGAGTTTTCTACTTTTAGTGTTGCTGTCCACTTTGCCAGTTCTAATTTAAACTGGTCCAACTGTTCACATGGACCACTGCTGCCATCATGTTTCCCCTCCAGTACAAAGCAGGGGGAAAAGAGGATGGCACTTACCTTTTCTGTAGTTTGTTGCTTTGGTAGCAGCTCTGAAGAGCTTTTAGTTGTAGCCAGGTGCCTTTGCTGATGTCTCTATTGCGTCATAGACGCTGCCATGGAGACAAACAACAGAAAAGGAAAGAGTAATAACCCAAGTAGGAGGGCCAAACTGAACGCACCACAACTGGTCAGTCAGGACTCTGCTCCCGTTGCTATGCTTTAGAAGTTGAATATATGAACAGCTCCTCAGAATCTGGGGCCAGTCCAAAGATGCAATGTTTCAGACTGGCCTCAGATTTAGGTGCGATTGTAGACAGCCCCTTGGTCTATGAAACCTTATAATGCCTACCTCTTTCTCTCAGTTAGTCTCCAGAGTGCTACTAGATTATGCTGCATACTGATATTCCAGACTAGCATGACTACGTTGTCTTTGAATTCTAGTGTAAAGAATATTGATCTAAATACAAGTGAAGATCACCAAAATATTAATGATTATAGAAAATATAATTGTGATACATTAAGGTATTTTATGCATGACATATTATTGCTCATAATATGCTTGTGGTGGAAGCTAGTTTGAACTTTTTTTGTCAAGTGTCAGCTTTTTCTCCATTTGCTGTTGATTTTTCCACTGTTTACTACTTTTTAGCAATCAGAATTTTAAACATGAAGAACATCCCACGAAGTGTATACAAACAGTAAGTATGTACGGAAAGTTTTATACTAGCAAAACTAAGTACTGTAATGGCAATTGATTTTCTTTTGGGACTGTGATGAACTTGAGGCCACATTGTGTGAAAAGTACCAAAAAAAGTAATTTCCTTGGTATTATTATTATTATATTTGTTTATTTATACTCCGCTTTATCTCCCCTGAAGGGGATTCAAAGCAGCTTAACATAAAAACATTAGCATAACCATTTAAAATATACAAATATATAAACATTAAAACAGGATTAAATATAAACAGTCTTATAAAAATTCCAAGTTAAAAACTATTAAAACAAACTCAAAGTTAAAAACCATAGCACCCCCTGAATCAATCTTAATAATAAAAAGTACTAATCATAAGAAAGTATTGGTATGATTTTTATTTACATTTCATCACCGTTTCACCTTCTTAAAACTATCCAAACAATAGTTAATAAAGTTCAAAAACCGTACAGCTTGAAGGTGTTGGCTTTATATAGTTCTAAGGAGGAACTCAATAACAACATTTGTAATAAAGAAAGAGCAAAAGCACCAATCTATTTAAAGATACTGCATTTAGCTACATTGTCTAAGGCCACATTAGCACTTAAAATGATACTGGCTAAGGATGTAAAAGAAAACCAATCATATAATCAAATCAGAAAGGATGCATAATGAGATTTATTTCATCCCACGTATGTGGAAAATGTTTAATAGTCCAGTTTCACATGCAAGTAACTATAACACCTTTTGCAATTTGTGGGTTAAATTCAGTAGGTACACCAACATAAATAGGAGTCAGGTTAGTTGCACTGAAGGATTCTGATTCATTTTAATGAATCTATTCTAAGGACTAAAACTGGATTTATTCCTACCTCAATTTATTTTATTCATACAGTAGACAAGACTAGCCAACTGTAAGAGATAAAATCCTTGAAAGCGCATGGCTTCTGTTCTACTAGCTGATATGCACTTTCAGAATTAGTTTCCATTCTACAGCATAATTAAATAAATGCTTTTCACTGGACTACTAATACTCTTAATAAGGCTATCGTTTTTAAATGCCTGACTATATCCACAATATTATTATTACTATCCCCCAGGCACTAGCAGAAGACCTGCTTATTATACTGTATAACCCAATCTAGCCAAGCACTGAAGCACTTGGAGACTCCACTCTGATATATGAGTAGTTGCTGTATGAAAGTAGGTGGCCTTGTACTCTTCAAATAATTTTGCAAAGCCCTTGTCTTTCAACTCTTCCTAGTCAAATAATACACCCAGTCCTCTATAGCAACTTCTCACCTATTACTTTTGAAATTAGGGGGACGTGGCAATAGTAAAGTAAGAGACATACCTGACATAGCTTGGCAGCTGGGAAAAGGACTTGGGAAGGAGTAGGACAGTTCAACTATAACTGATGGCTGCTCAGTCTATGTGAGCAGCAAGTTACGTATCTGACTACATAACTTGAATTCACACAGTGCTTTCTATAAAATCCTAATGATCCCATGTTCCTATGGTATATTATTTATTTATTTACAATATTTATATCCTGCTCCTCTCACCCCGAAAGGGACTCGGAGTGGATTATCGTATGCCGCGTAAAATCCAATATAGTATATACATATATCATAAAACCGTTAAAACCATGATACCTAGTGCAGGAGTATACAAAGATTTTTCATTTGGTTTATAAAAATAAACCATTACATTACAAATTAATTCTACACTTGTTTGGATATGTACAAATATGTAGAGATGTTCTTTTCCCGTTTTAATAGAAACATAATATATAAAGAGAGTACCCATCAAAACAGGCAAACTGGGAAGCTATGCAGTTCCACTGCATCACTTTAAAGAACTGACAAGGCTCTTTAAGCTCACCGTACAATTAGTCATTAGGGTCTAGTTTTGTAGCACTGTTAAGCAATTTGTAATAACCCTTTCCTTTTAATAGGGTTAGGCATTACTTACAAGACACAGCTGTCTTGGAAACTGAAACCTCTAGCTGTGAAGCAACAGTCTTGTTCATTAGCCTCCATGATAGTCAAATCAGCTCTAAAGCCAGGGTTTAATGGCCTGCCGATGAATAATCAATGGCTCACTTTTCATCTGAGTGTGAAAATGAGAATAATCTAATTCATTGTCCCTCTGGTAAGACGCAAAGCCTTGGGTTCTGTTTCTATTCAGGGCTGATTTATAACCCAATGGAAACCTGATGTAAACATATAATCAATGAGCCCCATCATTGCTGATAACCACCCCCAACTGGCTCACTCCCTCATCTCAAAAAGCCATCCCTTTAGGCTATTAGCTACGTCCAGCTCACTCTTTCTACTATTCCTGCCTGCTGCTTTTACCTTGGCCATTCGTTCAGACCAGCAGAGTCAGAAGTAATTTTATACGCAGCAGAGAGCGGGTGGAATTGATTTTTCACTCAGCACTCTGTTCCCATCTGAATAATTATCAATTTTACTGCCTCATAAAGGGAAGAGTCAAAATTTCAAATCAATTCAAAAGAGCTTCTGAGACTAGAAAAACTGTGCACAAGGAGAAAGGTCAAAGTTGGCAGTGACCTCGGGAGATGATGTCAGGTATTAGTACACAGAATGGTTGACATCAGAGGCACTCAATACAGTATGACTTGCGCTAATGCAAATCATATTTATGCTGACTACTGGAGACTGGTCATTAATATTTAAAAGAGTATCTGAAAGCCTGCATTCAAAATAAATATAATGTATTCTACAGATTGTGAAGGTAATAAAGACAGATCACTGCTTATTCATATGCTATAAATTTCAGGATTGCCAACCATCATGGATACAACATAGGACATTAAGGTCATAAGAAAGGCAAATGTATGAAAATCCAGATTTAAGCCAGTATGCCATTCTTCTTGATTATGGAGCTGTGCTCGCAGAGTACTAACTACTGTACTCAGTAAGATTCAAATATTGGATATGCTGTTTGGTTTTGATCAACTTTCCCTCCAGACTGGCTACTTCAAGAAGTTGCACAAAGAGGCAAACGATGCCAGAGAATCACATGCTAATAAGTTATCTACATGTCTACATTATATCTGACATTTATTTGGCTTTATTTGGAGGTAAAGATCTATCCAAGTTACTAAGAATGATTACATGGCAACTGCTCAGTTAACAAAGCGCATGACAGTGAAGCTCCTCTTTACAAAGACTTAGGACCAGGATAAGGAAAAAAGAGGGATAAACATACGTACGTACTTGTTATGCCTGTTCAAGTCCTTTTCCTTCCCAATCTCTGTCTAGTTAGGGCTTTTTAAAAAGTAGAATCAACACTGAGAGGATGGTGAAGGAGAACTAGAAAAACACAAACTTTCAGTATCATGTTGCAGGAGCTGCCTGTTGTAAACAATGTATTCAAGATGGACATGGGTCAGAATGGTTTTCAATTCTTTTTTATCCCATTGTGTGTGCCGGTCCACAACAGGCAAAGTAAACAACAGCTGCCTCCAGCAACATATTGAGAAAAGGGGAGATCAAATAACAGCTTCCAAACAGTTAGATTACAGCCCCACTAATACCAGCCACCATAGACAAGACTGTAAACTGATGGGATATGTAACCCTGAAATACAGAAAGGACACAATTGGCCTATTTCATGATTTTAACGTGTATGCTTGTTTATGTATTTTAAAACTTTACACTGGGAACTGCCTCAGGAGGGTTTTATCATTACTATCCACTATCCATAAATCAATGGTCAGATGATCCTTTGCTTTAGACATACATAGATATGTATGCTACAGATGTCAGCACCAATTAAATATTTTGCAGACATATGGTCATCTAATATTAATAGACATGCCTATTCATATTCTATGTATGTCTCTTCCCAATTCACTCTCTTCTTCTCCCTTTCAGCATTTATATTCCAAAAATTCAGCACCATTAAAAAAAACCTGAAACCTAAAGAGAAGTATGCAAAACATAGCCCTCTAAGAGTTGCTGGACAGCAACTCCCAGAATTTTCCTTCATTGCCTATGCTGGCTTAGGCTGATAAGGGTTGTAGTCCAACTAAAGGCACACACTGCCATTCCTGATGAAAAGGGGGCCTAAAAATATTCCATGTAAATAAATATTCATAACTCATAATCACTACTTTAATCACTACCTTTATCATTATCTTTAACATTGCCATTTCTGAGTAGGTATCCTGCCCTCTGATTCTAGGGGGCCACGGTTAGCACAGCAGGTTAAACTGCCAGCTACAGAAAGCCTTGCTGACTGGAAGGTTGACATATAAATAAAATATATTATTATTAGTAGTATTACACCTGGATGAAGTTAACACACAAATGAAACTGATAACCAATAAATGAATGACACCACCCTGCACATCAGAAGATTGAGTGCCATCAACTTAACAGTAGAAACATCTATTTCTAGTTTCAGGTAATTGCTAAGTGCATGTAAACAAAGATAAAAAGACTGAGGTTGCATATAAATGAGGAAATATGTAGCACAGAAATGAAGGGCAGGTAGAAGGTGTTAAACCTCTTATGCGTGAACTTCAATCTGAAAAAAAAAGAAACCCTTGCAATTCTCCTTGTGGAAATATTGCGAGAGTTCCCCTCTTTACCTTCTCCTCCACAAAATAGGATAAGTGAAGCCTTTGCTGATTTTTTCATTACCTCTGGATGGTGTAGAGGAGAGGGCCCATGGTTTTGCTCTTCACTCACCACTCAACTTGTCAATCATACTGAACATAACGGCACACAAATACTCCTTCTGGATCCATTGCTTTATCTAGTCTAGTAAGCTATCTCTAACGTATGCAAATCAGATCTCTCCAGAAAATCCCCAAGAAGTACATGAAGACAAGAAGATGTTTATTCCCTTTGTCTAATTCTCTAAAAATGGATAATGGCTGATAACCAATCATACTTTCTCTATACAAATTTCTTTCACCAATTCTTAAAATCTTCTGAAAATACGGCTATCACTACATCATATCTTTTTAAATTTATATTGCCACCCTGCCTTTCTGTCAAAAGAAATGGCAATCCAAGAACTGGCTAAACACATAATTAAAATGCATTGATTAAAAGAAGAAAAAGAGGAAGAGGAAGGGGAATAAAAAATAATAATCACAACCCAAAGAGTCAAAATTCTTCCACAACAGCCATATATTAATGGCTGACAACAGGAGTCCTGGTGATCTCACTTCACTTAACCTACATTATAATGCCAGATATCTTTTCCTATCCTCAAAAATAAGGACTCCGACTGAAAATAAGAGATGTACTGGTTCATAAACAAAAAGGAGATCAAAATATAGCCAAGGTGAACCATGATGAGTTTACCTGCTGCAGCACCTCTGAGTTGCGTTGCATGAAATGCAGTAATCTTTGTCCCTCTTGGGAAATCTCTCTACACCTCAGAGGCTTCTTCCCTTCTCTTGCTATGTGTTTGAAGAGGTAGGTGACAATGTAGTCTAAACTTGCACAACAGCTGGAGGAGACAATGGTATCTGCACCAAGAAAACAAAACAAAACAAAGCATCTGAATTCCTGACTTATTTTTAATATTAACATTGTTTTGAAGAAAAGGAAAGGCTTATCTAGCAATCTAGAACGTTAAATGGTTGGATAAACTATTTCAGCACATCACTCCTCATGTTCTGTAGGCTTAACACAATCCAAGATTTCCGAATAGTATAAACCCTTTACTTTCATTATACACAGCACAGGGGGACTTCTATCCCTCACTGGTACTCTGCCTCCTTGTAAGCACTCCTGCTGGCTGCTACAAATTGCAGGATTCCAGCTGTCTCCTTATTGCTAAGAAAATTTTGAATTCTGAGGAGTTTGTACTTGAGGGAATTAGGAAAGAAAACTGGCTTGGAAGGGCAATTATGAAGGAAATACAGAAGTCCAAGAGTGTAAAATGTATCATTGAATACTAAAGTTAAGGATTGTGAATGCCATGATAATTCCTGTTTCCATGTACAGTTGTAAAAGGTGGACAACGAAGAAAGTAGGAAGGAAAATCAAGTAATTGAAATGTGGTGCTAGAGAGTTCTACAAATACAGAGGGCTGTTAAAAAGGGTCCTAAAGCAAATCAAGGCTGAACTCTCACTAGAAACCATGATTGATAAATCGAGACTGTAGCATTTTGCTCATATCATAAACCAAGACTGTAGCATTTTGCTGATATCATGAGAAGGCATGACTAAACAGAAACGACAATAATGTTTGAGAAGGTAGGAGGAAAACAGGAGACTACATTCCAGACTGATAGACCCAATAGGTCAATCCGGTTGGAAGATGGATAGGCTGAAAGACCCGAGAAGGGCTCTTGAAGACAGGGTAACTTGGAGGTCTCTGATTCATGGGATTGCCATAATTTTTAAGCCAACTTGGTGGCAGTTAACAACACTTAACAAAAAATACCTAAACATGAATGCTAGAAAAATACATTTGTATTTAGGCATCAAAATATTAATATGACACTGATGGAGGAGTACACAGTGAGAAGTAAAGAAGACCAAAATAAATGGGTGGTTGGGTATTTTTATGATCTGAAAGCTAATTATGAATACAATTGCGCTTTTCCTACTAGATGTCTGGGTTTATGAACATCTTCTACTGCCTGGTTAAATGAACATGAGCACATCTTATTTTACCGGAGTCACAGCAAAGTAAATTTCTTGGGAGAAGAAAGCCCTACGACATTTTGAACCAAAAATATGCACCTCTGAGTCAGGTATGTTTGTTTGATTTGTTTTATGATGCTATGAAAAGGGATACAGTTTATTTCAGTGTTTTTATTTACCACTTTTATACAAAGCTCGTCATCCTCTTTTGGGCAAAATTGTAATGGCACAATACTTTCACAATGCTCAACCAGTCCACAAACCACTGAGCCAGCAGAAAGCAAAGATGTCACTATTGAACCACCCATGTAGACAATTCTGGATTTTGAATTTTGGAATTCTAGATAAGGGATGCTCAACCTATACAGTAAAATCAGATTTGGTTTCCTTACAAAAATCAGTACATGGCAACAGCAGCTGTTAAGCTTCTAATTATGCTCTGCTTATGAATTCAACCAATCTTACTCAGTTTCTCCTTATTGGATTCTGCAGACTTTTCCTTTCTATACTACTGCCTCCTCTAGCATTTCTTTATATCTCAGTGTACCTTCTGTTACAATTCTAGCAGTACTTAATTTATTTAATGTTAGCGGATATCATTTTTTCTCTATTTGTTAGGGAAAGAAAAACATGGAATGGATGTTGATTGACCAGTGGAAAAAAAATTACCCTTAAAACTTCAGATTCCTCTCAAGTGAGGATAACTCTTTAGCCTACAGTGGATTCAGCGGGATGCAAATCTAAGTTACTTCCATAGGATCAAAACTGGCATTGAATGCTATGCTATTTTAATGGGTGCATGTCTGTGCAAGAATTAAACTGTTAAAATATTAATTCAAAGGAGAAAGGGAAGGTATACGATAGACTCAATTAAGTATATCCCCCTAAACTGTGATAAGTGGAAGTCTGCCAATATTGCAGTGAGCATTTGAGCACTTCCCTCTAGACATGAGACTACTGATCTGTGCCAGTTCTACTTTATAAATGTTGTTTTGAAGTTTCGTTGTATTTGAACATCATTGCAATATATTTTTCCTAAGCTAAGTTCTCCTGAGGTCCTAAGAAAGATTTTGCAGACAATATAGCTGCAATTAGTCTCAAGACTCTCTTCATTCTACCAAGTATGAAACATTCCTCTACATTTCTGACAATCCTCATTTCCAATGGTTTCAAATGGAAGTGAACATTCTTATCTCCCCACAGAATGTCATTAATTGTAGAAAGCATTCACCTTGTTCGCTGTGTGTCCAGTATAATCATATCCCATTCTTTGATTGAGAAGCTGAGGATTGCATGTGTGACAACCCCAAATTATTTTATTTATTATTAAATTTAGATCCTAGTTTTCTTCAAAACACTAAATTAATTTGATCTTCATGCTAACTCTGGATGTCCGGAATGTAACAATGACAAGTATCCCACTCCCTTTTCTCTTTTATATCACTATAGACTCTGAAAAATTCCCTCCATATTATGAACCATGAAATTTAGGATGGTTTTGGATTCCAGAAAAGAGGTAAACACAAAACCAAGCAATTTCTTTCCCCCAAGATATAGTAGTCAGAACTCTGAAGTATTACCTACTGAACTGGACTGCCAACTCCCAAATAATCTTCAAAACACAGAACAGACTGACAATGAAATACATACTTTGGAGAAAAAAAGAAAAATTGTTTAATCATTAAAAGTTTAATGAAGTTTAACTGAAATACTTTTTTTCATGTCAGGAGTAGCTTGAGAAACTGCAAGTCGCTTCTGGTGTAAGAGAATTGGCCGTCTGCAAGGACATTTTCCACGGGACGCCTGGATGTTTTACCATCCTGTGGGAGGCTTCTCTCATATCCCCTCATGGAAAGCTGGAGCTGACAGATGGGAGCTCACCCCACTCCACGGATTTGAACTGCCAACCTTTCGATCAGCAGTCCTGCCAGCACATGGATTTAATCCAGTGTGCCACCAGGGGCTCCTATTGAAATGCTTCATTATAAAGAATAAACTATCCTGATATAAGAACTGGTTATGCACTACAAAAGCCTGAGCGGAACAAGTTCTCTAGTTTTTAGTCTTCTTATTTAAACCTACTGTCAACACTTGAACACAGTATTTCATCCCCAAAGTCTCCTTTCTTGTATCTACAAAGGATGGTAATGAACGCTCCAAGAAATGTATTTGGAAATGCATATTTCATAAGTGGGTTTTGCAGTACTTTTCAACCTGCGCTTTGACTCTATTTGTCTGAAATTGAATAACACAAAGTGAATCACTAACATCCATTTAGAAACCAGTAGCTGCTCTAAACATGCTGATACTGTACAAGTAGATATTTTATATTCTTCTGTAAGTGATCTTAGCAGCACAGTGAAGAGGTCTACCCGTTCATCTGCTCACGAGGATGCAATTTAAGTATTAAGAGCTACTTATGTTTTCCCATAACAGTATATCAAAGATGCTTGTGGTGCTCGTTTTTCTTCTTATTGTCAGGGTGTAAGAAAGGAGGATGTTATGCAAGCGCCCCACACAGATTTTAATGGACAAGGAGGGGCATTAGTTGAACCTGAATGGAGTCCTCATTGTATTTTATTCAAGGCAGACAGACAAACAAACAACAAGTTAAGATGGTTGAGAGACGGGTGGGTGGGTACTAAGGACAACTGTTGCTCTGGTAAGCAAAAGGAGAGAGGGGCTGTGTCTGCAGTCATGAGAAAAGACAGGAAGATATTTGTCCTCAAGCAAGCGTCCTTCTCGTCTATCTGAGTCTCAAGGTGCAAATGCTATTTGTTGAAAAGGCTTATTTGGCTGTTACACTTTATGAATACAAATAGAAGGAAGAATTATTTCAAGATACTTGACAGTACTATTAAGAGCGCCATAATTTAAGGGTTTTATTTGGTTTCAGATGAAGATAAAGGGAATAGGTTTAAGTGCCACACTCCCCAGCCAGCTTCTTACACAGTACCAGAATGACTTCCCTTTTAAGGGAGTCAGGTTGAAAAGTAAACAAATTAATCTATTCAACATCTAATAAAAACGGCTGGACAGCGAAAATGTTATGCTTTCATTTTAGTTAATGAATGGCAGGATGTTATCAATCACCGGAAAATTAGAAAGGCTTTGCGTGGAGATTAGTGAGACCATGTCATACACTGAGGATACATTAAAAGGTTCCAATCCATTGAGTCAGCTGTGAAAAAGCCAAGCAAACACTTTAGAAAAGGGCTCTCGAAGTGTTTGTCCTTACAGCAGAGTCTAAGATGAGGGCTTCCATTATACATGATTTACAACCACGGTACTATATTTCACAGGAATAAATATTACTGCAAAGTATGAAATACAAAGTGCGGATCCAAGATGTTAGTCTTCAAGGATTTTTTTAAAAAAAGATTTAAGATGTGGACTTTCATATCTTTTGTTCTCTTGTTTAATCTATAATACTATATACTGTGCCAAACATCTAAATGGCATAGGGAGAAAAAGAATAAGCTTTCAATAAATCAACAGCTAGATATTACATTGAAAAAATGAAAAAACGTTGATTACCTATACTTTTGATTTGTTTTGTTTTCTTACACACGGAGTATAGCTTGCTAACTTAAATGCTTTCCTTTTACTGAAATTGCATTGAAATATTAATTTAATTGTGATGCAGTATTTACTACTGTTTGTAGTCAGGATATTCAAAGTCAAACCTCACTTTGCCTATGAAATAATTGGACATTCTTGACCAAAATGCTAGTGACTGGATTGTCTTCGACAAATAGTGGTAAGAGGCTTACCATGATAAAGTACTGTAAGTGATACAGAAATGATAACTAATTATATTGTTTTATGAGGAGAGTAAATTAACCACTCAAAAAAAAATCAATGTTACCTGGATGGACGTTTTGGGTTCCTAACTATAAAGCAGAATATACATATTTAGCTCTAGTAAACCCACTGGCAATTTTATCAGCAACATTAGCAGGTTGAAGGTTATACTTGCTAATGTTTATCCCAGTCAAGTGGAGAAATCTTAAGATATATATATTTAATTTTTCAGGAAATAAGCATTTTAAATAAAAATAATTCCATGCTGCACTGCAGTAATGACAAAAATAAAAGTCTTGATTGCTTTGAAAATCACGCCAAGTTGCTTTTAACTGCTGTACAATGCCGTTTGCATTTTTCCTCAACTCAGTTGTATGTTATACTTACCTAGTGCAGTAAGTCCTTCAGATATTGAAGTAAATATATACATTAGTACATGAGGCTCTAAACTAGTAATGAAACTCATATGGTCCTGTGTGAGGCATTCCAGCAGTGGGTAATAAGACTGGCTTAGTTTTCGATATTGCTGAAAATAAAAGAGAGAGAGAGAGAGAGAGAGAGAGAGAGAGAGAGGTCAGACAAGTATGTGGATTATGAAAAATACTAAGATACCTAAAAGAATTACCTTCCCGATTTACTATAAATTACATTCTAGGCTGTATTTATTCTCTGCTCTTGACCTATCTGTTGGCAAAATAATCTGCATTTTGTAAACATATTATGAAATTCAGTGCCACTTAATATATTTTGTTTTTCCAATTATGGACAGGGCAAACAATCACTGTATAAACTCATTTATAACTCTAGAAATTTCAGTAAACAAATTGACTCAAAACCCCCAAATTGACATATTCATAGTTCAATTGTAAGTGCTGTATCTTAACTGTAATAAAAAGAAACCATCCATAGCAAGAACTTAGGCCATACTGGGAGAACCTAAAAGAAGCACCATGCCCCTTTACTCGCCTCACCACGGCCCCACTTCTGACCTTTTTGAATGCCAGGGCAGGAAAATAGAAGCGGCTGCCAGCATTGCTGATTTCCCCTCTTCACTAAATGACCCTTGATTTATCTACAATTCATATAAAAATCCATCATTTTGTCCTCAACTTATACATGAGGTTGACTTATACACAAGTATATATGGTATGTACAGTAGTTCATTTGAAATCTAAACATAGGCCCAGATTCAAATTAAAGGGTATACACAGTCTTCCCCATATGTTTACTGCTAAAAGAAACGGTAGGTGTGCACTATAGGATCGAGAAGTACTATAAAAGCCTTACGAAACCGAAAGCTTGGAGGGAACATATGGAACTCTGGGTATTCACAACTCCTCTACCCCTGACCACCCCACAGTGAACAAGAATATTTAAAGATATCCCTGCACATTCCAATACACCTTTCATATGTTCAGCTTTGTAATACTAACATAGGGTTAGTGTACATATCACAGGCTCTGAACGAAACAGTGACCACCAGGATATTTAGCAGTTTACTAATTTGAGAGTAGATACATTTAGAAATGCCTCATTTTGAGCCTGTGTACATACAGTAGTTCTATGCAGAGATAGGTAATGAACTGGTGAGATACTGTTCTTAAAATGGTTGAAATATTAAATTGGTATCCCAAACATGGCTTTGGTGTGTTCTGTTATGTAGTTTAGCTGTTACACTGAAAGTGTTTTATTTGTGGAATCTTGGAATCAAAATGTCTCGGGCTAGACATGCATTAGATTTTGTCCATCTGACTTTGAATAGAGCCAAACCATTCCAGTGTACACTGAGTATACCCATTTTTTTTTGAGAAAGAAGGAAAGCAAGATGGAGGAAAGGAGGTGTCCTGTTTCAGTTTTATTTCTCAATAATGATTACTGAATTTTAGCTTTTGACATACACATGAGAACACTGACGCTTTTTAATGTGTTTTAATGGAAAAAAGACATAAAAACTGAATAGGTAAAATGTTGAATTCATTGAAAGAACCAGTATGAAATCTTGACATTGTGAAGATGAAGTCCAAAATAAGGCTGGAAAAAAGGAGATACAGAGATATTTTTGTATCTCTCCCTCGCCATGGTGATCTATTTCCATCCTATTTTCATGCCACTGCTGTGTGCTCCTTCAGTTCAGAAATTTTTGAACCAAAAAGGTGCTGCTTCCATCTTGGACTCTGGAAATTCTTGACTGAAAAGACAACTGCTGGCAAAGATTTCTGATGGATCAGTTTGCTTGTAACGTAGATTGTTATCAGCTAGATTAACTCAGAAGAACTTTACCATTTTATTCTTCTTAGGCTAGGATAGTGAAATGTGCCTAAGATCACCCAGTGGGTTTCCGTAGATTAGAATGACTTAAAACTTCACAGTCCTATTCCATCACTTAAACCACTGCACCATGCTGACATTCCTGACTTGCATACTTGCCTTTCTTTTCCCAGAAGCATATATGCTGTCTTCTGGAGTGGTGGGTGAGTGAGTTGTATAAACCAAGATGAGGTCAATTTAACTAGATGTATTGGAGCACTATGCAGTATTATCCAGAAAGAACATATCATGCAACTCAGGGCCAAGGCTTTGACATTGACAGAATTTTCCCCTCTCTTACTTGCCAGACAGTAGATTATAATATTACGTAACTAAATGTAATCCAATAGGCCCTATTTCCAAAACAAAGAAATGTCGGTGGGCTCTATTACATAAAATAATAGAAAATAATATAGGATTGTTTGGGGCTAGTCATCCTCTTCCATCCTAATCTACTTCAAAACAGTTGCAAGAGTGAGAGAAGAAGAGAGAGTAATGTATCTCTCCTTGAACAAACTGGAGAAGGGACAGGACATATATGATATATAGCTAATATAATAATGCATACATACTTAAACACCAATTATGGTGGCTGTGCAAAATGAGAGAGGAGGCAAAATCATTCTACTGACATTCAAAGGTGTCATACAAGATAATCCAGTAAATAACTTCCATGTTAAAATAATTACCATATTTTGAAGTTCATTTGTATTAATGGCAATACAAAGAATCCTTCTGATTGTAAAAATGCAAAATAAATATAGGAAGCTGAGATGAAAAAGCATGGCATTTGAAGTGTATTAGATCCTCCACCCCCTCTCTATTTTAAGCCTGTGGTGGTGATTTCATATTTTGCATAAAGACTCCCAAGATGAATAATTGCTTACTAGCAAGTCACTGTGGGAAACTGAGAGCAGCATTTTGACAAAGGCCTGAAGTACATTGTCAAAGTGGTTGTCCCCATACAACTTGAAGACGCCAAAGCTGACATAATTTCCACACAAGGCAGATTTGAGTGCAGAGTAACAGATGGAAATACCCTTGAGTTTCATTGGATAAACTTGATCTTTTGACAGCGTCCCAAGGGACAGGATCTGGTTACCTGTTTGTAAGGAGAGGAAAGAAAGAGATAAAAAAGAAGGAAATTGACATAAGTAATTGAAAATAACATCACTTAACATTTTCATTTCATCAGTTTTTAAATTATACAAACACACACTTCAATTTCTGTTTTAGAACAGAAGTTGCTATATTTTAAAGTAATCATAAAATATATATTATAACAGAAGCTGGAGAAATACACAAGAAAGTAGGGACGCTAAGTTTGATCTTCATTTCATCCAGCACACATAACGAGTTTCAAAGTAAGAAAATAATTTGTAATCATCTTCAAATAGTTGCTTGTTTAAAAATAAATTAAATATAGAACGTAAAAAGAAATAAAATGTACCAAGCCAGAAGGATGGATCTCTATGTTATGGCCTCTTTACTTCAGGAATGTAATCATTTGACATGGGATAATGGCTGATCTGCTGAACATCTCAACATAGGCACCTGTCTTATACCAAATCAGGCCACTGTTCTATCTATCTCAACATTAGTCAAAATTTGCCTAAAGTTATAGATAACTGGGTTTTTCTCAAGGCCCTTCCGGACAGGCCAATTATCTCATGATCTGACCCCAGGTGTTTTGCTTTAAACTGGATTATATGAGTCCACATTACCAATAATCTGGGATAAACAGAATCCTGGGATCAGATCCTGCGATAAAGGCCCTGTCTGGAAGGGCCCTCAACTCCATTTGCAAATGTGAGTTGAAGCAGCCATTCTCTCTGAGCTATAGCACCTTCCTAAACTCAAGGGCATTTGAAAGCATGCTACCTATAATAAAAAATAAAGCACTTGTCTGTCAGTGCCCAGAAGATAATGTAAAACAGGAAATATTACTGATTTTGTTCCTGAAGCTGAAGGAACTGCATTTTGAATGATGAACAGTGTTTGGTATGAATGAAAAGATGAGCTCCTACAAGTTTAGAATCAACCCCAGACCTCATGAATAGTGAAACTTCTTCTCCACAACTACTTTGGTGGCACACACAATGTCTGAAGGTACTGGTGTACTCAAGAAATCTACAAGTCTTCAGGTCTATTGGGGATCCAACCTACATTTTATAGCTTGTTAGGAGCATACAACTCAGATAGAACTTTGGACCAGAAGCTCAGGGTTCTTAGTCAGCAAGTTAGCAGGAGGGCTTTAAAACACAACAGAAATATTTACCAGAATTTTGTTACTAAAGTAATACCACAATCTAAAGAGCACCCCCTTTAAAACTTAAGTCTAGGACCAGAATTACTGAAATGTGCAATACCTTGCACTATTCTGATTGACATTCCCACATGAAACCTGTCAGGACACTGATGGGACTACTTTCTCTCATGGAGTCAGCTTCATAAATAGGAAGTTAGCAAAATACTAAATGAAGCCCCAGAGATAACATACTGGTCTAAAAGCTGCATTCTGTCAATCTACAGAACACTTCCAAAAATCCCATCTTATTATACAGTACATCTTATTATCTCCCATCTTATTATCTCCCAGTGCACTACAAATATATAGAAGGTTTCATGCTAGCTAACCTCAAGCCAAATATTCTGGGCATTTCCCCTGTGAAGGATTCCTGCATGCCTACACTGATACATGACTTGAGTCCTTCATCCAGCTCTGGAAGTGGGACATAATCAGTATGTGCTTTTTTGAAGGTAAATGTTAAGACACTGGGTGCATCTACACCGCAGAACAGGCATGGGCAAACTTCAGCCCTCCAGGTGTTTTGGACCAATTCCTACTGGCTGTTAGGAATTATGGGAGCTGAAGTCCAAAACACCTGGAGGGCCAAAGTTTGCCCATGCCTGCTGTAAAATCAATGCAGTTCAACAACACGTTAGTTACCATAGCTATGGAATCTTGGGAATTGTAGTTTTATAAAGTATTTAACCATCTCTGCCAAAGAATGCTGGTTCCTCATAAAACTACAACTCCTATGATTCCATAGTATTTGGCCATGGTAGTTAAAGTGATGTTAAACTGCATTAATTCCTACAGTGTAGACCTCTGTGTTGCCCAATCAGTGTGCTTTCCATATGTGAATCAAATCCATACAATTCTCACAAGCAGGATCAGGAGAGCAAAGGTAAATAAATTGATTTCCTTAATAGCTAAGAATGCATAGTCGACAGGCAGAATAGGATTTGGTCTCGTACTAGAAAAGTGTGTTTGAATAGGCCCTTTGGCTCTTTCTCACATAAACCTATGGTTACCATTAATCCTTCTGAAGAAATCAAACCACTAAACTCCAATGTTGTGGAGCGGGTGAATCTACTTAGCATCAAGGAAGCCTCTTTGGGAGGTAGCAAAATCCTTCCTCGTTTGACAATAGCTTCAGGATTCCTGCTATATACAACATTTAATTAGAAGGATTCTTCTGCTTGGATCCGGTTGGATCAAATGCATAGGTCAGTCATTGATTTAGTTAGAAATACAGAAATCGTGTCAATAAGAATTAATCTATCTGGTGGTATAATTTGGATCAATTTGGATCAATTTGGTTTTGAGGCCAAAATTATGGAGTTTACTATAACCTCAAATATGGCCTGAGCCTTGTGAGGCTTCTACAATAAACCTTTTTAAAAGATATATGCCAGTTGTCTACCAGAGGCACACAAAGTAATGGGGAGCACAAAGCTCATTGAGCCATTGGTGCCGTCATCATTTCCAGCATTAATCCATGGATACATTTTAATCCAGGTTTGTATGGTTGATTTTTTTGTTAAAAGGTTTAAACTCATACACAAGTATATACCTGAAATTAAACTGCAAATATGAAATTAAAGAACTTTAACTACTAAATTCCACCTAATTTTTCTTGCAAACATTCTCAATATTCTCTCTACCAAACCATATTGTTGTTTGTGCTGTCAAAGGGAGTTTACTATGGCATCATACTTTGCTGTGAAATCTAAATGCTTGGGGGGGGGGGGGGGGGGGGTGGTTGATACTGTGGGATCTGGCATGCCACTACTATGTACAAGTCTTGTTTTCCTAAACTCTAATTTCATGTAGCAAACAAGTCTGACAGCAGGCATCAATTGTTCCCGTGGTGTGTAAAAGGGAATGGAAAACACCTTCAACAAATAATGCTGGGAGCTGAGTCAATTGCTCCTTTCAAGCACATATTCCTATTTTCTTTGGAAGATATGAAGAATCTGCTGGTGGCAAACAAATCATATACTAATGGTATCCTTTATTTTTATTGGGACAGTTGGTATAAACTGTGCCACAACCTTGACATTCCCCTAGATATTGTGGGAAACCAAACCAAATCGGAGGAGAGCAGAGCAAAGCAAAGCAAAGCAAACTTTTAATAGGTTGCTGAACCAAAAACAGAGCTCAATAGTACTATTTAGCAACAGCACTATAAAGGACTGGGAGCAATTAAAAAGAAAATTTAAAAATAACAATGCTATTTCAAATGAAGCTCCTGTTCTTTGCACAGCAGGCTTGATGAAATCACATTGGACTATCAAAGAATGGACGATATAAAAATAACAAACCTATGCCACCATTTAAACCATCTTGCCAAGTATATCATTAAAAGGTAAAGAATAGCAGGTATTAGTGGGCTGTTGAAATATGTAATAGTTTATCAGATTCTACATCTAGCAACTCATAGCTGCAAAATGTCCTTACTGAGATTGATCAGTATGATGGGACAAGGGAGTGTAACTGGACACAAACACTGGTAATATTACAATAACAACAATGCTTACTTATTACATAGCAAAGAACAATTTAACTTTTTAAAAAAGGAAGGACTATTTTATTAAGTTACTAGGGTGGCATGATTACAACATTAAGCTTTATACAATGGATGGTCTAGGAGCAATTTAAAGCTCATTAGAAATAATGTCCCCGGCTACTGCAAAATGTGGTAAAATGTAATCCTCATCCAAATGTTACCTGGACTATGAGAACAGGAAATTGTTCTGTGCTCCTGTGGCTAACCTTGATACTGACCCTGAACAGTTACTACTAGAACAGCTGAAAGCGGGAACAAAATTAAAAACTTACATCAAAGTATATCATGACAGAATGTAGATAAATAAAATACAGCATATTGAACATATTATTTTTCTGTCAGTTTTCCAAAATGGTGAGTAAAAGCTGAAAATACAAGAATTCCACTCACAAACAATACATACATTTGGTTCTAGAACAAGTTGTTTTTTTCTCCTAATGGGTGAAAAATGCATTCATGGAAACACACACAAAGAAAAGAAACAAATATATCAAATAGGATCAAATGTATTAATAGCCCCTGTCACATTGGGGGGAGGGGGGAGGAATCCTGGTCTGTATCAGCCTGAGAAGTATTGGCCTACTACACCATAATGGGGAAAAACAAAGGCCAGTTTAATGCAGTGTAAGACTGTACCTAAGAGAGACACTGGTGGACCAAGCAGCATCTGCTTGATGCTTGCCTTCTTGTAAAGAATGTTGAATTAGACTTTGATCTAGGAAAATACTTCTGGGAAAATACTTCTCCTAGAAGGTACACAAAATCACTGAGGTCAAATTTGTTTTGCCTGGAAAAAAACATTCTCCCTCCTTCTTTCCATTTTTAAATTATATGAAAGGAACTTCAGGATTATGTTTGTTTTTTGTTTTGTTTTTTTTAAAAGTCATGCCTATGAAGCCAGAATGTTGTTCTAAAATATGATTAAATATGCACAAAAAAACCCCCCAAAACCTTCATCTTGGATGGGTCTTCATTTTGGAGGGAGAGAAGAAGAAGTAAACACATCTCCATCATGCCTAGGTCCAGGAGCAGTAATATTAATAACTACTCACAACTAAACTAAACATAAAGTTTACAACTCAAACAGAGAAATTTCTGTTTCTGAACTTCGATCTTTCACCAAGTAGGTATCCTCCAGAACAGCTGGAGGCCAATTTCCATTTTCTGCACCAATCAATGCACCAATCAATGTGGTTGGAACTGATGGGAACTGTAGTCAATGCATCTGGGCATGAGAGTCTGGGGAAGGTATGGCTATATTGTATTGTCTACCAATAGTTCTTCAGTTTCAAACAGGATACTTTGTCATTAGAGGGAAGGTTGGCAACCTCTGTGGCGCCACGGGTGACTTCTATGATTGGTGATTACTTGAGGGCAGCAGTCCCAAGATTATGTATGTGTGTGTGTGTGGGGGGGGGGGCGGCGTGTTTTAGGGCAGTTTAGTAGAGTTTCTTAAACAGATAAACTGACAAGCAGATTAACACCTTCAGTCAAACCCCTTTCCCCTGTAGATAAGGACCTTTACTATTGTCATTTCCCATCAAGTAAGATAGAAAGCATGATCGTGCTTGGACCTCTGGCTCATAAATCCTTGGAACTGGAATATTAATATTCTCTTCTTCAGTTGGTTAAACTAGATGGATAGGTCTCTTGCTGAATCAGCTGAGGAACAGAACATTAATATTCCAGCTCCAAGGATTTATGAACCAGAGGTCCAAGCACAACCAAGGCTTATGGTAAGAAGACTACTGGGTAAAATAATTTTAGAATTATGATTGGAAGGAACTGGAGGCCTATCAGATAAAAAAAATCTTATCTAAAAGGGTGCAACGAGTGATATGTCATCAATGGATAAGATCTTCTTCATCAGAGTGTATAAGAAAATCATCAGAAGAGTTCAAAGAAGATAAAGAAGCCTTAAGTTCTACCAACAGATCAAAGAGTTCATCTTATTAGTTTCCTGGTGGAATTCCCGAAAAGCATGAATAATTTCCTTTATACTCCTTCAGTCTCTTCTTTAGCAGCTACTTTTAATACTGAAAAATGAAATCCACCCAAACCTGGAAAGTATTAACTGCTATTTTAAATGATATTTTTACATTTTTGATACATTACACAATTTACGATTCATTTAGGATGCAAGTTGCTTCATTGTAGAATATATTAATTTTACTATGGAGTGACTGTAATTTTGTTATAATTTTTAATTTTAAATCAGTTTTAAGTTAACTTAGTATGACAATCAGCAGCACCCACAGAAATGGTAAAGCAAAAGTCTCCTATTTTGGGTGACTGGGAAAACATCCCAAATCATTTGCAAAACTAAAGTTTCTCCTTGACAGGGATGGTCATTTTCCAGATCAGTCAATTACATTATGTGTCTTGGATTAGTTATTGATTAGGCTGTCCCACTGCAGCATGTTAGTGCATTTAGACATTAACTAGCTATTTCTGGTGGTGCAACAGGTTTTAATTTTTTTCTGGAGTCCACAAAATTGGATGTAGTTACATGTCACACTTTGGTCATTCTATGGTAGGAGATTGAGCAGCAAATTAACAGTCCACAACATTTTATACATCGTGAATGTACATATTTTTATTTACTAATTAATAGAAATTATTACTATAGCCCTTGTTCTTGTTTATTCATTCAGTTTATTCACTCTTCGTGATCTCATGGACCAGCCCTATTTGCTTCCAAACTGATCTGCCACAGATCAGCCAAGCGTGCTATCACAAAGAATTATGGCTATCCCATCTTGAATGTGTCTTTTAGATAAATAAAATTTCTGTAGAAATTTCTCTATTTTTTCAAAGATATTCTATGTCCATCATTTTGCCTAACAATAGTGGTGAATATCAATCTAATGGGAATCCAAGTCCTGCTTGATTAAATGAAGCCTTTTGCTTTTCTTACTAAACAGGTAAAGAAGTATATATGGCAAATCACCAATACATACTCACCATAAGTGCAAATCATCTTACTAGCCTCCCGGAAAAGTAGAATCCCATTAGGAGATGACACATCAAAATTTAAACGCTGTGATCTGGGGAAAAAAACACATCTTAAATAATCAACTTAAAACATGTTTATTTCCTATACTGATGGTGAATTCAAGTGCTGAGCGATCTATAACATAGAAAGGACTTAAAAGCAAGAGAAGTCATTGGCACATTTGTGGAAATTTCAAGATTTGACAAAGAGGAAAATTCAGAGGGCGAAAGGAAGAGACTATCTTCAAAGAAAGCATTTAGTTAACTGGCTGACACACTAAAGAGGAGCACTGCACATTGAAACATATTTTTTTTCATGAGGCCCGAGGCCTAAGAACTATCTTGTGCAGGAATCAACTGCCAACAGTGTAGTTTGATGCCACCTTCCATTGTTTCTCTAGGAAGATTACAAGCTCTCTATTCTTCCCCCATTATTAGTAATTATCTAATATGTCCCTTCCCCAGAAATTATTTCAACCACAAAGTGAAAAGTGTCAGGTGTATCAACCTTTCTTTATAAAAAAAATCAGGGTAAGACTGATTGCGGACATCTCAATCAACTGTGCTGGGGATGCTATTATCTAGCCTGAGTGGAGTTGATTACCCCTAAGGGGTTCTTATATATAAGTTTTCAACATGACTGATTTTAGTTTTTAACATGACTGATCTTTTATAGTGGCTTTTTACCGGTGAATGTGCGGTTCCTAGCGCATGTTGCACGTGTGTTGTCACAATGTATATTGTGCATGCTCGGTTTTATCCTGCTTACATCCTGCTTTTAACTGTTGGATTTTACAGTGTTTTGTATAGATACTTGTTAGGTGTTGTTTCTGTCGGTATAAATGCATATGACCATTTGTCGGAGCATTAAAAAAATGATTGAAATAAAAAAGGCGCTTCCGGTCTATGCTTTCCCAAATGTTATGATCACTTCCATTGTCTATAGACCCCCTACTTCCACCCCATTCTTGTAAATGTTTCTCTTGTTCCACACAGATGATTAGAGCAAAGGAGTTTTGTTCATTTGGATAGACATGCCCAGGCAGAAGCTTTTAGGATTCTCAAAAGGCTGTACCACTTTACAATATCTGTGTATTCTGCGAAGTACAAAATGATAACATCTGGCAGATGGAAAAATATGGAAGCAAACTCTCATTCTGTCAATATGTACAATTTGATACTTTGCAACACATTTTCACCATGTCAAGGTGTATTTTATTATGCATTATAACCTGTAGAATGTAATGCAATACACAACTCAAGAAAAAGCAAACCCATCCCTAATGATGTTCTCTAAAGGGAGCAACACAGACTTTGTGCATACCAATAGGTAAATAGGTGCATACCAAATGAATATAATGAATATGCAAAAGCTTCAGAGAGCTCCCCCTCTTTGGAGAATTAATCTGCTAGTACCTCAGTACTTTGCTTAATTCTATCTGTGTTTGCAAAGGTGCCTTCTGAACCTCTGTCTTCTGAAGCTCTAATAGCCACTTTTCTAACAGAAAAGCAGGGGGCTCTGACCAATTTCTGAGAAACGCAATAGACATAGAGAGAGAGATGTTAAGATTAACTGGGTTTTTTTTATAATGATACACACTGGGAAATTAAAATATGCAATATGCAATTAGATTTTAAAATCACAAAATATCAAATTGTTAAACAGCAATTGAGAGCTTAATTTTTGGGATTAAATTGATTTTAATTAGAAAATGTTGACTATATTCACTGAAAACCTGGCTTCCAGTTTGGAATATTACACTGCACATGCACATGTCCAGTGTAATATTCCAAACTGGTACAAAAATCATTGTGTCTAAACAGTATTAAAGAAAATAAGATAACCTACTATCACGGGTGGTACTTATAATGTTAAAGGAAAGTGGTTACTGGGAAAAGTGAGAGCATGGACTGTTAGAAATGCTAGCTGACTGGCTAGGAGTTTAAATGTGTTTTTGAAAATACAACTGTATTAAAGAATAGAGAGTAGGGTCAATGGTCAAAACAGTTAGGTTTAATCAAAATTAAGTTAGTTAGTTTGGAATATGAATCTAAGACAAAGAGAATTTAGAACAAGTGGCTCACTTAGTACAGGCGTCAATCTGTGAAGTGTGTTTAAGGATGGCTAATTGGTACACACACACACATTCTTTTACCTCTATATATGAGAAGTATATAAGTAACTGTAACACTAAAACACTGTGTTGTAACCATATACATTTCAACAAGGAATTTTGAATCATTTTATAATCTTCCTGTGTAAGTAAGATACATTATTTAATTCATTCACGCATGAGTCTCAGTGTCACTACACCGATATGAAGTTATTGATAAAGCGTGTGTATTAACTCAAAAATAAGTCCTATTGTGTTTACTCCTATCTAAGCCCTTACGTGACTGGAGTGCATTCATTTCTCAGGATTTTTAATCGTTTTGCATCTGGATAAATATGCCCAGGATTACACTAAGAGCTGTAAGGATTGAAATCATTTGCACAAACATTTACAACACAGGTCTTGTGCGCTATATTGGGAGAACAGTAGAAAACAAAATAAAATAACGATTTTATGAAGGTACTGCCTTTCAAGTCCACATTTACTAACAAAGCAACTCAAATGCAATTTCAACATATGTAAAGTTTGTTTTGAGATTATTCCAAACAAGACTACTGAATGTTGTACCTTCTTGGTTTGTTCACATTCTGCAGTTACTAAAGGCACTATCAAGACAATTAAGACTATGAAGAACTGTACCTGTTTTGCATCATCTCAGCCATGAGCTTCAAAATAGGTGTCGTACATGCTGGCTCACGATACCACAACTCAATAGCTGTTTGAAATATTGAAAGATATGATGGATATCTTATATAACGTAAGTTAAAGATAAAGATCAGAATAATAGTGCTGCATAAATATAGTTTCAAAGCTTGGTTAGGTTCCTGGACATGCTGTCTGGTTGCAATAAATTGTCAATGAATTTGAGTCAAACTACAATTTGACAGACTCTGTGCTAACATGAACAAACAAGTTCTTATTCTACAATTAAAAACTTAAGTTATCACTGACAGGATTTCGATCCTGTTAGACCAATTAGCAGATGATTAACAACAATATACCAAAATTACAAGAACGATAAGACAGTTTATCAACAAACAGTGCTACTCAGCAAAATGTATATAGCTTTAGTGGAAGAAAATATAGGGCATTCATCAATATATTTGGTGCTCCTAATATCTTAAGTGAGATGCTTTCACCAAAAATGAAGTATTGCAATAATATCATCTATTAAACTCTGGAGAACATCAAGAACTGTCTAAGCAATCAAAACTGAAATGTAGTTTCTTCATCATAAGAACAGTAGAATCTTGCCAGGAAATATACTGGAATAAAGTCGAGAAAAGAGCTTCTATATATTCTACGTAAGGATGTTCATAGATGGTTCCTCTCTTTTTGTTTCTTTAGAAGTTGAGCTTCAGCAGGTGAGTGCTAAAGGTACAGAATTCTTCTCTTCAACACCATTCAAGATAATTGCTTTAATAAAGCCTGGAGTACAAGTTCTCCAGGGCTATTGGGCACTTACCTGAAGACAATCCACCTTCCTCATCTGAATTTAGAACAGTGTTTCTCAACCTGTAGGTCCCCAGCTGTTTTGACCTTAAACTCCCAGAAATCCTAACAGCTGGTAAACTGGGACTTGTAGGCCAAAACACCTGGGGACCCACAGGTTGAGAATCAATGGTTTAGAGGGTGTGCCATTTATAAATTGTCTTTGACACAAGTTTCTTTACTTCTTTGGACTAGCAACCCCCAATTGTCACTGAGTGGGAAAAAGTTGGTAGTACTTCTTTCATTTTTCAGATATCTTGCACCATTTCCATGTTATGGGAACACTGACCTTTTATCATGCCTGCCAATCTTGTCCCTGATGAAAAAAGTAAAGATATGAAAAATCTGTGTTCACTTGAATTTTCTCTAGGGTGTGGGGTAGGTGTATTCATTTGAGGCTAAAAGGAAGTCTTTAAAATCTAACACCAGCAGAGGATTAAAAATCCCTTTAATATTAAGATGCTAAAACTAAGCTTGAACAAGTATTAAGATTTGAGGTTAACAAGAAAAATGTCTTTTTATAGAATAACCAAGTAAATAGCAGGACTCTGCGAGAAATGTACCTTTATGGAATTGTTGCAAGACAAACTGAATGTGAAATGAATTCCAATGAGCCAATATATGAAGAACTTTACTGAAACTGAGGTACCCCTTCCTTTGGAAAAAAAAAAAAGAAATCCCAGTAACAAGTACTGAATTTCAATTTATTTTATCAACAGGGGAGGGACAGTCATTTTGGGAATGTTGGAAAACTTGCATCCCACAATGTAAAGATGTTGGCAACTTTTACATCTTGAGTATTCTGCATGAGCATAAAATTATTTGGAGAACATTTCTAGGAAATTCAGTGTGAGATTACACAAAAGTATTGGTGAAGGAATGGATGCAGCTCACTTGGTCGCTCAAAATTATTTTTATTGGACCATGTTCCTCTAAAAGCTGCACTGGAAATTTCTGGTGAGGACCTTGGTGGCTGACTAGGCAAAACACTGCTCGCTAGGTCACTGAAGGCTGCTGATCTCAAAAGTGTAAACATCAATATCCAATATAAGGGAAGCAAACAAGGCTGGCACAACAAGGTTTTTGCTTGCAACAACAACAACAACATAGAAATAATTGTATTTTTTACGCACCTTTCCTCATGGCTCAAGTCAGGGCACAACATAGCTAAAAAACTTATAATTATAAACATTATATAAAATACACATAATGAAACGTATTTCTATGAAATACACATATAAAAATACACAGAACAAAGATTAAAATACAGTAAACAAGACACGTAAGTTTAAAATTCATAAGCTAAAATGTACTGGTTAGGCCTGATGGAAGAGATTAGTCTTCAGTTGTATCTTAAATTCCAACAGCTTATTTAGCTGTTGAATCTCTTCTGGCAGGTCGCTCATATCTTGGGGCAGCAGATGAAAGGTCTACTGGGTGATGACTGAAAAGGGTTCTAGCTGGTTGGATTAATCGCCCTCTAGAGGACCTAAGTATCCAAAGGGGCAAGGTATGGGAGAAGGTGATCCCGTAAGTAACCTGGACCCAAATCACGTAGGGCTTTAAAGGTCAAAACCAACACTTCGTACTTTACCTGGAAACTAATTGGCAGCCAGTGGAGTGACTTTAATATGCTCACTCCTAGATGTTCCTATAACTAGTCTGGCTGCTGTGTTTTGAACTAATTGGAGTTTCCGTACTTGGTACAGGGGCATCCCAATGTAAAGTACATGCAGAAGTCCAATCTTGCGGTTATCAGTGTCCGCACTACCATCTTCAGTACTGAAAATCTAGAAAATGACACAGTTGGCATATCAGTACTCTTGATCATCCCATCTACCTGGGCTGACATTTAGAGAGATGGATCCAGGAGAACTCCAAAGCTGTAAACACAGTCTCTCAGCGGGAGTATAACCCCATCCAAAACTGGTTGATACACCTCCATCCTCATGGCTAGGACCCTTGAGGGCAAGCACCTCTATCTTATCTGGATTCAGTTTCAATTTGTTTTTCCTGACCTAGCCCATTACCTCTTCCAGGCATTCAGAGAAGACACATTATCCTTAGCTGAGGTTGTTTTTGAAGGCATGAAGAAATATATTTGGATGTCATCAGCATATTGATAACTCCCCACCTACGGATGATATCTCCCAACAGTTTCATGCAAATGTGCAAAAGGATTGGGGATATAATGCCCATTTGTGGGATACCACATAACTGCTCCTTTTTTGAGGAGTAGCTATCCCCAAGCACCACAATTTGGAACCTGCCTGAGAGGTACAACTTGAACCACTGCAACCAATACATCCAATTCCCAACCTCCCAGGTGTTTCAGAAAGGTTGATAATGTCACCAAGAGTACAAAAACCACCAACAAAGACACATTCCCCCTGTCGGTGTTAAGACAGAGATCATCCACTAAGGCGATCATAGCCGTCTCAATTCCATACCCTGCTCTGAAGCCAGTTTGAAATAGGTCAAGAAAGTGTGTGTCATCTAAGACTGCCAGAATATGTAATATTCTTAGCCAATTATGTTATTTCAGCACAGGTGGCATAAAACTGTGCAAATGTCTTCTCCCATTTCCTGACATTAAAAATACAACCTCAATGAACTAACTTCTTCAAGGTAATCCTGCCCTGAACATACAGTGCAACAGATGCTACTTTAAGAGACACCTCATATTTCTCAAAGCATGGACTAACATGAAATAAATTAAGCTGACCAAAGCTTATGTTAACCCTACATATCTGATGTTATAATACACTCAAAACAGGTATAGTGATTTGAAATAAAAACTACAATATTCCCAAGAAAACTTAATAAGACAGGATCAATGCCATATGATTTTATAAAACACTAGCCGTCCACTACACGTATTGCTGTGGCCCAGTCTGTGTATATGTGTTTTGTGTGTGTATACATGTGTGCATATATTTGTGTATATGTGTATATATGTGTGTTTGCGTATGTGTGTGTGTGTGGTTTTGCGCAGTGTTGTAATGTATTTTTTAATTTTTGGCTTTAAAGTCTCTTCTGCTGTGTTTTTCAGTGTTTTATGAGTGATGGTCACTCGTTGGCTTGATAGGTGTCTTGTGTCCAAATTTGGTGTCAATTCATTAAGTGGTTTTTGAGTTATGTTAATCCCACAAACGAACATTACATTTTTATTTATATAGATTTCTCTTTACATTTAGCAGTGCCCTATGTTCCCAATACACAAAGTGAAGCAACTTTAAAAATGCAACTTCTATCTGAATCATTGACAGCTTGACATATCCATATTTCAAGGAAAATGAATGACTTTCATATTCATGGTAGTTTTATTTCCACATTCTTATGCACCTTTCCTTAGCAGAATATGTCAAAACCAGCCTATACCTTACCATCTGAAATGCCTTTAAAATATTTGGGGATATTTTAATAAAGCCTTATGAAAGATCAAATAACAACTTTGTAACAGATTTTCTATTATTACACATATTTGCTCTTCATCCCTTGCCCAGAGGGAAAAACTATAAATCTTTTCTCAACTGAATGAACACCATTTATCATATTCATTTTCTTGTCAATACAATTATGAAAAGCCTTTGGCCTTTTTCCAAGGAGTCTGATTTGTTACAGAAACCCAATTAGTATAAGCAAGCCTGTTACAAACAATCCTATTTTGCGAGATAACATTACTATTCTGCCTGTTTGGCTATTCACTTTCAAACATTACCAGAGAATTGTTACAATATATAAAATATAATGATGCAAAGGTCAAAAACCAAGTCAAAGATGCTGATGAATTCTGCTCATTTTTGCCATCTAGTGGAAAGACCTTACAATCTGAGCAGTTCTTTCAAAACCGAGAGGAAATCTAAGTATAACCACAAATGATTCTAGCTAGCAGAACTGGAGTGTTCTGTAAATGTTGTTTATCTGAAGTAGAAATGAGCTACTGTTACAGTTAATCCACATGGTGCAATGTTGATGATTACGGCTTTGTCACTTGCATTTTTCTTTTCTTTTACTTTCTAAAATATTTATTGTTTATAATTGTGTTATTTTTACATAAATATGAAAAAATTAAAATAAATATAGCCCACTGTTTAGATGTTTTTTTTTTTTTAAAAAAGAGGAACAAATTTAAGCATTGCTTGGGAAAACCTCCAAATGGGACATCTAAAGATTATCCTAAAGTCCAAAGTTATCTAAGGTGACTTCAAACAAGCATAAATCTTTTTTGAACAGAACAATGTGGAATAATGGACTTTAATTCTATTCTTTGAAGATAATGGTGACTTGAAATCCAGATGGAATGTATCTAACATACTTCCTTTAAACAAGCTCAGTTGATTTCAAAAAAAGGTGGACAGCTTGGAAGATTCTAGGAAAACATATTATCTTTTACTGTTGGGACCAAATGTACTTTAATTGACAATTCCAGCTGTTCCGCTTACCCATCGTGTCCCTCAAGCCCAGAAACAATTATGCAAAGTTTATGTAAAAGACTGTTCTGCTTTCTAGTAAAGTGGAACAAAGCAAAGGAGAAACTTCACTGGCCTAAAGCATTTATGACGTGAAAAGAGATCTCACAGTTATATGCAGAGCAGCAAATGAAACTATAAAGACGATTCTTCATTTTGGAATAAAATAAGGCACGTGTGAACGACAAAGGAGACACCTAAAAGGAGTATCTATATTTTAACTAAGCACAGTAACATCACATTGTAAATTAAAGCACTATAGGACTATTACAGCATTGCAGGTTTACAAGGTAAGAGTAATATTTAAGGATTAGAGCAGTACAACCCCTCTCCCCCCGTGACCTCTTTGTAGTCTATTTCCAAATGTCACCCTCACAGTTAATGGCACGGTTGCAACTGCACTGTAATTTTAGCTGATTACACATTAGTTCATTTAGCTTTGTTTCCTCTTCCCCACTGTGCCACACTATTAAACTAATGCAAGGGACCTGGTATCCCTCCGTGCACAGAGCCGGTATTGTCATCGAGTAATAAGGATACATCCAGTCAAACAGCATGGTGTAGCTGGTCTTTGTGTTCAGAGCAAAGGCAATCCCTCGAAGATCTCTTGCCAGTCCGATCAACATACGCTGTCAGTGGGAAGGAGACACAGTAATTGATTTTCATGTTAGCACTGAGCAGATGGAGTAATGATCAGCCAATAATGAACACAATATCTGATTTTAATTCATTAGTATAAATGTCCTCCCCCTATAGAACTTCAGAGCCTCAGTCTGTAACCCAAATAAAAACATTAATCCAAAAGCTTGTAATAGTAGACATGACATCATGTACTGAATTAAAGATCTGAAAATACATTTAAGAGAACACAACTATCTTTATCTGTCTCTCCCACCTTATTCTTTTCTTTAAACTGAAAATAGGGATTATAATTGATACCACTTTTCCAACTTGGTCACTTCTCAAATGTTATCTGAACAAAATCTATAAGGTAGTTCTGCTTTATATTTTAAACATAAGTAGCTGATGAACATGCAATATAAATACATTGCCATAAACATTACTAGATATAGTTTATATGTTATTATTGAATTCGTTGAAATTGTTAGGATGAAATGTTTATTTTATAAAATGTTGGCCCATTATTATGTTTATTAAGCAATTTCAGAAATAATTTAACACACACTTCTTAAAAAGTAATGGTTACAGAGTACTTTAGTGCCATTTGTTTAGAAGATGAAAATTAAACTTTTGAGTAGTCTATTAAAAATGTTTAAAACTGCTCATGCCATTTTTAGACATCAGAAATATTATAACATTTGTGATCGCTATCCATGTGTGCATGGTTAGTCCCTTTACAGGCTGAGAATCCTTTATGCAGATCCAAAATACTTCAAAATCTAAAACTGTCCACATGGGTGGGTGACATCTTTACTTTCTGATGGTTCAATACACAAGTTTTACTTCATGTACAAAATTATTTAAAAATGGTATAAAATTATCTTCAGGCTATGTGCATAAGATGTACATGAAACATCCATGCATTTGTGTTTATAATAATAATAATAAACTTTATTTGTATCCCACCTCCATCTCCCAAAAAGGGACTCGGGGCAGCTAACAAGGCACTGCAAGTGCTGAATAAATAACAGTACATGAGTATAAAAAAATATCACATAAAAGTTATAAACAACCACTGTCAATACATAAAATAAAACAAAACACACAATTTAAAAACACTTTCCATCAGTGGTTAAAACGAGAGCTGATCTAAGTTATCTCATTATGTACATTTATATAAATAAAGTTATTCCAAAATCTGAAAAAAAATCCAAAACACTTGTAGTCCTGTGCATAAGGATATTCAACTTATACCAGAATATTAACCAGACCGATTTTAAACAGGAATTATTTCCCCTGAAGGCTAATCAGATAAAATTAACACAATATGTAGCTTGCTTGTAGTACTACATTTACCATGGTCAGTGCTAATTCGTTGGTTGTTAATGAATACGATTTTCAAAATGTGCTCCGGCTGTTTCGGCCAGCCATAACAGTACAGGCGCTGCTGCCATTTTATTCATCTGCAACAAACCATATGGCTGCCAAAAATGGCTGACTTTGGTTTCTTTCGGCTACATGTGGAGTGCAAGGGAGGCAGCCCTGTGAGACTGTGAGCCTTGCTGCCTTGGCTTGATCCAATCAGAAGAAGAAAGCCGCTCACGTGCTCCACGTTCTATCTCAGTTCCTCCGCTGCTCTTAAAATCTTGCTTTAGGACTCAATTCCAATCTTTTTCTTTGGCAATTTCATTTATGAGCTGTGAAAGGGCATTTGGGGGATTGTTTGTTTAAATATTGGGGTGGTTTACTGAAAGAAGGGGATAGCCTGACTCCCTTGAGTCCTAAGAGGAGAATTCAATTCATCCCCAGGTCTGTTTGAAGGATATTAGAGAAAAGGATCCCAGACCAAGTGGCTTCTTAAGCCTGACACCATAACCCAGATCTAGCTGAATTAGATTAAAGGAAAGGATGCCAGAAACAGTGGTTTCTTAAGTCTGATGCTCTAGCCCAGGGCTAGCTGAAAGAGATTAAAGGAAAGGCCATCAGAAATAGTGGTTTTTTAAGACCGATGCCCTAAAAATGACGGAAAGGGGAGCCTTGCAAGTCCCCCATTAGTGGCAATGGGTCGGATTTTTCTGGATCTTTTGTCTACTGAACCAAACTGAAAAATTGATTTTTCACCGGTCAAATTTGGGAAGCTCTGGAAAAACAGATTGGGAGCAGGGCAACGAAATCCAGACACTGAAAATGGCACGGGTTAACCACATTGCACACCCCTTCTAATTTGTGACATCTATTACGTTCAACCATACTACCGCTTCACAAAGTAACAGCCTGTTCACCTGCCTGGTATAGATGTGTGCCTGGACTTGAAAGGACAGCTATGAAGGACCTAGGCAATATTTTGAAGTATTGAAATACATCATTGGATAGTGAACCAATTTTGAGAAAAAGGTAGCACATAATTTCACTCAATAAACAAATAAAGTTAGGGTGATCGATCCATGCTATCATATTTCCAATTTCTTTGTATGGTTGTGAAAGCTGGGCAGTGGAGAAAGCCAGCTCATTTGAGAATGTGGTGATAGATAAGAGTTCTACAAAACCATGGACTGCTGAAAAGACAAATAAATGGCCCCCGGAGCAAATCAAGCCCGAGGACTCCCTAGAAACCAAGATGACTACACTGAGATTGTTGTACTTTGGACATCATGAGAAGATATGACTCACTAGAAAAGACAATAATGTAAGATTCATGAGAACACTTGTAAGGTGTTAGTGGAATGGGGTGAATTATCACATAGCTTTTTGAAAGCCTGATTATATTATATCTCTCTTTCTAGGACAGGCAGAAGATTCTTCTTATTCTGCTAATTATATACATGCCTCAAAAGTTTAAATGATTAGATTCGAGTGTGATACCCAAACATAAGTTTTAGTTACCAATAACCTAATGTAGCCCCATGCTGGAATGTGGAAATATGCGTGACCTATGCTGGTGTATTTTCTCACACAATAAACACTCCCATATATTGCTCAATGCCCCATATCCACAGACATAATCAAGAGTATTCCACAAAATCCAAACACACCATGCCAGAAAACTTTTTTTTTTTTGCACAAAGCTTGTTCTAAGTAGGTGGCAGCCTTCCCACCTTTTTTGGTCAAAAGTGTAACCAACACCATTTATGTGTCTGAAAAATACTAGCTTTGTCTGTAAAAACAAAACTGTACGTGGTAGGTGGCTCAAACTTCTAAACATTGCTTGCAACCCTTCATATAACGATATAATAAAAAGTTTACACTAAAGGTCTGATTAACTAGTTCAGGTGTTAATGTGTAATCTAATTGTATATACATACATATGCATATATATTGTGTCAGAAGCGACTCGAGAAACTACAAGTCGCTTCTGGTGTGAAAGAATCGGTTGTCTGCAGAGATGTTGCTCAGGGGATGCCTGGATGTGTTACCATCCTGTGGGAGACTTCTCTCATGTCCCCGCATGGGAAATTGTGGCTGACAGACGGGCGCTCACCCCGTCTTGCGGATTTAAACTGCCAACCTTCAGGTCAACAGTTTAGCCAGCACAAGGGTTTAGCCCATTGTGCCACCGCAACTCCCAACTGTATATTTAAGAAGTTCTACTTGTTTGGGTTGCTATGAGTTTTCCGGGCTGTATGGCTACTTTCCAGAAGCATTCTCTCCTGACATTTCACCCACATCTATGGCCAGCATCCCCAGAGGTTGTGAGGTTCATTGGAAACAAAGCAAATGGGGTTTATATATCTGTGGAATGTCCAGGGTGGGACAAAGAACTCTTGTCTGTTTGAGGCAAGTGACTAGGATTGTTGGCTTGTGTGATTTTAATGTTTATATTAATATGTTTTTAACTCTACATTTTAATGTTTAAATGTCATTGCGTTTTTATGATTTAATTGATAGCTGTATGTTATTATTGTTTTATTATTATTGTTAGGTTTTTATGTATGTGAGGCATTGAATTTTACCGTATATGTTGGAGGCCACTTTGAGTCCATTCCCCCTGCCCCCAACCCGGGTGAGAAAAGCGGTATAGAAATGAAGAAAATAAATAAATAAATTCTCTCATTTCCAACTGGACCCTTCCAGTGGCAAGAAAACAGAGAAAAATCAACAGTGGTTTTAATGCTTGAATCCTCCTCCTGAACCTGAAATGCTTTGTAACGTATCCAAGGAACGCAAGCATATTGAGGAATCATCTTCTCTGTGCAACTGAAACACACCTGTTTCTAAGATGCACAGTTACCACTACTGAACAACATATAATGTGGTTATTTGAGGACTAAACAACAGGATTCATAAGAAGGTTTCTATGTCATAGCTGAATCTCGTTGGAGCTAGTACCCTGGTTCGTCTGCTCCTGGACAAGTCAACAAAGAACCTATTTGCAGTAAGTTTAGTTCTGTCTTGTTGGTTGAGAGGCAAGGAAGAATACATTGTAGTGATTATTCTTCATTGTTGTCCCATACTCAGGGAAATCAAGCAAAATCACCCCTACTCATGTTAGAAGACATCCATCACAATATTCTGTCCTAGATTTTGAATAGAGTAGGGAAGTTGGAGCGCCACCACTCCATGGACTATTCTTAGCCTTTGGCTCATATAAGTTATGCCAGGTCTCATCACCAATGCAAACACTGCATCACTCTGGAAACTTGAAGAAGTCACCCATAAGAAAACACTACACAAATAGCAGAATGCAATCAAGTAACACCATGATAATGCATGGTCCCACACTTCTTTGGCAACATCACAGGCTTTCACACAAATGGTATCACATCTGCTTTATAGCCCTGATCCGGTGCTCTTAGACTTTCACCTGTTCAGACTAATGAAAGAAAGCCTTCAGCGATGGTGCTCAGATAACAGGGGAAGTAGGAGATACTATCAGACCATGGAGCAGAGTGCACCTCAAAGTGTTTTTTCCAAAGTGGATCTGACAAGCAGGTTCAAAGTTGTCACAAATGCATTGCCACTGATGGAGTCTATTTTGAATAGAACCATGTAAACAAAGAGTTGCTTTGTACACATATGTAGTTCCATATGGTTCATATTGTTAATAAAGGAGTAATGACCTGACTGGCATTACTTTCCACTCGATCCTCATATATACCATAAGAAATGAACAAAGAAAAGTCTAGTTCAAAATTGGCTCTGCTGTGTTTTTTTTCTTTTCCTCAAATTCTCAGATTAGAAAGTTCCATATGATTTTAGAAAAGTAATGGAGATGGGCGGCACAAAACTGAAATTGTATCCCTACAGTCTGAGCCATATTCCTAAACTTGTTCAACTGGAGCCAATGTTGCCATTCCAACGCCCCAAAAAATGGATTTTATATTGGATAAGTCTGACAACTATATAGTTGTACTTCTGGGTACAGCTATATTACCCTCATAATTCTACTATATAATAACAGCCACAAAAAAGGTGAGGGGTCATAGTGCTTTGTCTTTAGAATTAAGATGGCTGTCTTCCTCCTTACAGCACACTCTTAATTCTACAGACACGTCTTAATAACCTCTAAATAGTTCCAACAAAAGAGCCATGTCAGAGGAATGAGCAGGCCCCAAGGTGTTTCGACTGGAGTGTTTTCATCTGCCTTTATTGCACGATCCCTCTCCAGAATTAAGGCAATAACCTGTGATAAATTATTCAGGAACTGCTACAGGGATCAAAGCAAAATCATTCTGTTAAAGTGCTGTTTGCAACATTTGGCACTTAGTGTGAAAACTTTTAATGTGTGCAAGCTGAAAATCAAGGATTTTAAATAATTCAAGAGCTTTGAGTTTCTGTGAACCAGCTATAGATAGCAGGCTACTTAACCACTCCTCTTCCTGGGATACATTGTTTTATTTGTTCCTATCAAACTAATCATTGTCATAAATAATATCAAAGTACCACCGAGGTTAAGTATAGAAAGTCAATATATTATTGACCAGAATTTCCAGGGCCAATGCAAGTTTTCCTTAAGAGGACGGTGGTGAGAAAATTGGCAATCAACTTGCAACAATGAATTTTCCACGTCCCAGATCATGGCGTGGCATGATAACATCCTCATGTAGTTGGTTAGCCCCTCCTAGAAAACAAAACTGAACATATTCTTTATGAGCAGCAATGTCAACTACAGAGGAATATCAACAAAGCTAACGTGCCCTACGTCAACTATTTTTTAAGCTATGCATTTTGGATGCATAAAAAGGCAATTAGAAAAAAAACCCTAGTAGAAACCACAAATTAAATGACTTTGGCAGTCATAGTCCATTTTGTAAGTCATATTCTAACAGTGTCACCTCCCTGCAGTTAGGAATACTAAACATTTTACAGAATAATTTTTTTTGTTTCCAGTACTTCTAAAACGGTACCTGAAAGCGCTTTACCATGTATTATTTATTCATCAGGATAAATAGCAAAAGCAAAAGAGAAAAAAAAACCACAATTTAACTCAATAAATTATGTTTAAAAGATGTTTTTTAGAGGGAAAGTTTTCTTTGTGATAAAGCAACCCATTCAGTTCTTTAGCGGTGGTGGCTTAGAGCGTGAAGTTTCTCTTTATACAAATTAGACAGATGGTGCTTACAGTAGAATTTACTAAAGGTCTGTCACAACAAATGCAGCCAAGCTGCATATTTAATCACTGCAGAACCTTGTCTACCTGCAGCTGCCAACTGCTAATCCAATTTCCCTGATAAATGTGGCAAGAGACACGATCAGCAATAAAGAGCATCTAACTCCATTTTCCTGCAGGGCGTCTTTTGATGAACATTTAGGACGGAAGCAAGGAGTGCACTGTGTGGCCCAAGCTTGTGGCAGCTGCATGCATTCTGAAGGCACAGTTCTCAGGTTACTCACTTAATTCTGCCACTATCATTATGTTGCTATTGATCTCAGTAGCTCTTGTCTACACAGCATTACTCTAGATGGAGCTGAATCAGGCAGTTATCATGCATCAAAGTTGCTCAAAAGCCTGGAGATTTCCCCTTAATTACTTGTGATTTTATTTGCAAATACCATTAAAGTGTAATCAAAGCAATCACTTTCCAGGGTCATTAAGAACTTGCTAGTTTAGGGATATAACACTGAAACTCCATTAAAAATTTCCCCCAGTAAGAATGTTTCTCTATCAAACAAGACAGTGTGACTGCAAAATGGTTTCAGCACTGATAAAGTCTTCAAATGGAGAGAAGCCTTCCATTTTTCATCCAGATAGTTTTAAAACCCACTTAAAATCTCAGCCTTAAATTCAAATTGCTCCCTTGAACAGATGCACTGAAAGCTAATCCATTTTTCTAAGTGATCTTTAAGCTCAAAATTCAAGCTTAAAGTACATGTAGAAATTTACTTTTTTTGGTTCAAAGCCAGAAATTATTCATGTTATTAGCTGCCAAAACATTTCATTGATGCATCAGAACAGCACTTTTCATATTTTTTTTCCACAGCAAGAATCAGTTTTTACATAAAGTAGCATCAAAGATAATGTGAAGCAAATATACCCTACATTTCAGATTTCTTTTTTACATGTGGTCAGACTTTTGCAAGCCTCTTTAAACACACATGAAGACTTGTACACAAGTAATATTTTGCATTGTCCTTTTGGAGGGTGCTTCTTCCTAGCAATATCTGCACGAACTAGCAGATAACAGAAGTAGGCAGAGAGACACAGCTTTCTTGGGCACTGCATGCTGCGGTTTGTTGGGAGGGGGGCAGAAAAAGGCAGCAATAGTAGTTGCTTCCCAGGCCATTACTCATGATCCTTTGGACTCCTTACCTTTATTGGAGGAAACCATTGTGTGTCTGCCACATGGCCTGTCAGGCGCTCTCAAATTAAACTGCTCCTCGGGAAGTAAGATTCAACTGTTGGCCCTGAATGTGTAGTTGTGTGTGGGAGGGACACACAACAACATCAGGCAGAAAAATGTTTTGTACTGGCTTGTTAAGCAACCGTGCTCTGACTATTTCTTGGATTTCACCACCAGAGGAATGGCTGCATTAAGCTGCAAGGTTGTTGTCTGCAGAACCAGCACCAAGAAAGAGCTAGATTGCAGCACCCTGGATCACAGGCTTTTCTGAAAGTAACAGGGATGGAACAATAACACTAAGGGGTTTTCCATTGCATGTTAAAATGCTAAAGGAAAATTATTGACACCGCTTCTAGGAATATTGCACAATGTATCTGAAATAGCCACCTCCAGAGTGCACAGTTAACTGTTCATAATAGTAGAAGCCAATCTATTTGATGTAATGTTATGCTAATGGGTTTCGTTCTTGATGATGCAGCTTCCACTTAGCAAGTCTTTTCCTTCCTAAAATATACTGTTGTTTTGACACAAACAGCTTGCTACACTTAAGGATTTTACTAATAAAACATAATGTTGTGCCAGATAATATGACTGTTGCCACAGCTGAACTGACTTGTCAAATCAATCCTAATATGGCTCCCACAGGCACATAAAAACCTTATTTAGCTATCAGTTATCCTAATCACTTTGTTCGGTTTAAGAACGCAATACTTCAAGACCAGTTCCTATTTATACATATATGCCCAGCCATTTAATAAACTCCTGATTTATATATTAAATTCTTGTTTGGAAGAAATGTTCTAAGCATACAATGTTTTTATGTAGTATATACCTCTGCAAATCCACAACAACCCAGAAATAAATACCTTTAAAAAACCAAACAGAAGTGCTCAGTGGCAGAAAAAGCACTTAATATACATCAGGCACAGATTCCACAAAGAATATTTTTGTTGGCATCAAAACATAGAAGTACTCATCAGATGGCCACAAAGAAGAGTAATCCTATATCTAATTCACCCATACTTTTTACTAAAGGAAATGTGTGATATGGAAGGTTGTTTCTAACCCTGCTACACACTATCGCCTACCACTGAGGGGAGGGGGGTAGAGGGGAGAACAAGTACATGAAACAATGTCATGACAACACGAATTTCCTTTCTGTAAATTTTATGGTGAATTTTAAGTATTTGGAAGCATGTCTGTTTCCATGCTTATTTGTCAAGCACTTAGGAAACACGTTCAATGCTATATCTTTCTTGCACCACTGCATGGCAAACAAAAGATCTGGGTATGTTCATTCCGCCATTAATGTTCTCCATGGATGCAGGCCCTTACATCACTCCACCTCAAACTGGGAAGACATAGCCCTGGAAACAGGAAAACTAACAAATAGGGTTATGGCAGGTAGATGTGGCAAATAGGAAGGGCACGCACTCCTTCCTTAGTTTTCTCCTCCATGTTCATTTGAATTTGTTTCTTCCTTTTCCAGTTAGTATCTTGTCCTAGTTATGAATATTTCATGATTTCATGGTATAGAACACAGAACCATACTCCAAAGGACTTAACAATTAAATCTGACATACAGATATATATATATTTAAAAATACAACATTAGGAAAAAGAGGGAAAAGTACCACAAACTGGCCAAACTGAGAATATCAATCTGCTTTCATTGAAATTAAGAAGTTATTTTGGACAAATTGTACTCACAGCCTTTTTTTGTTTATTTTAAAAAATTGCCTGTAATTTATAGTTAATCACATTTCACCATACTATTGAAAACTGCCTACCTTTGCTTCCTCTTGTTTAAAGCTACTGTTAAATGTCTGGGCTACTGTTTCAAATGAAACTGTCAGAGGAAGCATGAAGTTTTCAAACTCATCTTCATCTTCTCCTAGAAAAAAAAGGGGGGTGGTGGGAAAACAGAGAATAGTATTAAAACAATTGTGTTATGAGTCTGACACAGCTGCCATTGTATTATCTAAAAAACAAAACTAAGAAAGGAAAAGTAACTTACACAGAAATCCTACCTAATAAGTGAGGCGTGAAACATCTCATGGTTATTTTTCAGGCACTTAATCTCTCTGATTGTTGTACAATACCACCCAGAGGAAAAGTGTTCTTACCATACATCAAGGGACCCACTGACCGCATAGTGAAGCTGATGAAGAAACATAGCCTACAAACTGTATCTACAGAACCTCTAAGAAAATCCAACAAATGCCACATTCAGAAAAGGACAAGAGGGATCCTCTCACCTCTGCAGGAGTCTACCGTATACCATGCAGCGGTGGACAAGTCTACACAGGGACCACAAAATGCAGGATTACCCAAACACGAATCAAAGAACATGAAAGGCACTATAGACTCATTCAACAAAAGAAGTCAGCCGTAGCAGAGCACCTGATGAACCAACCTGGACACAGAATGTTATTTGAGAACACAGAAATGTTGGATCACTCTGACAGCCATTGGAATACACAAGCACGTGAACAATTTTAACAAAAAGGAGGAAACCATTAAAATGAACAAAATCTGGCTACCAGTATTAATAAACTAAAATCCGGACAATAAATAAAGAACAACACTCAGAAACTGGGAAATTCCAGAGAAGAAACAATCAGGGCCAGCTAACACTTTCCAACTAAGGATTCCCCCAAGCAGCAAGCAGCCAGGCTTTGAAGCTGTGAGGCTATTCAATGCTAATCAAGGTGGCCAATTGCAACATTCACACTTGCTTCAAACAGACCAGAGCTCTTTCTCCACCCTGAATATTCCACAGGTATATAAACTCCACTTGCCTAGTTTCCAACAGACCTTACAACCTCTGAGGATGCCTGCCATAGATGTTGGTGAAACATCAGGAGAGAATGCTTCTGAAACATGGCCATACAGCCGGAAAAACCCACAGCAAACCAGTGATTCCAGCCATGAAAGCCTTCAACAACACATTGTACAATATTTTAAAAGCGTAATACACAGCCCAATGTAGAAAGTTTGCATTACCTGGTTCAATCACTACCTGGTTCATACAGACCAGCTATTTTAAAATATCCCCAGGGCTACCACTAAAAGAAACAAAACATTTTAGTCTTGCTAGGATTCACTAGCGATGTGCCTATTTCATCCCACACTGGACCCAAAACAAGCCAAAGAGGGTTGTGCATGTTCTACGGGAATGGAACATGAACTGGCTCCTGGATAAGGAAAGTGGGGACCAAGAATGAAATGGTCTGGAAGAACTCCAACCATTGTTATGATCACTTAGACCAGGATGACAGGAGCTGCATACAAATGATGCTACACATATAAATGATGCTTATCACAAAGTCAAATCTTAGGGAAAGTTCAGTGAAATCTCAGAGTCTAGTATACAGCAGGATCCTCGAATAACTGGCCTGCTTGACTTGGAAAGCGACGCTGCCAAGATATATTTGCATGGGATTTCTTAGATGGAAATGTATTTACATGTCTTCTTGGAAGGGCAGCAACGGGATTCTATGTGAGTTGTAAGAGTAAGGAACAGAGAGCACAGCACTGCTGCTTTCCTGCTAGAACAAGACAGGGAACAAGATAGTCTGACCAAAAGGGCCTGGGTAACCACACATTCTAGAAAAAAGAAAGGAAAGAGAATGGACAAGAAGGTTGAGGTGGGATGTAGCAACAAGTTGCAAATGAAACTAGTATGATACCACACAATAGGCTGAGGCTGGTGAGTAAGAAACAACCAGGGGAAGGCCCGGGCCCGAGACCTTGGATTCTTATGGCACCGACCAAACTATCAGAGGCTATCAGAGCAGACAGCTCTCTGTCCTCTGATCTGGATTGAGTGCTTTCACTGATTGTTGGAAAAGACCTCTTAGAACAGGTGATGAGAAAGAAGAAACATGCACATTCTTTTAATTGACTGTGTTAAGGGCTTCAAACAGAGGAGAAACAAATCATGTTATAAGACGGGACATTCAGTGGAGGGTATTTTTGTTGGAAATGACAACCTTCATCAAGCCTTCTCTAGCAATCTATTTGTCTATGATTTTGCTGCTTACTGTTTCCTGTATGTATGTTCTGGGTGTGCAGCTTCCTTTACTCCATGGTTACTGAGAAGTTATAAAAAGGGCTGCAGACCACATGCTCTTTTTTCTCTCTCCTTTTGACGATGTGACCTGTTGATAGCTGTTCTGTTCCCTGGCTGGCTGACACAGGGAACCATCTCAAAGATATTTGAAACTGGACTAATACATTTTTTGTACCTGTGTATGCTGAACACAAAGGCTGTGAGTAAACCAAATACGTTGTTTCCATCAAAGTCTACTTCATTTTTGTCTCTTGAGTGCATGATATGAAACAAGTTGTTTTATGGGAGAGTACCTTTTTTGGGGCACTGAAAAAGAAAACTCTGCAGTTTTTATGCACTGGGAAATCTGTTTTCCTGACAGATAATAATAATAATAATAATAATAATAATAATAATAATAATAATAATAATAATTCCAGCATACATATCTCATTTACTGTGTCATATTGTGTTTGGGTCAGAATAATAATAATAATAATAATAATAATAATAATAATAATAATAATAATTCCAGCATACATATCTCATTTACTGTGTCATACTGTGTTTTGTGTCAGAATAATAATAATAATAATAATAATAATAATAATAATAATAATAAATCTTTATTTATATCTTGCTTTTCTCCCTCACGGGACCCTCATAGAGATTGCTGGTTATTCAGTCTAACAACTGAAACCATTGCCTAGCATAATTATAGTTGGTTGTATACTACAAGAGGATATTCTGTTCTTAAGGGTTTTTGGCTCTTCTCTAAAAGGTTAAGTTCTCTTAATAATTTCATTTAATTCTGGAGACATGTTGTATGCATGAAATTCAACAAGGATGCTGAAGACAGAATTTTACAAAAGAACTAGAAGATGACAGTAAGTCTTCATTTCTGCCTTGTCAGCTCTTATATTATCTAGTGTATACATGAATATGTGGAGGAGGAAGGGGACAGCAGTGGTGTAAGGCTGCCCTTGCTCCATTGAAATTGGCCAGCAGGCTACCCAAAAAGACATATCTGAGGCCACTGCTAATTAACAAATAAAAGCTAATTTCAGGTCAAAACCCCAGTTCCATGACCTATGTTGGAGGAGGGACTGGGCTAGCTAGCAGAAACTTTGTTAAGGTATATTCCAATATTGCATCTGTTTCCAGTAAATAACACAAGATTAGGAAACTCCACTGATACAAGGAAATAAGTTTGCATAAATGTCTCTTTCAATTTTCTCCTTGCAGTAATATGGGAGCAATAGTAATATTCCCAGACTGATAGCAGACATATTCAAATAAATTGAAAAACACTAAATTTAGGTTTCTTTTACAGAAAAACATTATTTAATCTCTCATTGTACTTATTTTTTCTCTCTCTTTTATAAAACAAGAGCAAAGTTTCTTGGGATTCCGCCTAAAGCTATTGTAACTATCAAAGTGGCATTGGTAGCACACAGGCCATCTTTGTATGTTCTTGTTCTAGTCTTGCAAAACGATTGTGAAAAGATTTCTCTGCAGAGAAAACACCTAAGTTCTGAAATTCAATCAAAAACTAATGTCACAAAACACTGAAACATCATGGATTTTCACTGCACTCTAAACCAAAAAAACCCCAAAAGAATAGGATATTCCAAATTCAGCTGCTTACTCTTAATCAAGGTGAAAGAAAAAAGCACAAAAGCCGGGTAGCAGCTAAACATAAAAAAAACCAAGATTATGGCAACAAGAATGACTGATAACTGGCAAATAGAGGGAGAAAACATGGAGGCAGTGACAGACTTTGAATTTCTAGGTGCAAAGACTATTGCAGATGCAGACTGCAGCCAGGAAATCAGAAGATGCTTACTTCTTGGGAGGAGAGCAATGACCAATCTCAATAAAATATTGAAGAGTAGAGACATCACACTGGCAACAAAGATCCGAATAGTTAAAGCAATGGTATTCCCCATAGTCACCTACGGATGTGAGAGCTGGACGATAGGGAAGGCTGAGCGACAGAAGATAGATGCTTTTGAACTGCGGTGTTGGAGGAAAGTTCTGAAAGTGCCTTGGACAGTGAGAAGATCCAACCAGTCCATACTTCAGGAAATAAAGCCTGACTGCTCACTGGAGGGAAGGATAGTAGAGGCCAAGATTTGGCCACATCATGAGAAGAAAGGAAAGCTTAGAGAAGACAATTATGCTGGGGAAAATGGAAGGAAAAAGGAAGAGGGGCCGACCAAGGGCAAGATGGATGGATGGCATCCTTGAAGTGACTGTCTTGACTCTGAAGGAGCTGGAGGTAGCTATGGTCGACAGGGAGCTCTGGCGTGGGATGGTCCATGAGGTCACGAAGAGTCGGAAACAACTGAACGAATGGACAACTCCTCTTAGAATGAGAGACATGTCAAATAAGGGGGTTCTTCTATGGAAGAGGGATTCATCTTGTGCCCAAAGCTCATGTCCTAGCAAGCCATATCTAAACATATTTTCTTACAAAGCAACACTCCTGAGAATGGTCTTCAATGAAGAAAATTTAGCCTTGAAGCGAATATCAGTAGACAAATAACCTGGGCTGGGTCCAAATAACCATTAATAGAATGAAAATAGCTGTGATGGTCTTCTGCAGATATTCCAGAGGACTTCACATGCTGCTTAATTAGGGGTGCCCAATGCAGCAATTGTCAACCTTCTGCTTGAACAATATATCAGAGGAAAGCAAAGGAACCTCGCTGCATTTAATTTCTCTTTTCTCACACTGTATTCTAGAATAAAGTGGAGACAGCTCTTTTTTCAAACAGAGAACTTCTTATAAAACTGGAATCCAACCTATTAGATTATGGTGTGCTTAGAAAAAAAATGAAAACAAGATCATATCATCTTTTCTACAGAGCCCTCAGTGGCGCAATGGGTTAAGCTCTTGTGCTAACAGGACTGCTGACCGAATCTGGGGAGCGGGGTGAGCTCCCATCTGCCAGCTCTAGCTTTCTGTGCGGGGACATGAGAGAGCCTCCCACAGGATGGTAAAACATCTGGGCATCCCCTTGCAAACTGCCAATTCTCTCATACCAGAAGTGACTTGAAGTTTCTAAAGTTGCTCCTAACACACACAAAATATCTTCTCGACATTTTTATGAAACCTCAGCATAGTTAGGAATCGCCCATCAGACAATCTTGTTGAAGGACCTTTCTGGTTTCAGGAACAGGGGGAAGCAATACTGCGAGCATGTTCTTACCCAGATCCACCATAAGGAGACGCGTGAGAGCTGTATAAAATGTTGTTCTGCATCTGAGGTCACTCAAACCATAATTATCATTGACACCCAAGAAAGGAAAATGTTTACTCTGGTGAAAAAGAGAAGACAAAAAAGGGGAAAACCAGTTGGATTTGTTCATAACTTAAATCTAGTAATTCTAAAAACTGTTAAAACATAATTTAAAAGCTTACTGTATGATTCTGTAGCATGAATTTCACAGCATCTATTTTCACAAGCTTTTTCAAAAGAATATAAGTATTTAATGTTAAGGAAAACCACGTCCAGTTAATATGATGCAACAAAATGTTGGTGTTCTTTTATATTTTTATGGTCAGATATAATTAACATTACAATCAACCCTCCACATTTGTCAGAGTTAGGCAAATTTTTAAAAATCTAACAACACTCCTTGTCCCAAACATTTCAGATAAGGGAAATTTTACTGTTGTTATATTTCTAATTTGAGGACACTGCAACATACTAACAGCACTAATGGAAGTGATACAACAACCAAGAATTGAAAGCAACCCTTTGATAAACTAAAAGTAACAACCACCAACTACATAACAGATTTTGTAGTTACCAATGTGTTTTTCTTAATAATGTATGTGTGTGTGTGTATAGGTGTCAGAATTCTGCAAGATATTTAGAAGATGACTGGGAAGCAAATTACTTTTGCAACTATTTCTCAAGACCAATGCTATTATCTCTTGTAGTAGAAATACACTACTAAAGTACGGGCAGTTCCCAAGTTACAAACAAGATTGGTTCTGTAGGTTTGTTCTTAAGCTGAATATGAATGTAAGTCAGAACCAGTACATTTTTAAAGTGTAGCTTCAGCCCCCCCCCCTCTAAATATATGTATATACATACATAAATTTTGGCTAGCATAGGGAAGGGTTAACACTACTACTGTGGTGTTTGTTTTGCTGTCTGTGTCCCTGTTAAGAACATTTCATCTCACTTTCTGTCCCTGTGAGAATCGGATTTTGAGACAAAAATGGCTTCTTGTGGAAAAACTTTAGTGAAGTCACCTTTTTCTCATGATATCTCTTACTGGAGTAATTTTCCCTTTCAAGGGGATGATTTCTCTCACTTCCTATTGTCTCACCCCTATTTTTAACTATGAGTTATTTGTAAGTCAGATATTTGTAACTTGGAGACTGCCTGTACTAAACTCATGCCTACCTTATCCCTACCCCTCAAGAGATGGATCAATATAAACAAAGCTCACAGTGTTAGTCTACTGCGGAGGGATCTTTACAGGCAACAGAGCAGGTGAAGACATAGGCTGGATCTACACTGCCAACAAGGCAATATGGAAATGCATTAGCCCCTTATCATGCAGTTTAACCACACTGAAGTACATCATATGGCAGTGTTGATCCAGCCATAGCTGGAATACATGAGCTTTTGATCAAGGACTAAAGTTCAGCATCTACAGCTTCAACAAGGTCTCCCCATACATATAACTCATCTCAGCATAACTTCCGTTTTGAATGGCCTGCGGGTGAACTATACAGTTATTTTTCATCATTTTAATTGTTAGAGTAAAGTGTATCAAAAATTAAACAATGATTTCTTCATCCAAGTACATGTTTTGAGTTCTGAATATTTGCAAAGAGCAAATGATCTAAGGTTAGAAATATAGGTCTTTACTTCAAATACTTCTGCATTCACATGAGAATAAAGATGAAAACCATGACTAGTTACCTAACTAGCAAAATATTATGTATATTCCCACCTAGAGATGCAAATCTTTGCTCACTTTGTTCTTGCATGGGAGAAGAAAACAGCTATTTTTCTTCATGTTTGTGAGATATTGTCACTCAGACTTAAGAGTTTTCATACTTGTGAGAACTACTTTTGTGTAAGCTGCACTGCTTACAATAAGTGGAATTCCCTCCCTAGGGTCATCAGATTGGCCACCTCCCTCCTGTCCTTTAGAAGGAAACTCAAGACTTGGTTGTGGGACCAAGCATTTCATCATTGAATAGCGGCAAGTGAGAAGAAGACATAAGCAATTTGAAGTGACAATGAACTGGCCTGGACTTTGGTTTTAACTGGTGTGTTTTTAACAACTGTTTATTTAATGTTGTTTTAATGAATTTGTTGGGTGTTTTTATGATTGTGAAAGCACCGAATGGTGCTTGCTTTGAGGCTGCCCTGAGTCCCCCACAGGGGTGAGAAGGGGAGGGGGTACAAGTGCATGAAATAAATAAATAATGGGTTGTTTGTTGTGTCGGTTTATATCAATTTACATTTATCTGTACTTGCTTTCTATGGCTTTGCACACACATGTGCACTCTCCTTAAAACTGAAGAGATACTAGTTTTGAGGATAGACATTTGATATAAATCGCTGTAATCAAGAAACAAAAATTACTTGTTGTCCCACTTTTGGTCTAGATGTAATTAAACTGCCTTATCTCTAACTTGACACTCTGCTAACATGTCAGAAACAATGCTTCAGTAAGATCTCTTCACCTTCCTTAGCTTAAAAAAATATTTGGAAGAAAAGTAAAGGAGAAAGGTTCAAATTAAATAGGTAAATTGTTTTTGGTTGGGAAATTTCACTTGGCAAACTGAGAGCTATCTAAATTGGGAACATGGCTAAAATAATGACCTTTTATTTTATTCTAGTGTTTTAAAAGCCACTACTGGGTCACCACAAACCAAAAATGATATGAAGGCAAACAAGAAGAAAACAACAAAAACAAAAAAAACTCTTAATTTACATCAAAAGCATTCAGCTTTCATTGATTATTCACATAATACTTTGACTACATGCCTGGGACTAAATTTCAATGTATTTGGTTTAAGATCAGGTACAGAACTGTAGCCATAATTTGTTGTCTGTTCTATATATATCTTTAGTAACTATAGAGCATTCTTCCTCTCTTTTTCTCCAAAGACAGAGTGAAGCATCCCATCACAACTCTTGGTGCAATCCAAATGTTGATTATGAATGTAACTACTCTAAGCAGTTACAGTAGGTTGATTCTGCCACTTCCCTAGCCTCGGAGCAGGGGAAGAGGAAGCAGTTCCATCATGCCTAGACCCAGAAGCAGATGAAAAGCCCTCTGTCTATCCCAGCAGCCACTGGCCTGGGCTCAGAGGGAGAAAAGATGTGGCAGAATCTCATAGAATTAATCCTATCTCCCACTGCCATCTCCTCTTCCTCAAATGTTGTGTTTTATTTACACTATAAGCCTGAGAGCAAGGAACAGTCGAATTAATCACTTGTAAGGTGCTCTGAGAACTTATGTTGCTGATAAACAGAGCGCAAATACTCTAAATACATTGTGTCTGAGAGTGTCATGTGAGTAGTATGTCTGGCAAGCCAGCTGACCTTGCAGTTTAGCATAAGAGTTGTCAGGATGTAGTGAAGATGGCCGTGAAATCTATAAATTGTACTGAAGAAAAACAGTGCTCTGTAATATCCTTTTGTGGGCAGAAGATGTGTTGAGAGCACAAATTCATCTCCACATGTGTACTCAGTATGGGGATAAAATTCTCTCTCATAAAGTCAGCCGTGAGTAGATTGAAATGTTCAAAATTTGCTGTACTAGTGTAGTGGATGCAGAGTCTCTGGACATCCAGCTACTGCAACAACCACAAAGAATGAAGAAAGGAGCCTGGAACTGATTCACATCAGTGCATCAGTGGCTAGGTGCTCAACCAAAACCTTTTTCTTTTTTTTTGCTGATAGCATTAAAAAGCTAGAATGATAATGGAAAAATGCATTGCAAACGACGGTAACTATGTAGAAAAATGATGCAATTTGTTGGTTTTTTTTAAAATTCTGAATAAACAGACTTTTAAAAGTGCAGAAACTTATCTTATTGAAGAATTCTCTTAAATACAATAAGGAATTACAATGGATCTATTCTATAGAATCCTTACATGTACAAAATTTTAGGGAACAATTCTGGCCATTTATTAAATATGGAAGTGAATGTTCCATGTTATGAACTCTACTTATAGTATTAACACAATAAAATCCTAAATCCACAAAAGAGTGATACTTTTATTGGCCAATCAAACTGCACAAAACACATTAAGCAACTTTTGAAGCTCCAGTTCCTCAGACAAATCTTTTAAAATTACATAGGAGAAGCAAAGTGGCCATCTTAAGAGTCATAGGCCCACATTTTGTATCAGATGTTATTTATGTTTGTTCTTTAATGGTCTGGAGGGATCTCCTCTTCTTGGCTATGTGGAGACCGAGACAAAGGACAGTAAAGATTAAACTCAACTGACAATGCAGTAACTTTGTCCTTTGTGAGGTCAGAGGGCTCTTTCCTCTTTCCAAGGCAGAGAACATGGGATTCCTCAAGAACCCTTACATCTGAAAAATAGTTTTATAATGTATTCTTCTTAAATCTAAAAAAAAATCCCTTTGTAATTGTAAAGAAACATGTGGTAGAACAAAAACTGCCATGGTCAGCTGTTCCTCAAAATAACTATGGTTTTGTATATATTTTGTTATAGAAAATGTTATGAAAAAAAGTTAATTATTAGATGAAACATTGGTGCATGAGGGAACACCATGACTGCACTGACATAAAGGAAACTGGAACACATTCCATTATGTAAATGAATTCATGACTGATCAGCTAGAAGGGACATAATGATTTATAATTCAAATAACTGAGCCTTAAAATCAAATTGGGCTAATATATTTCTAAATATGCAAGCCTGGAATAATTGTTAAAATAACACAAAACCAGACAGAAACACAAATCATGGGCTGCCTCATTTTGCTTAAAGTATCCCCCAAGTTTTGGTCTTTTATCTAAACCTTTTGAAAAATCTTTTGTTCTAAATAAAAACACATGTTACATTATCTATGTAGATGTAAATAAGCCATATGCATAACAAAAGTGCCAGTGTTTAAAAAAACATGCCATGCCTAATATTAGAAGGAAATTATATGCATGTGAATAAATTAAGTACTGGGCAGCCGTTTCAATTAAACTAATTATTTTTAGCTTTTCAAATTAATCACAATTTAATGTACCCCTGTGTGCAGAAAATGTGATGTGATCTCTTTAAAAAAGCTGGGGTTTTTACAAAGTTATAGGAGACAAAAATCTAATTCTCAACCTACCAACAGTGGCACAGTCCCAAACAGAATGGTTTGTGTTTAATCCACTTGAGCACCACAGCCATTGAGCTACAATGATAAATGAGCTGTAATGTTAAAAGGTCAAAGTCTACAATACTATGAAGTATATATAAACATTTCACATGCATATATAGATATAGATAGGTAGATAGATAGATAGATATGTGTGTGGTGTATACACTGAAAAGTATGGCAGTATTACTCTTTAAAAGCTGAGACAATAGATTTTTAAAGAGAAGGGGGGAATACTGTATTGTTAAAAGCCAAAATGACCAGCAAAATTGGGCTGTACATCATTTTCCAGCAAAAAGGAAAAACAGCCTCGACAGGTGTAATTTATCATTTTTCTGATTTAATACCAAAGAAATATATTAAAATAATAAAAAGAATCCTGAAATCCTCAAAATTTGTTGTGATAAATAGCCCTCCCTGCCTTTATTACATTATGCCTACTAACAGAAATATTGCATGGTGGATTTTGCCAGACAAGGACGATTATTTTCCAATAAAAAGTTGCATATTAAATTCCAGCACAAAAGTGGGTGTCTTAATACTTCTGAAATCTTTTTTCATTTGGCGAAGAACACAATTTTAAGCGTAACTAATACTAACACATAAGAATAAAGTGAAACAGCATCTCAGTTATCTGTACCATGCTGTACCCAACTAAAGCTGTATGTATCTCAAACATTTGGGTCAAATTATATTTAAGACGCTAGATAAGCACATTTTATTTATTCAAACTATTGTTCATTTCAATGTTGCATAACTGTTCAAAATCAGCTCTATACCAAAGCTAAAGCTGAAGCGCTCATTTTGAATCATGGCATATTCCACAATAGAGTAACATTCCCTACAACCAAGAGAGTTTTATCGACTTGTTTTGGAATTATTGGGAAATAAAGATAATATTAAGCATCTTTGGATGCAGTTTGAGAACAAAAGCAACATCAATTCCCATGATATGGTTTCTGTTGTTTCCAGTGGAGGCAGAGCATACATATTATGGCGTGTCACTGTTCATCAAGGCCACCATTTTTTACTGTAGCAATCCCTTCTGGGGCTACTAACTTTAGAGATGACTAGAATCTAGAACCTTTAGTATGCAAAAGACATGTCACTAAACTATGGTTCCTCCCCAAGGAGACTATCGGTCCAATTCTCCTATGGATGACAAAAAACAGAAATTCCCTGTTATCCTAATACCTCTTTGAAACCTAGACAGGCAAAAACAGTGTCTAAGGAAGTGGATTTCTTATACAACAGCATATGGCATAATACATTTGTTAGCTCACATTATAGACTCTGTAAGTCATCACAAGATCCTTTGTTGTTGTTGTTGTTATTATTATTATTATTATTATTATTATTATTATTATTATTATTATGCTGAAGCAGACTAACACAGCTACCCCTTTGGAAACTCTAGAGCAAATTATTTATTTTTAGAAGATGTATACATTTAACGTATATTTTAAAACATATATAGTACCAAGACTGTTTATTTAAAAAAAACAACTTCCACGCATCTAGGTCTCACCTCCAAGATATCTCATTATGTATTTATATTCAAATATAGGTATTCCAGAATCTGGAAAAAAAATCAGAAATCTAAAACACATGTGCTCCCAAACATTTTGTGTAAAGGATAGAAAAATCTGTATTTACATTTCATTTTTCTATAAATTTATTTATTTATTTACAGTATTTATATACTGCCTTTCTCACCCCTGGGGGGACTCAAAGCGGTCAAAAGGAACACCAAAACGAAGAGAGGATGAAAAATGTTTGTAAAGAAAGGGGAAGAAAGTACGTCCCATTTCATAAATCCTGGTTCAGCATCTAATAAAATTGTCGGACCCAAAAGGATATTTCTTTGCTATATGTTAAATTGGTTCTTCTCATTTGCCTCTTTCACGAGTATCCAAAATATATACAATAGGACTATTTTAAAAAGTATTCAAGTTGGCTTGACTGCCAATATTTCACTTTAATATGCTACCTAGAATTCACTTGGGGACTTTTCGTAAGTGGCCTTATGTCTGCAGAATTAGCAGGTTTCACAACATCCGTATTCAGCAAGGGCCTGTTGATACATTACTATGGGTGTGTCGTCTTCACTTGCTGTTAGCTCTGTGGTCATTACATGAGGCATGTTGTTGATTGGGTGTAATGTGGTTTTGACTTGTGTTACCTGAAGATGCTGGATACTCCGAAGCTCAAGCAGTCCAGGAAGAGCAAACATCATCTACCTTTCCCCCTCATCCTTACCTTAGTGGTGCCCGCTGAGCACCTGCAGACACTACATGCTGCCTGGAATGACGATATCCAGCATGCTGAGGAGATCAAAGGAGGAGGGTGAGAGCAATTCCTGCTCTAACTCTCTCCCAGCATTATGGAAATTGGTGCACTGGTGCTGTCAGCCTGTGCAGCCGCCATGCAAACACTACACTGGTTCACGGGCTAGCAGTTCAGCTACCAGTGATGCTGATCTGGAGTAGCCCACTCCAGGTCATCATAGAGATAATTACTGTCAAGATGCATCCTATTTAAGGGAGCCAAAAAGTGACCATTGTCACTTTTTTGCCTCAGAACATTGGCAAGTGAGTGCCAATGTACATGAGGGCACTCTTACAGGTGTCCTTATATACATATTTGCAAACCACAAGGAGGGTTCATTAGTACCTCTGCTACCTAACTCAATATGTGGAAAGGTATGCAATGTGGACCATGATATGGAATAATGGCTGCTACATTGGCATTTCACCAAAAATATTTACTTGCTCCAACCTCCCACAAAGAAATAAACTAAATCATTGGGGTGGAAAGAAACAGCAATCTTCAGTAACAGAACCTGATCACTTCCCTATCTTCATATCTTAACAAAGTTATTTAAAGCAGAATTTCTTGTTGACCTTTAGCTTATTGAACTGCAAGAAAACGTCAAGAAAAGCAATCATTTTTACCCTTTTAACATTTTAGAACTGCAATCTTCTTCTTCTATCTCTGTCACATGAATGTGATAATTCCTTTCACATAAGCACCTAGTATTGGACAATAATACCGAAGCACCTAAACATAGGTGTATACACTTTATGTTTGTTAGTTTAAATGTTAAATTACTACCAGCTGAGCCTGTCCTACTAAGCTTTGGACTACAAGTCAACAAAGTCCAATGAGTACAGCCAATGGTCAAAGATTTGTGGAAGGGAAGAAGAGCAGGAGTTCAAAATATCACACTAGGGAATGAATTAAACCACTAGCCCCAGCTAGAATAGAACAACTGAAACACAATAATGTGTGCAAGAAAATGACTCATACTCAACTGTCTCCTAAATAATCTAGGCAGTAATATCTGTAATATACAATCAAAAGGATATCCAACTGAAAGATCATTTAGAAACTGAAGAGTTCTTGAAATCACAGGCTCACATCGTCCCCAGTATTTAAGATTTGTCACACTAGAATTGAAAACAGACAGAGACAGAATCATTTCTGTGGTTACACTACAGCAAATGGTCTGTGGATGCCTACACTAGGTTTCTCCATCCCTGCTTCTTATGACATTACTGAAAAAGATCACGGGATCATATGATCACTTACTATAATTTAATCTTTGACCAGGCAGGAGGTTTGTTTATCATTTGAACATACATCAGTCCTTCTGTATAAAGTTTTCACCACACATTGGGATGGACTATTGTTACAATAGCTGGGACAAAAAAGTACATGGGTGACATGAAACTAGTCATCCGTTAAAGAAAACAGGTCACTGAATCTCAGGGACATTTGCTTAAAATTCTTCCAGTTATAACATTGTAAAAAAAAAAAAAAAAGCAAACCTATTTTGTGATCTAAATTTATACAAAAAATAGTGATAGTGAGATGCCAAAAACTTCTCTGCCAGTGAGGGTTAAAAATGGTGTTGGCATAGTAAGAATAAGCTTCAAAGAGACCCAGAAGCTCTTTCCCCACTCTTTCTAATGCCTCTCTTAATTTCTCCAGTGAAAGTCCCAAAGCAATACAGCAGTGTGGTATTTAGAAAGTCAAGATTTACAGGAGGAAGGCAGAAGAATAGTACTTTTTACCCAGATTTTGCAATATTTCATGAATACCATGTAAAGTAGGATATCAACATGATCTGGAACCACACTTCTTGTTAGTTGAGGAAACAATACAATGCTCTGCCAATAAAACTTGTGGAATTTTCTTTCCCTGCCTTCTGCAGCTCTCTGCATTGCTTAAAAACTGATTCCAGATAACTTTCTAGCTTTCCCAGTGGGAGAGGGCATAGGAGGTGCAGTGGGAAATAGGACTGCCTCTCCCCCTCTGGTGCCTCTGGATTTCACTCTTCCGTCAGTGGTAGCTCACTACTGGATCAAGACTTGAAAAGTATATAGACTGCAAGTAAACATTCCATGTCATTGAAAAAATATAATAAAAATAAAAATAGCAATATTTACATTAAATTTCATGTTTACATTTTAAAGTTTTGAGAAGAAATACCACCATGGAAGAATAACTCACATTTTGGCCATAAACGTTTCTAGAACTTGGTTGTCATCTGTTATTCCCAAGACTTCTGACATTCGAGCATAAACCTGAAGGGGGAAAATGCAACAGTGGTATCTTAATGATTGTTCCTGCTTTTCAAAACATTGACTATTCTGAACACAGAGTATTATTTTGACAATAGATCAAAAGCAAGTTGGCTGAATCTTCTGTCATTAGGTCTACTGTGGTTGTCTTATGCAGGCAATTTGACCAACAACTAAATTACATAGCACTGTATTTGTATTTCTTCCCACCTATTTTACAATCTACAGTTAAGAATCACTACATTACTTAAAAATTGGTAATTAAATAGTTATAAATGAAGCATAAAGTAATACATGCAAAGTGAATCTGTCCACATACAGTCATCCCTCCACATTTATGGACTGGATTGGTGCAGATCTGATTATTTATGGAATTGAGTACATGTTGTTTACAGAATTTCTAGTCCCCCAGTGCAACTCTATCATCAGTTTCTGTCAGAGGTTGATCATGGAGTCATGCTGAAGTACTTGAGGTTCCTCAAGTATTTTCTGCCAGATCATGCTGGATGAATGAGAGATTCCTAGAGAAAATACCTCTTTAGGAATCTCCAGATCATTCAGAATGCTCTGGCAGAAATTGACAACAGAGTCATGCTGGAGAAATTCCAAGAAATATGTTTTCTCAGGTACAAAAAATAGGAATTATATTATTTATGGTTTTTCACTTTTGTAGAGGTCTTGTATCCCTAACACCAATGAGAGCTGATTGTATACTCAGAAATAATCCCTAAATCTCTGGGATGTATTTTCTGGTAAACTTAAATAAGATCAAAGCCTCGGTGTCGCCTATCGGCATATTATTGGAATTCTGCTTCATTTTTTAATAACACTTTAAATGCCAGGCTCTCTAACTTAAATGTCCTGGTCTTTTTTCTTTCTTCCTTCCTTTTCCTCATCAAAATCTCTTATATATGCACTCTCTGTGAAATTACAACCCTGACTTCAGCAAGTAAGTCAATGAACAAACCACTCTTGTCAGCATACCTTTGAATACTATTATACAACAGATCTGGAATTTTGATTTCAATAGGGGACTGAAACCTGAAGAATTAAGAGTGCTGCCAAAAATTGAGGAGCCTGCCCCAACTTTTTTATGAGTTATGGTTGCTCCCCTTGTCTGCTTCTTATAAGACCCACTAGAATTTTAACATAAAGGGTGGTAGTAGAATTTGAAAGATAACCAAATACTTCCTGTCAAATTTGGAAACATTTAGCACAATGATCTGATGGGTTGCTGCATCTATGAACATAAAGACATTCACGTTTATTATGTTTAAATATAACAATCATCCATATATTCATTTACCCATGCATTCATACATTAATTCATTCAATTTATAAGTCACTTTTCTACTGTCAAGGGACCCAGGGCACTATAAAAATATGGTGACTGCCAGGTTTACTGTTAATAGATAGCATTCAGCAGTATCATTTTGTTAATACAGGCAGTCCCTGAGTTACAAACATCTGACCTACAAATGACTTATAGTTAAAAATGGGAGTGAGACAGCAGGAAGTGAGAGAAATCTAGCCCTCGGAATGGAAATCCACTCCTGAAAGAGTGATCACGAGGAAAAGGTGTCCCCACTGAAGCTTTCTCACAGAAAGTAAGGTGTAATCTTCTCAACAGAGGCACAGACAGCAAAACAAGAACCACAGGGGTGTTAACTTTTCTCTATGCTATCCAAAGCTTTAAAAAGTATATTTGGCTGGAATTACACCTAAAAATGTACTTATTCCAACTTACATACAAATTCAACTTAAGGACAAACATACAGGACCGATCCTGTTCGAAACTTGGGGGCTGCCAATATATGGCTACTTTTAGGCCTACCTCTTCCAACAACAAGCATATTAGTGTAAAAAGAAACACCAAATTTTCATTAGCTACTGAAACTAAGTGACAAGCAGGGAATATCTGTCCATCTAATGAATATTTTATGAGTATATATGTTTTTGACACTTTACATGCAGGAAATACAGCTGTTCGAGTGTGAGAAACATTTTGAAAATGTGGGGATGCAGACTATTACAGAATATCTACTATTCAAGTTGATCAACTGTTACGATAATGACACAAGAGGTTACGTCTGTACAGCTTTTATGCATACAATGGATAGAATTACACTTTAAAATGTACCTGTTTCAACTTACATACAAATACAACTTAAGAACAAACCTACAGAGCCTATCTTGTTTGCAACTTGGGGACTGTCTGTATAGGGGTAAAATGGCTTTTCAGATGCTGAGAGAATGTGATTTGAAATCAACTTATAGAAATTGATTTGCACTCATGCAGCAGGACCTAGAAAATCTCTAGGACTATGGCTAACATCCACAGAAGTTGAGCACAAGATTGTGTTGGAGAACCTAGAGACTTCTAGAGAGGTGTTCTCTGAGGTTAAAAAATAAAAAAAAAATCTTATTTGTGATTTTACACTTTTGTGTGAATCCTCTCGATCTAATCCCAGCAAATGTGAAGGGCCAATTGTAGCACTATTTATGTTGCAAGTTGGGATCTCTGTTTATGTAGAATCACTTACGCTTTTGGGTAACACAAAAGTTTCAAAAAGGGAAATATCATTGTAGTCACTGAATCTGAATCTTTAAAATAAACAAGTAAGTAACATTCAAGATTAACTCTTTTACATTCCTTAATCTTTGCAAGAGATGTCATAACAACCATGTATATTTACATGTGGCGGAAATAAGCTTTTTCATTACTCATATGTGCCAGATTTTGAATTCTGTGTCAAATCTTTGAATAACATATCTTAATATCCTATATCTATATTAAAATGGAAAAAGTAGGAAAAGGACCACATACTCTGCTAGTATTTCCATTTGTTGCTAATTAGCATTTGGATCAGAGTTTAACAAATAGCCTGGGATAGATGTCAAACGTAACAAAGAACACTCCTCTAATCCATAGTTATCCTTGCTAGTCCTTTCATCATGCATTAGCTTTGATTCCTATTATCCCATCAAGATCTATGTCAACAGCCATCCCTAGAGATGTCCCTCAACTGCGAGAATCTGACAGCTAAGCTTGAGTGCTAAACAGGATCATTACCTCTTAAATCTATTTATCTGAACCTGTGAATAAGCACACAGAAAAGCTTATTAACAACAACAATCTGATTAGTTTTTATATGTGACAAGGTCATTTAAAGTAGCTGTATGGGTAACATAACTCAGCTCCGTGTTATGGAAGAGAGTACGGGGCAAGCATCATATGTATCAAGTCTGTACAATTTTACATAGGAAAATATGAAAATTATTCCCCCCACCACACACACACATACTCATGCCCCATTATTAGTCTTTCTAACAGCAAATGCAAATGGTACCAGTCAACTCAGAGGCTCTGAAAAACTAAGGAACAAGAGAGAGACATGGTCTGGGGGACACCATGATTGCAGAAATAAAAACGAAAAACAAAACCTTGAATTGGCAATAACATGAAAAACATGTGCTGAAAGAAAACAAAAATCAGTAAAGAAGAATCCAGTTGAGCCAGTTGAAAGATCAGCTGGCTCAACGTGTTCTTACAGGTCCCATTTATAACATTCAAAATATAAGCCCTGCACAGACAGTGTTACCTTGGTTATAAATTTGAGAGTGGACTTCAGTTTTCTGCTGGGGATATAAATGAGATGAACAAGTCTGCTTCCTCCCACTTTGGGGAGATGGCTGCTTCAGATGGGAGTCACATTTATATTTATACACAGGCTTCTAATCTAAGTGAAAATTCTGTACATTTGATCCTCATATTCAAGGAATCAGAAGAGAAGACTATGGAGAACATAGACATGACACATATAGGCCTATCAAAATGGAACTGCCTATTTGTAGATGGGGGCTGGAGAAAGAGGAGCAGGACCACAAGGTGCAATCTTTACTCAAGTATAGATCTAGAATGCAAAATCGCTGCAACACATGCGCAAGCGTGGGATTACAACTATCTCACTGAAGTTTTGACCCAGAAAACCTATCACATATGTAGTCCCTATGCAACACGTAATCATTAATATTCCGTTGAAACCAAAATTCAAAACTAGATTCAGCAACCAATTCCACTGAAATAATGCCCAAACAATATTTCCCTTCTAACAAGATACTGTACGATCATGAGGTGAATGGTATCCAATCCAAATCAAATTATTACAACCAATACTACAGAGTAATATTCTACACAAGGGAACATGTTAATCTGCTTCCTTCAATAAACCAAAAGCAGTGGCTGTTTTTGTTCTTGCTATCCTACAAAGAACAGAGGAGACAGGAAGACATATATATCCAGCTTCTGAGACAAAATGGGAGAAAACCGTATATTTTAATTTTATTTTAGGTTGAGAAAATGTGTTATAACCATTATAGAAATTAAAGTTTCACTGCCAGCTTGCTCATATCATCCTTTGGTCCTAGATGTTTAGCTAAGAAGCAAGAGCTAATTATGTCAATCTTTAAAATGTGAAGCATATTATAAAACTGGGAAACCGAGAATGGGGTTCCTAAAGGTTGTATGGCTATATAATGACAGTTGGAGAAATTCAATAACAGCTCTGTATGGAATGTACTCAGAAGCACCACATGAAACAAATTAAACTACAACAATGAATCCTTCACACTGTGCAAATAAGAAAATACCAGAAAGTGTTGATTCTATATGTTTCGTAAAGGCTATAATAATGAATTAAGATTTTGGGCAGTGAATCCTCACAAAATTACAGTAAAGTTATTACTCAGAGGTATAACATAAATGTTTTATATCTTACAATTTCCTAAACTTTCTTTAAGTTCTACAGCAGAACACCAGCACTGACACAACATTAAAATATTCTGTCATGAAATAACGTGAGGCAGCCAAACATTTATTTTGTTTGAGTTCAGGGAGAAGACTAGTAGAGGTAATGCTGCTCTGAAGACTGGAACAAACACCCTTGTTCACCAGGGTAAACAAAGTGGCATTCTTCATATGTTCTGACAACACCTAGTTGGCTGATAGAAATTGTGGGAATTGAAATCCAAAACACCAGGAGGGCTGAAGTTTGCCCTGTCTGCTGTTGAGAATGGCATGTCCATGTAAAAAGTAGCACCATTCAAGAAGAGAAACAGATACAATCCTGCCCATGCCCGTGCAAAGACAATCAATGTAGTGGGATGTCTATAATTCTGGACATAAAGACCTTGAGTTAAATCCCATTCAGAAATTTTTGAGGCAAAAAATTGGACTGGTGAAAAGCAGTCAAGTGGTACACTAAAGGAACTGATAGAGCATTATGGTTCATTAAAGCACATGTAGCTACAAGGTTGATATCTTATTGGTTAATCCCAACTAGAGGTGTCCTACTCAACCAAGTTTTGAAAACACACAGGTAGATCCAGTGGTTTCAGTGGCTCTACTCTGGTCAGAATGAAACAATTACACATGTGGAACTCTGCTTACATGTTGTTGTTCATTCGTTCAGTCGTCTCCGACTCTTCGTGACCTCATGGACCAGCCCACGCCAGAGCTCCCTGTCGGCCGTCACCACCCCCAGCTCCTTCAAGGTCAGTCCAGTCACTTCAAGGATGCCATCCATCCATCTTGCCCTTGGTCGGCCCCTCTTGCTTTTGCCTTCCACTTTCCCCAGCATAATTGTCTTCTCTAGGCTTTGCTGTCTCCTCATGATGTGGCCAAAGTACTTCAACTTTGTCTCTAGTATCCTTCCCTCCAGTGAGCAGTCAGGCTTTATTTCCTGGAGGATGGACTGGTTGGATCTTCTCGGTCCAAGGCACTCTCAGAACTTTCCTCCAACACCACAGCTCAAAAGCATCAATCTTCCTTCGCTCAGCCTTCCCTAAGGTCCAGCTCTCACATCCGTAGGTTACTACAGGGAATACCATGGCTTTGACTAGGCGGATCTTTGTTACCAGTCTGATGTCTCTACTCTTCACTATTTTATCGAGACTGGACATTGCTCTCCTCCCAAGAAGTAAGCG
>NW_026844366.1:208403898-208444549 GCF_025583915.1 Anolis sagrei ordinatus | reverse complement strand
CCCCCCCCCCCCCCCGTCAAATTTGAGAGCATCAGATGAGAATGAACAAAAGTGAAGTCTCAGCTCACGATACCCGTGTCTCAGCATTAATTCACTAGGCTTTAAAGAGGAAGGAAGGCCAATCTTCTGCACAGCTTTGGTTTCTTATCAATGCTAATCAACCAAGAAGTTTGGCTGCTGTGGAGCCAGTAGACTCAGGAAAATGACTTGGTTCTGAATGGCCCATAGTGAAGAAGCAACTCAGCCTTTGCAGTTTTCAGTCAAAACAGAGCACTGCTTTCTGGGTTGACTTAAGGTCAGTTCTGAGAAGGCAGAAAAAAGACAGGAGGTTGTTTATCTCAGGGTGTTGTTTTGTTGTTTTTCACATAGACGGTTATCTGTTCAATTTTTTAGAGGCAGAGGTAAAACACTGTAAAATTTAGGTAGACAATTACACAAAAAGTCAGATAAAGGTATCAGCAAGTAAATCTCCTGGTTGCATCAGGTCAATTTAGGATCAGGAACTTTAATTTGTCTGCAGGGGTGTGTTTGGAAGGTCCCAATCTATAAAAGTTTCAGAAACTCTATGGATTTGGTCTTCATCATGCTGCAACTGAAAATATACTTTGGAGGATCTTGGGAAATCAGTTATTGCTGCCCCCAATCTAGAAAGAGTTATGAAATGGTTTCTAAGGATTTGGGGCATCAACCAATCTACAAATACTGTGAGTGTTCCTTTCTCAGTGATAGGATTGAACAAGTATTTGTTGTTACTTGTCCAGGTGAAAAATGGATTATGAAACAGAGTGAAGGTTTTTTTTATGACAAACGATATTTTTGTGCAAAAATCCAACATTATTTCTAGCAATGACAGTTTAACACAAAATATCCACATGTGGGGAGTGAGGAGCCAAAAATTACAATTCTTCTGTAATATGCATGTTTTTTTCTGAGGAAAATAAAACATACCATTTCCATGTGTGCTTTGCATGTGTTTGTGGCTTTTGAATGGAAAACACGCACTTATTCTAGAAACATTTTATTACACAAAATGTTAATGTAAAAGCCCTCCATGCATTTGCACATTACATTTCTGCAAATGACAAAATACAGACAAAATTTGCACAGAAATATCTCTTTTCTCTCAAAGGTGAGAGAAAATATGGCAATAGGGTTTATGTTCTTAATGATCCAGAAAACACTGAACAGATATCTTCTGAAGAAACATGTTGTCTGCAGAGTTTAGCCATGAGGAAACCACAACTTTCCAAAACAAAAACAAAACAAAACCTAGTATAGTTGCCTGTCTAAAGGTCACTAAAGATCATAAAGCTGATACCCAAAAGCATTTATATTGAGCAAATCTGCTATACCATTGCTCTCTGTGTTAAAGGTTTAACAGGTAAAGATAATCACTTCAACTGGACAAACAAAGACATTATCTTATGCCTATGGACAGAACATATAGATGTTGTCAGTCACATGCAAAATGTACTGGGGGGGGGGTAGATAAGCATGCAATAAATGGGGTTCCATATGACATCCTACTGGGCCCTGACTATGCTGCCAAGTAAATGTTTCTCCCACCTGCCTCTCAGAACTGATAAATTGTGAACAATGTGTATGCTATTTTAGACAGTCTCCTTTGAACTGACAGTTTGAACCATGTGCTTGGCAAGAACATCTTCATGTGTAACAAAACATATGCAGCTTATATTTGCTACATACAAGTTTTCTGGATCAAGGTCTTTGTCTTCTGAGTTGTACATCAGAATCTCTTTTGTCCATTTGTATTGGGGGTGGGGAGAGATGCAGAAGATACACCATAGCTGATAGTAGCAATCTGAGCACCACTCTTTGGCAGGCCAGAAATAAGATAATTGTTCAACATAGGCTGGCTCTTTTGAACTACTGGAAGCATTGCCTGTAATTATAGACATCTGTCATTGCTAGCCACTCAGTAGTAATCCTGACATCAGTATACAACTATAACACTAAACTGCCTCCAGGCATAGTAATGGAGGCCAGATACGCAAGGCGGGCAATCATCTGCTGCATCCAAACTATCTGTCAAAGGTTCCCAACCACAAATAGCTCTTACATTTTGTATCCTTAGGATAATATGTTGATTTATTTTAGATCCTCTAATATTTACAGTCTAGGCCCTCTACTAAAATAAAGAAACAGCCCTTATGGCTAATAGAGGCAGCATTTGATATCATCCTGAAAGATCATAGCTCACCACTCCAATGTTAAATATTGCTAGCCATTTTGAACTTGTCTCGCTGAATAATAAAAGAGACCCATTATGTCAGAGCAATCAGGCCTTATTAACAAAAGTATAGCAAGATCATTTTAGTTTTTTATGTGGTTTATATAAAACCATATAGGTATCTGTACTGTGCTTTCAACATGTAAGCAACAGTGAGATTTTATGTGCTTTTATTTGGTTGAATGGTTTAATACTTGCTAGGCATGTTTGGGTAAGATGCATTATTAATTCTCGTCGTTAAATCTGCTAAAGGTTTTCTGTAAGAAACAATGCCTGTAAAATTTAAGTTACATTTAAAATCAGAAAAGCAATTGCAGATAAGGATAAAAAAGTGGCTATGGGCTTCAGCTAATTAAGAATGAACATCCTTTTAATTATTATAATCTGTTATTAACAAATCAAAGACGGCTCATACCAAAAACCCAGTTCATACCAAAGAGAAACTATTAATTATTAGACAGGCTGTTAGCTTACAAGTGAGATGCATTTTAAAAACCTCCTTTAAAATACAATTGCTAAATGCCTCACAGTGCTGTAACGTGAGACAGGTTCAAATCTTATTACTTCACTGAAATTAAAACCTAAGTTTTAATACTGTTCAAGTCGAACAATGATTCCACACTTTATTGCTTTTGAAATCCCTTGATGATCATAGGAAAAAATGCCCTCGAGAAAAAAAGACTCTGTTTTCGATAAACAGAAAATACAGTTTGCACTCTTAGCCTCTTTGTCATCACAAAAAAAGGATTTAATGCCAATTCTTTTTAAAAAAAGACTTTTTTCACAAAATGTGCACCTTGTGTGCCATTTGTAAAATCAGTTCACTTTCTTTTATTTATTACTGCAGTGCGGCAAGGCAATAAAGCAGCTACTGATAGCTAATAAATTACATGCCTTTTAAAACAATTCTCCAGCTACAAAAAACTTGTAACTACAAAGGTTTACATTTACATGGTACATCATGTGAAATGTCTATATTTATGTCTTATTATCCACTTTAGTAAAATCTGACCTTTTGTCTAGTAGCTGAAGGCAAATCTGAGGTTATATCTAAGAATAACATTCCCTCCACACAGCCATCCTTATCCACTAGCATTCCCATTCTGGCCATTGTAAAAACGTTATGTAATTAATTTAAAGATGCCACAAGACTTAAATAATTTGACTGTCAGGATTTGCCATGTTTGGGGGGGGGGTACCATTTAATCTGTCTTGTATATCAAAAGAACACTAATTTTTCACCTGCACTTTTAAAAAAGCTATATATAGTATTTCAAAAAGATGTTTAGTACCAAATATTATCAACAGCAGCAAAAAGAGACATGCACATGCAACAAAAGCAGACAAAACCACACACTTTTAAACTACCATTGTTTATAATGTTCCAAAAATATTTTGAGTCAAAACAAAGAAAATGTAATAAATGAAAAGCTATTTTCTTTATGTGAACAGGAAATAACATTCAAGTGCATCTTTAAAATGTATGTGTTTGCATATGTATACACATACAGACACATACTCTAATTGTAATAAACTTTAAAATGTTACATTATACTCATGCAGAACAGGCACTCTCAAGCCATATAATAACTGCATTTTTATTTCACTTGCTTTCCTGGAAACTGCCTTTTCTTGATATGCTACCCGCATTTACATAGTATTCCTTATTATTTTAGTGACTCCTAACTTCTAATGAAGTATTCTATAAATATTAAGTAATATTAAGACTGCATATTTACACAGTTAAGAATATTCTATAAAGTCCAAGAAGTACAGATTTTTTTTGTAATTTTCACTTTAGATCACAAAGGGGGGGACGGGGGACTCTAAGCCAACATGAAAAATAACACTTTCAGAAAACACTTGGAGGATTTTAACAGTATTCAGTTTTTGAATAAGACAGAACCAGGCTAGGAACCACTCTGAGTACAACAGTGCCCCCATTCCTATTGCCCTGGTATTACCATGTTTAGGCACAGTTTTGAGCAAATCAATGAGAAATAAATATAAATACAACTTCTTTGCCAAAGAACCTGACAAATAAAAATCAGAAGCGGAAGTCTCTTTCAGATTAGATGTTCAAGCTGATTGTTCCTGCATTTATATGACAAGCAGAGGTAAATTTAGTTGAATCAAATAAATGCTTGGAAATAAACACTGCTTTTACTGGAAGGAGGAAAAATATTCAGAGGTGGGGAGAAGAAACAGAAACTATCAGCAAAGAACTAAAAACCCTAACATATTGGTTCTGAAATCCAAAGGGACTTTAAATGTGTTTTCCTAAATAGATACTTGTAGTTTTCCGTTGCAAACTGCTTGTGAAAGTAATAGCAGCTAGAAAAAAGTATTTATTTATTTATTTATTTACTTGCCCTATCTATATCCCGCCTTTCTCTACCCCAAGGGGGGACTCAATAATAATGTTTAACAAGTTATTCAATCCTTTCACAGATCCAAAGGACGAGAAGATTAATGTTCTAAATGCACCTCCTGAGCTACCAAATAACCACACAGTACGTTCTGATCTAACGTGGAAGGTGTGTTCCTTTAGTAAGTCCTTGTTACTGAAAATCATGTTCTAAAAATGAAAAGATGTCCGGGGGGGGGGGGGGGGGGGGACACATAATTAGGTGCTGATCTCCAAAAATATTACCAGTAACTAAAGTATTTATTTGATTTCCCACAGATTTTAAGGAATATTTCAATTGTTAGCATCAATGGTGACTCTTCCAATTGAAAAATATGAGAATAAGTATTTACGATGGGGTAAGTATTTATGGCAATGGGCAAAGCACACCCCTCCAGGCCTCCCAAGAGACAGAGAGAGAGAGAGAGAGAGAGAGAGAGACTCCCACTGCTTTAAACATCTAATAATGCTTGCCACACTTTAGCACACAGATCAGTTTCCAGTGACAATCAAATATTCTACAAATATTCCCTTTCCTCTTCTCCTTTACTTCTGTCCCAGTTAAAAATTTCATCCCTGACTTGCAAATGCTTCCCCAACCCTTCCATCGGCCGCACATCAGACTCTCATGCCTCAAAACCCACACAGCTGACAAACGAAATACCTAAAATAAGGGAAGGCAGCTTTACCGCTTACTTCCTAAAAAATGGAAAGGAGCCAATTTGAAATGCTTAAGATGGAATTTTGCTACATTCAATTAAAAGTTCATGGACAGAACTCTAATGATTCTCCTTTATGACCAACTGTGTTATGGCCAACTCACATTATAAAAACATACATTATACCTGAGAGCTATCATGTTCCATGATATGGACCAATATTACTTCCAAATAAATGGCCTCACAAGAACAGAAGAAAAAACTTTTTTGCAACTGCATTGTGTCATATACACTGTGCAATCAGCTTGTCCTATGGGATCCAGTGTAATATGCTGTCATACTTTTACATCATGTAAAAGGTTTTAGGGTTTGATCATAGGACTGAAGTCTGACTCAGTGCTGACGGAATCATTTTGTGTCCTCTTTTTCTATCTCATTCCTTGTGAGTGAATGAAGAAGGTTTGAACATGGCAACCATCCTATCAAATAAAATGAATTATGGGAATAGAGTGTTCTATGATCCAACATTTGGTTTAGTAAGTTCCTTCTTAATTGCTGTTAGCATACGTAACTACAGAACACACAGGTGACCAATACGAACAGTTCAATGGGATTTCTCCAAGCATTCAAAGTTTTTCTATGTCTCAAAGCTAACTCATTTAACTCCAGGAACAAAATATGCCACATGACGAGAGACACCAGTTGAATACCTTCATGAACTCCCAACACTTACTTAAAAACAAGTCTTGATGGGATCTGGAGCAACTGACTGGTCTGGGGAAGAACAAGATTCAGAGGGACCCAGAGAAAATGAGTCATTTCAGGTGAATTCTAAGGACATGGCTGAATCAAACAAGCCACTCACTATGGAATGATCATTCAGTCAAATCAGGAATTTTAGTGATTAGATCTAGCCTTGGATCATCAGATAATATTTTTGTGATCTTCCAAATTCTTATGTAAGTTAAATGGGAGAACTGAAATACTTATTAGATTTACTCCTTTTGCAGAGGACTTAAAACTCTACTCCCACTCCCGTATCCACAGGTTCAGCATTCATGGATTCAACAAGCTATGGGTTGAAAATATTTGGGGAAAAGAATTTCGAAGAGCAAATACTGATTTCGCCATGAAATGAGCACTGCACAGATGTATAGACAAACCCTGTTGTAGCCATTTCCCATTTCACAGATCCTTAGGCTCTCTAGTCACTTGTTTGAGTTATTAATTATTTTATGCAAGGGATGGCATTTGACTATGCCATTGTTTGTAATGACATGTGAGCATCTACAGGGAGTCCTGGATACCAAGGGTCCTCTATCTATCTATCTATCTATCTATCTATCTATCTATCTATCTATCTAGTCACACATGCCAGTTATTTGTACAGATCAGAATATATGTTTTATTATTCAAACTCTAGACTGAAATCCACCTTCTGAAAATGACAAATGTATATTTTATTGCTAAAAAATGGGGTGTTTCCTAAAAATAGAATTGAATCTTTGGAAAATAGATAATGTATATACAATGAAATAACACAAAGAACATGGGCTCTCCATAGGAAAGTATCTCACTCCAAATACTTAATCAGAGAGATGTCCACCTAGTCAAATCTATAGGGCGCCAATATATCCAAATACCTATTGCTTTCAGACACAAGCAAAACTGCCAGTAAGGCAGTTTCCACACTACTGACTTGAGGGAGTGCAGATATGTATATCTGGGTGATATTATCAACAGAAAAGATGGAAACATTCATGGAAGATTCCCTGACGAGTTATACAGAGAGGCATCTACTAAAGAAGTCCTGCCCTGACTGCTCTTCTACAATGTCTACTGCAGTGCAGGTATCACTATGCTCTGATGGAAAGACATCTATCTGCAAATATTTGAACTGAGGTTGTAAAATATGCTCATGTTCTAACATGGAAACTCAGTTCAGACTATCTATCAAGACAGTGTCCTCTCCTGCAAAGTGAATTTTTACTGGAAGAATTTATCATCTATCAAAATGCGGTCATTGCTTCTTCCTAAACAAAAAACCTAGTCCCAACCCCCAATTTTTCCTTCAGTATTGTAATATCAAATTTCTAGTATTACAATAATTTAAAACAGCACTTAAGCATTTAGAAATACAAATTATGCATCCAAAGAAAAAGGCGGGGAGAGTTATTATAGGAATGTGAGCACAGCAAATATAACACTGCTGGTTTTGTATAATTTCCAGTGTCCCACTTTCTACAATGCTAGAAATTTGGGGACTGAAGAATAATTTCATTTTGGAGGCAGAAAATTGATGTTACCTGTTATAGCCTGTATCACCCTGCTCATCATGAGAGATTTGAAGACTCTGAATGGTTTTATAAGACCAATAGCTGGAGAACACTGATATAAAGCATACATTTTTCTCATTATCATTGAGCACCATAAAACTACTTCAATAAGTAACTGGATGGAACATGTCTGCTATAAGCACAATAGTTGGCTATGGAAGATTGAAGGAAATTCCCCAAGCAATGTTGCCTTTCGCAGTCCACAGTAGGAGGTCCTGGCAGACCAGCTGCAATAAGTAGAGAATCTTAACACTAACAATGCTTTTCCAAGTCTTAATATTGGGGAATTATGAGAACAGCAAATTATACAGAAGGAGGATCTGGGGCTTGCGGCGGAGCATGGGTTGAGAAGGAGGTTCTGGGGCTTCACTGGGCTAATGCAACCTCAGAAAATATACTGAATGAAAAGGATGCAGCTGTGTTTTTCTTTTTAAAATTGTGACACAAAGCCTAACATCTGTAAGGAGGGACATACCAGCAATGTTTGTCTAGAAATCCCCAGGGGGAGCTGGTTGTCGATGTAAGATAATATAGTTATGTCTCATTTTCTAGGACAAAGTTTACCAAACCTGGGTCTTCCATGTTTTTTGGACTTTAGATCCAAGAATCCTTGACCACTGGGCCAAGACAGCTGAGGCTTCTGGGAGTTGAAGAGCAAAGCACCTGGCCAACCAGCGTTTGGGAAACAGACAGTCCTAGAGGATACCATTACTACCACAACATACACAAACCCACTAAAAACACTAAAGGGGAAAGAGCTGTCCTGATAAAGATTCTTGTTCATCACAAAACACAGACATATGTCTTTAAAAATGAGAATACTATTATACACCAGGCATGCACAGCTCACAACCCTCTAGGTGTTTTGAACATCATCTTCCAGAATTCCTGCCCACTGGAAATGCTGTCTAGGGATTTGGAGGCCCAAACATCTGGAGGGCTGCGGGTTGTGCAGGCCTGTTATACATCCTTCAGATTAATGTTTGCAAACCAGTTCCTCATAACACAGGAACAACAAGATTTTATGTGTTGTCATGTGAATATATTTTTGCACTGGTGTAATGGCTGAAACCTTTCAAATCAAGATAGGACACAGGTCTATGTTCCTCTTGAAAACTGTGAAGTACTGGGAGAAGAAGACTAGGTTTGATACAAAGGAAGATGTGCTCTAAGCCCTTTCTCCACATGTGTGGCAATCCTTCCCTTGAGCACATGCATCTGGAACTCAGAGCAAAATCCTTGCCTTTGGTGAGAAGAAGGTCTAATTCTGTGGTGTGACTGAGATAAACAATTGATAATAACTAGATTGCATAGGTGATACTGTTCCAGATGTTTTAATGGAGAAGGAAGGGATTATATATCCTATATCTGGAGTTGCGGATGCAATCAGTAGATTATAGAGATGGGAAGAAAAAAAATCTCATAATAATGGATAGCCCTGACATCCCAAGATCTTACAATGATGCGGAAGAATCCCAAGGGTGTTTTGCTGTGCTTGAAGCAGTTGTCTAGCCCGTTGTCACACTCAAACTACCACTGGTTAAGGTTAAGGCAACATGAACATATATATGTTACACTATGACTGATAGAGCATTATACTGACACAATTTTGTATACTTTATTGACCTTGGCACTGTAACAACCTATACCTCTAAACAGACTTTCTTTTTTTTTTAAAAAAAACCCACATAAATCTAAGTTTTCCAAGTAGTGAGTGCATCTCATATGCACAACCTTCTTATTTAAAGTCCTTACATTAGTAGACACAGCTAACTTCTGGCAAAATTAATCTAAAGAAATTATATCATTTTAATTAAAGTGGGGTAAAAAAACAGAACATTGTAGAGTGCACTGAATTCATTGATCAGATGGACCTCTCAAAATGTAAGAAACATCCTAGTCAGGAGTTTGCCTAATGACAGGCCCGAGTGTCCTGCTTTGAAATAGTCTTATGTAGATTACACACATTTAATTCCAGGAGAAAGAACATTTGCCTTCAATTATAATAGCAGACTCATGGCAAGTTGACATTTTTCTTTCACAGGGTCAGACTGTGGGGAAAAGCAGACATGTCTGCGAAAAAGCAACTACAGCAATGCATTCACTCACTTCTACAAATAGACAATAGCAAATACACTCTACAAAACACTAAATAAATAATTCAACTTCCATATATTTTTAAAAAAATATCAGATTTAATGGAAGAGTTTTGATTCAGAAAGACTGCAATATAAGCATTCAGGATTACATCAGCCTGAAAAAAGGGAGGGAAGGCACCATCTTCTTTTGACTTAGATCACATATAGCGGTTGCTTCATTTAAATGTTTGGCTACTAACAAAACAGACTTGACTTTTCCTGGCACAACTCAGTGAGAAAAGGGGCATTAATTGATAATGTAATTGATATTTTCCACCATTTCTGCCTTTCTGCAAGAGCAATTGTTCCATGTTTGGGACACTACAGGGATTCTCAGTGCTCCAATTGCAACAGTGTCTTGAATGCCTCTTTACCATCTCATCATGTGAAACAACAGACAGCAGTCAAAATAAGGAATGATGAGTCCTGGATATCTGTCAACACTTGACAGATTCCCAGAATGAGCCTGCATTATTACATCAACATTTTCTACTTTGCTGTATTATCCTTGAAAATATAAGAGGGGAGGGGAGATTGTTGTTCATAAAATCTATATATAATATTTTCAAAAACCCACAAAACAGCAAGTCCACTAAAAGCCAACCGCGAAGTAGTGAGGGAATCCCATATTTCCTTTAAAAGTCATCTTAAAAAGTGATGTATTTTTAGGGTGAAAACAACTATTCTAGCCAGCTCAACCAGAAATTGTTAAGTACATTGCAACTAAAATTGAGGGAAGGCAAAGCAACTTGTTCAAGAGTAAAAGATTTAGGCTACTATAATGCCAGGCATTAGTTTCCACTGTCATCAGTAAGGAAAACTATGAATTAACATTTTAGGACTGCAGCATTATTTTTTTTTCATGTTAGGAATGACTTGAGAAACTGCAACTCGCTTCTGGTGTGAGAGAATTGGCAGTCTGCAAGGATGTTGCCCAAGGGACGCCCAGGTGTTTTGCCACCGTGTGGGAAGCTTTTCTCATGTATCCACATGAGATGCTGGAGCTGACAGATGGGAGCTCACCCCCGCTCCCTGGATTCGAACCACCAACCTTTCTGTCAGCAGTCCTGCCGGCACAAGGGTTGAACCCAATGCACCACCAGGGGCTCCTACTGCAGCATTAATGAGCATATACATGCATTGACTTGTATGTTCAATAGCCAAACCCTTTGCTTTCTTAGATAATTAAAAGAACAGTTATTCTATGTGCATATAAGAACCCTCTATTCCAAATTCTTCCTTTCCTTCTCTCAAGACAGACAGAAACAGACACTTCTATCAAAGATAAATTTGATTTGCTCTAAAAGCATAGTCACTTAATCCCAGGAAATAAAAGCAAGCACATTTGAAAATGTATTTGGTTTTGAGACAAGTTCTTTTTTTCACCAATTAGTTGATTCCACACAACAGTTGATTCCACACAGGATATTGTCTAATTTGAAAACCAACACAATATAAATTAGAACTCAGCACAAGCATGAAGGAATAACATTAACCATCCAGGGGAGACAAATCCTCCATTGCACCTGTCCTCCATTGTGCAAAAGAACATCAGCCTGCCACTGATTATTTGTTTCTGACATGATTTATCACCTACTATTCTTTAAACTTGATAAAGCAAATTAATCTTTGATTGCAGAAGCCACTAGAGGTTGTCATTAGTCATGTAGTTTGGTGAGGCTGCATTCGTTTCATTTACCAGTCACAGAAAAATGAAAGCCCAGCAGCCATCGTTGGCCACTCTCAGCCCTTTTCTTGGAGAAATGATCCCACCATTTATGGAATTTTCAATGACGGCCCTACACAACTAGTAATTACTCTTTAATGTTGTTTCTAGAAACAATACTGATGCTCTTACCTTCTGGAAAAATATTCCAACAAAAGAATAAACTAAAAAATATATATTTGAATAGGGATCAGTTGGCAAAATCAAGGCAATCGATAACGTAACTTCTGAATATTCTAAGCACTGGTTATAATCCAGAACAAATAGAAACAATAGTCAATAAAATCTACCGATTCGAAAAAGGTTTTTCTTCCAAATTATGACGTCTGATAAATACTGACAGCCATTTTCTTACACAAGTTTCTGATTTTATATAAAAATATGAAAATGATAATATTTGTTTAGCCATGAACCATCCCCTACAGTCAGCACTTGTGACTGAAGCTGCTATCTCAAGATGAAAGATCTCATACTTAATTATTATTATTATTCCAAAATCTTTGAATCTTTGAAAAATCACAGTCAACCTGTTTTGGTTTAGGGTAGTGTAAGAATAGCTACTGCATCACTTATCTGAAATTGTATAAGCCAAGAATCTTTCCATGGAGCTTCCTCTTCAGACAAGTGTTACTTCTCACTTTGACGGTGGCTGTTTTTCTTAACGTATATGCAGCCTCCAGTAGGTTGCAGACAGAGCCAATATTTAAAATCACATTCACGCTATCATGTGTACAAACACACATACAGAGCTGGATATAATCATCATCTAAACAAGTCCATCTACCTGTTGTTTTTCCTGTACAAATCCATGGTAACTTGTAATAACAATGAAAATGCATCAGTAGGGCATGGCAGAGAGTTATACTCAATGACCCTTGGGGTATCTTCCAACTCTATGATTCTACAGTTCTATAATCCAAAGCAGTCCATCAGTATTCTGCATTTCAGAATCCACACTTCGTTAGAGACAGAAGAGCTATTAGAGGCTGCACCTTTTCTAGGCTTACACACAATCTGCTGGTTTTGGGGAGCCTATTTCTCCAATGCCTTATTTCCATTGGCATAGTTATACTATCATAAAAACATCAATGGGATACAGTCCCGAATGCTCAAAACTGCCCTGAAACATGAACTGTTAAGAGGCAGAACAATAGCTCTCCAAGATATGAAAATTAAAGTTTATATGGCTAATATAATCTAAATACAGTGTTCCCTCACTACTTTGCAGTTTGCTTTTAGCGGACTTGCTGTTTCGCAGGTTTTTGAAAATATTAATAAAAATATTAAATATGAAATATTTACATCCAGTGGAGGCTAGGGACCCCGGAAGTGTGGCGGCCTGAGGCGTGGCGGGGAAGGCCTGCCTCCCTGGCCTGCTGCTGCCTGCATGGTTCCAGAGGCTCTGCGTAGGTCAGGGAGGCAGGCACGTGCCCTTGGGATGGACCAGGACGCAGGTAAGGAAACATGGGTAAGAAAATAATATATATAAAATATATAATGCATAAATATTAAAATTAATATGGTGTCCCTATTTCATGTATTTTCACTTATTGCGGGTGGTCCTAGAACGGAACCCTCGCAATAAGTGAGGGAACACTGTATTCCTAATGCATATTATGCTGTAGCATTTTATATGCATATTGATCATAACCTTGACCAATTGTGTTATGTTTATAGTAGTTAAGTCCAGAAATTCATTATTTTATGCAGAAAAAAAGCTATCAAATAATACGTTTGATACAGGTTCATAGATTTGTCACTAATTTCTCATGAGAATTCAGAGAGCAATTGGTCTGAAAGAACCACATTGATCATTCTTGGTGCATGTGGGAGCTCGGACCTGCATTTTTGAACAGCAACCTTTCAGTTCATGCTTTAGACTTCCTTTGGGACTCATGAAGGCAACATGTGATGTGGCTGAAGGTCTGTCATTCGACATAAAATGCATGTAGTGCCATAACTTTCCTACACAATTGGCACCTTGTGTGGAAAGTTACTTGCATACCGACAAATGGAAAGCTCAAATCAGAACGGCTTATCAGACACTCATGTAGGTTCCTTTAAAATGTTTGGCACACTTCCCAAAAGAGGAAGCCAAGTTCATTTGCGTTGCCTTTACTTCCCCAAATATATTTTAATGTGTGAAACTTCTCTTTCTCAGTCATTATTATAGTACTATGGGAAGGGAATGAAGCATAACATCATTTCAAGTGGACCCAAGTCTACAAACTACTGTTACTTTAATTTTCCATCACATGCAGATTTTATACATATATTTCTTAAGAAATAAAGACTTTGAGTGTGAAAAACATTCGAAAAAATTTGTGCAAAGAAGTGATGCAGAAAAACAGAACATTCTGAAATCTAAAGAGTATTCTTACACAATACTGACAAAGGCCCATGAGAACAAAGTACAAATGCACACAATGGTTTATTTATCACTATCAGATTCAAATACGTTCAGTGGCCTCAAAACTGCTGAAATGATTACATAGAGGTGTTTGGGTCTCTGCTACCATAACTATACAGATAATTGTATGTTTGCTTAAAACACTAAAACAACGATAAAACTTTTACGCACACATGCACACACTATTTGGGTTTGATTAAGAAACTATAAATTTCATCTATTGAACATTAACAAAAATTACATGTGTTCATCATCTTGATTATTCTCAGATTAATAGAGATAAATGGCTAGACATAACCAGCAGCAGCTCTGCAACTTAATCATTGCATCTGAGCTATAGGAAGCACTTAATTACTCTCATTTTCCGGGCTGAATCTAATGAGAAGGCATTAGCCAAATGAAAAGAATGCAGTACAAACAAACAAAATAGTTACACCATCATTAAAGAGAAACTCTGACAGTGCAGGTGACAGCGTACGCGGCATAAATTACCATAATGTTCTAAATGCTGAGCTGTCAGAATGCTAACGCAGTGATCGCATACCCTGGGAATCTCAGCACTATAGCTGTCAGAAACTGGTATCATAAATCACTTCTCTCGACTGTATTGCTCATTACTCCCGCTATCTTTATACATGTTTTCTAGCACACTTCTACACAGAGATAAAGGAAATGCTTTGCAGCCAGACAGTTTGCTGTGGCAGACATTATATACAATCGTTGCTTTTAAATGGAGACTTTTTTCACCATAATGAATTTAAATGTCTTATTAATGCTCACAGTACTTTACTTCAAAATGCAAAAACTACACAATGCAGAAACAGCAGATTATTCTGTCATATGCTGCCATGCTGGGTAAAAAATAACGCAATATTACGCTTGTCTTCAAAATGATTATTTGTAAGTGCTTAGGCAGTTAGAAGTCATGGGCAGGCACACTGGAGAACAAGTGTCAGAATTACTGGAATGTGCTTCCAGTACAAAGGACCGGCAATTGTATAATCATAGCCACCGAAGTATTATGTTGTCTTGAAAACAATGCCGGTTCGGGGAATTTAATGGAAAGCACTATGAGACAATCAAAAGCACTACAAGACAAAAAGTGTGCGCCCTCTTGTGCAAAATGGCATTATGTTCCTACAGAACAGGCAAGGAGCACAGAGTTTTGCCAAGGTGACACTTCGTTTGCCGTCACATACATACCATTTTGGTTAGGAATAAGTTTTAGTAAACCCAACAAGGATTGGATTTTAAAATCAAATCCGATACCCAGTAGAAAGTTCATGGTTCAATTGTCATTGACAGCAGCACCTCAGAAAATATTGCTCCCACAGAGAACACGACACAAATACATGGGTACCCAAAAGTTTTGACAAAAGGGTCAAGAAATGTGCTCCTGCCTGTGAAATAATATTCTTGGTTTTACCCTCTTAAAAAACTAAAAAAAAAAACAGCCTTGAAGTATGTCCTATTAACACAGATGGTTTGTTATCAGACACCAAAAAGACTTTAATTTCACATACACACAGTGCTTCTTATGCTATTTGATGTAGGGGACTGGCATCTCCCTATGTGCCAGGGAATGCTACCATGTTTGTGCCCACTGGCAATAACTGTTCCTTCGTTTCTTGGAAACTCATCAGGGACCAACAGCTGATGGCTTCTAGACTGGCACTGGTCCACGGACCCCTACTTTGAGTAGCTCTAATATACTTCACCCAATACACTGTCCTCTTGATGATTCACATCAAATTATAACACAACAATTTCCACCGCAGAGAAAGAGAGAAGTGAGGGAAGGAATAAAGAGAAGGTGAGAACAATAAAACCAGTTGTTCAAGCCACTATGATTATGATTTAAAATCTGCCCTTGAATCTATACAGGACAATAAAATAAGCCTTTACTTGCTACCAAGGGATCATAAAAGCAACACAAGGCAAGTTACTCTTGGATGACATTTCACATTCAGGATGCCACCATGAAAAAGACCCTGGAAAGTGTTATTATACAGTGCTCCCTGCTGCTAAGCTTTCTATCCAGTCTTGATACATTATTCCAACCTGGTGTGAACAGAGCTAATAAAAAGGGCATAGACCTGAAAGTAGAAACCTTCACTTCCTGTGTTACCACACTTAGTTTGCCACTTCTCTACAAACATTATGAATACTTATCAACAATCTACCAGGTCATTTACAATTTGAGATCTGGCCCTCTATGACTAAAATGTTTTCCCCTTTAAGGATTTTAAATTTATGTGGCCCAATTTCCACACATCAAAATGAAAAAAAAATCCTGACTTATATGCAAGTTTAAAAGTTGATGACACTTTTATTGTGGCTCCTTCCACACAGCTGAATAAAACCCCAATCTTTCCGCTTTGAACAGAAATATTTGGCAGTGTGGACTCAGATAACATAATTCAAAGCAGATATTGTGGGATTTTTCTGCTTTGATATTCTGGGTTATATGGCTGTGAGGAAGGGTTCTGAGTCAGAACCTGGAGTATGGCACTTAAAGTTTTAGTAATTGCTTAAAATTTCAATATTGCCACAACCATCAGATGGAACGAGTCAAGAAACCAATGAAAGTTTTCCCCTCACAAAGTCTGCATCATTTTCAAGAAGTGGACCTGCCTTAGACCAAGAGAGCTTCTCTACATAAGATAGCTTTCAGGACCTCTAGTCTCCCTGCCTAGAGTTGTGAGCCAGTATTAAATCCTAATGAGAACATGAACCATTGGTTTCAACACTATGAATAGAAAGAGTGTATTTACAATTATTTTGTATTTACAGAAAAATGATTATCTGTTGATGCCCATGATTCTCATATAACCCTAGGCTCTTGCTGGGATAAATAGATCAAAAGGCCAGAAATTCCATTCCATGAAATGCACACTTCCCAGAATCCTTTTTGAACTATTGCTGGACAAATGTTCACAACAGTTTTCCCATCTTTTCAGAGAGAGGGTTCATAAAAATGATTGTGCCAAAATAGAAAAAGGTTGGCAAAATATTATTTGATGATGAAAAATATTGAAGTTTAGAAAGCCCACTGGATCAGGCAAATTGAATATATTATTAATTCCTCTGCAGCCATCTTGCTGTATCCTGTCAATTCAAGCACACAGACAAAGAGGCTTACTAATGCTTATGTCCTTGATGAGGTAAATATTGACAAAACATTGAAAGATTTAGTTTTACATCCTGAAAAATTGACACCAAGGCCAACTTGGAATTTCAAAAAAAGAATTGAAGGCATAATTAAGGATTGGAAGGACGTTTCAAAACTATGAGGATTGGGATTGTACATTTCTTCATGGGAAGGTATATACCAATCTTCATATGCAGAAGGTCTCAGGAACAAAGCTTTGATGGAAATGAATCATGCTAAGAGTAAACCAATCTCACACACTCAGATTTCACATGCTATACAGCACCTTTTTAAATGCATATATTCATAACTACATAGTGGGGAAAAAACACAGCGGCCTTTTCAGATATATATATATATATATATATATATATATATATATATATATATACACACACACACACATATACATATTCATAGTTGAAAAAGACCTCTTTCCAGTCTAACCCCCTCCCAAGAAGCAGGAAAATTGCATTCAAAGCACCCCCGACAGACGGCCATCCAGCCTCTATTTAACAGTCTCCAAAGAAGGAGCCTCCACCACACTTCAGGGCAGAAAGTTCCACTGTTGAATAGCTTTAACAGTTACAAACTTCTTCCTAATGTTCAGGTGGAATCTGATTTCCTGTAGTTGAAGCCATTGTTCCGTGTCCAAGTCTCCAGGGCAGCAGAAATAGTTAGGATTGCCCTCTTGCCTTCATTAAACAAGGTGTGAATATTTGCCAAATTTTACACTGTTACAAGGCAAGAGGCCCTTGAGGTATGTTAAATCATAATTTCTGCTTCTAAAACACCAATGGATGTGTTGCTTTTCATTTCTGGTTCTCAAAACCACATGCTTAAAGTCTTTTAGTAAGAAACTAGTCAAATGTATTTCTCAATAGAAATATCCAGAATTTCTCCCTTATTTTAATACTTATAAGCAGATCAATAAAGAAAAAGTGTCAATGGATTAATCTGAAATTGGCCACTCTAGCAGAGTGCACTTTAAGAATGGCCCATGCCTATTCAGAGATTCAATGGATACTAACTGCATTATTTACAGCAGTTTAAAAATTTGCTGGGGTTAGACTTGGCAGCTCATTTTTCAGCTTGTACAGCATCTTTTGAGAAACATTCACTATACCAGGGCAAGAAGGTTAGCAATGTGGCAGCAGAATATGGTGATTGCAGTTTTTATAAAACATGCAATTTTTCAGGCCATTTTATCCTAAGGAATTCATAATCTCTGCTTCTCAAGCGCTCTGTTTAGTTGATCTTATGAAATGTCTGCAGAAGTAGCGGAAAGAGAGAGGTTTACAATGAGAGTAAATATGACTGGTTACTCATGAGTTGGTGGGGAGAACAAGGAGAACTGGAAGAGAATGTAAAGGAGGAAGTCCAAGATCCAATGTCTTATGGACAAAACAAAACATTCAGAAGAAATCTGAAACTCCCCAAACCCTCTAAGAAGACTTCAAAAAAAAAATATCAAAGTATAATATTACAGCTAAAAGGTTTAATTCATGTGTGTCCTTATTATATTGGGTTCTCTGCATATTTATTATTCATTCTGAACATGTTGATCTGGTTATTACTAAAATTCTCAAATGCCACAAAACTTTCTCACATACACTAGATTAGCTAAGTCTTAACACAGACCCAGAAAATAAATTCAAGGATAATACCAGTATTTAACATGAAAAAACTCCGGAAAGCTGAACTATGAAATGTCATGCTAAAGGAAAATCACTATGCCAAAGAATCCAAAGAGGAATTTTGACATGAAGATAACGTTTTATTTATTTATCGCATTAGGAGCGAACCAAGGGTACAGCAGTATTGTATTTTTTAAAAACCCACAAAATTTGGAAACTTTGCATTCTATTAAATGTCCTTTGACCAGTAGCTGACCACTTGGAGTGCCTCTGGTGTTGCTATAAGAAGGTCTTCCACTGTGCATGTGGCAGGGCTCAGGCTGCATTGTGATAAGTGGTCTGTGTTTTGCTCTTCCCCACACTTGCATGTAGAGGACTCCACTTTGTAGCCCCACTTCTTAAGGTTGGCTCTGCATCTTGTGGTGCCAGAGCACAGTCTGTTCAGTGCCTTCCAAGTCACCAGTTTTCTGTGTGTCCAGGAGGGACATGAGAGAAGCCTCCCCACAGGATTACAAGACATCCAGGTGTTCCCTAGGCAACGTCTTCGTAGATGGATGATTCTCTCACACCAGAAGTGAACAGAAGTGACTTGCATGAAAATGATACAGTACTACTACTAATAATGCCAAATTCTGTCTATATTTGCGACCCTTTATATAGTTAGTTCTCCCACTGCATTTCCCAGGGTTGATCTGATTTAGAAGATTGCACTGATTTCACTCAGAAAAGGAAGGAATCAAACTGTTGCTCTCTTCCAGCTCTTAATTTTGTATGGATGTTATTGGTTGCCAGTTGAGTATTTGGTATGTTCAGAGGCACATGCTCCATGTCCTTATTCTACCCAGGAGGCAAATATAAAATTCAGGTCCACCACTCAGGCAAAGGACACTCACACATTTCCACATTAGACTTTTGCTTATTTTGTTCTTGCACACCAACATGAAGAATTTCAATTTTTCTCACCGTGGTAAAGATTTTGAAAGTTTTATATATTTTACGATAGCATGTTTTCATTTCAAGACTTGTGCGTGTGTGAGCACACACGTGCACACACAAAAATAAGTACTCGTGCTAAAATACAGGTTGGATTTAGCTGATACTTTTAAAACTTTGGACAGGGCATCATCCTTTCTCATGAAGAATAAGAAAATGTTTATTACATCACTATCCCATGACAGTGGTGAAACCAGAACCACCCACAGCATAGGCTATCAAGCCATAACTATGTTGCCAGAAAAATTTATCTGTTAAGGACATGGCTCTGAACAGCAGCAATCTCTGGGCATTTTAGAACTCGGGTGAACATGGACAGTCCTTGACACAACATGTTAAACCAAAACGCTTGTTGTTCTTTGAATTAAGAGAGTAGGCAATAACTGAAGACCCCGCTGTTACAGCTGATAAAAAGGAATTTGCTTTACTTGAGCACATCCCAGGAGTTTTATTTATTTCTCTCTCTTTTTGATGAAAAATAATAAATTACTATTCATATCACCTCACAAGAGTTCTCTTAGAGCAGCAATGAACTGACTGCAATTGCAATTGATAATATATACTAATTGGTTATTCTATTACAAAGTAAGGTTCAAAAGGTTAATTGCAACTTGATCACCAGTTTATCTTGAAAACATGAAGCCAATTTCTATATGCCTATAAAATGAAGATGTACTGCATGCATTATAGCACACTGACAAATGATTGGGTCCTCTAACATCAATGTAACGGGCATTAACATTTGCTCTGCCAGTAAAACTGTCAGCTCTTTTTAATTTTGAAGATATATAAAAGTGCTACAAATGCTTTGGTTTTCGTTTTATTAAATTCATGAACCAAGTCAAGCCAAAATGTGTTGTCCAGTTAAATCTAGAATTGGGGAATTTCTGAAAGCATTGAAACTAAAGTGTCTAATTTTTTGACAATGCAAATAATAATGCAAATGGTATATATATTATCAACTCCCATTTAGTGCTCTGACTATAATTAAAAGGTGGTACGACAATTACAGAAATCATTAACCATTTGTACAAGCCAGGATATGGCAGCCAATTTAGAACCATGGCTTAACGTTTTGACTTTCTTGGGAGCCATTACCCATAGCTTTCTAGTTCAGACATAACAGCAAACTGTGAGGAACTATAGTTTTATGGTTTACTTCCCAATTCACAAGTAAGAAGAAAGTAACTACATATGGAGACAGGAGGCTCATTCTTAATGTATTAACACAAGAGTTTGCTGCTTTAACGCAGCCACTGTACACATTCCGTAAAAGACAAAATATCAAAAGGCTTCTTAACAATTCTGCCATTCCCGCCCTCTGTTGCCTTATTGTTTATCTTAGGTTACAAAATTATTATGATTAGCAACATCTCTATCTTGTTTGTGTGGTTCTATGAGGCATCTTAATATAAATATTAAAAAATAATAACTATAGGCACTCATTTTTTATCCTTGCTCTTTTGCATATGTCACATAACAATATGAACTGTGTTTACTAAGCTGTGACATAACATGTTTTGGAAGGCAACTTAGTTATGCTCTGTCTTTCACAAAAGGCTAATTCGGAAAAATTATTCATCCTAACATTGATTTGGGAAAAAAACAAGGCATGTTAGTCACTCACAGTAAAAACAGAAAGTTACAGGATGCAAATAAAGGAGATAACAGGATGTGGTCCTGCTAATAACTTTAAAAAAATAAAAAGGTCAGCTTCTGGCATTAAAAAGAGTAGGACAGCACAGATACAATTCACTTTATACTGAAAAGAATCTGAAGCAAGTATAATTTCACTCTCTCAAGAGAAGGAACTGCAAAAGAGATCCAGCTCCACTCTATTGTTTGTGTGTATGTATATACCTTCAAGTCACCCACTGACGTTTGGAGACTCCATGAATTTTATAGTGCTTTCTTAGGCAAGAAATAATCAGAAGTGGTTTTGCCAGTTCCTTCTTCTGAAAAATAGTGTACAGTTTTTAATATTCATTGGCAGTCTCCTACCCAAATACTAACCAGGGCTGATTCTGATAAGCTACCAAGATCAGATGGGATCTTTTAGAGTATTTAGGGCTCTACTCCACTGACCTTTGTTCAAACATGTTCTGGTGGAAACCGAGGATGCATCCTTGACATTTAGTCACATTTGTGTTCCAAGGAAAACAATAGGATTCATCTAGGCACAAATGCTGGCACAGCTGTACCCTTAGAAATAATCAACCCATAATCCTATTTACTTATTATCTATCCCTAAATAAATAGGGAATCAAATCAAATTTTTCCACGAAAAAGAAGTATGTGCTTGCCCGCAGCAGCTAATAAAAAAGCATAAACAAATAAAGAACACGCAAATGACTTACCTTGTACTGCCATGCTGTTTTATACCATGTATGCAGAATTTGCATCAGTGACCACATTGATATAGGCAGCTTCAGCCTTGTCACTCAGTTTCAAACTGCTAATGTCTCAACTGCCTACAGCCCCAAGAATTTAGGATCAGATCCCTATTTATTATTATATCACTTGAACCTTAAGCAATGAATAGAAGATTGAGTAACTACTAATGCCAAGTACAGAACACTTCGCAAGAAATTAGGAAGAGTATTACATATCCGTCCTAATAATTGATGAAGAACACTTAAAATTGTTCCACTCAGCATATACAGAAGAATTCCATTTTAATAATCATAGAGAATCCTCAAAGCAAAAGAATAGAACTAGTAAAGAAATGTAATGACAGATTTTACTTAGAACTACGTCCGGAACACACTGGTATTCTATTGAAGTTGTCAATCATTTCATTCAAAGTAAACCATAAACGAAAGTAAAATTCACAAAAGTCCCACATTAGTATTTAATGGCATCCACATTTAATCTGAAATAATCACACAGTTGGTAATTTTGAGTGAATTTGGCCTTGGCTAGAACATAATAATCCTGCTGCACATATGACTGATGATATAAATCAATACAGGAATACGCAGGTCTGAACACTGTTGTTTGTGGATACATTATGAAATTCTACATCAGCTTAATGTCAAATAAATCATTCATGAAAACAGGATATATATCTATAGGTTGTTATTCGGCAATTCAAAACCTGTTTCTTGTTAAAAAGGCTGATGACTCAATTACTTCAGAACTATTACATTTCATTATTAAATGATGTTGACAACTGTCATTCTAGCAAGGTTATCCCTGACCTTAAGAAAACCTGACTTAAGAGGATAGCGGAGGGGGACAGAAAGGAAAAAGCATTTCCCTGAAAGAATGAAAAACGCCAATTTCTCCATTTATATTTTACAAACAAAGTGCCTGCTGATACAACAATTAGAGTTTATGAAAGCCTACATCATTTTTTTTCAGAGCACTAAATTGCAAAACATCAACTGCATTACCACAATAAGTCTCAAAGAGTATCATCGCTGTAATAAATGATGGAGCGATCTATGCAGAGTGTTCTATTTGGAGCAGTGATTCATTGTGCTCAGGAAAAGAAAATGCTGACACTTCTAGAAGACATTTCCCGTAAAAGGTTGAAGTCCTTAAGCAGCAAAATAAAGGGGGGGGGGGGAAACCACCCAACAAAAAATATACCAGCGTCCATCATCTTTAAACCCTATTGATTTCTGGAGAAGATTTAAAAGGCTGTTTACTTATTTCCCATCATTTTTGTCAGTGCTGTAACAGTTCTCTTCCCACTGAATAAACCTCTCATGATCCTCCTGGTGATTAAGGTCAGACAAAATGTCAAACTCCTAATGCTAAGTGCTTTTACATTAAAAATTAATATCAAATCACCAAGTAAAATCCAAACAAGAACTCAAACATGTAAACAGTGCACAATATGGATAACACTGACCATTATATTTTTAAAAAAGCGTGATAATGCACATATGAGAGCTACACTTAGCAGCAAGAACTTAACCTTTCACACTTCCGTTCTTGCAAACTATCCTCCTTTTAGAAGCACAGGCCCCTTTTAAAAATGTGTTTCATGAATCCAAGTTTGAAACTATCTCTTGCATTTTATTTCTGAGTCTGTTTACTAGCTGTCCAGACCAAGCTGGTTTGTTTTTATTTTATTCTGAGAGTTTTGAGCCATCAAAAAATCAGCATGTAGTTCTCCGGCATTATTCCTGTAGACACTGCATTTATCAGAGACCATAAAAGGATATGCTATTACCTTTGCAGAAAGGCAATGCTCCATTTCTCCATAAAAGCAACTCCTATTTACTTTCACTCCCCCAAAATATGATACAGATGTAAAAGAACAGCAGCTTTCTCAGAGGTTGAATATTTATGTCTTGCACACAAAAACTGCACTTGCCAATAATCCATCTGCTCTCTGCATTTCTCTTTATTTGTCAAACCTTGGCCATCCCAAACTTTATAATAAAAACAATGGCCGAAATCCAGTTGCACCACAGATTTACCCCCATTCTTCTACCTGTTGGCATACCTGGGAAAATACAGGACTATTATTACATTTAGAAGATTAGTTCCCTGACTTTCAATTATAGTGGGGAGGCATCGAGATTCAGAAGGTGGCTTCCAGACATAAGAAATATATTAATCACAAAAATACTAACTTCCAAAACAAAATCAATTGGAGTAGCTTACAGACAATAAACACTACCATAAAAATATTCTGTTGTTGTTGTTGCATTCTATGAAGTCTATTCCGACTTATGGCAAACCTGCCACAGAGTCTTCTTACGAAGTTTTATTCAGAAGAAGATTGCCTTTACCTTCCTCTGAGGCCAGGAGAGTGTGGCTTGCTCAAGGTCACACAATGGACCAACTGGAGAATTTAACCCTGGTCTTACTAGAGTCCTAATTCAATGCTCAAACAATTATACCACTCTATGGTCTGTCCTGATGTAATCTGTTTGTATGTCTTCCCTTTTGGCATTGAATGTTTGCCATACATGTTGGAAACCGCCCTGAGTTACTTCGAGGGCATAGGGCGGTCTACAAATAAAGTTTTTGCTGTTGATGTTGTTTTTGTTGTTGTTATCATCTGACTCCCTAGCAAGCCTGTGTAGCAGATAAAATATCAAACCAAAGATGGGAAAAAGAGGAGAGGTAAAGAAGAGAGCATGAGCTAGATCATCTTCATCAGTCTGTAAATTAATTGTATATCAAGTACAAAGAAAATAAAGCTTGAAGAGTCAGAAGTGCTAGCTAGCCTACTGATTATATCTTGCCTCTCCTCCACTGTACCCATAACAGTGTACCTAACTCTCCTCTCACACGTTATCCTCATAGTACTTATGCAAGATCACGCTAACAGAATAAGTAACTTTCATGACTAGCACCCAGATGTTCCAATCCAAAACACTATAGTATTTCTCAATGAGATCAATAAAAAGTGGCCTACAACAAGATGTAAGCTTTTTGTGATTGCATTGTTGTGCTATGTCAAACTGCAACACTGCAATGATTGCAGAATTCAGCTTCCGAAAGTTGTCCTTAGTTGTTAAAACCAAGGAACAGGAAGGAACAAGAATGAATGTGCAGTGGTCTTGACTGCTTCAGATAACTACAAGAAACAGAAAACAAAATAGCAAGCATGATTGCTGTTATTTTTTATTTAAAAGGAAAGGAGGGAAAAATGGGTTACCTTGAATTTAAGTGTTTAGTATACATATAAACCTAGACTTTCATAATCAACACTTATCCTTGCATCTTCTCTTAGGAAGCACCAAAATGCTACATACATACACTAAGAAATCCATCCTTTATTCATGAGCAGACAACTTTCTAATCGTATAATTATCCTTGGTACAAACTTTGACATTTATACTTAATGTACATCTAAGATTTACAAGTTTATTTGTAATATAAATCTCCTCTATTTTCCTTCCAATGCACAATAAATATAATAGTTGGAAAAATACTTCGAAAGTATGACCTTCCCCTAGATATATACACAGGAAATCATGATCTCTTTCTTCTAAATGCTCCTTAATTGAATAAAAGTTAGTATAACCTTAAATACCACTTCGGCTTTAACACCATTTAGTCTAGACCTCTTTGATGGAGTATTAGCGTTAGCTAATGTCAAGCAGCTGCCCATTAGTGGCTATTATGAAGCTATTTAATACAAGTGCAGAAGCAAAGTAACATGGTAATGGTATATTATTCATTAGTAATTGGAGACCGGCAGTCAATGCTCAGACTGGTTAGTCAAATTCTGTCCCACTCATCCACCTTCAGCATCCTTCCCACAAAAGCTGTTTTGTCAACTCTGTTGTTGTTGCCTCTGCTAGAATGTTTGTGTACATCTCCTTGAGATTACAGAAGACAGACAGAAATAGGGTTGGGGGAAAAAAAGAGTACATTCAACACAGATAATTATGCCAGCAAATATTGCTGTTATGTTTCTTCTTCCCTTCCTTTCTTGGGAGTTAAATGTTGCATTTCTCCCCAAAATGGATTCCAGGTAGTTCAGTTGGTGTTGAATTTTAAAAGATAATTCAAATGTCAAAATACCAATGTTTGGTTTATCATATGTGACACAAATAGGGTTATCTACAGGAGTAGTTAAGTGTGCAGAACTAGACACAGGACTGCATAGACCAATTCATCAACGCACTTTGAAAAATGTGCTTTTGTTGGTGTACTTCTGTAGTTTAGACCATGATCCTACTTACCTTGCTAAATATGTTGGAAAAATTTTGCATTTACTCATAATAAAAGTATTAGAAAAACTGTCAATAAATTTTCTGTTATAATTTAATCATCTGATATCTAAATTGTTGATAATGTGATCTCCTTGTTAAGCAAAAGTGTCTGGAGAAAATGATGGATTAATTGACGGATGGCTAAGGTTTCTCTCAAATATAATGGCTTACCCAATTTGATTTGATTTGTGTAAAATAACTTTCTCTAATAAACAATTTGCTCAGAGGCAATAGAAGAAATGAATGGTTATCAAACCAAACTTAATTAGTCTATCCTAGATTGATATTACTTGGGGAGTCTTCATTTTAATTGTGAAGGGCTGGATACAAAGAGTTTGGTTCATTATATTTTTCCTGGATAAACACTATTGTGTAACTACCTATGGAATAATAACATGTGAATTCATTTTAATAAATGCTTGTAAAGTGAATTAGCTAATCATGCCACACTAAACATGATTCCTTTAATTATTTTCAATATTTAGCCAGTATTTCAATGTTGTTGTAGATAGTCTGTAAAAGTGATTTGTATTTGATCTGCTGAACTAATTATAGTGTATAAACCACACAGCATAATAGTTTGGCAATACCCTTAATGATCGCCTTCATATTAAGGAACACATTTTGAATTAGGGGAAAGAATAGCAAGGAAGAACTGGATATTAATATAAGCACAGGGGAAAGTAAAAATGATCAATATATTTTACATGACTGGTAATTTTGTTTTCCCTCTGAAGAAAAGATCATCAAACTGTACACGTACAATCGTACAACATATCTTACCATTTATTTTACTGAAAATCATGCTTTGAAACAGAACCACTAAACATAGTTGGTGTATATGCATAAGGTTTTAGCAGGTATATTAAAGGAACTCTTCAAGGTGCAATTTCCAACCTATTTGGGGAAAATATGATGCTCGGCTTACCCAGCCAGGCAAAGTGGTGTGCCAGGGAGGCCATGAGGTAAGGCAATGGCTTCCAGGCACAACATGGCTAGGCTGACTCTTTATGTACTGTCATTGGCCAAGAGCCAGCCAATAGGTGGGCAGCATTGGCTGGCAGGCTCATACCACCTATCCAGAGTGACCTAGATAGAGTTTCCACTCTGGTCAGAAGGTTGGGTATTTATTCCTGGCCCAAAGAGAGATACTCCTTTCCTTGTTTATGTGCTTTGCCATCATAACTTTATGGGGTGGTTGGCTGGATAGGTCTTGCCCAGTGCTAAGCAGATTGGTTATTTGCCTCCTAGTGGCTGCGAGATCAGGGCTGAAGTCAGCAAAGCTGGTATATCTCAGACCATCCCTAGGAGATCTTTCACCAGGCCAGATCAACAGGCAGGTTGGCAGATGCTTGGATCCTGACCCATATGTGGGATTTAGACCACACTATACTGAACCCAACAACAGTGTGGCATTTAGACCACACCATAATGAATCCAACAACAGGGAAACAATACATTATATACAACCCCACAGAAGTCAATAGAAAACTACTGAATTTGCTAGATACATACTATAAACAAAAATAAGATTCTTCAGCACACTGACCACATCTGATCTGGTCTAATTTTAGAAGCTAAGCTTGAGCAAACCTAGTTAATACCTGAATGGGAGAACACCATGGAATGCCAAGACTCTTCATATCAGACTAAGAAAGAATCCGATCTGAATCTCCATACAGCTACTGTCAATCTGAGTTGACAACAGTGGATTAGACAAACAGTCTGACTGTAAGGCAGCTTCCTATGTTTTCCCCCCTAATGTTTTACACAACAAGAGAAGCAAACACAAATATGCACATATGCATTGCTTAACAATAAAAGAGATCTATAAATACAACAAATGATTATAAACAGGCACAGTAATGCAAACACACAACAGGAAACCTAGTAATACTCTACTTCATGCAGAGTCTTCTTCAGGTGCAAAACTTCATGACTTTAATTGTCTTGACTTGAAGTCAGTAGCTTAATTGGATCACATAAGCACACTGTCTCCTTTCTTTTCTTTTCTGAAACCTGCCCAGGGTTACTTTGGCAGCATCTGGAGTCTGGCAGCTCTAATCTCTGATTGTACAAATGTGGCTCAGAGACTAGAGCTGCAAGACTCTGGAACTTTTCATACACAGAAACATCTATGCTGATGTTAATTTTCAGATGCTGAATCTGTTGGCTTAAATCTCAATTTTTCATTATGACAAAAGGCACTGTTTTAAAGACATGGACAAGTACTGTTCACATTTAAAAGACAGTGAAAGGCAACGTGATGAGATATTAACCAAATATACCTCCAGAGCTTTGTGAATAATGCTAGGCGGATACACTAAACTGCACTGGATATTCTTTGTCTCACTGGGAAGGAGAAACTGACAGTATCTATATATCTCCATGTTATGAACAAGTTATCAATTATTTGATGGTCGTATTAAATTAAAGGTCTGCATCCCACAAAGTTGACTTATATAAAGTGAAACCACTGGCCTATCTTGCCCAGTATCCTTTACAGAAGTGTTGTCAAGTCACATCCTCTCTGCTTCAGAGGAAGGCAAAAGCCAATATCCTCTGAATAAATCTTGCCAAAAAAACCCTTAAAGTCAAAGATTGACCTGAAAGCACACATTAACTCAAGTTCTGTACACTTAAATGAGTAATAGTAGGAATTTGTTTTTAAGTAGTGTAAAGAGATTTCTAAACCACCTTTATCTAAGTTCTATCCCTGTTTTTTCTGGGAATATGTGGCTGCTTCTTGCATGATTAATACTCTTATCAATCTCTGGCTGAAGGAACAGAGTGAGGAGAATGCTCAATTTCTCAAAGACATCTGACTTCTTCAGAGACAATCCAAAGCAGAAGAACCCACGAGAATGCCTTTCCCCATTACTACATATTTTCATCTAAAGCCACTTTGCTTTCCCCAAAGTCACTTAGCATTGTAAAACCCTTGCCTACCAAACCTAAAAAACCTTTTACTACTACTATACCTCTTCCAATAAAAATACTTTCTCCCTGCACTGAAAACTTTTTGGATCGGAAAGCAGAGGAATTGATGTTTACAGTAACTTTGATTCTTAAATACTGAAGGATGGTGATTGGATTGTTGCAAGAACACAGGGAAATAAGTTAGTTGATCAAAGTGAGAGCATTTGCAGCATTGCTATTGTCACTATCACCGCCACCTCTATGTGTGTATATGTGCCTTTAAGTCACTTGTTAACTTATGGTGCCCCCATTATTTCATAGGGTTTTCTCAGGGAAGGCATATGCTGGGGCGGTTTTGCCAATTTCTTCCTCTGAAATGGAGCCCACAGAATCTGGCATTCATTGACAGTCTTCCATCCAAGTACTAACCAGAGCTGACCTTGCTTAGCTTCCAAGATCAGACAGGATCGTGCAACTTTTCCCCCCCAAAACTGAAACTCAATATAGCTTATAAATTTAAACGAGTACAACAGTTAATACCATACAAGAGATCAAAATTACAATAAAATAAATGTACTGATAATATTAAATGATTTCTTATTTAATATTAATTTAAAATATATACCCAAAAAGATAAGAAGTTGAAATACAGGCTCTTAAGAGCAAATCTGTGCTTTTAACATACCCCCTTGGCAGTTCCTCCTTTTGTAAAGGTATCACAGAAATAGGCAGACAAGCTAAGAAAGTAGAGCCTGGCAGCAGGTAGATAAGCTGCCAGACAAAGAAAGAAGGGACAGAGAGGCCTGTGAAAGCATTCGAAAAAGTCTCTGAACCCAGGGGTACTTTGATTTCCAAAACACTCTACTCTCCTGTCATAACTCTGCAGAATCATGGTGCAACAGAAATTAGGATGCGCAAGAACAAAATGTAGTTAATGCAAACCAAGATCAACAACAACAACAAAAATCTTACAAAGGATGTGGATTCTGACTTGAGGAGCATTCCAACCTTTTTTTGACCAGGGAACACTTGACCAGGGACCACACTTCAACATTACTACCAAAAGGGCTACAAATCAGTCAACTTTAGATTTGGTTTGGTTATTTGGGGTGCTGATTCAGAAAATTGCATTGGATAGACCACATCAGCTTTAGTTTCTGATACAGATCATATGCCATCCAGTAGTTGCCATCTGCTCGCCCACAGAAAACCATATTTAATAAGCCTCAGCACTATGAGGGTTTTGTGAGACCAGTTGCTCTTGTTGCAATGGTGTAGTAACAGTCAGGCCATGGACCACAGGTTGGGATCCACTTGACTAAAGACAACTGCATTGAATGGGCCACTTATCCTTGTGAGTTTAATTTCACAGAAGACAGGTTTTATGCAAAAGTTTTGCACAGAATGTGAAAAATACAATTAAAAGAAAATCCAGATCCTGAAAATAGGAATAATTTTTTCACATCCCTAATTGTCATTCTTTGATTCATGTTTTTAGTTTGACAGTTCCAAACAAAACTATGTACAAATAAGATTTAAGCTTTTACAATGATTTAGTGTTGTGCTTGAACTAGGCAACAATGATGCACTGGTGAGAACTCATGAATATATATATATATTCAGCTCTTGGGTGAAGATGGATTAAATGTGTATTCATGTGTTTAAATATATTGTGAACAAAACTGCTTTGAAAATATTCAAATGTTTTCCCTACTTATTACCTTCATTTTTCATACAGAAAAATACTGCAGAGATCAATGAGCAAACTGCTTTGGTGGGTATTTTTGCATAAGTATGTATTGGGAAAAATACAAACATGGGAGCCAAAAAACTGCTCATAGAAAGGTTGTATGCTGGCTTGCGGAATCACTGGTCTTTTTGTATTTGTGCCGCTATCATACACCACATGAAACACTGACTTTGACATTCTTCCTTGTCTTGATCCCACCATCATCATTCAAGAAGAGTTAGTTGAAGAAAACAGAACCAAGTAACATGATTCCAAAATCAAATTGTGATAATAATTTTGGCTAAAGTTTAAGTAACAAGAATAATTTATAACTAAGAAGATACATCTTGTATCAAGAAGAACAGAGCTTATAAATGCTAGGTAAAATTGCCAATGAGTTAGTATTAATATTTTCAGATTTTTTTCAAATTCATTAATACTAGTGTGAGATTGATATTATTCATGCATTTTATGTATTTTTTATTATTATTATTATTATTATTATTATTATTATTATTATTATTATTTTCTTAAAATAGATATATGCCTTCATAAAACCAAAATGACCCCAAATGTAACATTTGGAAGTAAAAAGTGAACATGATTCTCCCAAAATCAGTTTATAAAGGACTTCATTACTTACCTCTTAACCAGAAAATGTTAACATATTACAAGTAACATCACGTTTAAGACATTATGGCAAGATTTGTGAAGTAATTTTCTTTGAGCTTTGTCTAATTTCCCACTACTGAATTTCTTCCTCACTTTCCGCCCCTCAATGCTGCATATGGTATGTGATGTGAAGCATTTTCATATATAATTGATCAAGCAAAGGTCCCATAAAATGGTGGTGTAGGATGTTTATAAATAAAGGCCCTTCCCTTCTACCCCCGAAAAAGTTGTTTATGATGCAAGCATGACTGAAGTAACATCATGAACTAACAATAGAGGCAGAACACGGACAACAGAAAGAGGGAGAGTAACTTATTACTGGACACTAATCTGAGAACATAGTATGTTCACGGAAACTTGTCACATCAATATTCATCTAAGCTGTCCAACTGATTTTCCTTGTAACAATTTTTAATTAGCCCATGCCTTGTGTTTCTGGATAGTGACTGTTTGCATCAACAAGTCAACAGCGTTCTCTGAAAGTGTGCAAGATTCCTCAGGGTTATAACAGCAGCTCCTTACACCACAAGTTCTTTTTATGTATAACTTTCCATTATTATTATTTTTCAATATGACACTGAAAGCTACTGCAGCACATTTCATAAGAAATAAAACACAGATCGGCTGTATGTAGATTCAAGCCATCATCCCGCAGTATGATTCAGTAGCTTAAGAGTGCAGATGTCAAGCCTTACAGGGCTTTCCAGATCACCTCTTAGAACAAAGTAATTCTCCCTGTCTCTATAAGGTGCATTTCCCTCCATTGAAAGAAGGAGATGCTCCCGTAATCTGGGGTTTGGATCATGTCTCATATCGATCGTGCAAGAAGGCACAATCTTGATTGAGGTTTCCAGGGGCTATTCAGACTCAAGTAGATTAATGCCATCAATAATGTAAAAACTATTAAGTGCTCTGAATTATTCCTTCATTCCCAAGCCAAAATCTTTTATTAGACTAGCTGAAGAATATTCATTTACGGCACGTCTCTCACAGTCCGCACAAAACACTCTACTGGTACCCGAAAGAACTGAGCCTGAGCAATGCAAAGATCCCTGCAAGAAACAAAAAGACACACTATACAATATTTGCACTATTCTTTCAGATTAAAGTCACAGAAATAATCGGGTAAATAAAACTGGTAGGGAGGAAAAGACTAGATATTATAGTCAGACATCAACTCAATAGCAATGCATATATCAAAAGACTACTACATCATTCTAGTGGTAGACAAAATTTTCAGTCAGAAAGACGGCATCTACCCCAAGATTTTCCCTTTCAAAAGACAATCAAACTAAGAGACAAATCATCTACAGAAAAGATCTCACAAAACAGGTGTGACCAGCTGACCACAGAGCTGTTCTGTTTTAACTGTAGCATAGTTCAGCTGAATCTATAATCTCCACTTGAGCTGGAAAAAATCACACAATGAAACAGTCATTTGGAAAAAGTACATTCTCTGAATAGTAAACAAAGAATATCATCTATCAATAAAAGTGGAAGCATATTGTACCCCTGGACAGTATCCCCTCACTATGCTTACGAGTTCACTTGCATTCTACATTTAAAGGACATTTCCAACTTGCCATGTGCCATCATATTCATCTTAATTTTTAAATTCTAAACACCAAAGCATTGTGAATTCTATTCAAACCATATGCCCCCTTTCTGTACCTCAGGGCACACAAATCATTTAAATTAAGGTTGACAGGTCTCTCTCTGTGTCACCAAAACTGCATGTAAACCAGCAGAATATTTAGGAAAAAATGTAAACATCAGGAACAATATTATTTGAATATATTTACAGTGTATTAGTTATGATACAAATGCTGCAATACAAGAGCTAAAGGTTTTTAAAGGTTCCAATCTAACACCTATTCAAATATGAAGACCAAATTTGCTAACAGCCTGATGAAAACAAATGTTTAACCTTTAATACTCTGACAAGCATAAAAAATACCCTCCAGCACTCCTCGACTGGCAAGTTTATTTTCTGCATAGATTTTATCCTATTATGTTGTAACAATCCTTCATTACCCCAGTACGATAACACATAGTCTATGGTCTACCTACAGTTGTCTGGTGCCTATTTAGTTTTATCACAAGCAAGCAATTTGAGAATATGGTAATAAACCCTCAATCACTGTAATGAGGTATGATGGGTTGTAATTTCTCTGTGCTAATGGGTTACAAACAGTATTACAATGATGACGGGAATATCATTGATTCATTATGACTGCAATAATATCAAAATGACTTAATATAGATCACTATTAACTCATGCGCATACTGCTAACAGCCTCTCTGTTTCTACATACATACATATAATACATAAAATTAATATTTGTCTTTATATAAAATTCACACAGCACAAAACATTGTGTTGAATTCCCTAAATCAATATTTAAAGTTGGAATTATTGCATTGAACTTGTTCTTCGGAAAGAAGACCATTGATTTTAATCTGCTTGAAGCAATCAATTACTCCCTGTCCTCTTTATTCCGAACTGTAATGAAAACTAAACTGCGCTGTCTTGAAAACTAAATGTGAAGATGATCATAAACAGAATTTAAACTCCATGGATTATTCATATCTACCCATTTAGATTTGCCATTTCCATTATGAGTACATTTGCCATGAGCATTTAATGGACATCTAAAAGGGAATTCATTAAAGCAGGAGCTGTTGGCAGCACTTATGGCCTTCAGACTGCTTTATGTTTGCCTTTAATAGCTCGCTATTATAAAAGTGATATATTGTGTTCATCCCATTAGTAGTTTGCAGAAAGGTCTGTAAGACATAACAGAGCTAGAATCAAAACTAATATTACAAAAGTATTTTTAAAGGCGCATGCAAATATCGGAAAAGTATGGATTATTTATATTAGCCAATGTCAGATTAGCCATCAGTTAACAAAATATGTAAATAATATCTCTGTTCATCCAGTACAAAAACACACGTGTTTTTTCAGGTTTTAACTCTGGTAATTAGTAACCTTCCATTTTGTTAAAAGAAGGCTATAATAGATGAGACTGGTCTCTGTAACTGATATTTTGAAAATCATACTGAAACGTACTAGGAAACCATGTTTCTCCTTGGTCAAAGCCTGTCATGATAACACCAAATAGTTATTTTATGCTAGGAAGCCATATCTTTAAGAGCCTATGAGAACTAGCGTTGAAACTGTAGATTATAATAAGATCTTAGTTAAATAAATAATCTAATTAAGAAGCACAACTGTGAATTTGCTTCATCTTTGAGGACAAAGTGCAGGTGATATTATCCCTGGAGTAATCCATGCTAACATGCAACTGTGATAGTACATAGTAAAGAGCAGGTGAGAGTAAGACATGGCCATGATGACACTGAAAGGCCCTCTCCAAGCCTCCACTACCAGGTAGACAAGGAAGAGTTCTTTCTACCTAAATAGGGAGAGTAGTTCCCTTCCACAAGTTAGGTGTGGATGTATATGTTTATGTGCATATAAGAGAAAGAGAGAAATATAGTAAATACATGCATTTAGGGTGAATGTGTTATGATACTCTTACCTCCTCCCATCTCACTCATTAGCCCTCAGCTCTTGAGAGACAGTAAAAGATACACGTCGTGTGTCATGCTGATGAACTGGCCCTACACAACATGACAGCCCTAGCTAATCCCCCTGAAACTACACATCCTTGGAGGAGGAAACTACACAACATTCCTCTTGCAAATTTGATGTTTATTTATTTATTTAAAACATTTATATTCCGCCCTTCTCACCGGGGATTCAGGGTGGAAGCACAACACATACACGGCAAACTTTCAATGTTGGAACGTACAATAAATTATAAACATAAACATTAAAACCATGTGATATGCAGGTTAAATGTACACCATTCAATTGCTTATTTATAATAAGTTTGAAAAAACCACATTGTTATTTGGGTGAACCCACAATCATGTAGCAAGGGGTTTCCCTCCCAAAGCAGCTGTTCTAAATATTCATATACACACTAACTGCAGCCCACAGATACCATCACAAAAGTAGTATTCCTCTGTCTGACCATACAAGAAGAAATACCTCTTCTAAAACGCTATCAGATATCCATAGCATAACAAAGACACTCTTAAACTGGCTATATATTTTGCTAATGATAAATAGAAAGCTCGTAACATAACTTATTAATATCAAATTAAGAGTTGTTCTCTAAGAGTCATTTGGGACTTTGGATCTTCAGGAAGATATACCTATTTCCAGGGAGAAGAGCACTCCCAAGGGTTTGTTGTCGTCGTTGCATCTCCCCCCATGCTTTCAATGTCCCTATTGCAAGCACTGTTTGCACGTTTGAAAGAATCTCTACAGACATGAAAACTAAAAAGTAAAAGCTTTAATTCCCAGAATATATAGATTTTGAAGTTTCCTACAAAACAATGTATGGCACAGACTTATACAAGGCAATCACTGTGGGGAAAGAAAGTGAAGGATTTATTAGGAATAAATTGGAAATAGATGACTGTTATGGTTTCCATATTTTCAAAGTAGGGTACTTTCATCTGGATTTGTTTTACATTGACTTGAGAGAGGAAAAGCAAGAGACATCTCTACTGATAAAGAGAGGTCTTCTGCACAGATGACCATGTTCTTAAAACTAATACCCTAAGGGTCAAAACAAGAAATATCGCCTCCCAATCCACCTCTATCTCAAAATATGAGGGCCTAAAGGCCTGTACATTCAGAGAGCATTACATAATTACAAGTTTTGGTTAGACAATATTGGGTGTTGGAACAGCTAAGGAAAAACAGCAGCCCCCTCAGAGGCTAAAAGAATAACGTAACTACAGTGGTGCGTGTAACTTTACAGCGTAACTTTCCTTCCTTCAGGACTACCCAGAGACAAAGCAGCTTGTTGAAGGAGTCTCATCCGCCAAGCAAAATTTGACTCTTGAAAGGATCCTTTCAATGGTGATGATTCCATCACTTCTAAGGATACATGAGGATTCCCTGTTAACCCTGCTGATTGCACATCTTAATTGCTGAAGCTCAATTTAATCTATCATTTTGAAATAAGTCTCAAAGAATGTGAAAGAATTATAGAGCTGTGTGGACTGGCTCTCTCATTAAGTTGAAACTTCATATTAATGATACTTTAAACATGAAGAAATGAATTAAATTTAAAGTTCCCATAACGTCAACAATCCCAATTCTAGTTCTTGTTGAGACTCAATTGCTAGTTAGGACTCAGGTTGTTTACATCTTTTTGGTTGTTAAACCTTCTAAAGAGTTTGATCCATTTCTAATGACATTCTCCTTGCTATCTTACCTTGCCATGCTGGATAACAACCTGAGAGATAGACTTGACTCATCTGCCACATGGACCAATAGATGAACCAAACTCTTCAAGTATGGAGGGAAAACCCATTGTGGATTAGTTTGCTACGGGTCTTCAAAGACAGATGGACAGTTTTCTGTGCAATAAAACAGAAACAAAGATAGAAAGAAAATAGAGTGGTAGTAGTTCTAATCCCCTTTCTCTGGATAAAAAAATACACATATTTGGGGTTAAATACAGTATGTTTAACTACAGTAAAGAGTTTGAATTAATGGAGTCTAATAATGTTGACATAATAATGTCAATTTATTCAAAAGGTCTACTCGAATTAGGCCTAACAATTGGATTTAGTCACAAAGTCATAAACTTGTGTGCCATTTTGAAATTCTACATACACTTACCTGGGAATAGATCATAAAGCTTAATACTGAAGAGACGTGAATATGATCACATTGTAGGCTGATTATGGAAAGTAAAATTTAATTGGTGGAGCTAAACACAAAGGATATTTAAGTATTAATTAATGGATTCCCAACCCCTTCAACTTCAACCTACTGAACTGCTTTATATTTGTATGGACATTTTTAAAGTCAATCTTTTAAAATAAAAGTCAAAGGATGTCTGTTTGTACCACAAAGACTGTTGCTAGATGACAGTCCAGTGGCGCTTTGTGATGTCTCTGGGAAAGAAAGATGACATGTGTCTGAGTGGAAACAAGGAAGGAAGGATAGAGAAAAACGAGAGCAATATTACAATGGAGACATTGTGAGGCTCTCTCAGAGCTGGGGGAGGGTGCGGGAGGGAGGGAGGAGAGAGGAAGGAGGGGGGGGGAGAAAAAGACAGGAAAGGAGAAGGAATGGAGGGAGGGAGGGAGGGAGGGGGAAGAAAGAAAAAAGAGGGAAGGGAGAGAGAGAGATAGGAAAGGGGGAAAGGTATGATGGGAGGGGAAAGAGAATGAGAGGATGAAAGTAGGGTGCCCTCTTCAACACACAGGCAAAGTTTGTTCATAAAGGGGGGGGGGGCTAGCTTAGCTGCTAAAGTACATCTATTGAAGAAAGGCTGGGTATCCCAAAGCACCAACACAGCTATGTTGCTTTCTACTTGAGAATTTTCCATCCCTTTTTATGTCTGCGTTTGCAAAAATTATGGGTGGAGACTGAACTAGAAGATACATCCAAGAGGAGTCCCTTTTGTTCTGCAATCTTCAATATTACCTGCCCACTCCTTGGGACAATTCTTAAGGTTCAAAATAAATGGATGCCTAACTAGGCATCCTTCTGATGACATATTACGAAAAACTGAAGGCAGTAGGAAAAGAGGAAGACTACATTACAGATGTATTGAGTCAATATAGGAGTTTGGAAGGCCTGAGTAAGACTCTTACTAACAAGGTATCTTTGAGGTTTGTCATTCCTTGGACTGTCTAAGTCTACACCACAGCAACAAAGTGTGTCTCCTGCTATAGATCCACTTACTCATTTAATTTTACATCCTTTTTTCTACTACCTTCATAAACATGTACAATTTTTAGGTGTCTATAGTGGCATATACAGATTAAAGGAGAAAAATTAAAGAAGCATTTATGCAAAATGACATATCTTGTTTTCTAAGTATAAATCAAGTGCAACATTTTATTATAAATTCAGAAGTAGCACAACAGGGTACTAGAACCTTAAAAGGCATTTGATAAGATAATGTGATCATTTCAAAATAACTCTGAATTTTTCCATTTCTGATTAACAGATTAGTATAAGGAAAGGGTATTAACATACTTTTTACAAATGATAAGAGAAATCCAGCACAGAGATCCACCATGGTGCATATTAGGAAAAACACAAACAACCTTCTATTTATGTGTTAAAGCCACATCTACGCTGCCATATAATGCAGTATGGGAATCACAGTATGTGGAGGGGGGGGAGGTTTACTATGGGGGAGAGGGGACATTAGCGTCTACCTATTAAAATATCATGTAAGAGAAAAGAGGAATAAACAAAACATACAGACATTTTATTAACATGTAGCCTGTCCTTGATCAATTTATTGAAAGGAGCATTAGCCCAAGTTCTTTTTTAAAAAAAACGTTTCAACGTTAGGCAAAAAATTTCTGAGTGGGTATTACTGTTAAAATAGGGATCTCTGAAATTATAGTATTCACTCTATAGCAGTGGTTCTCAATCTTCCTAATGCCGTGACACCTTAATATAGTTCTTCATGTTGTGGTGACCCCCAACCATAAAATTATTTTCGTTGCTACTTCACAACTGTAATTTTGTTACTTTTATGAATAGTAATGTAAATATCTGATATGCAGGATGTATTTTCATTCACTGGATCAAATACACAATACTCCCAAATTTGAATACTGGTGGCGTTGGGGGGATTGATTTTATCAACAACCAGTAACCAATAGCTGAGCACAGTGGGCGTATTCAGAGCTGAAAGCGTAGGGTGAGAGCTTGTGCAATATACTACAAGGGTGGGGCTAGTAAATACAAAACTCAGGTATTAAGTTAGGGCAACATGTCAATGGTTGAACCGATTAATCAAAGGCACAACGGAACAACCAAGTTTTCAGGTCTTTCCGGAAAGTGGATAGAGTGGGCGTTAATCTAATTTCTCTGGGGAGGGAGTTCCAGAGTCGGGGGCCTGTCACCTAAAAGGCCCCTCCCTTGCCCCCACCAGAGAAGGGCATCCCCAGAAGATCTTTAAGCTCACACAGGTTCAAAGTAGAAGATGTGATCACAAAGATAGGCTGGACCCAAACTGTTTAGGGCTTTGTAGGTGATAACCTGCACCTTGAATTGGGACCGGAAACTTATCGGCAGCCAGTGGAGCTGTTTTAATGGAGGGCTAGCCAATCCCTATAATTTGCTCCAGTTAGGAATCTAGTATAGAATCCTAGAATCTTAAGAGTTAGAAAAGATCACAAGGGCCACCAGACCGAAACCATGCAAGAACATGTTCAGTAACATATGGATCCTGTGCATAACATGTGGACCTATTGTAACACAGGATCTTGATTTTAAGTAATCTCTAATAAAAAGAATTCATGTTCTTCATTCAAAAGAGAAATTATATGTCCCAAACTATTTGTTTCTCTCTTTACCTTACCATAGTTTTCTGAAGGTACTATTATTTTCATTTCTAACACGGCACTGAAACTCATTGCAGTCTCTGTTGACTGTCTTCCAAGAAAGTAAAAAGTAAGAGTGATTCCCTACAGGCAACCTACAATCACATACCTTAAATAATCCTTTATCTTCTAGACATTTTGCTCCTAAGTCTGACTTTGCCTTTTATAGACACTTAGGGATCAATTTGCACATAATATTATTGAGTAAACAGACCATAGTTTATTAACTTGAAAAGAAATATAGACCTACATATTCACCTTTACCCTCCTTCCCATGTCTATTAGTTTCAATCCTGTTGTTTTAAAACCACATTTATCCATCCTGAAGATAAGGGAAAACTGTGGTTTCTAGACATTGAGACTGAACTGGCAAAGCTTGTATGTGAGAGCTGATGGAAATAAGTGGGATTGATGCTCATTCTGTTACGGGAGTGTCCCCGTTTTCCAAGATTCCGAGAGATCAGCGAAGAAGGAAGAGACAGAGACAGCTGT
>NW_026844366.1:208374894-208398733 GCF_025583915.1 Anolis sagrei ordinatus | reverse complement strand
CACATAGCCGTCCTTCTATTTATTTACTTAAGATATGGTTTCTCCTGCCTTGTCCCAGTCCTGTTCCATCTGTCAATTTTCCTTCCACCAGAATTCTACCCCCGCACCTGAAGAAAACCTTTAAGGTAAGACTTCTTCATTAATTTCATTAGGTTCTAATTATTTTTCTTCTTGATGACTGCCACAATTCCTGCTTAATAAACTATGAAGATTGCAATGGTAACCAATTCAAGTAGAAATGTTGTACTAATCCTAGGATAGGTATGATTTATTCAACTGACATCTTCAAAAGAAATTTATAATTTTAAAAAGAAGTATAGTGAAGTTAGCTCATCTGCAACATTGAATTAAAATAGAAGATAATTATAAGATAGCCCTCAGCACAAGACAGACAGAATACAAAGGACATTGGGGTAGAAGATTTAATGGGCTTGCAAAAGTTTCCAAAAATCATACTTGGATCAGGAAGAACAAACAAAAAGCCCCACAAAACCTCCTTAAATTAGATATAACTGCAAATGTTAAAAATGACCGCTTTTTTGTCGTATCTAATTTTATCTGCTGATTTTAATAAAATGAGTCTCATTTCTCTTATACATCCATCCATATATATAATGCCGCAAGCAGGGAAATTACTTAATAATAAAGCAATAATAATTTTTGCTAAAAATTATTTTGTCCAAATCTGCAGATATTGCTCATGAATGTTTAACAGGCACCTCTGCTGACTGAAAGTAGTAATCAGAAATCTGAATGATTATGAATTTTAAATTGTCAGATTATCAGATGCCTCCATTTTCCCCCAACAAGAATACCTGAACATCACATTAAGGACAGGTAGTCACTGAAACATACATAAGGAAATGAAGCCAGTAAAGACTATATTCTCAACATGTGAGAGTATATTTTAATGTTAAGATCAGCTGATTCCATGCTTCAATAAAGGCAGGCACAGCCCAGTTTTACACAATATTTACTTAAGTAATAAGCCCTTGAGTCTACCCCACCCAACCCATCACGGTATGTTGACCTCAAAAAACAAGTTTATATAATCAAACCAATCCATGATTAAACAGAGTACATGGATACCAACACAAACGGAAAGATCAAGATAAATTAAGCAAAAACCATATAGAATCACAGTCGCTTCACTTCCTTATGTATGTTTAAGTGACTACCCCTCCACTCCACCGCCACCCCCCGCCCCCCATGGTTATGGGCATGTCTAAAATATTGGGGATTCTTGTACTGGAGGGAATTTTTTCGTGTCAGGAGTAACTTGAGAAACTGCAAATCACTTCTGATGTGAGAGAATTGGCCGTCTGCAAGGACGTTGCACAAGGGACAACCAGATGTTTTATGTTTTAACCATCCTTGTGGGAGGTTTCTCTCATGTCCACACATTAGTAAGCAGTGTATCAGATCATACTATTGTGCAGAAAGAGAGACTACAGTGTTAAACCACCGGACTGGATGCATATCCTTTATGCCCCTAGAAGGTAGAATGTAATCATAATGGCAGCATTGCTCATGAATGTTTAACAGGCACCTCTGCTGACTGAAAGTAGTAATCAGAAATCTGAATGATTATGAATTTTAAATTGTCAGATTATCAGATGCCTCCATTTTCCCCCAACAAGAATACCTGAACATCACCTTAAGGACAGGTAGTCACTCAAACATACATAAGGAAATGAAGCCAGTAAAGACTATATTCTCAACATGTGAGAGTATATTTTAATGTTAAGATCAGCTGATTCCATGCTTCAATAAAGCATTACCCAACATTGCCTATACTATGACAGGCAAAATGTGAGCATCTTAGATTTTTTTAGTATCCCACAAGCAGAGTTCTATCAATACACCCTGAGAATAGGGAAGGGGTCAAAACAGAAAGAGGCAATATTTAATGAACAATTCTTTAGTCTTTCAAACATTTGTTTTATTATAATAAGACACTACTACATATAAAAGTTCAATCTTGCATGACCAGGGATGCAACTACATTGAACAATTAATGCAGTTTAACTCAATTCCAACTGCTATGGCACAATGCTATAGAATCCTGGGAGTTTTACAGTCTTTATCCTTCTGTATCAAAGAGTACTGGTGCTTCACAAAACTATAAGTCCAATGATTGCATAGCATTGAGCTATGGCAATTAAAATGGTGTGAAATACAACAACTCTACAATGTAGATGCACCCAAGGTTATCCTTAACTACCTCTAAAACTCATTTTTAATCAACACTGTTTTCTACATAACAACAGACTCTTATAGCTTACCATTATTTTAATTTGGGTAACACTAAGGTCTTTCGAATGAGAAGGTTTAATACATGGATAACTGGATAATATGGATGCTAATGACGAACATATAAAAGCAATCTTCTGAATGCAAGCAGTGCTACATTTCAATCTTCAAGATATAATTCTGAATCGTTTAAATATTATTTTACAAATGTTGCTTATGGCTTCGTAGCATTGAGGACGCTGCTTTGCAAAGATATTGGCTCTAGACAGTAATTATATCCACAGCCTAATGTTGCAGTTAATGGACACACACATTTCAATAATTACAATGCCTGAACAAGATAATATGCCTTTATTAGCTACTGCAAAATAAAGCTGAGCTAGAACTAAACTTAGCTAAGCATTTTAAAGACAGATACAGAATATTTTATGAACAACTCTAACCAATAGAACATACTGAGGGGAAAATGTTATCACAACTGCACAATAAAGAAAAAAGTAAAGTCTTCATATAGGTAGCATCCAGGTTGAGAAAAAAATAAGCGCGTGAAATATGAAAACTTGCATGTGAACTGGATGAGAAGATGTTATGATATAATCATTAGTGTCAGTCAAACATACTACTCACGTTGAATACTTTTTTACTTGTATTTTAGTAAAAAGACATGCACTGTGATCTCTCAAAACCGTATTTAGCCATAATAAATCCAGAACAGACCATTTTGTAACACTAGAAGGCACTACTAGTCTTCAATGGGGAGGAAGCGCCTAGGTAGCTTATTCCCAGGACTGCTGAAGCAAGTTCCAGTCAAAGAGAGCAGCTGGTACAATTTTCTACAGATAGCCATAGATGGGTACAACAGGATGTAGTCCAGTTGGAATTAGGTGACATTAACAGCCAACAGGATCCCATTTGGACCTATAATACAGTTTATTGTGGTACAGGTGCTCAGATTACGCAGCTCAATGTACAAGTGTCCATTCGTTGCTTATTCTTGCTAGTTCACCTGAACATAGATGATGGTCCAGGATGTGACTTTGACACCCACAGACTGGAAATGCAGCTGGACAAGCAAGAACAAGCAATGTCTAATCCATATTTCCCGCTTGTCTAATCCATAGTTGCTCATGGGTATCATTTGATGGCTGCATTGTTGTCCCCAGCCCTCAAATATCTCACCCCTTAGCCCTCCCTTTATAGTGGGCAACCAGACTGAACTCAGTGAAGCCTGATCCAGAAACCACATTAGTAGCTTTGCCAGAACCACACCAGCAGACAGTAGGCAAGGCGGTTAAGTGACAGAACCTACCAGCTCCTGCATCTCATCAAACAACAATTAATTATATCAAATGCATTTTTATCCAAAGGAAGAGAGACAGTTAAAGATTTAAAAGCATTCCTGTTAGATAGCAGTTAATGTTTGATCAATACAGATAATGGTTGTTGAAAATGAGGCAATGCACAAAACCCTGTGTTCTGTGTTGTCAGTTTTTACAGTCTCCATGTATGCTTATGAATATTATCTACTGAAAGTTTTAATTCACTGCATATATCTTGCTGAAATCATGCAAGTAAAATGGGAGCTCTACAATGTCATCCATTCTGATTGGCCAAAATACTTACTTACCTTTACTTATTTTAATACTGTTGTGTTTAATTCTGTTTTAATGTTTGCATGTTTGTATATTTTAAATTGTGTAGTCATACTTTTACTGTAACCTACTTAAGAGTCTCCTTCAGAAAAGATAAAGCGGGGTTCAAATAAACATAATAATAATAATAATAATAATAATAATAATACCTCTACTCACATCTGCTTCTTGTTACATTTGGCAAAATCACGCTTTTAGGATAATTAAGGAAGCATATCCCCAAAAACATACTTTAAATTGGTTTGATGTTTTGAAAGCAAAATATTCTTGTTGCAAGAATACCATTTATCAACACTCTTCCAATATCATGCTTCCCGTTCCAAGAATAACTAGACACCACACATTATACAATGTGGAAAAACACAGTTTTTGATAGGGTTACATAAAATGACACCTAGATGTTCCTGATACTGATCAGTCCCTGGATTATTTATACTGCCACCTCTGTGCAGGCAGGCAGAGAATCCTGACCATCCCATGGCGCCAAACCCAGTTTAATCTGCCAAATGGCCACACTTATTATCATGTCCCCCTTTCTCCTCATTGCAGTAGCCAGCAGGTACAATGTGAGTCCTGCTAGTCATTCATCACTTGGCCAGAGTCATTCCTGGGGATGAGCAACAAGCACAATGCATATCATGCTCACAGAATGGCACAGGATAGTGAGTGCCATCCTGTGCCTAAGCTCAGAGAACATGGGTTGGCCGTGTAAACAGTTGTGTCAGTTCTGTCTAGAAATCTTTCACAGCCGTTTAAATGGACCCAGCGTTGGGAGTTTCTCTGGATTCTGAATAGAATTTGAAGCAACCCGCAAGTTTTGTTAGCACAAGGTTCTTGTGGGTTTTTTCGGGCTATAGAGCCATGTTCTAGAGGCTCTTGCAACAAGCCTCTAGAACATGGCTCTATAGCCCGAAAAAACCCACAAGAACCTAGTGATTCCAGCCATGAAAGCCTTCGACAATACTTTGTTAGCACAGTTTGATGCTGCATTAAGTAGCTTTGGCCCATATATAGCTGTTACAGAGCTGATTCAGCCATCTTTCACACTAAGTGGTCAGTGTAAATGTGCCCCAAGTGTATGAGTGTTTAACATACCTGAACTAGCATTTTTTTACAAAAGTGAAATGTCCAAGACAGCCTAACCTGTATCCATTTACAGTTTACAGGCCATCATGTTTATTAGGAGAGTTTATGCATTGTAATATCAAATACAGTTTCCTTTTCTGGTTTGGAAGGCAAATACAAACCACAGTCTGCTACTTTATACGTTACAGCACACCATGGTTTGTCCTGAACAGAAAATGAGCTCAACTCTGCATGAACTTTAGCTCATCTGAACTATCCCTGGAAGGTACAAGCATGTAGGGGTGTGCAATGGATCTGTTTATTCCAGTTATTTGCTTTCTTGATCTAGAAAGACATGCTATATATAACTTGATATTCAGTATATTACTAAACTGGAGAATTATGCATCTTCCACATAACCTAGTAGCTTCATCTGCTTTGTATAACAAACAAGCAATTTGTAGGGCTCAGCCTGTGATTATCTCCTTGCCCCAGGCTTCTAAGGAGAATGAGCATGAGTCTGCAGAGGTTCCAATGTCTGAGTTAAATGATCAGGTTTCTGCTGACTCTTGGGGGTTTGTGAATGGAGATGATGGTCAAGAGAGTACAGTTAGCCAGAGTGAACCTGAGGATTCTGGGATAGTTGGTTCACAAGACAAAGATGCTTCGGTGCAGGCAGAAAAACAGGCCGAGGAAAAGGTTGAACAGTCAAGGCCAAATAGTGATATTGAAAAGAATGTACTAATTGGCAAACCAAGGGAGTCAAGCTTTGACCGAAAAGGCCAGATTTATCAGGATTGCCACCTGGAATTGGGGAGGAGGCGCTCTGCAAGACTAAGTGGAAAGAGAGGTCAGAGAGAGGTTTCCCAAGAGAAATGGAATGCTTTTGCTATGGCTTTCTGAATAAATATAGGGCCTGTGAATCTATAGTCTTCAGTGACTCCAATGTTTGGTTTTCATGTACAACCATGTCTTTTGCTTCATGCCTGATATCCATGCCTTCCTGTTCATGCTGAGATTCCTGTGTACTTCTGCCTTGAATTCATGTTCATGCAGATATTTTTGTATGCTGCTTGTCTTGGTTTCAAGTTCCTGCATCTGGAAGTTTGCTTCTGTTTCTTCAGGGACTTTGGTCTATTGCTTCAATAAACTGCTTTGCTTATAAAGAACATTGGCTTGTTTCCGGGTTCAAAGGTGCCAACTCCAGCCTTGGTGTGCAACACAATTTCTACTTTAAAGAAGCTTGGAAATCTTAACAGCCATTCTCTTACACATTCTGGGGCACAGATTGCACCCATTTCTTGTTAAAATCTTTTTTAAACTCTGAATGTAAAAGTTAAATGAGAGGCATTTAATGCAATCTGAAAAATATTCAGTTCAATTAAAAATAATTGATGCATGGTGAAATAATTCTTCCCAAAGCTGCTGTAAAATCTTCAAAAAAATAAAGCTACTTAATAATTTTCTTCTCCTACAGGCTAGAGAAGCATTATTGCATATTAAAAATTGGAATTCAGTTTTCCCAGGAGGTACAAGAAAGTTATTAAAACAACCTATTTATTGTTGATATAACTATCCATTTGTGCTGTACAAAAAGTAACAATTTCAGTACATTAAGAGAAAAACTAATTAAGATATAATTAGTATTTTCTGTATTTTGATAATTAAGGGTTAGTTGGCTATTCCTTTTCGTATTCCTGTTTGTTGCATCCTGACAATATCTTTAATGAGCAACTAACACTATTTAAGCCCTGATGGCTGAAGAGCTTAGTGACCACAACTACATTACTTCCATTTATCACTGCCTCTTTACCTATAAATTAAACCAGCCCTCTAGCTATGTTGATCTACTTTATATCAATTTCTTCATCCATATCAGCTGAATATGTATGGCATTAACCTCATTTACTAGTTGAGAAAAGATGAATTAAAATGAGATCCAATTCCAAACCACACAACGCAATTTCAAAACAGCCTGCTAATTTCCACCACCTGTCAGAACAAGAATCCTTTACTTTCTGATAATAAAATAAAGTACATTTCTCTACAGTGTGGACCTCTGCCTGTACAACTTATGTAATTAATCACTAAAACCTCTAAGATCTAATCCTGAAATAATCTATGTACAGTCAATTCTTGTACCCCCAATAAACAAACATTGCCTTTGCACACACTATTAGTGCTGTAAAATACACTGTAGATTCATATGTTCAAGTGCAAAGCCATTTCTGATTTCTTACAATAAGAATAAAAACACAAATGCCTGGTAGACATATGCTAAGGAAACAAATACAGCAAAGAACAAATGAATATTGCTCAGAGATGCACAGTGACCAAGACTGTGTTTTAATTAATTCCATTTGAAAAAACTGATTTGTCAGAAAAGTCAATAAATTTCAACTGTGATGCGAAAAAGTTTAGAAACATACTATGTGATTCTTCTCCACCTTTTCCTTTTAATTCTGTGATTATGGAGCACAGAAAGAAACACAAAAAGGAAAGTAAGATAAAATCAAAGATGTCCTGACATAAAATACTAGTTGCTACTTCCAGATAATATTTATCAATGTGTGATATTTCAGTTCTAAAGCTATCAGTATTGTGGGATTCCTTCTAAAAAATTTTACCCTCCACAAACTCCAAATATTACTCGAAATGTCCTTTGCAATGACATTTAACAGATTCCTCTATATTTTTATGGCTCAGCTCCATAGAAACCACATAACTATAGATCTTTTTTTTAACTAAATCATTTTTCAGAAATAAAAGTTTTGATTTAGATACCAAGTTGAGATGAATGCAGAAAACTTACCCATACTTTTCAGAAACTTTTTCAGCGCTTGCTGGACAAACAAAAACATCCTAAATATGGAAAGTCATGTCAATATGGAGCTGGTTTCAGAACAGTATCATCAACATTAAGCTTTAAGCTTTTCTGTTTAAGATTAGAAAGGCCTTGAAAATGCAAGACCATCTTTGGGGTACCATTTGCAAAGGGCTGACATTGTGAAGCTTTTGTCCTACTGTGTAATTCAAGCTATAAGATCAAGTCTATTAGTATAACAGAGGATAACACTACGAACAAAAAACAAGACTGAAGTTGGCATTAGATTATGCTACACAATTTACACAACAAGGAGTAAATTGACCACGTAACACAATATTTATTTAATTTACCTTTCTAGTCTTCCTGAGACAACCCGCAGCATGAAACCAATACAAACAAGTAAACATTGATCATACTCTAATTGGTTTAATAGATACATTAATTCCAGATCAACAGAACTCTAGGGCATATATTCATGGTCTTCAAATTAACTTCCACGGATGCCTTTCATTTATAGATAGTAAGACCGGGACCTGGACCTACTGTATATTCCAGGGTACTAGACGACTTTTTAGGCTTGGAAAATCTTATAAAAAGTTGGGGGTCGTCTATTACGCCGGGTATAAAATTAAAATAATAAAATTAAAAACTACGACTCCCAAAATGCCTCAGCAAGGCCATCCCTGGCACGCCGCAGCCCTTGGGGTCTCTCTCTCTCTTCCTGCTCCTCACCAGTAGAGCCTCTCGGTCTGGAGGGCCTTGGCCTCGGGCTTCCCTCCTCCTCCGCCTCCGCCTCTTGCTCCGCTGCCTTGGCTTATGGCGGCCTCCCGGGTGGGCTCCCCATCCTTCCTCCCTTCCTGGCTGCCTTCCTTGCTCAAGCCGAGGCCTCTCCCTTGTTGGCGCATGGGCCCCTGGGTTGCTTCCTGCGCCGCCTCCGGAAGGGCCTCCCAAGAAGCACCTCTTCTCCCGTGAGACAACGTTGTCTCGTGGGAGAAGAGGCATTTCTCGCGAGGCCTGGCCAGGAAGAAGGAGAGTGGCCTGAGCAATGGTGGTTTCTTTTTCCAAGCGTTGTCTCGTGGGAGAAGAGGCACTTCTCATGAGGCTTGGCGGGGCTGGGAGGCAGAGGCGCGATGGCAGCGGAGTGGGGCCAGGAAGAAGGAGACTGGCATCAGGAAGGACAGTGGCCTGAGCAGCACGGGAGGCTCTTCTGGAGGCGGCGCAAGAAGCAGCCAAGGGGCAACCGCACACCAGGAGTAGAGGAGAGGAAAAAGAAATCACCTGGCTGGAATGCGGAGTCGTCTTAAACGGCGAGTATATCCCTAACTCTCTATTTTGTGTTTAAAAGTTGGGGGGTCGTGTTATAGCCCCAGTCACCTTGTATTCAGAAATATACGTTATATTTTTTCTAATTTTTATACTACAATTTTGACTACTTCATACAAAATAAATGAAAATATGAGAAGCAATATTTAATGAATATGACTGGCCAAACGCAATCACAGTGTGCATCCCTATACTATCAGCTTTTACTTAGAGGCATATTTAATATTTAAAACAGCACTACGAGTCATAATAATCAGCAATTTTGTAACAGGATGCATGTCCTTCTCAAATCTTTATGATGCTAAATGGTGATACACACACAAACACTAATGTTTGTTTAAAGCAGGGCTGGACAACTGAGGAAGACTAGAGGGCTACACCTGGTCCTGGAATAATATCTTACCCCTCAAACACACATATCCCAGGACATAGGGGGAATATTGTGGGCCTTCTTTGCTCTCAAGAGGGCATTCTAAGACATTTTTAGGGAAACATTTTTTTTAAAAAAAGTTTAAAAAGCAAACACCTCCCAACAAAGGACACCCCCAGGCAGGAAGCAACCAGGCCTTGAAGCTGCAAAGCCATTAAATGCTAATTAAGCCAGCTAATTACAATATTCACAGTTGCCTCAAGCAGACAAGAGTTCTTTCTCCCACCCTGGACATTCCACAGATATATAAACCTCTCTTGCCTGGTTTCCAATAGACCTCACAACCTCTGAGGATGCCTGCCATAGATGTGGGCAAAACATCAGGGGAGAAAGTTTCTGGAACATGGCCATACAGCCCAGAAAACTTAAAGTAACCCAGTGATTCCAGCCATGAAAGCCTTCGACAACACATTTTTTAAAAAATTCACAAAATTTAATATTGTCGCTGAGGATTCACAAGGGCTCCAAACATGTGGTAATGTCCTTTACAACCCTAGAAATCATGTTTGTGGGTTCCTGGGTCCAGAAAAATGGTCCTGAGGGCTATGAGTGGCCCACATTTCACACTTTACCTACACATAATTTAAACAAATGGAATTACTCTATTTCTTTGATTCTAAGATGCACCCCCAATATAAACATTTCTAAAATAGAGCACATCTTCCAATCACAGGTGCTTAAAGCTTTTTTTATTGGTGGTACCGAAATTTACAATCAATGGTGCTTAGAATCAAAGAAAAACAGCATTATATGCTTACAATACAACATTTATGTAACATACCAAGTTTTTTGTTAAAAACCACACTCTCTTCTCATTGCGATCAACTGACTTTTCTGTGAAATGTAAGATCTTCTGCTGCATGTAGCAGTGGTGCAACATGGTAAGTTATTGTTTTCATTATAGATGAGAACGTAAGAAACATATGACGTTAACATCCCTTTCAACATAACTGCTCTGCTGTACAAATAGCACATGGGTTATGTCTCCCTTATCCAAAGGCTGGGAATAGAAGTATTTACATATGCATACATAATTATATTTATGGAGACTGGAACCAATTCTAAATAAAAACATTTGTTTTACATATATTTTATACACATTGCCTAAAGGTAATTTTATATCATACTTGTGTGTGTGATAAAAAATTTGGGTACACCGAATCATCTTTCTGGTATCACGGTTTGAGCCACCCATACGGCCATTTCAGATTTTGGAGTATTTTAGATTTTTGGATAAGGGACACACAACCTGTATTTCAATTTTTCAAACAACTAGTAGTTGTCATGGTTTAAAGTTAACTAAATCATATTTTGAGTGTTTCCAATTTTACAAAATTATGCTTGAGCTACACATGTCAGACCATCACTATGCCATTCACATACCATACTCCTGTTAATATCAGCGGATAGGAACAGCCATAAGCTGTTAAAACACTTTCCAGGAAGACTCACGCTCGTGCTGGAGATTAATAAGATTGCTGTTTACAGTAATGTTGGCATCATTTGTGCTTTGCATGGTTCAAAATCTTTCTCTTGTAAGGAATCAAGGTGGCTAGCAACCACACCATCTATTGACGATATTAAACAAATCAAATACAAAAATTAAAAGACAATTGAATACTGGTGTGTGGATATAAACATATGAAATGTTCCTTGCTTAATAGCACAGGTAGACAACTTTGGAAGCTTAGGGGGTATACTCGCATCCAGGGAGACCGTAAAGGGCCAACAAAAATGGTCTGCTGGGATTCATAAAACTGGCCCATGGGGAGCGAATGCAAGACTTTCCCCACTTTACAGCAGTGGACAACTAGCAACAAAATATATCAAGTTTTTGGAGCATTTCATATTTCTGGATTGAAGATGTTCAACCTGTATAATCTTCAACATAGAAATATGGTAGCTTAGTTGTGACTAAACTAGCCTAGGAAATGCTGCTTCAAATGGCTTTATAGCACAAGTGCCTCAAAATCCTCTAACTATAAAGGGCAAATGTGAATATTTATTCTCCACTCATAAAGATATTTCTCCAACCAACACCCTTGCAAGGTCATTTGGACCCTGCATAAAGCAAAGAGGAATTAAATGGAAGGCTATACCTGTGCCCTGAAGTGAGAGAGGAAAAAAATCCACATTCAATTGAATACTTTTGATTCCTTCTTTCTCTTTTTCAGCAAGAGCTACTCAGGGAGAACATTATGCTGAAATGCAATCTCATAAATATCATTAAAAACCATAACAATATGAAAGTGTAATACATAGAACAGAGGGAGACATTTCCCACTAGAGCTTCTGAATGTCCCTATTGCTTATATTTCCTCAATAGAATGAAATAACCACATTAAATAAAGAATTGAAAGAACATGTATAATTTCCACAGCACAAGATAGGAAAGGTTAACAAATTTAAAAGATAACTATAGTAATAAGGACACCACAGTGTTTTGCATTACCATAACTTTACACACAAATACCAAGTATAACAAGTTGAAGGAATTAATATTTGAGAAAAGCTGTAGCAAGGTTACCTAACACAGCCTTGTCTTTTGTATAACTAGGTACAAGAAATCTGTAAGATATTATCCTATTTCTGCCAGCCATTATGTGAAGGAAAACATTTCTTAATAGTTGACAAACTTGCCAGTTTTATAATATACCTAGTATAGAGTTGGCCACAATATTGTAATCATGGTATAATAGTTGCTTCAGTTAACACACTAAATTCTCCCTAATCATCACCAATACATCACCAAGGACAGTAAAAGAGAATTTACAATTGTGTCTCAACAGCAAAAAACAAAACAAAACAAAACCCCAGATTATCCTTCATCAAGCTTATACACAGAGCTTTTTCTTAATTTAAACAGTGGGCAAATGGCTGTCATCTTAACTAGCTCCAGTTTTGCATCTTTCTATATTTCTGTTTTCAAACACATCTTCTTCTAATCAATAAGAGTACATATATGCAGGTAATACATAGTACAGGATTTACTGCAGGGATATAATGCCATCTGCTGCTACATTTGCTGCTATAGCAGGAGGGAAAGAGAGATGTAACTGGTACTATAGACAGAAGCAGGCAGCTAAGCTACAGAGTCAAATTATTTTTGTTCATGCCACCAACCGGGAATTAAACCTAGGATATTGTGATAAAAATTCACAAATATGTAGGGTGTATATCTATGAAATTAATGTGTACCCTACCAAAGCCAATGTCTCCTAATAAAAATCAAGTTTCACAGATCTGAAACCATTCCGGCCCAGGGGTCCAAATGCTAAATCACTGAACTTTCATCTTTCCCTCCTGGCAGTGCTCTGTGCCACCAGAAATCCAAGGTCCAGAAAGTGCCCAGGTGCATCAGAGCAGGGCTTTCTAAGTGAAAATCCATCAATGGGACATAGACAGAATTCTCACCAATCTCCCAAACTATGTGACATAGCTAGTTATGAATAATTTGTCTCTAACCATAGTTGAATCAAAGCAAAAGGGAGAAATACTAACACTACATTTACAGGTTATTAAGAGGCCTAAGAAATACACACACACACACACGTCTCTAACTATATCTATTAACGCTTGTTATGCCTAAATTAACTCCCTGGAAAAGACACTTTCCTTGATGAACAATTCAAGGATGTTTTCTGGATACTAAGATGTATGTTATATTTTGTGACCTTGCCCCAACCTGAAAAACAATAAGAATACTGGTTATTTAAGACAGAAACGACAATGTTGTTAAACTACAATTCTTGAACAAAAACTGGAGGTCTACATCATGGTCCCATGCTTGTCGAAGTACAGTATTGCAACAATGAAATGATTACGGTAACTCATTTTATACTGAACTAGTGTATTGACCCACAGTTTCCTGGCTATGCATTTTCTAATGCTACTTATTAGAAACACTCAATTGCTAGTTTGATAATTTTATGAACAGGTCCAATGAACCCAGGGCCAAACGCAGGTTCAAACAGGTACCCTCTCCTCAACTCCATTCAGGAGCAAGAGCCTTCACAGGCTTTCCCCTTCACCATCCTCTCCCCCAGGCCCTGCTATTCCAGAATTGCAACCTTAGCATCTTGGCAGCCAGCCTCACCTTCTCCTCAGAGGCTGACATCACCTCTCCCACTACCCCTTCAAAGCACAGAAGCCGGGTCAGATGGGCCGCCATCTGCCTCCTTTCTGCTGCTTGCTTCAGACTTTGCCTGGCACTCTGAGAAGGCCTCTCTCAGAACATCTTCATGGTAAGGTTCTGGCCCTCTGAGAGGCTCTTTATCAGTGGGTAGGCTCTCTAAGAGGGACTCCTAGAGTGTTTCTCTGCTTACGCTGTAGTCCTCTTCCATTTGCCATTGCTTCAACTTAGGTGGCCCTTCTAGCTACACACTTCCCACTTGTGGAGTGCTACACTATGAGGCTCATGGGCCACCAATGTAGGTCATTAAAAATGAAGGCTACATTACAAAAGGGGTGAATGTTTCAGTTTAAACCTGCTCACGTTTGGTCCAGATCCATCAAGCCATGTAAGAGACATTAAAGTACAAATCTATACAGGCAGTCCCCAAGTTACAAACATCCATCTTACAAACAACTCAGTGTTACAAATGGGACTGAGACAACAGGACATGAGAGAAATCTGCCCTTCGGAATGGAAATTCACCGCTGAAAGTTATTATTCACTGAAGTTTCATCACCAATCTTGTTTCTACAACAAGTCAAAAATCCAATCATCACAGGAACAGAAAGTGAGGTGAATTCTTCTGAACAGGAGCACAGACAGCATTAACCCTTCCTTCTGCTATCCAAAGCATGCATGTATGTGTGTGTGTGTTTGTGTGTGTATAAATATCTGGAGTTACGCTTTAAAATGTCCTCTTCCTCTTACAAACACATTCAACTTAATAACAAACCTACAGAACATATCTTGTTCATAACTTGGGATCTACCTGCACAGATCCCAAGTTGTACTATATAACACGTCGCACTGTTAAATTTAGAAAATGAGGAACAAACTAAAATATATGCTTATCCAATTACTTGCTATATGAAAGCATTTCCCGCAGCAAGACTGAAACAACAACCAAATTCTGTGACCTTTCATTTGCTCACAAACCACCATTTTAAATACCTATGGTATAATAGGTAGGGAGAGGCTTGATAGCAGGGCCAGAGTACTCAAGACCTGGATGGGTAAGATGGAGAAGACTTGATACAAATGGTAGAATTTCCTAATAAATAAACTGTTTCCTGGAGGTCCTAAATATCTTTAAAGCACCAGATCCTTTCAAATCTTGGAAACTAAGCAGGTTCAGTCGTGGTTAGTACTTGTATAGTAAAAGAACATGGAATACCAGGAAGCTGTAGGTTATAATTCAGAGAAAGGACTGGGCAAAATTACCTCTTAGTATTCCTTGTCTATGAATTAATGGGGTCACCATAAGTCGACAGGCGACTTGAAGGCACATACATACACAAACCGTTTCCTACGTGTCCTGTTACAGATTAGCAAGCAATCTGTATATACGTAAGGAGAGTGGTGAAAAGAAACTTACAGGCACAAAAATACCAAGGTAGACAAGGTTCGAACAATAATTATAATCTGATGATTTTATGCACAGGAAAAGAATGTATATATTATATCACTTAAACATTTCAAAAACAAAATATCACAACAGAAACTGAAATCAAAACTAAAAATTTTCATAACTGCCATATTTGCAGTTTGGACCTCAAATTTTTCAATCTTTTTCAGGACCATTTCATAATCTATAATCTAATCTGATTCTCCCCTAAAGTCGTGGTACAGGGACAATCTGTTCCTTAAAACATACATTTATTTTTCCTCTTCCTCTAAAATTTAGGAAAAAGCTAACAAATACAAGAGACACAATACAAACTGCACAAATGATTGTCAAAGAATAGAACTATTAAAAAAATCTTGTATACCCTGCTGCGAAATACAACATAGGGAATGCACACAATATATAGGGAATGCACACGTACCAATTCAGCAACCATAAATGGCAACGCCAGTGCAGTTTTATCACTCAAATAGCCTCTCCATTCCCTGTTATGAATTTAGCAGATCACGACATTCAGGACGTCTCCCTCTTTTGAAACTAAGTAGGCTGCTCTTGAATATAACAGTACATGAGGAATAATGCCAACTTCTGTTTTACCTGTACTGCCCTGTACTGCACATATGCAGATATAGACACAGGATGTTTTTAACAACTGTGTGAGTAGTTTAGGGGAAACACTTACCTTTGAGGTCCTCTGCAGCTGATCTCCTACATATGTTTTGCGGAACTGATCCAAAAACCAGAGCACTGCAAGTTCCACTTTCTCATTGCTGGAGCGCTGTAACTGGGCATCCATCAAAGAAATTAACTGGAAGACTCTGAAATGAATAAACCTCTGTAAGATTTTTTTTTCATCCTCAACACTCGAAACAACAGTATATGCAGGGCAGTTTAAATTCATCATTTCCTGAAAAGAGATAATATGTGTTCTTCACACCATTTTTAAAGCTACTGCTGTTCACTGATATGAGTCAATGTGGTAGAGTTTAATCACATTTAATTCAAGCAAGAAAAAAGGGCTACTCTAAATTATAAGGCCTAAAACCACTTGCTACTTTCAAACAGATTACAACCAATGAATCAGTTCCTGGGTGGTAAATCAATATTTGAGTTAGTCCCATTAATATAATGGATCTAAGGGAAATTATGCTGAGGTGTAGATGAGTAAATAGAAAATTCCGAGGAAAATGTGCAGCAATTAGATGAATTTCCACTCATCAAAACTTCTCTTCTGCTGCGATCTAGTTAAAGACACTGAAAATTCTATAGCTACTGTAAAGTTACAGTCTTCTAGAACTAGAGCCCTTCCAAAATGTCTGTGTAGTCATAATTGCAATAGTGTGTTTATCCTCTGCACCAATTGTTGGAAAAGAAGTGAGAGGCAAGATAACATTTCCTGAAAGTGGTGCCTGCTTAGCTACTTCTCTTCACATTAATTACTTTGGCCATTTCTGAATCCAAACAGAATGAAAGTGTGTGTACTATCAACAAGTAGTATCCATGTTACCAAATTATGATCCAAGATTCTCTGTGCTTGTAGTAATTGCTTTCAGTTCTAGCAATTAGTTATTTGCCTATACATCCTGAATAATGACTTTTGCACAGTAATAACTTGTGCCCCAATTTTGCCAGGCTTGAAAGATACTTGTTGTATGGAAAATTAAAACGACACAAGCAAGTAGTTCTTTTTGTTTTGGCATACTTTACATGCTCTTGGCTTCCACAAAGATAACATCAGACCACTATCTATGGTATAATTCTTACTTGTCACATTAAAAAGAGAATAGAGTTGCAGGGCAATGCTTAGAACCTTAGTCACAAATTGAATTTGGCTTTGTTGTTGTGGTATATTTTCCAAGTAATTTTTGACTTATAGTGGCTCTAAGGCAGGGTTGTCAAACTCATTTTCACTGAGGGCCACATCCGCCCTATGGTTGCCTTCAAAGAGCCATTTGTAATTCTAAGACTGTATAAATGTAAGTATGTTGCCCTGTCATTGAAAGCCCTGAGAACCACATAAAATGACGTGGTGGGATGGATTCAGCCCACAGGACTTGTGTTGCCTTAGAGTACACATGCTCTAAGGCAACATGGGCTTTTCTTGGCAAGATTTTTTAAAATGGGAGTTGACTGTGTCCTCTTCTAAGGCCGAAACAATTTGATGTGCCCAATGTTACCTAGTGATTTCCAAGGCCAAGCAAAGATTCAAACCCTAGTCTCAAATGCCTAAACCACGATAAGTTGGTGCTCTTCAATTTAGTTACTAATCTGAAATTTATCATAGTTTTTTGAAACCTCTTCTTCAGTCATCACATGCGGGGAGCGGAATGTCTGAAATTTAGTAAGAATGGTTAAAGATGTTGTCGAAGGCTTTCATGGCCGGAATCACTGGGTTGCTGTAAGTTTTTGGGCTGTTAATCTTTCTAGTTTCCAACAGACCTCACAACCTCTGCGGATGTCTGCCATAGATGCAGGTGAAACGTGAGGAGAGAATACTTCTGGAACATGGCCATACAGCCCAAAAAACTTATAGAAACCTAATGGTTCAAGGGTTTCCACTGCTGCCTTATTTTACATGATAGCAGATACAGTCTTGAAGATATAATACGTAGACAACTTGTGAACTCACCTGTCTGTATCTGAAGGTTTCTGCCTTCAAAACACCTTGTCTNCGGCTGCACTAGCCTGAGAAACTTCCAATAGCCAAACCCAGCTTTTCAAAGCCTCAAAGTTTTGCTTCACAATCAGAATCTGGGTTGTTGAAGGCTTTCATGGCTGGAATCACTGGGTTGCTGGGAGTTTTCTGGGCTGTATGGCCACGTTCCAGAAGCATTATCTCCTGACGTCTCACCCACATCTATGGCAGGTATCTTCAGAGGTTGTGAAGTTGTCACATAGATGTGGGCGAAATGTCAGGAGAGAATGCTTCTGGAACATGGCCATACAGCCCAGAAAGCTCCCAACAACCCAGAAATCAGAATAGTTTTTCAGTATTGACTCAATCTGTGGGTTGACCTAACATTATCTGATAAGGTTGTTTTTTTGTTAAATTTCCAAAACACCCCATGTGCAAAAGGGTAATGTAACATTTGGCCTCTTGAGCAAGTGGCCCTGTACACAAGATGCTGTTTACCCAAGACGTTTCCATCAGACACAATCAAGATTACCTAACGGGGGTTTGCAACTAACTGTTGCGAATGCCCCACCTTGCGACAGGTATTGCTTTCCAAAGAAACAAACCTAAGGCAAGAGAGGTGAAATGTCAACTGTGGAAATGGAGGGGAGGGGCGAAAAAAAGAGTTGTAACTGACACATATGTGTGGAACCTGTAATACTCGGGGGGAAACAGCACACTGTTTTCTTTCCTTTCCTTCTCTCCCACCTTTCCTTTCCTTCTCTCCCAACTCCTAACTCCTCACTCCTCTAAACCTAACTCCTGACTGCTCACTCCCCTAAACCTAAACCCTAACTGATTTTTAACTGTCGTTTGTTCAAACTCTCCCCGCTAAGCTCCTCCCACTTCCCTCTCTCCAGCATCGGTCTCCATGGCAACGCCCATGGAGGACTCCTCTGACTTAGGCCGCTCCAGCATTACTGCAGCCAATCTAAACACAAATACAGTTAAAATCATACAATTTATAATCAACTCCTGTACACCTTCCCCCACAGAAAAATTATTTTTGGGCCATTCTCACTCCCGGAATGGGCAAAAATAATTCCACAAATTATCCAACAATATCTAAATACACAATATTTCTGAAAGGCAATCACAATATGGTTAAATATATTATAATGCATATATACAAACCTTTTACCATACGAAATTCTAGATAAGGCGTCTGCGACTATGTTTCGTTTACCTGAAGCATGTTTAATTTCAAATGTAAAATCCTGTAAACATAAACTCCATCTCAATAATTTGTTATTCGTACCTTTTACATTATCTAGCCATCTTAATGGAGCATGGTCCGTTTGTAAGGTAAACTTTCTCCCCCACAAATATGGCTTTAATTTTTTTACTGACCATATGATGGCATAGCATTCTTTTTCAATCATTGACATGTTATATTCATTGGAATGCCATTTTTTACTCAAAAACAAAATAGGTCTGTCCTCACCCTCTACATCTAACTGGCTTAGGACAGCTCCTAGCCCAGTATCCGATGCATCACATGTTAGAATAAAAGGTTTATCAAAATCTGGCGCAATTAGGACCGAATCCGAAGTAATGGCTTTCTTCAATTGATCCATGGCAGTTTGACAATTTGGAGTCCAAATTACCTGATTCGGGTTCTTCTTTTTGGTAAGATCCGAAAGAGGGGCTGCCAAATCACTAAAAGATGGAATGAATTTACGATAGTATCCAGCCAATCCAAGGAGTGCCCTAACCTGTTTTTTTGTTTTGGGCACAGGCCACTGGTGAATAACTGCCACTTTAGTAGGGTCAGGTCAAATACAACCTCCTCCCACTAAATGTCCTAAATACTTGGTAGTATTGTATCCTAACTTGCACTTGGAAGCTTTAATAGTTAACCCTGCTTCCCTCAACCTACTTAATACCAGATCCAAATGTTCAAGGTGAGCTTCCCATGAATCACTGAAAATCCCTATATCATCGATATAGGCCACGCAGAAAGACCCCAGCCCACTTAAAACTCTGTCCACTAATCTCTGAAATGTGGCTGGGCTGTTCTTTAACCCAAATGGAAGTACGGAAAATTCAAATAGCCGATTTTGGGTCCGGAAGGCGGTTTTATGTTGATCCTGTGGTGCCATGGGCACTTGCCAAAATCCTTTGGTTAGATCTATACTACTAATAAAATTGGCCTTCCCCATCCTTTCCAGCAAATCATTCAAACATGGCATAGGATAAGTATCTGTTTGGGTTACCTTGTTTAATTGCCTATAATCTACACAAAATCTAATTGTCTTGTCTGGCTTCTGTACTAATACTATGGGTGAAGCCCAAGAGCTAATCGATGGAACAATGATACCTAGGTCCAACATTTCTTTAATCTCCCTTTCAATACATTCATTGGGTCTCCCTGTGACCCTGTAGGGTGGACATACTATAGGAGCTACATCACCGGTGTTTATTTGATGCTGGACTCCCTGGACCTTTCCTGGTAAATCTGAAAATATATCTTTATATTTACTCAAAATTTCCACAACCTCTCTTCGCTGTGGTTGGGACAATTCACTGTTTATTTCTACCCGATCCAAATTTTTGTATTGTTCACGATCACCCTCCCAAAAAGAAAAGGGACCGGATTCTTCTTCCGAAACAACAAAATAAACATTAGCAGACCTTCTAACATAAGGCTTTAACATGTTTACATGAACTCTTCTTTCCACATTTGAATGTTCATCATAAATATCATAGTTTATTTGATTGTGTTTCCTGGTGATCTTCCAGGGTCCCGACCAATCTAATTGCAGTTTGTTGGTTTTGTTGGGAGATAAAAACAAAACTTCATCTCCGATGTTGAAGATCTTTGGCTTAGCAGTAGAATCATAATAGTCTTTTTGTCTTTGCTGAGCTGCAAGCAAATGTTCTTGTGCAATGTCCCTAGCCAGTTGCATTGTTGATTGAAGATCCTTTAGGTACTCCGACACTGGAACTGGATCTGTTGCTGGATTTTCCTCCTAGTATTCCTTTATCAGGTCTAATGGACCATGAGCTTTCCTTCCATATAGCAATTCAAGCGGACTGTAGCCAGTACTGTCATGAGGGACGGTCCTGTAGGTGAATAACAGTTGTTGTACTTTGACGTCCCAGTCGTATGGCTTCTTTTGACTGTAAGACTTTATCATTTTGACTAAAGTCTTGTTCAGATTTTCAACTAGTCCATTTGTCTGTGGGTGATAAGCTGTTGAAGTCAGGTGTCTGATTCCACATAACTCAAGCAATTTTGACATAAGTCTGGAAGTAAATTGAGTTCCCAAATCAGAAACCAATTCTCTAGGATAACCAGTTCTTCCCCAAATGGATAACAGTGCATTTGCAATCGTTGTTGTCTCAATGTTAGTTAGAGCTACAGCCTCTGGATATCTTGTGGCGTAGTCAATCATGGTTAGAATGTATCTGTAACCACGTCTGCTTGGCTTACAAAGAGGACCAACTATGTCAATGCCCACTCTGTAAAATGGTTCTGCAATTACCGGCATAGGGATCATAGGAGCTTTAATTTTATCCCTTCCAGTACTCAATCTTTGGCAGATATCACAAGACTGGCAAAACTCTTTGATCTTCTGGAACATGCCAGGCCAATAAAAGTTTTTAGTGATCCTCTTTGTGGTTTTCCTCACGCCCAGATGACCACCGTGAGGGTTCTCGTGTGTCGCCCTCATCAGCTGTTCTCTAAAACTTTGAGGCACTACAATCTGATTACATGTCATTGATCCTTCTGTTGACTTCATGTTTCTGGTTTCTCTATACAAGACACCATTCTTTAACACAAACTTGGAGGGCTGCCCTTTTGCTGATACTGTGAGGTTTTGAGCCAAAGCGAACAAAGGTTTTAGAAATTCATCTGCTCTTTGTTCCTGTTGAATTTCTCTGACTCCTCCTGTCTTCTTAATAAGCTCAGCAACCATAGTGCTGGATTCTGGATTCTCATCCCCCTCCTGTTGTATGGCGAAACACATGGCTTTTTGATCAGGGCTTTTGCTGTTATATTCTTCCTCCTCACACATCATTCTCCACTTTCCAATCTTTTTAGCCAGATCATTTCCAATTAAACACCTGTATGGTATGTCTGGACTGACTGCAAAATCCCACATACCCTTCCAACCTCCATATTCTATTGGCAAAGACACTACTGCTGTTGGTATTGCAGGTCCCAAGCCTTTTAATCTTATTTCAGAGGTAGGATGCTGAAATTTCTGAGGTATTATATCTGGATGTATAATACACACATCAGATCCTGTGTCCCGCCACCCTCTCATGTCTTTGTTGTCAATGGAAATGGATTCTAAGTAATCCTCAGTTGCGGTGTTTGACAAAATGAACAAACATTGTTTCTCTTGAGGCACCGTTTCCGAACTCTCCTTTGACACAGTATTTGGTTCTGTTTTCTTTGTTTCTTTTACTTTATTAACGAAGAGGGTTGTCTTTTCTTTTCTTAAAAGGGGACATTGATACCTTATATGATCCCACTTTCCACACTGAAAACACCTAATTTTTCCCTCAGGAGCAGTTTGACTTGTTACACTCTGCCTCCTCCAGGAGGGGTTTTCTATTGCAGGACCTTTTCCTTGTTGTGGGCGCGTTTGATGTTGGTAAAATGGCTGCCTGTTTGTCCTTTTATCATTTGGCAGATCTTCCCTTTTGAATCCTTCTTTTAGGGTAATTAATTGATCTACCATAACCGCTGCCTCTACTACAGTGGATGGCTTTCGATCCTGTACCAGCCACCGAAAATCGGAAGGTATCAATTGGAAAAATTGTTCCAATTTTAAAAGTTCTCTCAGTTGTTGGTAATTTTCCACCTCAGACGTCCTTAGCCAACTATCGAACAGTTGAGACAATCTAGAGGCCACCTGAGCGAAACTTTGGTTCTTATCTCTTTTCAGAGTCCTGAACTTGAATCTGTAAAATTCAGGTGTTAATTGAAATTTCTGTTGAACCTGTCTCTTAAATAAATCATAATCCCCATAGGACTCCTCAGGCATTTCTCCATATATTTCTAAGAGCTTTCCACTTATTTGAGGCCTTAAGTACGTCATCCATTTTTCCTCAGCAACTCCAAAATCTTTACAACATCGCTCAAACAAGGTTAGAAACTTCTCTATATCGTCATCCTTAGTAAATTTAGGAAATACTAGGTTCTTGTAGGTTTTTTCGAGCTATAGGGCCATGTTCTAGAGGCATTTCTCCTGACGTTTCGCCTGCATCTATGGCAAGCATCCTCAGAGGAAGTGAGGGGGGGTGGTGGGCTAATTTTTTGCTTTTGCAGTTCAATTTCCATTCTCCTCAATTCTATCTCCTGTTCTCTCTCTTTTTGTCTTTCCTCAAACTCTCTTTCCCTTTGTTTTGCCTCTATTTCCAATCGTTTCATCTCTAGTCTGTGCCATTTCTGACACAGACACTGGCTCTGTTTCTGCTTCAGAGCCCAAACTTCCTTCTTGGTCTCCCATTGTTTCCTCAACAAGTTTTTTCTGTCATCTGGTAGCCATATTTCAATAACTTTTACCTCACAAATTATTCTCAAAGTAGTCTTAAGGCACTCAATCAGTTGTTAATCGTATCCCGTCGTCTGCCACCAATTTGAAAAGAAGCAGGGGAGCTGGGGGATGATTTATTGTTGCCACCAATTTGAAAGGAACCAGTATTCAGGAGATTTTTCCCCAGTTCCCAATTTTAAAAAGACTTAGCCGACTTGCAATGGAGGTTGCCGATTAGGAACCAAATTTACCATCAAGTTAGAAGGGAGGCTGTTCAATTGCACCTCCTCCTTTATTAAGAAAGTAATAACTTAGTAATAATTACACTGTATATACTGTAGCGTGACTGGAGAGAAGAATGTAGATTTATTTGGTTACTTTTCCCTACGTTTCTGCCACCACGTGAGGTAAGTTGTAATATTGTGAGAAATTGCACTTTGGACTCAGAATAGACGGAGCTGAGGCAATCTTTAAATAAAAGTTAACAATTTTATTAAGTACACAGCGTGTGGTTGCAAGATGTAACTTTTCCTTGTTGCACTTG
>NW_026844366.1:208203539-208374542 GCF_025583915.1 Anolis sagrei ordinatus | reverse complement strand
TCCAGCCTTAGGGCAACCAAAGCAAACATAAATACAGTTATAATCATATTATTATAAACACTTCTGTACACCCACTTACCGACAGGACAATTCCCCATCCATAGCATCATGTTCATCAGTACTGGTGTATGTTAATCTTCCTCCTACAACAGTCCCAACAAGATACACAAGCCAGGCTAAGCGTCCTAGAGATGCAGCAGAAAAAAGAAAACAGATTATACAATTTTTTTTAGAATAATTCCATAAAGCATCTGAATGTTTTTCAAACTGTTCTACAAGTGTGACTGATAAATTGCAGGAATGAGGGACAAATCACAATACTCACTGAGCTACTTAGCAATTTTGAGATTAAATTGGTATATTATGTTTTTGTTTCTTACCATTGTATACCTTCCACCAGACACACAGGAAAATGAAGACACTTGAAAATGTAACAAAATTACTGTATTTCGCCGTATAATAATCACTACAACATAATAATCAAACCTCCTCTTTTGTGTCTCAAAATTGGTATTTTTTCCTCTCCTCACATAATTTATGTATCTTGTGAGTTATGCCAATGTATTGCTGACATCCTAGCTTGTGCAGGAATAATCCATGTTCTCCTCATCACATGACTTACTGTACCCATGATAGCTTTGCCTGCCTGTTCCCCTTTTAATGATGGCTCCTCACTGGATTGAATCTGAAACCAGTATTATCACTCTCTCGAGTCCAAAAGTGCTGTGTTGAGTCCAAAAGTTGAAGGGAGTGATAGTACCAGCTTTCAGACTCAACCCAGTGAAGAGTCATAGCTGAAAGAAGAAAGGGCAGCTAGGTCATTGGTAGAGTATGTCATGTAATGTAGAAAGCATAGTCCATATACAGTTCATCTGCCAGCAGTACAGTAATTTTAGCACATAAGACTAGCATGATATTTTTTCACTTAATAGTTGCACACATACACTCTTTTTTTAACACAAAAAGTAAACAGAAATGTGACTATTGCAAGGTGAAATAGAGTATTATGTTGGTTTGGGAATTATTGATAAAAATGTGGATATTCTCCAATATTTTCCTTTACCTTTCCAAAATGTTAAAACTTGCTGCTAAAGATCAACAGCCATCTCATACTCATCCAACATATGATAAAATAACCATTTGTCATGACATTTTCTGGAAATTACTCCTTTCTCTGTCAACATTAAAACTAGTCGCTTGGTTCTGCATGCTTAAAAATCTTCCAATAAAGTTAATGAAGGAATTGCAGTGTCTCTATGTTCTATGGGACACAGGACCTATCAGCCATGGAGAACATCACTGAGGGCATTATCCCTTCCTTTTGGAATGGCTGCCACAAAGTTTCAAGCTGGAGGAGCCAGGAGTGGCCACTTCCAGTCTGGGGGACTTTCTGGAATTTGGGATTTAGTGGATCAGGGTAAACAAAAGATGCCAATATTCACCCCTATGGGCCAATTCTGCAGGCTGTGCTGGCACATTTGGGTACACATCACAACTGGTGAATATTTTGAAGTGAGAAATGCAATATTCTGCGGCGTGGACAGTCTTCTTCAGCAGTTTTCAAACTGGTCCTCTGGATGTTTTGGACTTCCAATTCCCAGAAGCCGCAGCCAATTTGACCAGCAGTCAGGATTTCTGAGAGGTGAGGTCCAAAACATCTTGAGGATAAAGTTTTGAGAACCATTGATTTAAACCATGCATTTTCAAATAGTGTGAGAGTGTTCAGACTATTTTTCAGGTTAAACTTTTTTTAAAAAAAATGTGGTACCATGCAGGTTGCTAAAAAAAAAAACCTAGGGGTAGATTTGAAAGCTCTGGAGCTGTCACCTTACCTAGTTTTCAACTCACTGAAGCTTAATTTTTTCTAACCTCAATTCCACTTCTATCTGGTATATCAATGTTATTAAAGTCAAAAATATTTCAACATTTACCAATCTATCAATGCTCTAAATAGCTTGGCCAAATACTGTGCTCAAATGTGGTTGAATGAATTGACTTTTGCTGACACAATATGTCAAAAATAAACAAACAGATTTAAAGTGTAGATTCATAAAGCTTTGTGAAGATTTGGCAATGCTCATCATACCTTAAGATGAAAACAAATCTCCGACTCCCCCTGTCTCTTCTACCCTCCCCTTTCCTCTGCAGCAAAGAAGTACCTAGCACATTCCAACATTCGAATTCACCCACTCATCCATTTTTTCTCCCACATTTTACCATATTCCTCTATTTACTGTACTCTAAAGCAATACAAATAGTATTACAGATACTGTACATTTCTAGATTTGATCACTGCAATGCCTTTCTATTTCTAGCTGCCCTTTAAGATAACTTAATCATTTTGCATGATACAGAGTATCATCTCTTGTCTAATGTCTGGAGATTCGTCATAGCCATCTAGTTTTGTACTAACTAAAATAATATAGTTTATAGCCAGTGTTCTGTCTTAAACTGTAAATTCTCACACAGTCTACAACACACATATCACATGGATATGCTCTCCCTATAGGATTCTACATCAACGAAGCTACAAATGCCTCCCAGTGGTCCACACGTGCAAAAGTCTTGGAGAAGAGCAGTTAAAGACAGAGTCTTTTTAGTGATGGTTCCTAAGCTCTGGAACTAATTGCTCAGATTTTGAAATCCATATTCATCTCAAGTTTTTAAAAATTAAAATATGACAGAGACAGAAAGTAAAAAAGAAAGGGGGGGGAGACAAAAGGGTAACACATCAGATATGAACAATAGCTAAGGACACGTATCAGAGTTTTGCAAGGCTGCAAATCTCTACTGGTGTACTTGTATGAACGTTTGGGTTTTTAAATAGTGCTTTCATGTTAACTGCTTTGATTTTGTGTTAATCACTTTGAACTATTCAAAAGGCAATTCATAAATACTTCAATGGAAGAAAAAATAATATGAGAGTCCTGCATTTTAAAGAGCAAGCAAACTAATCTTGTAATTTTGCTGTTATTGTGTATTTGGTTGTTGTCATTAAGATTTCATGTACAAGGAGAGGAGGGTGAGAGTGGAAGAAAATAATAAAACAACAATAAAAAATTAAGACTGATTCTAATCAAATAATTATTTGAGAAAAAGTATAACAATATGTCTCAATTAAGTACAATTTTACAATTTTAGGTCTAGCATCACCATATCTGAATGGCTAAATACTGACAACGTGGAAATTTATAAAGTCGTAACATGGATTGATAACCTCTTCAAAATTTAAGATGAAACTACAAAGTACCTCTGTGAGCACACAGACTCTTCAGCTAATGATATTTTGTTGGTCCCTATCCACAGAAGATAAAATTCATTTTCCATCATAATTTTTCGTGTGTACTTTTTCTATTCAAAACACTGAGTATACTTGCTTTTCCAGCTGCTTAAACAGAATATTTTTTCTTTACCAAAATAATTATTGCTGTAATAATCTGTAATTATGTTTTATAACAGCAATAATCCCAAAGAAATCAGTCATTACCATAGATCACAAGTAATCGTTAACTACTGTTAATGACCCATTTCTTGGGGATTATTGTTTTAGCAAACCATGACTGCATCACAATCAATACAGAGAGCAAGACAATATAATAAAATGAGGTCTTAATATTATATTAACTTATTTTGTAACATTAAAAGCCATTAAACATTGAAATTAAAGTGTGTATAACTAAGGGAAGTAGCATTTATTGTTCTGTGCTAACAGAAGTGTTAGGACTACAGAAAAGAAAATGAATACTACATTAAGAATAGTACAGATATAAAGCAATGCCAACATTCTCTGCCAAAATACCCCTTTAGGCATTTAAAATAATTGAAAATGGCTAACTGCTTTGATCAAACAGCTTCAGATACAAAATATCCGGAGCGCTTAATTTTCCTGAACCATTAAATGGGTATTGATTTGAAAAGATATGTCTCCAGTTTTAATTATAATAATCTCTATATTGTTTTACTGGAATTAAGAGAGCTTTGCATTTAAAATATCTCAGTCTTCATTATAACAAGTTAGTGTTATTATTTCAATCCCAGAGCTTGACTAGGATCTTTACTAGGTGAAAGTATCTTACAGATGGTCGCTTAGTAAAGATGAGCAGGCATGCTTATGTACTGACATTACTTCAAAGGGGCAGGCATGCTTATGTACTGACATTACTTCAAAATTGTACAATCATTAATATAACATTACTCCAATGGCAGCTTAAAGAGAAAAACCTTCTGAACTGATTATCCTGGCTAGGCCCCTTAAGTTAGATTATTTTACCAATTCCAAAGAAGCTGTGTTAGTCTTGCAGAAAAATGCAACAGGCTCATACTTTGCCAGTACTGAGACTGACTCATGAAAATGTTTTTAACAATGAGCATTCTGTACCCTAACAGCAATTTAACACCCTACTATGAAAGGATTCTTTGCCTTTTGCACTTCACTCCTTCTTGATTTTTCCAGGTCATACTAGTGAGCTGATAGACAAAGTCAAATAGGTTGGAAGGAGGAGGCAAAGTTCATTTGCTGCATCACCAGGCAGTAGGCATTGGAATGTCCATGATAGGAACTCCACTCAACACTTAAAGACTTGAGAGTTAGAGCCAACAACACCAGTTTTGATCCCAATCCTAATGGTTTAGCTGAATAGAAATCAACTGTATTGCATTCAATTGGGCACTTTCTCTCCCTGAACTGTTTTCATTCAGTTCCAGCTGGTCATTAGAAAAATTGCTATGTAACTTTAAAAACTGGTGCCCAAGGTTACTTCTTTTCCTATTTGCATACATAAAGTCTATTGTTTTTACATTCTGTCACCTTTCTTTGGCTGAAGAGCAAACGAAAAATAGTACAGAGAAGAAAATTAATGGTATTTGCAATTCTGTTCCAGATTTATGACATCACATTTTAAAAATCTATCGCATGTCACACCTAGCATAGAAGATGGGGCACTCTAAGCAGAGTCTCTAAAGAATACTTTAATAGCCTGGCAAGTTTGTATTGATTGAGTGAACAGATTATTCAGATATTCATCAAAGAACAGAGAGCAAAGTGTAAACTGAGATTTCACAACACAATCAAATAAGCCTTGAGAATCTCCAACAATGTATAGGCACACATTCATGCATTATCTGAAATAAGATCAGTACCGAGACACCTATAGTTGGGATTGTGTTGTGGTTACTATGTGTCTTCAAGGTGCTTTCAACTTATGGCAAATGTAACACGAAACTATAACAGGGTTTACTTGACAAGGTTTGTTTTGAGAGGTTATGCCTTTGCCACCTTTTCAGGTCAAGGGAGTGTGACTGGCCCAAAGTCATCTAATGAGTTTCCATGGCTAAGTTGGGATTCGAAACTTGGTCTCTCAGAGCCTTAGGCCAACTTTTTTTTCTGTGTCAGGAGCGATTTGAGAATCTGCAAGTCGCTTCTGGTGTGAGAATCGGCCGTCTGCAAGGACGTTGCCCAAGGATGCTTTTACCATCCTGTGGGAGGCTTCTCTCATGTCACCTGACAGGACCCAGAATTCTGGCTTGTCTTCCCAACAGCTACAAGTCAGAAAAAGATCTCTAGAAGAAGCCAGCAGCTCATTCTTGCAGCTTGGGCTTCTCTTGTTTGAATGCTACTCTAAATAAACTACATATAAAAGCTTTGTGGTTAGTATAGCTACTTGTAGTCAGAGTGATTGGTTAATATTCTCACGAGCATGTGAATTACCTGTTCATATGGTAATAGCACAAAAGAAAGAAAGAAATTTCACAGTTTGCTGGAGATGTTCAATCTGACCATGGTGACACATACCATGATCAACCCATTCATTCTCTTTGGCTGGAATGGACCTTCATAGTAAGCTCCTCGGCTTTGGAATTTGCTACCTAGTGAGACTAGGCAAGACCCTACCTTGGCAGCTTTTAAGAAAGACCTAAAAACTTGGCTCTTCCAATGTGCCTTTGGCGAGTGAACATATATTCCATATTTTGTCTGTTCCAACTACAGTTCCATCCTCATGATGCACTTTCCCGACGCCCTTAATGAAGGTCTAACCCCATTGTTCGTTCCTTTGAGCTCCTCCCTCAGAAACACAGTCTCCCACCACTTATCTCATCTGGGGTTTAATCAATTTTATCCTAGTGCATTTGACCCGCCCACTGTGTTCTATTTCTCTTTCATGTTATTTTGTAATTGTTTATTTTATTTTGTTATTGCATGTATTTATTTTGATGGTATTTTCTGCTTCTTTGTATTTTATTTTGCTGTACTGTAATTTTGGGCTTGGCCTCATGTTAGCTGTCCCGAGTCCCCTTTGGGGAGATGATGGCAGGGTACAAATAAAAATTGTTGTTGTTCTGCTTCTCTTGGTGGGGTTTTTCCTCCCCTCATCCCCACAGTAGAATTTTTCAAAGAGTTAAATGGTGTCTTACTGCACATACTGATACTCAGACTTAGCTTTGTGACACCATCTTGCAGTCCTATCTGATTGGCTTCCTGGCATTGTGATGCTATCGGGATGTTGATCGGTTGGGTAGGATCATTGTCCCAAGGTCAAGAGGCAGTTAATGGATTATTGTAACACATCCTTTGGAAAGTTTTCGGAAACATAAACGAGTCCAGAATGCTGCAGTTCGAGAGGGGATGGTTGCCGGGAACATATAGCTCCCATTACCAAGGTTTCACTATTCCATTTCCAAGCACATATTAAAATACTTGTTATTATTTTTTAAAATATAACAGATTGCGTGTTCCTGTATATAACTCATCCAGTTTTGGGAGCCTTAGAGTAGGGCTTTCTTTCGATCCCAGCACCGGCATAAGCAGGTTACCACTTCAGGTTATGGAACTCTCTACCATGTCTACTCTGCCCACTTATCTGTTCACTTTATCAATGAGTAAAACCCTTTTTATTTATACAGGATATTGAAAATTAACTGACTGTTGCAGAAGAGATTTCAACCTACAGTGTTTAATGTGCTTGTTCTGCCTTTGTGTTGCTATGTGGTTGGATTGGAAGGAATTATAACACAAAAACAGATCGGAGGCTATATGTAAAGGAAAACAATGTTTTATTGAAACAAACTGAACCTCCTTTCCCTAGTTGCCACTGCAGAGTCTTTGTGAAAAGGAAATCCTATAAGCTTCTGAAGCCCTGTTCTTAAACTCAAAATGTGACTGCTGTTGTTTCACTATATAGACATTAGATGTGACTACTATTACTTTACTATCTATGCCACAATATCACTATCTATATCTTACTTTTATCTACATAACTCTATACGACTATTGATCTCCAACTGGACATGAATTTCTGTGCACTTTCTATCCCTCTGTTTCCTTCCATACCTAGACTCTAACTCATCTACCTAACTGTAAAATAACTGCTATTCTGGAGCACAGGCTTGAGCTCTCCCCCCCCTCCCCCCAATATCCTTAAAGGCACAGGCAACAAATTATAGATTCTGTCTCTGGAAGCAGGACAGTGCTGTTTTAATTTATTTGAAATTTGACAATTTACTTGTTTTTCATTATGAGAACTGATTTTAACTGCATTCTGTTTTAATAAATGCTATGAGCTATCATGGAAGAAAAGGACTATAAAAATATAATATTAAATAAATAAATAAATAAATAAAACCAAGCTGTGCCAACAAACTTCAACAATAGAGAAAAGATGGACGTACTTAACTGTAACTAAAAAGATAATGCATACTTACCTTCTTGAATTGAGACTGCCAGAGGATTTCTACTACAAGACTGCAACAGCTTCTGGTAGTTTTGTGCATTTTGGTCAAACAGCTGTACAAGAAGAGCACATGTTTTTTCATATTCACATCTGCTAACGGTACACAATTGCTCCAGCTGCTGAAATACTGTAGCTGTATCATCCAATGGATCATCCAAGCTATCTCTAGAAAACATTTGTTTAAAAGAACATCATTCTGGGAAATATGAAAAAGTGCAAGTAATATCCTTTGAACACTGGCATGTTTTTAAAGCATTCTGGCTAACATCTTCAAGCTTGTAACCAAGAAACAGTACGTGGAAACAAAAGCACTCTTTTCCCTCAAGCTTTCAAAAAAGACAACTGCTGTTATGATATCCAAAATACAGCACCATATATACCCTCATCTTAAGTTGAAGCCAACTGATGATAGTAACATTTTTTGCCATAGCTATATACAAGCAGTCTACAAGTTACAAACTAGATTCTGTAGGCTTGTTCTTAAGCTGAATTTGTATGTAAATTGGATCAGGTACATTTTAAGTGTAACTCCAGCCAAATATATATAGGGGGGAGCTTGGGATAAAATAGGGAAGGGTTAATATCCCTGTGTTGTTTTTTCGCTGTTTGTGCTCGTTTTCAGAAGATTTCACCACACTTTCTGTCCCTGTGAGAATTGGATTTTGAAAATGTTGGCTTGTTGTGGAAACAAAGATTGGTGAGGAAGCTTCAGTGGAGACATCTTTTCCCCTTGATAATAAGTCTTTCAGGAGTGAATTTCCTTCCAAGGAGTAGATTCCTCTCACTTCCTGTTGTCTCAACAATGTTCTTAACTATGAATCATTTGTAAGTCAGATGTTTGTAACTTGGATCTGCCTGTATAATACATATAATAAGTGCTCTTTCATATTTCAAATGGATTTGAAACATAGGGTGTTAGATTGTGTAGTAATAACAATGGGTGTTGGAAACTCGGGGACTGCCTGTATAAAAATGTGAAAGTATATGTGTACGTTTATATGTTTGTTTTAAAAAGGTTCCTACATGGCTTGATGGATCTGGACTAAACTCGTACACATATCCTTCATGCTCCAACCTATAATATTAGCTTGGTGTCAACTAAAAAACCCACCCCATTGGGGGGTTGGGCCCCCAAAAAAGAATAAATAGGTATGTATGTATGCAGTGCTCAGATGCAACCACAAGAGGGCAGTATATAGATACAAAGGCTACCTCGGAGGGAGAGATGAAAAATGGAAGAGGACTAGAATGAAGTTCTATGAGAGGCCTTCTCAGAGGGCTAAGCAAGGATGGAAGTGAGATAGAAAATGGACAAAGGAGTCCTTAAGATGATAAAACTTAGGTAATAATTCAGTTTTTACAGAATCCTATATTCAAAAAAGGCATATCTGAGCAATAACAGATATACATGCTGTCTGTATAGAAATGAAATCAATACAAATATGCTGTTTGGGTGTGTGTATGGCTGCCTGTATCTAACAGCTATGAATCATTGTGTCCCTCAGCTTGACACCACAAATTTGCTTTTTGTTGCTGTTAAAGTTTCAGGTTGAAATTCCAGACCAAAAGATAACACTAGTAGTAGTAGTAGTAGTAGAAGAAGAAGAAGAGGAGGAGGAGGAGGAGGAGGAGGGGGGGAGTAAGAACACTATGTGACATGATTTTTGTTCCTGGCTATCATTAAAAAAACATGGAAAGGGTTTATTAAACTGCAAAAACTTTGTTTTTGTGGGGCATCCTGTAGCACATTTTGCTAGTTTTTCATTGAGTCTCAACCAATTCAACATAGTTTGTGGCGACCACAAAACAAAGTTTCTGGAGTAGAACAAGTACTTTCAAAACAGGAACAGAATTAAACAGGATAAACACTTTCAAACCAGGAACAGATTTTTTTTAAAAAAAAATTGTGTAACAAATCAGAAAATCATGGTAAATGCCTCAACATCTGACAGTCACACACTCCCAGTTTAAAGTGAAAAAGTCAACATTCCGAGGAGAGCTTCCTATAAGCAAAAAAAGGGAGCTTGACATAAATTATTGGGACATGGTGATAGTCTTGATATTTAAAACAACAAGAACAACAACCACCAGCACCCAAGGTGGAACAGCTAAAAAGGAGTCCTCACAAGCTCTTTTTGGAGTATTAGGTATAGACCAAAGGGTACACTTCACCTGGCAAAAAATAAATATACTTGTGGCATCAAGTTTAAAGTAGGACAACTCTACCCATGGAAACTGCTATTGTATTTTACCTTATGACCATAGGGACAGATTCCAGTCTAGAGGTAATATATGCCTTTGTAATCTCAGGTGCGTATGTATCTAATAGATGAGGTTCTGATGACTTCACAAAAGGCACCGAGGCAACCATTCTCTGCCAAAGAGTTAGCAAATAATGAACACTGTTTGGTGCAAATTCCCAATGCTAGAAAGAAACAAAATGAGATTTTCATTAGAACATGCTTTAGCCCAATGTGAGCAATTACAAACATTGTAATATACACAGCATTGTTATTTATTCCCTTTCTGTTTATGCCTCAATTAAAACCAAAGCCCCAATGTTATGTAAAAATGTTTTTTTTAAAAAGAACTGGTGATCTTCTAGAATGTTGCTGATACATATAAGACAACACTCATTTTTTAATAAACCCATCATGATCCATCAAGACATATACAAACCCAACCCACTTTCAGCTGGTTGGATTCTGTTTCTACCTTACCTGCAAACTAGTGATGGTGAAATTGGCTATCAGTCTAATAACTTCTGGGTAATCTTTTACAACAACCAATTCCCCCAGTTGATAGTTAGTTTTCAGCCGAGCCAAAAATCGACAGAATTCATGATAGTTACCAGGGTCAGATAAACCCTAAATTACACAAAAAACAAAACAGCATGAATTAGTTATTGTCTAATGTACACAAATGCACCTAAACAAATGGTCAGCCCCGCACATTTTCTGGGGTTACGGGCACAGGTGAAAAACTGAAAAATAAAGCTTTTTAACTTGAGAAGACACCTCTAGAGATTATAATTTCTTCAGCATAAATCTCTGGTCAACTATTGCCAGACATTGTCAAAATAATTGTATTGGAGGACCTAGAGATTCCTAGAGAAGTATTCTATCTAGGAAACTCTAAGTCCTCCAGCACGACTTTATGATCAACCTCCAGGAGAAATTGCCCATTAAGCCATACTGGAAGACCCAGAGTTTCATAGAGAAAACATTTTAATCAAATCCGTGGATAATCAAATCTGCAAAAGTCAAATACACAAAATATGGAAGGCTGACTGTATTTTAAAAGTAGTAAATTAGTTTGCAATAAACCATCAAGGGTAACGGAACAGAAGGCCAAATTTTTGTTTGCAGCGGCAAAAAGCCACAAGTGCTTCATGAATAACCTGTAAAGGCTGAGTGTAACAAAGAGTACTCGGGAGACTTATTATTAATTTGCAATCAGTTCCTGTTTTAGATTATATAGACAGTCATTCATCCGATAGCGAATGGTGATACTTGTTTTTATTAATTATAAGCCAAATGTGATGTTATTAATTGTTAATTGTTGTATTTCATCATTCTACTTTCACTTGACTTAGCTGATGGTTTGTTGACCGAAATAAAGGCTACTGACTGACTGAATAAACCATCACCCTGCAAATGATCTTGAAAGATGATTTAATGGGACAATAGAAGCTATGGAATAGGAAATGTTGAAACTCAGATAGTTAACTCCATGTGATAGATAGGAAACCAGACAATTGCACTGTTGCAGCTGGTTGGTTCGCTCTCAACCTGTGAATATTAAAGTTTGTATGTATCCATGTGCCAACTAATGTTAAAGCCAAACAAGAATGACAGATGTCCTTCATGCTATAAACACTTTATTAGCATTCCTTAAACACTTAAGGAGCTAAAAGCATTTCAAAAAGATAACCATGCAAACATTTTAGTCACTCACAGTAAATTGCTGTGGTACCACAGATATTTTGCCAAATACTATATATCCAGAATTTGTGAGAAAGTTAAAAAATATCTACCTGAGGATTTTCAAGTATTCTTTTTACTCCTTTGATCAGATTACTAAGATACTTAGCACGTTCTGGATTGCTAAACAAGGATCGCCTTGTAGAAGCAAACTGAACTAAGCAGGAAAGTGCCTAGAAAACAAACAAATATTTGAAGGGTTTAACGTAAAATATAAGGAGATCACAGACGAATCAGACCAATGGTGTATGTTATTTAGCATCCTGCTTCCACATTAGCCAACCAGATGTTTGTAAGCAGCCCACAAATAAGATATGGTGGCCACAAGATCATCCTACAAAATAGACATTCAGGATCCAGGCAGTCAGATTGGAAAAAACAGAAACTCTGTTTTATTTCCTGTCCTTTCTGATTTAATGGAGGGTGAGATCTACACGACATTTTCTCCAAATGTGGAGTATTCCTTGCATATACAAGGAAATTTTTGTCCCACTTTAGCCCAGTACCTCTCCATGTCTGTCTGTCTGTCTCAGTTACCCAGAATCTAGATAAGGTGGCCTCTCACGAGAAACACAGTGACTGTTCCCAGGACATGAGATTCAACAGAGCTCAAGAATAAGAAAGAGGAATGCTAGCAATAAAAGTATCCTAATGCTTAACTAATATAATATTGCTAAAGCATTTTAACACTTTGAATGCAATGCCTTAGTAACAATTTAAAAGGAAATTGATGATAGTCAATTTCTACAATATTTCCCGCATCTAGATGTGACATGTGAATAGTGAGAGAAGAAGGCAGAAGAACACAAGGGATGGGGGAAACCTGTGATTTTTCCCCCATCCCCCCCCCCCCCCATGGTTTGAATGCACAGCCATGAATATGCAGGGAAAATGAAAACAAAATGAACTGGGATGTTCCAGTAATGTTATTCTTTTCTGGATAAGCCCACATAAACCTTGCTTCTGATACTTAAATAATATGTAGACACATTGATTGGTAGTTGTAAACAGCCTTATCATCTATGTATTTATCTAATGTCCCTTTAAAACTATTTAAGACTAGCTTCCATGTTAGGGAATCCACTTCAATAAATTTACTGTGTGAAACAGCACTTCCTTTTATCTCTTCTGGAATCTACATCATTCTGCTCCCCAGGATGAACCCAAGGTTTTGTATTACAAAAGAAAGGAGAAGAAAAGTCTTCCTATTTGCTTGCATAATTTCACACAGCTCTGACTTAATGCTCCACTCCCAAACACCTTTTTTCTGGTTTAAAAAATCCCATTTTTACTTGTAATTTATACATCAACAGTCATTGCAAAAGCAGCAAACTCATTAGCAATGTGCCAGTCATATTTTTGTCGGATGTGATTTAATGATTAGTGTAGTAATATATATATTATATTTATAATTTAGAAGTTGAAATCTGGCCCAACCCTATCTTAGGAGTTAAATTTAAGGAGGGACAATGTGTGTGTTTTTCATTTAACACACTGAACATGTCACTTATGATAACTTGTTATAAGACATTTTTCTACCAAAATATTATTATTTATTATATACTTACTAATTGGGACAGCATCGGTGGGAGGGAATGATACAGATCAAAAAAGAGGTCCAAGGTCTCTGGTTCCAGGAAGACTGAGAAAGAAAAAGAATGAAATACACAAACAGCTCTTTTGGAGTACTACAGAACAACTAACTTTCACTAGTACCACTAACACTAAATTAAAATTCTACTAGGCAGTGTCAAATATTACCCAGAGAATATTTTCTTTTATATGAATTTTTCATAGGGTTTTCTAAGCCAACAAATACTCAAGAGGTATTCCTTTCCCAGAATATACTGTACATATAGTATACCCTATAGCAACTGGTATTAAATTGTGGTCTCCAATTCAAGTACTGATTCTGGTTGGCTTCCAAGATTAGATGGAATCTGATGCCTGTAGGATATTCAGCCCCTCTTACTTTTTTGCATCTGTTAACAACTTCTTGATTTTGGGACAGTGATCCTACCCAACTGAGCAACATCCTGATAACATCACAGTGCCAGGAAGCCAATCAGAACTCCCAGATGATGTCACAAAGCTAACTGCAAGTATCACTCTGTGCAGTAAAACACTTTTATCTCTTTGAAAAATTCTACTATGGGGTGCAAAGTCTCATCCATGAGAAGCAAAATGGCACACTGGGGAATTTGCTGTGAAAGTCCATTCTAGCCAAAGAGACCATCTATTACTGAATTAACTCCAGTTCCACCCAGGTGAGGAAAGGGATTATATGTGTTGCTTTTAAAAATTATTTTCTATTTGGTCCATAGCTCCTTCCCAGTTTGTAGAGAGAATAGGAAGATACCCCAAAAAAAGGAATAATGGCTTCGCCTCCTTGGCTAGATTTAATGGACCTTCATGATAAGTTTCCAAATGTACCCTTCTAAGACAGCCAAGGAGTCATCAATTTAATAGGCATTACCCTAGCATAAATATACCCGGGGGGGATGGTAGCAAGAAAATCAATTTAGCCCAATAGAACCTGCAGGAGCACCTTCTGTGAAAGGATGTCCTAACAGAAGCAAATGTATCCAACTAATAATGTTTTGTAAAAGTGGACTGAGTGACCCAAGTTAAAGCTCTTCAAATTTCCTCCATGGGAGTCTTAGTCGAATAAGCCACTGAAATGGCTACTGATCTAGTAAAGAGCTGACTGTCACATTTTGACATTTTGATAAGATTAGGGACTAATTAGGGAAAATGCATGCCTTGATCCACTAAATTAGTGTAGATGAGACTACCTTCTTGGCGAGAAAGGTGAGTGAAAGAAGAGTGCTTCTATTTTCCAAAACAGTCTGGTGATTGTTTATTTATTTATTTACTTACTTACTTACTCCATTTTTACCCTGCTCTTCTCACCCCGAAGGGGACTCAAAGCGGCTTACAAAATTAACAAAGATCCAATGCCACATTACAACACACATAATAGACATAAGGTGCTTCAGATATATAGTTTCAGAGCCTTTCTAACATCCAGTCTGTGTTACTGTTTTGCTAGTAGGTGGACTGGGTGAGGTTAAAAGAGAGTAAGACTATGATATGATTGCAGGATTCACACGGAATTGTACTTCTACAAAGCAGAGATTTTACTAACCAGTCACCTAAAGTGCTTTTAAAATGCTGCCATATAGTTTTGTTTTTTGCTTTGTTTAACGAGAAAAAAAATATTATCAAGATCCTTTCCCCCCAAAAAGGACTGATAGTTATTCCAAATAAATATTTTTTTTTCATTTGAGCATAAGTTTTCTGCCACTGGGTGTCAGGATGTTGTGAAGGTTTTTATTGTGGATCCACAAACACACCTGCAGAAAGGGCATCATTTATGTCATGTAATTTACTAGACTTGACACTGAGATCTCAAAATATCCCAGGTAAAGCACTATTCTTTAATCTGATGTTGATTGGAATCACTGTCTGAAACAGCTTGTGTAGAATGCAAATTATTTCTGAAAAATAGTTACAACTGACAAAAAAAGCCTTAGTTTGAAAACAATTAGTTTGAGTATACAATAACTGAGCAAGAGTGGAACTAGCAAAATAAATTCTTCTGTTCTAAATTTTCTGTGCAGGATGGGAAAACTTTTTGCTATCTACTTCTTTATGAAATAAAAAGTTTTTCATCTGTGTGAAACGAGCAAGAAAGCTGTTCCAAGAATTTCTGACAGAATAAGCACCACTTTTAGAATTGTCTGGGGACTTTATCACGCAACGCTGCCAAAGCGCAGTTACAGCAAGATAAAAGTGCTTGCTGATGGGGCTTACACATAGTTACATTGTGTTTGAATTGCAACTGGATTGTCTCTTTTCATTGATGGGAGGAAAGTCAATGAAACCAATAACAATGTTGTTTTGTCATTCTTCCTTGTGCAATCATTTCCTTCCACTGCAGTTGTGAAGTGTAAGAAGGTCTTGTAAGAACACTGAAACTGCACAACTGAGGCAGAATAGGGGATTAAAAACAAGAGATAAATAATGCGCATATGCTGGGTATGGCAAACACAGGTAAAAAGAAAGGCTGTGCAGAAGACTTATAATGGTAACTAGCATCAATATATTGCCAATAGCACACAACTGTGCCATGTTGTGACAGAGATCGTCCCAATAACTGTATGTCTCCATTTCCTTAAACAACGCAATTGAGACAAGATAACAGGCTGGTGTGATAAAATCCACAGGCAAAAGACAAAACATACAAGGCTATTAGCAGTAATTATTATCTTACTTGATCTCCAGTTTGTTGGAATCTGTACAGTACACAGATCATCTGCAGATTCATCTGCTGAACTGCCAATGAAGTCATAGTTAAGACAATTGAGGACAAGTTTCAAAAGGTACATTGCTAAATTTTGTTGCTGTTGATCCTGAAGTGTTAATGGTTTTGCCAACATCTAAATTCAAGCATATAAAAATATGCATCAGTATTATACATCTTTCAAACAAGCAGCACATAACCTATGCTCTCAGTTTAGCATGAAATGTTGATATAGCACAAAACATCATAAGCTCACAAACGTCTATGGAGTCAACATAAAGAAGGACCTGCTTGAAATACGCAAAAGGAGAAAGGCATGGTCTGCTGCCCCACTAATAAGACATCTTGGTCCAGAGTTAGAGCCTAGTGCAGTCTGCAGTCTGTTGCCCCACTGCCTGCAATGATTGGGTCCCTCTACATTCAATGAATTATTATCATAAGTAACCCCTGACAGACACACATTATATGTTTAAAGTACAGCAGTATCCGCTTTTGGCCACAAATGTCTCCCTGCACTAGGCTCTAACTCTGGACCAAGATGTCTTATTAGTTACAACAGATATAATGACTAACCAAGAATCCTGATTTACTTATTTACAACATGCTCATGCCTGCACATATTTTATATGAATAAGTAAACAAAACCATGAGTGAAGTTGGAACAGAATGATGACAGAACCCAGGACCATGGATTCTAGTCTTCAAAGAGGCCATGATTTATAATTGAAAGCTGATAAAAATCCTGCCATCTTTGGGTGTAATACACCATAATCTTGAATTAAGACATCACATCAAGTTATCCCTGTCTGGCTGCTCCAGCCACTTACATAAAATAGGAGCAAATGCTACAAGCATGAGTACATTGCTAGTTCACAACTATGAACTAATCCACAGGACTCCAAGTTTACCATTATCAAATAATGATCTTGCTATATCTAACCCTAATAATAACTGTAGTTTGAGTGATGCACTATGACTCTGAAACCAGGGCTTAAATCCTTGTCCAGTTATGGAAACTGATCAGATAGTCTTGGACATGTCATAGTTTCTCAGCCTCAGAAGACGGCAAAGGCAAACCCCCTCTGAACAAATCTTGCCAACAAAACCCTGTGATAGGTTTGACTTAAGGTCACTATAAGCTGGCAATTATCTGAAGGCACACCAGCACCACCAAAACAAGCAGCAACAGAATGCCCCAACTGCAGTATAACTAGGAGCAATTTTGTCAGTGTCTCCCAGGAGAAAATAGCAGCAACAATACCTTCCCTAGGAAGAATGATATGATTACATTATGGAAGGCACTGTAGAATAAACCAAAAATGCAACCTGAAGCCAAAATGTGGAAGTAAAAATAAAATTAAGGGAGATGGAAGATATTATTGTAATAGAAAACACTGCTATGCAGACAAAAAGAATTAAGGACTGGGCAGGCTCTAACAGATGTGAATTTAATGGATTCTAGATAAAGTCTCCAACAAACCTTCATCTAAGACTATCACACCAATTGAACATCTTGGCACAAACAACTATGACTGATGACTGGATGACAACTGGATCAACAATGTTGATTACAAAAGATTTTTAGAAGATGTTGCTCGAAAAAACTGCTGCCCAATTACGGTCAGGAACATAAGCCCTGCCATGTTTATTCTCAATTTGTTTATGTAAGGTACTTATATTGGCTATGTATTATGATGAGCGTGATCATGCTTTAATAATACTTGTATCTCCTTATATATTGGGGCTCCTGGAGAATGCCACTTTCTCTCATTAGCTTGGAATTGTTTGTCTTTGCCAGATAGATTTATGGCCAGCTGCAGAAGGAGTTTACAACCATCAAGAGCTACAATGCCATTCTTGTGAGAGACTTCATTTGAAGGGAAGAAGATGGAGTATTTCTGAGATAATTTAGATTAATAGGAGGAAACCCACATGAGGGGGACTGGTTTTGTTTATTGTAAAATAGAATGAAATCCCATGGAATATTTGAAGTGCTTTAACTATAAACATACTGCGCAGTTATTCACTCCTAAGATCTACACCATACGTTGTATTGCAATCAACTCTTTTTTCTTAAATAAAGATTCTAGTTTTTGAAGGTTTCCATTTTGTGAACAGTAGTTTGTCTGTACACGACAATGAACTGCATGTTGTGTAGTTTCCGAGCTGTATGGCTGTGTTCTAGCAGCATTTTCTCCTGGCGTTTCACCTGCATTTGTGGTTGGCATTTTCAGAGGATCTTAAGTCACAGATGCAGGTGAATCCTGGAACAGTGAATTTGTGGAATTGATTTTTCCATTTTGATTCCTTATCTCCTTTACCATTCATTACTGCAATGGCAGTTCTCTCAGTACATACTGAAGAAAATGTATCAGGTATATGAAATATCAAAACAAGGTGGAAGTAGCAGCATAAATTGTGCATTTAGTCAAGACATTTCAATTGAACTTTGATTTGACAACAGTGCAATCCATTAAAAGCCTGAGTTGGAATTGAAATTAGAAATATTTGGCAATATTGCAAGCCGACAATATTCAAAATAAGAGTGAAAGAGAATAGCACTTGTATTTCATAATTAATACTAGTATTGATTAATAGTATTTCACTATAAGTAAAAAGAATACATGAAGATTTAAAAATAAAACTTAATGATGGCTATAAATTCCTGGGCCGTACCAGTTATTCAGTATATAGTATTACTACCGGGGGTACTAGACTGAGAGGAAAGTGAGATATTAACGGAATGAATTAATAAGTACTGCTGGATTCAAGGAAAATAAAGCAACTATACTGTATTTCTAGTGCTGCTGGGCACTTTGGAGGCAGTTACAAAAATGATCACAATGTCACAATTGACAGGAACACAATAGCACAAATGGAAAAAAGTAACATTACTTTGCATGTCATATTAGTCTATGATACTTCACTGATTTTTAGACTCTTAGATAAAATCTGAGGACCAAAAACCTTTGTGATAGATTAAAACTGAGAATAGCTACTACTACTAACACTATTTAGTAGATGAATTCATCTCCATTCTCTCATGCTTTGCAGTTGCTGATAGCAGATAATATTCCATTTAGCTGCCCATCAATCATGTTAAGAAGAAGAAACACTTATATGCCACTTTATAAAGTAAACATCAATGAATTTGGTTTTAAGGATATTGAAAAAAAACAATTTCTTTATAGTATGTTTAGTATTCAGACTTACTTCTTTCAGCAGCGAGCATGCTAGCATCAAAATGTCTTTTAAAGTTGTATCACGAAAAGAGGTAGCTATTTTACGATGTTTTGATGAAGGTCTAGAATAATCTATCTAAAAAAGGAAGAAAAAATGTGTGCCCATTTAGATTTGTTAAAGTACATTTTTTGCAGATGAACTAATAAGCAAAACATATGCAGCAACAGTCTCACACTCACTGGGATGTCTCTCCTAACACAGAGAGAATGCAGACTGCACAATGAGAATGTTAGAAAAATATCAAAAGTGGAAGATCCTCTATGCCATGTTGCCCAACTCTAATGTCGCTTTGCAGGCCACATGATGTGCAGAACAGATCGGCGCTGAAGCAATGTCACAGCAACATGGTACCCCGTGGGAATGAACGAGACCTCTTGGTCGTCCTCCCACCCAATGGTCTGGTTCATTTTATTTGGCTTTTAATGTCGTACAATGGTACACTGGTCAACTCATGCTCAAAATATATACGAATGGAAGCAAATAGAGAAGATGTTGTGATCCACTCAAAAACTAATGAATGTCTAAGTGACTAAGTGACAGTCTCATACATATTATTTAATCTGTACAATATATTTCAATTCAATATATGTATGTTCTTAACTTTAGTTCCTGGTGGTATAACTTCCTGATGGTAGATCCTCTTCACCAGAAAAACAGACCACCTCATATGGTAACAGACTTTTCTTTCCTGGAAGTTTTTAAATAAATGTAGAATCCTAAGCATATAACTGCATAATGTCCAAAATGTCTCATACCAAATACTGATCATTGAAACATTCCATTGTAATGTATAGTACTTTGCCTGAACAAATGAAGCCTATGTGACAGCGACAAGAGGGCAGATCTGGAAAGAAGTTCCCTCAAAGGAAGTGTGCATGAGAACCTCAGTTTACTCTGAAAGCACAAAAAGCGGGAACCAAGGCTTGGGGAATACTGCAAGCCACCATTCCTTTTCCATTAATGATGATTTCAAAAGCAATCAAAAATTCTTAGGAAATTCATGAAGCTAACCCATGACATCACAATGGCAACACACTAACCCAAACTATCCAATAGAATAGGATCTTGTAGATAGTGTAAGGTAGTATAAGCTTTTGTAGACTAAGGGCTTGTCTATACTAGCCCTAAAAGCTGAAAAGGACTGGAAGTTGTTCCTGGATATCCAGACAATGTCCAAATGATGTCCAGGGACTTCTGGTTCTTAACATGTGATAAATTGAGGTGAATCAGTTTAGGCCCTCATTAACGAAAGTTAATGTGGCCTAAACTGAGTGTGGACAGCAGACTGGCTCCAATGCTATCCACATGGACTGGCACTGCCATCCCCTTTTCCTTGCACTCAGCACACAAGGAGAAGGGATGGATTGTGGCTTTGCTGGACAGCCACAGAGCTTCAGAGAGCTTCTGGTCATTGCTGGGCAACTTTGCTGCCATCAGCAAGGGAACCCACATGACCAGGGAGGAGAGGACAATGTTGTCATAATATTGTTCACTACTAACAGCACAGATCAGTTTCCCACTTTTCTCTCCACCAAGGCAACATACTCCAGACAATTTACAGATATTATAAAATACTTTTGAGAGAAAAGAAAAGTACTTACAAAGTTCATTTCCTGAGTTAATTCTGAAAGAATCATTACTCCTATTATGCAATGGTCCACTGTTCCCTGTAACATATGAAAAAAAGTGTTCATATCCTAACGTAAATGCTTTAATGTGGCTTTACGCAGTGGTTCTCAACCTGTGGGTCCCCAGATGTTATGGCCTTCAACTCCCAGAAATCCTCACAGCTGGTAAACTAGCTGGGATTTCTGGGAGTTGTAGGTCAAAACACCTGGGGACCCATGGCTTTACAAGAGAAAAAACTTCACAACTTCTATTTGATCAATCTAAGAGACTAGCTCTCCCATTCTCAACACAGAAATATAAGAAGAAAGTATATGAGTTTCCTTTAAGAGTTCCTATACCTTTATCCCTCTGATTGACAGATCGTGGTTCTAGAACTAGAAACCAGCAAGACAAATTCAACTGGCTTTCACCACAACAAAGTCAAACATTTGACCAACTACATACAAATATTTCGTATTACAGACAGCTCCCAAGTTACAAACATCCCACTCCCTGACCCCTAGTTAAAAACGGTGCTGAGACAACAGGGAGGGAAAATCACTCATGGAAGAGTTTTCATGGAGAAAAGGGGTCTCCACTGAAGGTTTCTTACCAATCCTCATTTCTACAACAAGCCATTTTTTCAAATCCAATTCTCACAGGGAGAGAAAGTGAAGTGAAATCTTCTGAACAAGAGCAAGGACAGCAAAACAAACATCACAGGGATGTTCTCCCTTCCCTATGCTATCCATAGATAGATAGATAGATAGATAGATAGATAGATAGATAGATAGATAGATAGATAGATAGATTTGGCTGGAGTCACATTTTTAAAATGTACCTGTTCTGACTGACATACAAATTCAACTTGAGAACAAACCTACAGAACCTATAATGTTCATAACTCGGAGACTGTCTTTATGCGGCTACTTTTAGGTCTACCTCTTCCAACAACAAGCAACAACAAGGAGACTCCTCTTCCAACAACAAGCATGTCTAAAAGAAACACAAAAGTTTATTTAGCTACTGAAACTATCTTACAACCAGGAACTACAGGTCTAGCTAATGAATATTTCATTAGTATAGATGTTTTTGAATACTTTACATGTAGGATATACAATTGTTTGAATGTGAGGAAATTTTTTAAAATGTTGGGGGAAGCAGACTTTTACAGAATAACAACTATTCAAGTTGATCAACTGTTACAGTAATGACACACGAGGTTGCGTCTGTACAGCGTTTTTATGAATATAGCAAGATTGGGGGGGGGGGGGGATTGAAGAACCTCTTAAAAATTAGAGAACCCAGCTTTTCAATCATTTAAGCTCAACCGAGAGATCAACTCCTCTTGGAAGCTGACATTTTCAATGTATAGATTATGTGCAGTTTTATCATTATATGAAAGCATGACTGTCACTTCCAGAAGGAATAGTTATAAAAAATCCTTAAAAGGCACTCAGCCCTGACAAATGGAGAACTGGACTGCTCATAAAATAAAGTTTTTTCTCGTTTCATGTGAAGTTGTGAGCCATTATTTTACACCCAAGACATTACAAGTAAAATAAACCTAAACAGCTGGGAACACTGACCAAGTCAAATCATTTCCAACTTGGTCAGTGTTCCCAATGCTGTTAAAGATTATTTTGTAGCTACAACTGCCCTATCCAAAGAAGGGTGTGTGTTATTATTATCTGCTAACTTCCATGTCTTCACTGTCACTCTAATTTTATCTCCCTTACTAATAATACAATCAAATTAAGTTAGCTACCTAATTAACTTACTTTTCATTTGTCAAACAAAAAACTTGATAGTTCGGGGTCAAAGCATCAAGTGTACTATAGTTCAATACAAACCAACGAAGAGGCAGTACATCTACAAATGCACAATAAAGAGCCCTTCTCTTCTTATGGGGGAAATGACAAAAAAAAACATTCCTTCATACCTTCACACAGCTGTTAGCCCCCTTGTTTTATCCAGCAAGACAAGTACATATCTATATATCTATCTATCAATGTCAAAATCTGTTTGTCTGTACCTTTGCTAGGTGAAGTGGCCCTCTGGGAAGGAAATATGGCATGAGGAAAAGCAAGAAGGAAGGAAGGAAGGAAGGAAGGAAGGAAGGAAGGAAGGAAGGAAGGAAGGAAGGAAGGAAGGAAGGAACCACAGAAAGAATCGTATTACCATGGAGACATAGTGAGGAAGGCCCTCTCAGAGCGGGATAAGGGGAAGAGAGAAAGGAAAGAAGGAAGGAAGGAAGGAAGGAAGGAAGGAAGGAAGGAAGGAAGGAAGGAAGGAAGGAAGGAAGGAGGAAAAGGGAGGGAAGAAAGGAAAGCAGAGAAGGAAAGGAAAGGAAAAGTAAAGGAAAAGGAAAGGAAAAGAGGAACAGTATGAGGAGAAGGAAAGAGAAAGAAGGGAAAGCAGAGGGGTAGTGCCCCAATGATATCAGGACAATGTCAGGCATATACAAAAGTACTTACTAAACATGAATGACTTCCCACTGAATCATGATCCACATTCCTATGCCTGAAAATTTACTGCTGATCCATATTTCTATTTTAAAAGGTAATTTTATCCTGGTATTAGAGATGTGGCTTTCTTTTCTCTCCCAAAGGAAAACAGTTCAGGAGAGAAATTATCTTACTCAGCAAAGTTTTGAGCCAGAATTGAGGTTATTAAAGAATTAAAAACTGCAGACTTGCACTACAACATTTTAATAATAAATGTAAAATCAAATTGCATTAATAAAAATATTCCCACAAAAGAGCCACAATATTCCTCTCATGTTTATTTTTACTAAATCCAGAACTTAAAAAAATTCACTGTACTTTCTGAATAATTCTGAAGTGTAGTAACTATAATATATTATCAGGTTTTTCCCACAAATACAAAATTAGTGACAACATAAAATGAAATTAAACAACCGATGATTTTACACTCGTTTTAGCCATAGAAATGCGGTGTCAAGTGGTCAATAGGAAACTATGGACATACAGATATTGGACCATTATTACTCCTCCCTAAACATGCCACCTGTGGCTGATGGCAAATGAAGTTCCACAACAATGAGATCCCAGCTCTGTCTCAGTCAAACTCTGTTCCTTCTCCTGTATCTGTAATGTGGTACTAGCCATATTACTATCATTGGTTCACTCTGCAATACAGTTCTACCACAATAACTCAGTGTGAGAGGCTTTGACTGCCACAAGCAGAAAGATACAATGTGTCATGGATATCAAGACTTGCCAGATAAGAAAGGAACAGCCACTTGGCTGCAATATTTTAGCTGCTGCAACCATTCACTTCCAAACAAATTTGTAAAGGTTCCTCAGCAACCATACTCCTTGTAAATACTAATTACGTTTTTGTCTCAGCTTTTAAAAACTCTTGTAAAGAAGAAAGGAGAAAGAAAATCTCTGCTACAAAAACCACACAAAGGAAATCCACAGGCACTTGTATATATGCAAAAAGAACTGACTAGTTTAAATATATCAAAAATTTGTTTTTTCACCATTTTTACATTAGTGTAACATGGGAGATGCAGGAGTAGCCAGTGACAGAACTGGGCAGTCCCATTCTTCTCACTCCTTTTCTGAAATCTCCCTATCCCTTGTGTTTCCCTGTTTCTCCCATCAAGCGGACTTCTGGTGGAGGGGCAGATCATTCCCTCTAGGAAGAACGGCAGGAAATCAGTATACACCTACAGTGTAGAATTAATGCAGTTTGACACTACTTTTAATTCCCATTGCTCAGAGTTATGAAATCATAAGAACTGCAGTTTTTCAATGTCTTTAGCATTCTCTGTCAAAGAGTGCTGGTGCCTCACTAAACTGCAACTCCCAGGATTCCACGGTACTGAGCCACGGCGGTTAAAGTACTGTTAGACTGCACCTAAAACAATTGAGAAAACCGCCAAGGACCAACAGTTGTATGAACCAGTACAATCCTGAATGGCTAGCAGAAGCTCAAGAGGGATGGAGCCCAACTTAGCTTCAGAAGGAATGTCACAGCTGTACCTCAAACTTAATGATATCCCATTATCTAGTATTCTGTTTTAAGCAACTCCTAGTTATACAAATATTTTTCTTTGTTTCACAAAAAGTAATTGTCAGTGTTTCTTACCTGTAAAAACTTTTTAACATCAGTAATAATGTCTCTAAAGATGAGCTGGTCTTTTTGAACATCAAACCATCCCAGCTTTGTTATCTTTGCAATAACCTGAACGAGCGCTTGAATCACGAAAAGGGCCAGCTTCGGTCGAGATGCCACATAGTTTAATATGTAGTTCCCTATATCAAAACATCAAATATTAAATCAACATTGTATTATATTAAAATACATTTCTTATCTGTGGCTTGCAGCCAATGTTCACTCACTAGCAGACTTCTCTATACCCCCAAAATCTATTCTAGAGAGTACAAGGACCTCCCAAGCAAATTCTGTGGGTGTGCAGCAGATTGTAGAAGAGTAGATATCAATGTAGGGTAAAAGGCAGAAAAAGCTGTCCTGCTGAACAATTGGAAAGACTATGGCACCATGGAAAACACATAGAGCCGAGTGGCAGATCTCTGTTTAGCAACACCTGCCCCAAATACAAACACGGCTATTTTCATGCTATTTATGATTGTCTGAGATAAAAAAAAGTATTTTAGGGAAAGACACTATTAGCTTATTTTGTCTAGTTTTCCCATATCTTTGTCTGATACAGATAGGTTAAAAGATTTCTACAGTATTTTTTATCTTTACTTGACCAGAGCATTTCCATACTATGCCTAACAAAGTCATAAATAAATGGAACGACCAAGGTCACAGAATGCGCTTCCAGATTCTATTTCATTTTTGTTCTCTTTATACCATCTGTACCAATTTGGGTTAGTGTATTGTGGCAGGGGAGACACTCTGGAAAATGTGTATATTCATATTTTCTGAGCCTCTTCTTCTCTCAGCTCCCGGCTGGTGTATGTATACACACATACACATATACATAAACTTACGCAGTACGCGTCATTCAAAATTCTACCCAAATGGCCATGACCACATCCCGCTGAACTCATTAAAACTCATCAAAACTGGTGGGCACTTTTACTAGCCGTCCTATTTACTTAGGTCAATAACACAGGCAAAATTCTTGTTAGTTGGAAGCAAGCCATTGTGGTTCCAATTTATAAGAAATGGCTACCCAGTGATTCAGGGAACTACAAACAGATTAGCCTGCTTTCAATAATGAGAAAACTGTATGCATGCTATCTGTGTACAAGACTTTCTTGCCTCTTGGACTCAAATAACACAATCTCCAAGGCGCAAGCAGCATTTAGAAAGAACTAGCCAACTATTGATCATTGCTTAGTGCTCTCTCATCTTGCTGAGAAACATGTCCAGCTCCTACAGGGGAAGCCGTTTGTGGCCCTTATGAACTTTAAATCAGCATTTAACTCCATCTCTAGAAATAAATTATGGAAAAGACCTTGAATGATAAAAGACTTCTAGGCCTATATAGTGACAGTAAGCTACAGATCACATTTGGCAACCTGGGAAAACTTTTTGGACAAATATTTATGCCCAGAGCAGTCAGACAAGGCTGCACCCTAGCCCCTACATTGTTTAACTATTCATCAACAATCTGGAAGAAACCTTATCAAACCTCAATAGACATCGCCCAAGTTCAGAACAAGGAGAATCCCCTTACTGCTCTATGCGGATGCTGCTGCTCTCATGCTCTAGGGCAGGACTACGTTACCTATTAAGGCAATTTCTAAATTATTGCTCACAGAATGACCTAAAAATCAATCATGGAAAGTCTAAAATTATGGGTGTTGAGGGGGAAAAAATCTCATGCCGATGGTCCATCAATGGGTATACTTTAGAACAGGTTAGAAGCTTTCAATATCTGGGGCTACCTTTCCATCACATGCTCCTAGGCCACTCGTATATTTTCTATTTTCCTGAAAGCCCAAGTAAACAGATATGCCATTTTATGAGTTAGCTTTATCAAAGAGGGTCGGTATATGCTGATGGCTATTAAAAGTTTTTAACACCAAGACAGCTACCCAGTTGCTGTGTGCATCCAGGATCTGGATTGATGGCTCAATACAAAGATCGACCAGCAGCAATCACAATTCTTGAGGGCCCTCTTCCAGTTTGCCAGATGTGTGCCATCCTGTGTCTTGCTACTAGAATCTGGGGAAATCCCCCTGTCACCAAGAGCTTGGTGGTGGGCCCTTAAATACTGGCTTAAGGTCAGCGTTTTCAGACTGGTCTCAGGTCTGATTCACCATCTAGCATTCTAGCCCATGATTATTACACTAGCAACTTAAGGTGAATAGTACCCCATCTCCATGTCATTGGCCTTGACATCAAGTATCTTATTATTGAAATTAAAGGAGCTGGACAATAGCTTGTAGTTGACACATTCAAAATAAATAAACATTATTTTACATTTCTTATTACTACACAATCTAACACTCTATGTTTGAAATCCATCTGAAATATGAAAATCACTTCTGTATTATACAGGCAGAACCGAGTTACAAACATCCGACTTACAAACGACTCATAGTTAAGAACGAAGCTGAGATAGGAGGAAGTGAGAGGAAATCTACCCATAGGAAGGGAAATTCACTCCTGAAAGAGTTATCATGGGGGAAAGAGGTCTCCTCTGAAGCTTTCTCATAAATTCTTGTTTCCAGAACAAACCAAGTTTTTTCAAAATTCAATTATCACAGGGATAGAAAGTGAGGTGGAATCTTCTGAACAGAGGCACACACAGCAAAACAAACATCACAGATGTGTTAACCCTCCCTTATGCTATCCAAAGCTTTTATATGGCTGGAGTTACACTTTAAAAAATATACCTGTTCCGACTTACAAACACATTCAAGAACAAACCTACAGAACCGAACTTGTTCGTAACTTGGGGACTGCCAGTATTCAGAAAAAAAGCTGCTCAATCATAACATGGACACATGTTCCATTAATTATCTCAGCATAGATTTTTTAAAAACTTTTATACAAACACCCAATTATTCTCATGTAAAAAATAAAAAGAAATTCAGAACCAAGCCATTACAATTATCTATTTTGAACACCTGGATTAAATATTAGAGTAATGTGATAATTCAAATGACCAAAAATGAAATGCCTAAATAATACTTACTGATGTCCATTCTTTGTTGTATTGGTAAAGGGGTTGTTTTGCACACCAGTTTGGAGAGACATGTTGCTGCTAAAAGTTGTGCATAGGATGTCTACAAAAATAGATACAATTCACACACGTGCAACAATGAACATTTCAGAATTGTTTAAGTAGCATCCAAAATTATAACTTTATAAAAAGAAATGATCCTGTTTGACTCCTTGTTGTCAGTGAATTGTGCTACTTACCATATATACTCATGCATAAGTCAACCTCATGTAAAAGCCAAGGGAATGCTTTAGGGCCATTATGGATTTTGACAGGGTCTATGGATAAGTCGAAGGTCATTGACTATGGTAATAATGATACTGTTATGGAAAATGGACTATGGAAAGTCTTCTGATTGTGTTGTGCTCGCTGAATTTGTCTCTACATAAGGCTAGACAGCCAATATTATTACACTTTTCATTAATGTACTTTTTATTTTAAAACTAAATTTGTAATTAATTTACTGTGTTTTATATGTATTACTGTATGTATTATTTATATGTAATGGCATCGAATTGTGCCGGATGTAAGCCACCCTGAGCCCCCCCCCCCCCCCGGCGAGGTTGATAAGGGCGGGATACAAATGTTTGAAATAAATAAATAAATAAGGTCATGTCACAGAGAGTGGAAAACGCCAGCACTGCCTCAGGGGAAGAGCCACCTTGGCTGCCACTGCCTCCATTTTCCTGCCTAAGCAGTCAAAAATGCAAAAAGTGCTGCCACAACGAAAAAAAGTAAGGGGTGTTGTTGCTTTGTTCTCGTTCTCCTGGAATAGACTGAGTTCTCACCTTGAGTTGCCTTGAGTCCTCTTAGGGGTTGAGAAAGGCAGGGTATAAATAGGGTAAATAAATAAACAAATTTCTCTTAGGAGAAGGGTGAAGGAAACTTGGTCCGTATACTGTGTGTAACCTCCAAGACAGTTTTTACACTTGCCTCCATTTATCCTTGCATTTTCTGTACCAATCCCAAAATTGAGTAAGGACAGAGACTAGGAAAATATTATCCCTCACATCATGAAAACAATTTCTCCAACAGCCATCCAATGGTGCTACTGCTCATTTTACTGCAAATGTGGGTGAGAAAGCTCAGTTTTTTTCAGCCTGCACATTTTTTCCAAATCAGAAAAGAGGTCTCCCCTGAAGCTCAGAATAGACATGCACTTCTGTATTTTGAAAAAGAAAACCTGCAAAAGAGGCCGTCTAAAAAGCAACTGTAATGGCCAATGACATTCCTCTAAAGATTCTGAGAGGAGGTGTCTGGTAGATTGTGGAAGGAAAAAAGTCACCTTCCACATTCTTTCATAGACAGGGTGTGTCCAGCTATGAGCCTCAACAGATATACCAATTAGCAATGGCAGGCAGCAAAATAATAACTTGAAAAACAAAATGAATTCAGCTGGTTCTAAAATAATGCTGCTCCTTTATAGCTGATAGGCAAATAAATACCACATCAAATTTACATTTGAATTCAAGTTTACACTTCAAATAGTTTAATATCATTTTTTCTCCTTTCAAATACTCAGTAGACACCACAAATTCCTCAATATAAAATGCTTTAGGATTTTGGGACTGTAACAAAATCTGACTGTATTATTTTCTGCCAACATCATCCAGGGGAGTTGTTTCAACTGATAGAGGTCTATTGCATTCTGCCCTCCTCCATCTCAAAAAAGATAATACTGATCACTTTATGGCCTGCTGTGAAGAATTTAAGTGTCCCTAACAAATAATACAACACTAAAAAGGTGATAACACTTTACAGATGAACAGGGCTCTTCCCATGTCTTTTAGGAAAAAGAGAAATGCTCAGCTTCAAGGCACAGATCAAATCTGCTAGATCATAACTTGGACTGAAGTATTTCATGTTCAGAATTTGTTTAGCATTTCAGTCAAGGAAGTAAAATACTTCATTCATTCTGTTTCATTCACCTATCAGGAGACCTCTTTACTATTTTGAAAACATTATCTATTACTGTTTTGAAATTTTGGAACTACTGTAGAAGAGGGGAAAAAAAGAATATAAAGAAGAAAAAATGATTGTCAAATGTACCATGATAATGCACATAGTGCTAGAAAATGGTATGTGAAGAACATTTGTGAACAGGTATAACCAATGTGCGTTTTAGATTAAAAGAAGGTTTAAAGCACTTACCGTTCCTTGCTCCAATAAAAGCTGGCACTGGCTGAGACATTCAGGACTGTTGATAAGCTCCAACAGCACTTTTTCCGCTTGTATTCGCTGGGCTAAATCTGTCCCTTCATAGAGCTGTTTACAAAGAACTTCTAGCTCTGCCAAAGTGTGCTGTAGCAGGAAAAAATCAGATATTAAAATCCATTTGTTGCCTTTCTTCAATATTCTCATAATATTGCTAATGCATAAACACTGATACAAAGAAGTATGAAATGCAATTTCCTAGATCAGTAGTCATGAACCCTGCCCTCAATATTTTGGATGGTAAGGCTTATAATTATGTTTACATTGATTTATATCCCACTTTTCTCTTCATAAAGAGACTCAATTGACCATGATGACTGATATTTTTGGGTATTCAAGTCTGAATACCTGAAGGGTCAAAGGTTTCCCACTCATGTTATTACTAATAGAGGATGGCAGTAGAGGGTCCCACAATACTTGTCAATACTGCTTCTAGTTACTGACTTCTTGCTATTCTAGCATAATCCATATGTGTTCCTATTCTAGCATTGACCCACATATAAGGTGACTCAGATTTTGAAGGGTGTTTTTCTTTCTTTCTTCAATTTATATATGAGTATGTAGAGTAATTCATTTATTTCTCACACAGGATGAATATTATGGCACTGACAGTATATGTGTATAAAAAAACAAGTTCCCAGTCAATTCCAAAAATGAAAAGCTGTGCTCCAATGATTAAAAGTCCTTGACAAGCTAAATCAGCAATGTTTAGCATAATGAAACAGGAAAGCTGGCCAAGTTAACAGTAAGAATCAATATTTTCAGTGCTGTGTTTGATCTCCAGCACTTCTTTCACATTTGGCAGGCAACAATATAGTTTTCGCTTTAGTGCTCATTTCAAGTCAGGATATCTTTGCTCGCTTGTCAGCGAAAGGGCTAAAACATAACTTGCCCTGATTTTTTGTTGGCCTGATTCATTTCTCCCTCAAGCATATGCTAACAAAGAGCTACAAAACACTTTATGCCAACTAATGCGAATGCATTCGGTTTGTATCTGCTCACCATAAGATTGAAAGGTATTTGACTATTATCAGGCACATTGAAGCATCAAGACAAAACTAATGAAACAGATGTAATCTGGTTAAATGCAGTTCAAATGAAGTGAAATGTTTGCTTCACTGTTCCCAGTCAAAGATTTCTTTGGGTATCTATTATTTTCCTTCCTGCACAGAGTACAGATCAAGGTACACTCATTATTGATGTAACACAGCTTTGTAGCAAGGACAATTATCAAGTGACAATAATCAAAACAGATAAACAGGCATAGCACTTCTGACTAGCCTCTTCCCCACTTTCATAAGAACATACAAGGACTCTGCAACTAGTTCTGACACCATTAAAAGCAAATAGGATTCATTTCGTTTTGTTAAACCTGATGACGTGGATGGGATACTTGGGGTTGTGATAGCGACCACTTGTGCCCTGGACCCTTTCCCTTCTTGGCTAGTTAAACTGGCCAGAGGTGGGTTTGTGTCTATAATAAATGCTTCGTTGGCCCAGGGGAAACTTCCATCCTGCCTGAAGCAGGCGACAGTAAGACCAATACTGAAGACCTCCCTTGACCCCACTGTGCTGAACAACTACAGACCAATCTCTAACCTTCCTTTCCTGGGCAAGGTGCTAGAGCAGGTGGTCACCTCTCAGCTTCAGGAGTTCCTAGATGAACCTGATTTTCTAGATCAGTTGCAGTCTGGTTTCAGGCCTGGGTATAGAATCAAGACAGCTTTGGTCGCCTTGGTGGATGATCTTCGCAGAGAATTGGACTGGGGGAATATGACCCTGTTGGTTTTCTTGGACATCTCAGTGGCTTTCGATACCATCGATCATGGTATCCTTCTGGGTTAGCTCTCTGGGATGGGACTCAGGGGCACAGCCTTGCTGTGGCTCCTGTCCTTTTTGGAGGACCATTCCCATTTGGTGAAGCTGGGGGACACCTGCTCGGGCCCCTGGCCATTGACCTGTGGGATCCCACAAGGTCCCATTCTATCCTCCATGCTTTTTAACATCTACATAAAACCGCTGGAGATGTCATCCGGAGTTTTGGAGTTCAGTGCCATCTCTACACTGATGACAACTCTACTACTCTTTTCCACTGAAATCCAAGGAAGCCTCTCACATAGACCAATGCCTTGCTGCTGTGACGATCTGGATGAGGGTGAACAAGTTGAAGATTAATCCTGACAAGGCAGAGGTCCTCCAGGTCAGTTGCATGTCTGATTGGGGTATAGGGTAGAAACCAGTGCTTGATGGGGTTGCACTCCCCCTAAAGGCACAGGTCTGCAGCCTGGGAGTCCTCCTGGATTTAGCGCTGACACTCGATACTCAGGTGTCAACGGTGGCTGGGAGGGCCTTTGCACAATTAAAACTTGTGCGTCAGCTGTGACCGGACCTCGTAAAGTCTGATCTGGCCTTGGTGGGCCACACCCTAGTTACCTCAAGATTGGATTATTGCAATGCACTATACGTGGGACTGCCCTTGAAAACGGCCCAAAAACTTCAATTGGTCCAAAGATCAGCAAATTATAGGGAGCTGTCTACCCCACTGTTTAAGGAACTCCATTGGCTGCTGTTCATTTTCCGGTTCCAATTCAAGGTGCAGGTTATCACCTACAAAGCTCTGCACAGTTTGGGACCTGCCTACCTTGGTGCCTACATTTCCTTCTATGAACCTGCACGATCTCCTCGATCCTCTGAGGAGGCCCTTCTATCACTCTCACATCCATCACAAGCATGGCTTGTGGGGACGAGAGAGAGGGGGCCTTCTCCGTTGTGGCCTCTCGGCTTTTGGAACTCACTACCCAGTGAGATTAGGCAAGCCCCTACCATGGCAGCTTTTAAGAAAGGCTTAACCTGGTTCTTCCGGCATGCCTTTGATGATTAAACACATATCTGCATATTATCCCCATACCATGTCCGTCCCAGTACAGATCTGTCCTCTTGATGCACTTTCTCTCATCCCTTAGTAAAGGTCTACCACATTTTTCGCCCTTCCGAGTTTTCCCCCAGATACACATTACTCCATTTACCTATCTCACCCAGGGTTTTATCAATTTTATCCTGTGCATTGGCTCACCCACTGTGTTTTTATTCTTCTTTGGGGAGGGGGGAGCTATCAGTGAAAAACTTAATGGTTAAAAAGCAATTTTAAGAGAGTACCACTGAAAGTGCCTGTGCTGGTGTTACTGTTGTCTTAAATATACTAAAATGAGATGTGCATGCCTTCTCCCTACGAATCTCACAACTCCATAAAGAAGATTTGCTGAAAGATAGTGAAATTCTAGGACTAAGTTTTTGAACTTGAGTCTCCCTATTCAAGCACTTCTAAACATTAATATAAAGTGGTTTTCTCACATCAGTTGTTACTATAAGATTAAAGCATACTGGAAGAAAAGCAGCAATTAATGCTCCACCCTTGCAGACTCAATTAAAATGACACAAATTTCATTAATAGAATAACTGCAATATATAACACAGACATTATATGAGGAGATTTGAGGAACCAAGATATGGCAATCATGTTGGTCACCCAATTAGCAATTTTAAAAATTGGGTGACCTACTACAAAAATCTGCCTTATTTATGATAATCTCTACTTTAGCACCTTTTGAGAGCAACTGAGAAAATGTTTATGATTTCAGTGGCATTTGTTTTACTCTCTGGATTTGGGCAGCATGTGAAATTGCAGTAAATCAAAATGAAAATCAAGTTTTCTTCTCATTCCTTTTATGGGGAAAATAGTTCTGGGGCAGTTATATCTCCTGTCACTTTGTTCAAGGTTGTCTGGGCATTCCTTCAAAGATAGGGGATGATGAGAAACAAAACAACAAGGTGTGTTATAAAAGCATATTAAAGCCATACAGCCATTATAAGGAAGCAGGGTTTTAGCTAGATTACAGGGAAACAGCTAAAATAGCTATCCTGATTTCTCAGATGAAGGTACTAACAGCATTTTTCAATAGCCAGAGCACAATTTTGCCAGTCCATATACACTTTCTCCTCCAGTCCCATCTTCATAGCTTTCCATCCACAGCAGGATTTTTTTGCCTGATTCTGCACTAATGCACAGTGGATCCTTCCATTCCTTTAAAAAGTTGCTTTTTGAATGTGCATGCAATAACAACAACAACAAAGGTTGACATCTCTTAATTCCAAATTGTTCATATGGGTGACTGGGATAAAGACACTTCTGCTATCTGATGGTTCAATGCACACAAAATTTGTTTTGGGCCCCAAATTATTAAAAATGTTTTATATAAAATTATCTTCAGGCTGTATCAGGTATCTAGACTTGGATCTCATCGGCAAGATATTTAGTTACATATATGCAAATATGTAATTTTTTCCTAACTCTGGGAAAAATCCAAAGACCCAAACATATGAAGTCCAAAGCATTTTAGATGAGAGATATTCAACAAGTATAAACATTTTTCAGCAACAAGAACACAAGATCCTAAACAGTTCCACTAATTCATGCATACTTCTTCTTTCTCATCCCTCCTTCATAGCTTCCCATCCACTGCAGGAATTTTCTGCCTGCCTCCTGATGCATGGTGAATCCTTGTATACTGTTAGAAAGTAGTTTTGTATGTAGTGGTTTAACAACAACCACAACAACAACAACAATGAAGTCCAAATTCCAAAATCCGCTAAAATCCAAAATTGTCCACCCAAATAGCTGACATATTGACACCTTTTGCTTCCTTATAGTTCAGTGTACACCAACTGTGTTTCATGTCAAACTTATTAAATATTGTATATGAAATTCCTTCAGGCTATGTATATAAGGTGCCTATACAGCATAAAGGAATTTTGTGGTTAGACTTGGATCCCATCTCTAAAAAAACATAATTGTATACTTATATAGAATTTTAGTTATACCAAAACCTGGAAAACATGCAAAATCCATAACACTTCTGGTATCAAGCATTTCAGATGGGGCAATAACATTTACCTGCAATAACATTTTTCAACAAGAGCACATCCTGAACAGCTTCATCAATCCATGAACACTTTTCTCAAGTCACCTCTTCACAGGGTTGTTGTAGGTTTTTGGGCTGTATGGCCATGTTCTAGAAGCACTGATGGAGGCAAAACATCAGGAGAGAATGCTTCTACAACATGGCCATAGAGCCCGAAAAACCTACAACAACCCAGTGATTCCAGCCATGAAACCTTCGACAATACAACTTTCTATTCACTGCAGAGATTTTCCATCTGACTCTGGACTGATGAACATTCCCTTAGAAAGTTGTTTTGTAGTTGTACACGTAATGATGAGGATAACACTGGTTGAGTATACTCTATCTGGAGTTCCCAAATCCAAAATATCTCAAAATGCAAATTATCCACCTAATGGTTTAATGTAGCATAACTTTGTTTCAGGCTCTAAACTACTAAAATATTGTATATGAAATTCCCTTCAGGCTATGTGCATAAGATGTCTATCAAACAGGAATTTTGTGTTTAGACTTGGGTCTCATCTCTTGACAAATCTCATTATGCCAATTCAGGTACTGGCAGTCCCCAAGCTACAAACATCCAACTTACAAATGACTCATGGTTAAGAACATGGGCGAGAAAACAAGTGAGAAAAATCTACACCCAGGTGTTTTGGCCTACAACTCCCAGAAATTCAGCAAGATCAGATCGGCCTCCTCCCTTCTTTCTTTTAGGAAAAAACTGAAATCATGGTTTTGGAACCAGACTTTTGGCTAGCAAGCACAACGGCACTTTGGACACTGAATTGGACCATATGATGCTTGTTACGACAATGGAAACGGCTACTATGACTGTATAACTAATGTTATTGTTTTAATCTATTGTGTATTTATGGTTTTTATATTGTTGTAGATTGTGATATTGCAGCATCAAATTGTTGCCAATGTAAGCTGCCCTGAGTCCCCCTTGAGGGTTTTTTTTTTTTTTTTTTGGTCGTGTCAGGAGCAAGTCGCTTCTGGTGTGAGAGAATTGGCCGTCTGCAAGGACGTTGCCCAGGGGATGCCTGGATGATTTGATGTTTTTATCATCCTTGTACGAGGCTTCTCTCATGTCCCCGCATGAGGAGCTGGAGCTGATAGAGGGAGCTCATCCGCCTCCCCGGATTCGAACCTGCGACCTGTAGGTCTTCAGTCCTGCCAGCACAGGGGTTTAACCCACTGCGCCACTGGGGGCTCCCTTGGGGGTTGAGAAGGGTGGGTTAGAAATGTTGTAAATAAATAAATAAATAAATAATCCTAGACAGTTTAAGGAGCCCCCAGTGGCACAGTGGGTTAAAGCACTGAGCTGCTGGGCTTGTTGACCGAAAGGTCGAAGGTTCAATTCCGGCGAGTGGCATGAGCTTCCGCTGTCAGCCCTAGCTTCTGCCAACCTAGCAGTTCGAAAACATGCAAATGTGAGTAGATCAATAGGTACCGCTCCAGCGGTAAGGTAACAATGCAGTCATGCCAGCCACATGTCCTTGGAGGTGTCTACAGACAATGCCAGCTCTTTTGCTTAGAAATAGAGATGAGCACCACACCCCAGAGTTGGACACAACTAGACTTAATGTCAAGGGACAACCTTTACCTTTATCTTTAGACAGTTTACCATCTGTTAGGATTTCTGGGAGTTGAAAGCCAAAATATCCAGGGACCCACAAGGTTGAGAACCACTGGTAACCCATTGCACCACCAGGGGCTCCATGGTGACTGAGAAAGTGAGATTTAAGTGTGTCCTTTTACTTAGAAAGTTCTTTGGCCCCTGTGTGTACAAACAACACAGGTTGAGCACCCTGGCCTGGGATTCCAAAACTGTCCCAAACCCCAAACTGTCTACATGGCTGGCTGAGATAGGGACACTTCAAGTGGCCTCGGAAAGTTGCCTGTCCCTTGTGCCAACAAGAGCAATGCCCGTGGTGACACTTTAGAGCAGGCCTGGGCCAACTTCGGCCTCCCTCCAGGTGTCTTCCTAACAGGAATGGTGGGCGTCGAAGAGCAAGGCACCTGGAGGAGGGCCGAGGTTGGGCCAGGCCTGGCTGAGAGAAACAAGCCCCTCCCCCTTGAAGCACCCTCCTTCTTCTCCTCTCTCCCTCGCCCTGAACCTCCGGAGGCGGGCTCGAGGCGGGTGGGGAGGCTCCCCACCTGAGGGGGATGCCTCCTTCACGGAGGCGGCCTCCCCTTCCCTCCCCACCCAGGAGACCAAGAAATGAGGCGCCATATCTTTCCCCTCCGCACTAACCTGGCCGCCCAGCGCCATCTTCTCCAGCAGGGGGGGGGGGGCTCGCGCGGTGCTGCACGAGCCGGAGGGGCGGGGCTAAGCGGAGGGCAGGCCTGGCGCGAGGGAGGAAGCGGCTCGAGCCAAAGGCGGGAAAAGGGCGGCGCGGGCGAGAAGGCAGGCCCCGCCCCCGCTCCATGTCTCCCTCCCACTTTTTCACTCTGCCTCTCTGTGGGCGTCACACATGCAGTCATTCATTTCTATCACGCATGGGCAAACTTAGGCCCTACAGGTGTTTTGGACTCCAACTCCCCCAATTCTGTTAGGAATTGTGGGAGTTGAAGTCCAAAACACCTGGAGCGCTTAAGGGTCCTTCCACATCCCTGTATCCCAGACTATCAAGGCAGGATATACCACAATATCTGCTTTGAACTGGGTTACCTGAGCCCACACTCCTGTGGGATTTTCTGCCTTGATCTTCTGGGATATAGATTCATAGAATCAAAAAATTGGAAGAGACCTCATGGGCCATCCAGTCCAACCCCCTGCCAAGAAGCAGGAATATTGCATTCAAAGCACCCCTGACAGATGACCATCCAGCCTCTGTTTAAAAGCTTCCAAAGAAGGAGCCTCCATCACACTCGGGGCAGAGAGTTCCACTGCTGAACAGCTCTCACAGTCAGGAAGTTCTTCCTATGTTCAGATGGAATCTCCTTTCTTGTAGTTTGAAGCCATGTTCCACGCCCTAATCTCCAGGGCAGCAGAAAACAAGCTTGCTCCCTCCTCCCTGTGACTTCCTCTCACATATTTCATGTCTCCTCTCAGCCTTCTCTTCTTCAGGCTAAACATGCCCAGCTCTTAAGCCACTCCTCATAGGGCTTGTTCTCCAGACCCTTGATCATTTTAGTCACCCTCCTCTGGACACATTCCAGCTGGGACCCAACATTTGCCCATGCCTGATTTATATTTATTTTATATTATTACTAGCCGTCCCACTAGCTGTGGCCCACATGGGGGTTCTGTGTGGGAGGTTTGGCCCAATTCTATCATTGGTGGGGTTCAAAATGTTCTGTGATTGTAGGTGAACTATAAATCCCAGCAACTACAATTCCCAAATATCAAGATTCTATTTTCTCCAAACTCCACCAGTGTTCACATTTGGGCATATTGAGTATTCACGTAGAGTTTGGTCCAGATCCATCATTGTTTGAGTCCACAGTTGTGCTGTACCAGAAGCTCCAAATTCATTTCTTTCTATTGAGTGTTTGCATGCATTCCAAGGTTCCATGCATTTTGCAAAAGGTGACTTCCCTTGGTTTGCAGTCATAGGGCTAGCCACCTATCTATCATTGTTAAGTTTTGGTTCCGCCCCTTTTTCCAGGGCTCTGAGAGGGAAAGGGAACCATTTTTAGTTCAGTTTTATACTGGAAAGCTTAGCTACAAGACGTGGATCAGCTCCATCTATAGACAAGCTTCGTTTCTCACAGCATCCGGGGGAAACAGCTCCATATCTTTCGTGGAAAAAATTCAAAGGAACTCCAGCTAGAGAATCTACAAAGCCTTGGCTGGTAAGTCTACTTGGGTAACCAGAAGCAATTGGAGCCAGGAGTAGARCCCACACCAGCAAGCATAGAAAGTAGATTGCCTGGGAGGGGTTAAAAAGTGTTTTCCTTGTTAAAAAAAAAAAAGAAACMGTTCACGAAGCCAGTTACCTATCCATTTGGGCAAGTTAAGAAGCATTTGACTTGTTGAAGATCTGAGAAGTGTTTAAATTGTTGAAGATCTAAGCAATAATAAAGGACTTTGTTAAACTTTTCAAGCATCTAAAGACTTTTGTATAGGAAAATCCTTAGGGTCTCTCAGCCAAGGCAACCCGGCTTCCCGCTGGGCACAAAGAGCATGTCCTGTTCAAAAGACAGGCCCAGYGCATGACAGCACAACAGTGATGTAGGTGAACTACAACTCCAAAATCAAAGGACACTGCCCACCAAACCCTTCCAGTATATTCTGTTGGTCATGGGAGTTCTGTGTGCCAAGTTTGTTTCAATTCCATCGCTGGTGGAGTTCAGAATGCTCTTTAATTGTAGGTGAACTATAAATCCCAGCAACTACAACTTCCAAATGACAAAATCAATTTTTTGAGTGAAGGACATACATTGGGTTGTTAGGTGTCTTGTGCCCAAATTTGGTGTCAATTCGTCCAGTGGTTTTTGAGTTCTGTTAATCCCACAAACGAACATTAAATTTTTATTTATATAGATTTCTATTTATATATTATTATTTATATTCATTTATATTACTATTAATATATTAATAATAATACATATCCAACCGAATATAAATCTGCGAATCCAACAGAAGATGCTCCTAGTATTATTATTACTATTGTTATTATCATTAATGGGAGTATCTTCTGTTGGATTCGCTGACATCCTGCTCCAAAAAGGATTATAGCTGGACCCAGGCCCCAGCTACATTGCTATACAATATCCAAACTAGGCTGGATCTAATCTGGTGGTGCAGTGGATTAAACCGCTGAGTTGCTGAACTTAAAGGTCGGTTTGAATCTGGGGAGCGGGATGAGCTCCTGCTGTTAGGCCCAACTTCTGCCAGTCTAGCAGTTCAAAAACATGCAAGTGTGAGTAGATGAATAGGTACCGCTTCAGTAGGAAGATAACAGTGCTCCGTGCAGTCATGCCAGCCACGTGACCTTGGATGCGTCTACGGACAACGCCTGCTCTTCAGTTTAGAAATGAAGATGAGCACCATCCTCCAGAGTTGGACACGACTGGACTTCATGTCAGGGGAAATCTTTAGCTTTACTTACACTGCCAGATAATTCAACATTAGCCATCTTACCAACATGATACAGAATCTTTCTTTGAATTTTTAAAATGTTTTTGCAATTGTCTTACCTTTGTCGCAATGTATGGGTGTGCATTAGCATTCATGTGTATTTTTTAACGTTGAAGATGAAAAGAAAATTCAAAGTCATGAATCTATCCTAAAATGAGAAGTCAGGTACTGATGTAGCCACCTTGCCAAGATTGAGGAGTCATATCACCGAGGCTGTCAAATGGCATCAAGAAGCGCAGGAGTGTCTGATTTGCTTGAATTTTACATTTCCTTTTTGATTTATCTAAAATGCTTATTTATGGACCAACCGACAAACACCCTCAGGAAGGTTTGCAAACATTAAAAATAAAAACAATTAAAAGCACAGACATCACCATCAGAACCAATCAACCCAAATAGCAGGAATGTTAACAGACAGCAAGAAGAGTAAAATAGTATAATCAAAAGGAATGATAAAAAATAAAAAGCCAATATGTTTTTAATGGACTAAATTTTGTGGGAATAAGATCTGAGTCTGACACCTAAATGTTTCCCAATGAGAATACCCACATTATAAACTGTTATTATATTTTATCTGACGTAGAGTGTTGGGATTGTCAGTTTAGGGAGCGATACACAGGCTGGATCTACACTGCCATATAAAGTCCAGATTATCTGTTCTGAACTAGATTACATGGCAGTGTAGACTCAGGCCCCTTCTATAATCCGGTTCAAAGCAGGTAATCTGGATTTTATATGGCAGTGTAGAAGAGAGTAATATTTTTAGAATAACAACAACAACAACAATACTGTGTTGTCGAAGGCTTTCATGGCCGGAATCACTGGATTGTTATGAGTTTTCCGGGCTGTATGGCCATGTTCCAGAAGCATTCTCTCCTAACGTTTCACCCACATCTATAGCAGGCATCCTCAGATCTCAGACATAAAAAGTCTAAGCTGATGGAGTTTGTATATGTGTGTATGTATCACTAGAGAGAGAGTAAGTACACGTTAAATAATACGTTTCATACAAGAGACAGTTAATATCAATTATTCTTATGAACAATTCTGAGTTGGGGTGTTTTCACTTCAAATCTAGATTCATTAATAAGGACTGACTTTGCGGAACTAGTAGATAACAAATGTAGAGTTTTATCCCTATACTTGAGGTTAGCTGCAGGCTCCAACTGTTTTGCTGTGTATTTACTGCTTGAAATTTTATATAACTGACCATATAACGTGATGTACACTATTGTCATCCATTTGTTGCCATTGCTCTGTGAGAATACAGAGTATTTATATCTACTTCCTATAAAGTTAGGACTTTATCACATGAGGCAGGCACACCAGCATTGCAACTGAACCATTACTCTATGTGAAGTGCCTCCTACTATTGATTTGCCTCCTCCCATCCCATGATCCAGAGTATTTATATCTACTTCCTATAAAGTTAGGACTTTATCACATGAGGCAGGCACACCAGCATTGCAACTGAACCATTAATCTATGTGAAGTGCCTCCTACTATTGATTTGCCTCCTCCCGTCCCATGATCCAGAGTATTTATATCTACTTCCTAAAAAGTTAGGACTTTATCACATGAGGCAGGCACACCAGCATTGCAACTGAACCATTACCCTATGCGAAGTGCCTCCTACTATTGGTTTGCCTCCTCCCGTCCCATGATCCATCCTTGCCTTTTAACTGATGGGTTAAACCTGTCAATAGCTCCCTATCCCACTACATTCCCATGCTTTCCCCTCAATGAATTGTCACCTTGTGTGGTGAGGGGACTTACATGTCCCAGTGAACCTGCGGGCACAATGACTGGAGTCATGCACTCCCAGGAGTGGACGCAGGGGAGGTTCCAGAACAAGCACAGTCCGAAGACCCAAAGACCTCAATGGCGGAGAAGGCGGAGGATAATATGGTACATGTTACAATGGCTGTGAAGGTGGAAGAAAGCTGCAACAGATTGAGAAGCCACCGTTGTTTTGTTAACCATGCCACTAGATGGGACCTCACTCTATGAAGACTATGAGCACCAACCCCTACACATTAAAAAAAAACCTCTCACACAGGCGTTTTCCAAGAAAAATGAAAACAAACCAACAAAAAATCCCATGGCAATCAGCGAGTGGCAACAGGGGCAGAAACTTCAGTTAGTCCAACGGGCAGCAGCCAGATTACAAACCGGGGCAACATACAGGGAACATACCACCCCCTTCTATGTCAGCTCCACTGGCTGCCAGTCCATCTCTGAGCCCAATTCAAAGTGCTGGTTTTGACCTATTAAGCTCTATACGGTTCTGGCCCAGCTTACATGTCCGAACACATCCACCCCTATGTCTCACCTCATAATCTAAGATCATCCTGCTCTCGCTCCCGTCAACAGCACAAATGCATCTGTCGGGGACGAGAGACAGCGTCTTCTCGGCTGTGGCCCCACACCTATGGAACACACTCCCAAATGAGGTAAGATATGCTCCCTCCCTCCTGGCTTTCAGAAAAAAATTAAAATCATGGTTTTGGGACCAGGCTTTCGGACAATAGATGTATGCAGCACTTTAGAGGGACATTGACTGGAACGGCGATACGGCCGATAAGACTGTTTTACTGTTTTAATGATTGCTGATGTATTGTTTTAATTATGATCTATGTTCAATTGTGGTTTTATTATTGTAATTGTTATGTAGTGGCATCATATCGGTGCCCATTGTAAGCCATTGTACCCCCTTTGGGGGTAGAGAAGTGACGGGGTACAAATACCAGAAATAAATAAATAAATAAATAATGCTATTGAAATTGAATATATTTATTTTTAATTTCTTAGTTATATTTATTGAATTTATACGACACTCGACTTTTTTTCCTTACAACAACCCTACAAAATAGATCCAGCTGAGACAGTGTGATAAGCCTTACGCTAACCCGTAAATTTTATGCTAACCCAATACAAAAATCTAGTTATTTTGGTTGCTTGATGCTGGTCTTTTTTAGAATGTAATACAAATTGAGGTTGTAGAACAGTGAACATGAAAGAAGTAAACCCTAATAGAAGGGTTGCACTTCTTTCATTTAGCATAGTCCCCAGAAGATGCATGCTCTACTTCTTCGTCTTCTTCTTCAACAGAGTCAAAAGAGTCTCCGTAATCCGCATTGGCACTAGTCATCCAGCTGCCAGGGATATCGTGAAAGGATGAGGAATCTGCAAAGTAGATATAAGTAGTAGTAATTCTGTTAATTTGGCATTGCCTGTAGAATATTACAAGTTCAGTCTTTTGCAGCAATAGATAAAAGGATCTTGTATACTGGACTTGGAAGACAGAGTGCGTTGAAGCTGATCGTAGGCCCCGTCCACACAGCTGCATAAAATCCACATTGAACTGGATTATATGGCAGTGTGGACTCAGATAATCCCGTTCAAAGCAGATATTGTAGATTATCTGCCTTGATATTCTGGGTTAGATGGCTGTGTGGAAGTGGCCTTAGACAACTGTAACCAACTGGAATAGACAAGTGGTAGAAGTAATGTAGTTTACAAATGTTATTAGACTACAGATTTTCTCATACAGATGTGACGAACTAGAATTTATTGCTATAAAAGCAGGACAAAGCTACCCCTGGCTGTTAATTCGTAAAACCTGTCAATACTGCTTAATAGTAACATGGTCCTCGGACTTATGCAGTACGGTCAAGGGCTTCTGTCCTAGCACACTAGCATAGATGTGATATCAAGGGGAAATATTATTGATTTCTCTCCCTCTTGCACACTCCTTCTCCCAGTATCCAATGATTTTTTTTTGGGGGGGGGGAGGATTTTATTTATTATTTATTTATTTGCAACATTTACATGCCGCCCTTCTCACCCCAAAGGGGACTCAGAACGGCTTACAAGATATATATAGATATAGATATAGGTATAGATATATGTAAACGTCACAAATACACACACAATACATTGTACCATTAGCACAGTACAATATCAGCGCTCAGCGTTATACATCACTATATTGTACTATACAATTATATTGTAATATTGTTACATGTAATAATATTACATGTAATATAAAATATATAATTATAATATCATATTATTATTAGTATCAGTATTATACTGTATTACATTATAATATTATAAATATATGTATATACAATATATTATATATTAGCATAGCAGGTTTGTTTTACTTAACTTTGCTAAATAATGAGGTTTTTTGAAGGAGCTGCGATAGCTCAGTGGGTTAAACTGTTAGCTGCAAAAAACTTGCTGACTGGAAAGTTGACAGTTCGAAGTCACGAGTCGAGGTGAGCTCCCACAGTCAGCCCTTGCTTCTGCCTACCTAGAAGTTGGCAAGCATGTAATGTAAGTAGATCAATAGGTACCGCCTCAGCGGGAAGGTAAAAATGCACCCTGCAGTACATGAACAGGAGGGTCTATGGACAACAGGCTCCTTGGCATAGAAAATGGGACAAGAGCACCTCAACCATGGCCAGAGCTGAGCATTGCCTCCAGATGCCGGAGATAGAAAGGGAAACCTTTGCCTTTGTTTGTGTATTGTATGTCATTGTTCACTGTATAAAAGGCATTGAATGTTTGCCTATATACGAGGGCTGAATTAAGAGTAATGCCTCCACCTTCGTAACTCTTCAACAGATGGCAGTACTGGTATGCGGCAGGTACTGGCTTGTTCAGTAGACTCTCCTCTACAGTTCCATTTTGGCAGTAAGCCTTAGCATTGAACAGTTGTGTTGTTAAAATGCAAAGTATGGAACCCTGCGCAGATGGTCGGTCAATGAGACTTAAGCAACGTGCAATCATTGAATTCTTGACAGCAGAAGGTGTCACCCCAAAGGAGATTCATCAGAGAATGCAAGCTGTTTATGGTGATTGTGTTGATGTGAGTACTGTGTGTCATTGGGCGAGTAAGTTTAAAGGTGTTGAGGTGGGAACATCTGACTTGCGTGACAAACAAAAAGTTGGATGTCCTTTGACAGCAACCACCAAGTTTCACAAGCAAAACGTTGACAGATTGATTCAGGACGATCGTCGTATCACTCAGAGAGAAATTTCAAGCATAATTGGCATTTCATAAGAATGTGTGGGTCACATTATTGCTTTGCTTGGCTATCAGAAGATCTGTGCACGATGGGTACCCAGGATGCTGGTAGTGAAAGTGCACAGACTTGAAACTTCAGAGACTGGATCTCACCACTGTACGACATCCTCCATACAGCCCAGATTTAGCACACTGTCTGACTTCCATCTGTTCCCGATAATGAAAGAACATCTGCAGGGACATCATTATGCTTCTGATGAAGAAGTTGAGAGAACTGTGAGTCTCTGGTTGCGGAAACCGAGTGTTGACTTCTTCTGTGACGGCTTCAGAAAAGTTGTTCATCATTGGCAGAAATGTATCCAATTGTCTGGTGATTATGTGGAAAAGTGAATAGTGGTAGTTAAAGAGCACATTCTAAGGGTTATTTCTGCGTTTGATTTATTAAAATATTCCTATCCAAACCCAAGCATCGAAAGTGGAGGCATTACTTTTCATTCAACCCTCGTATGTGTATACTGTAATTTGCTCTGAGTCTCCTTAGGGATAGAATGGAATATAAATAAAATGTATTATTACTATTATTATTATTATTTTACAAAAAGAAAAAAGAAAAATCCCTATTGAAAATACAGAATTGTGGGAGGGCAGATTTCCCTTCTTAACAGGAAGCCTGAACATGGGATCAAGGGGCAGTGAAGTGACATTGTTTCATGATCATGAGCAGATGTAGTAATGAACGTGACCATCTTGGTAAGTTCCCAGGATCATTGATTGCATGAATACCATGGGTTGGCAACTTTGTGCAATAATGTCCTATAGGTCCCAGCAGTCCTTGGAAACATATGTTGGTCAGTGCTGCAGAGAGTTGTAATGTAACGGGATTGAAATGCTATACAATTCCTACCCCTGCATTACAGGACTATTGGTCTGCTTCAGTATAACACAGGGCCCTTCCACACAGCACTATATCCCAGAATATCAAGGCAGAAAATCCCACAAGATCTGCTTTGAACTGGGTTATCTGAGTCCACATTTAAATAATGTGGGGTTTTCTGCCTTGATGTTCTTGCATGCAGACAGGGACACAGGGAGAGAAGAACAACTGATACAATTTTAACGTTAAATAAAATGTTTTAAGACAATACAAATCTAGAAAAACTCAGAAAAAACTCATCCATTTGCTGAATTGGAGATTATCAGGTTGATGATATATAATAGTCTAGTTTGGACATATGCCACTGCAACTCCATTGAAAGATACCTGGATCTACTAATAGATGTCTGGGGGCCCTTCCACACAGCTGAATAAAATCCCACATCTTCTGCTTTGAACTGGATTATATGGCAGTGTGGACTCAGTTCAAAGCAGATATTGTGTGATTTTTTTTTGCCTTGATATTCAGAGTTATATGGCTGCCCTAGGTAGTTTGCAGCGGATAGGCAAGGACATCTTTCTGTTGTAAGATACCATTCAAATATTTTGGATTCCCATCATATTCCCAGCCAGATTAGTTCTTTGTATGATTGGGCAAGAATTTATATCTGATTTTCAATAATTTAGCAACATCAACAGCAAAATGACACTGCATAATCCCCTAATCCCAAACCGTACCACTAAAATAAGTAGTGTTTGCCATAGTAAGGGGAGGATCTGTGTGTGGAATAACTATGAGCTGTGTTCATTCCTTGTATTGTCAAAGGCTTCCATGGCTAGAGTCACTGGGTTGTAGATTTTTTGAGCTATACGGCCATGTTCTAGAAGCATTCACTCCTGATGTTTCACCTGCATCTATGGCAAACATCCTCAGAGGTTGTGAGGATGCTCTGAGGAAGCTTGCCACAGATGCAGGTGAGACATCAGGAGAGAATGCTTCTAGAACATGGCCATATAGCCCCAAAAACCTACAACAACTCTGTGTTCATTCCTGATGCCCAAAATGAATTCCTGAGCTCAGAAAAGTTCACATTTGTGGTCCTTGAGATTCTAGTAAAAAAAATAATAATCAGGGTGTGATTACTGTATGATGCTAATCTAATGCGCACCCTAAATTTGGAGAGATTGTTTAGCCAAAAAAGTGGGCTTCAGGCCCCTTCTACACTGCCACATAATCCAGATTATCAAATCAGATCATCCACACTATCTGCTTCGAACTGGATTATATGAGTATACGCTGCCAAATAATTCACTTCAAAGCAGATAACCAGGATTTTATATGGCAGCGTAGGGGCCCCAGATTCAAGTAAATTCGGTATTTGCTTGTACGCTACTACTCACATTACATCTTGGAACTTTCTTCCCCTGTGTTGCAACACCCACAACCAGCAAGCAATTTACAGTGAAAGCTACTTGTAAAATACACTGGTTTAGATTAAAAATGAGCCAGTTGGGTTACAGTTACATCATTAAGCAAACCGTGTTAAATATGGTATGTAAATACAAGAACGTACCATCAATAACCTTCAGCTTTGCAGATGAATAGGCAAACCCATATTTATTTTTTGTTTCACATACATAGACACCTTCATCTGATTTCCTGATTCCTTGGATTTGTAACCATCCAGTCACACTGTATCTCTGGGGGCCTCCTCTTGCCTGAGAAAATAAAGACAAATGGTAAATATGTAGAAAGTAATCTTCTAGTCATGTAAAAAAGGTAAAGGTTTCCCCTTGACATTACGTCGAGTCGATTCCGACTCTGGAGGGTGGTGCTCATCTCCATTTCTAAGCCGAAGAGCCGGCGTTGTCCATAGACACCTGCAAGGTCATGAGGCCGGCATGACTGCATGGAGCTACGTTACCTTCCCGCAGAAGCAGTACCTATTGACTAGTCACATTTGCATGTTTTCAAACTGCTAGGTTGGCAGAGGCTGGGCCTAACAGTGGGAGCTCACCCCACTCCCCGGGTTCAAACCGCTGACATTTTGGTTGGCAAGTTCAACATCCCAGCAGTTTAACCCACTGCGCCACCAGGGGCTTCCTTGTACTTATTTCATTAGGTTGGGCACAGCAAATCCCTCCAGAGTTTGGCTGCGGAGATTGGGAATAATAGTCCACAAAAAGTAACTTTTCCAAGCCAAGATAAATTTCTAAATTTTGCTGTATACATTATTTATATGCACAATAAAAACTAAATAAAAAAGATAAATGTCTAAATTTTGATAAACTCTTAAAAATTAGCTAAAATTATATTTTCCCTGATTTCCTAGTTCCTTGTGTACTGATATTGATGTGTCTTCATCTATCACTTTTAGTTCTGCCATTGCCTTCCTCTGACATGTAGCCTCCATTACCAGGTATTTCTTGTCAGTATCCCATCAAATTACTAACCAGGGCTGACTGATGTCTAAAACTGCAGTTCTGACTCCTCAAATCTGATGGCTTACTTTTTTCAACAAAGATGTGAGTGAGAGATAGGGTCCTTCCAGGCAGACCCTATATCCCTGGATCTGATCCCAGGTTTTCTGCATCAAACTGGATTATATGAGTCCACACTGCCAGATAATCTTGGATAAACAGAAAACCTGGGATCAGATCCTGAGATATAGGGCCTGCCAGGAAATGCCCATAGAGAGATATATAACTGTAAACTGCTACATTTTTTGTTGTGAAAGGAAAAGTTTCCAACTCTCCCGGTAGCTTGCAGAAAAGAAATTGGTCCCATCATTTATTTGTTTATTTATTTTCTTGCATCTTTATTTAATTTATTTATAGCTTGTCTTTCTCTCAGAAGGGACCCAAGCATATATATTTTTAAAATCACACCTGTATTGAAATATGAGCATCATCTCCTGGCAGAAACATTTTATTTCCTTTTTTCTTCCATTCAAGGTGTGGCATGGGATAAGCAGAGACCTCACAGCCAAAAATGACATCGTTTCCTGTGAAATTCTGGGTATCTTGAGGTGACAACGAAATAACAGGAGCTGAAAGAAACAGATTTTGGAACAATTACGTCAGAAAACTTTTTATGAGGACCATTTTCACACGTGAAGCCATTTTAGGATCAAATAACGCAACGCAAAACTCTAAAGTTGTGGTAAACAAGTATGTTCTTTCTTGCTTGCTTAACTGTAAGCATGGGGAACACAGTCTAGATTTCATTTGTGAAAGAAGTTATTTCTGTGCACATACCATTCATAGTTTGCTTTCAGCAAGTAAATGTAGTAAAATTCATTAAAATTATAAATTATCATAAGCAAGGGATTTTTCCATCTGGTTTGAAACAGGCTGTGGTTCGTCCACTCCTCAAAAAGGCCTCCCTTGACTCCACGGTGCTGAGCAATTACAGGCCAATCTCCAACCTCCCTTTTTTGGGTAAGGTGCTGGAGCGGGTGGTCGCCTCCCAGCTTCAGAGCTTCTTAGACGATACCAACTACCTAGATCAGTCACAGTCTGGTTTCAGGCCTGGTCATGGCACCGAGACAGCCTTGGTCGCCTTGGTGGATGACCTCCGCAGAGAGCTGGACAGGGGGAGTGTGACTCTGTTGTTCTCTTGGACATCTCAGCGGCTTTCGATACCATCGATCATGGTATCCTTCTGGGTCGTCTCTCTGGGATGGGCCTCGGGGGCGCGGTTTTGTCGTGGCTCCGGTCCTTCCTCGAGGGACGAACCCAGATGGTGAAGCTGGGTGACGCCTGCTCAGACCCCTGGCCTTTGACCTGTGGGGTCCCGCAAGGCTCTATTTTGTCGCCCATGCTTTTCAACATCTACATGAAACCGCTGGGAGAGGTCATCCGGAGTTTTGGAGTTGGGTGCCATCTTTATGCGGATGACACACAACTCTACTACTCCTTTCCACCTAATTCCAAGGAGGCCTCTCGGGTGCTGGACGAGTGCCTGGCTGCTGTGTCGATCTGGATGAGGAGGAACAAGCTGAAGATCAATCCTGACAAGACAGAGGTCCTCCTGGTCGATCGTAAACCGGATCGGGGTATAGGGTGGCTACCTGTGTTGGACGGGGTTACACTCCCCCTGAAGCCACAGGTCCGCAGTTTGGGTGTCCTCTTGGATTCTTCGCTCACACTTGAGGCTCAGGTGTCGGCGGTATCCGGGAGGGCCTTTGCACAATTGAGACTTGTGCGCCAGCTGCGACCGTACCTCGCGAAGGCTGATCTGGCCGGGGTGGTCCATGCCTTGGTCACCTCTAGAATGGATTACTGCAATGCGCTCTACGTGGGGCTGCCCTTGAAGACGGCTCGGAAACTTCAATTGGTCCAGCGGGCAGCAGCCAGGATGCTAACCGGGGCTCATTATCAAGAGAGGTCTACCCCTCTGTTTAAGGAGCTCCACTGGCTGCCATTTATTTTCCAAGCCCAATTCAAGGTGCAGGTGCTCACCTACAAAGCCCTGAACGGTTTGGGACCACCCTACCTGCGTGACCGCATCTCCATCTACGAACCCACACGCTCGCTCCGGTCATCTGGGAGGCCCTGCTCGTGATCCCACCCACGTCGCAAGCGCGCTTGGTGGGGACACGGGACAGGGCCTTTTCTGTGGCGGCCCCCCGACTTTGGAACGCCCTTCCAAAAGATCTTCGACAGGCCCCTACTTTAGCAGCTTTCAGAAAGAACCTAAAAACTTGGCTGTTCCGATGTGCCTTCTCAGATTAGGAATTCCCCATCCCAAGTCCTAGAAGCACTTTAGTACAATTAATATTGCTGCACACCGCACTATTTTAATCCTACGTGCCTCCTGCCATTTCAGCACTTTTAACCCTGTACCCCATTGCTCTGGCCGGCCCAGTTTTAAAGTGTCCTGATGTATTGTCATTGTTGTTGTTATTCTGCTTAACTATTTTGATTTGCTTTTGTTTTATTGTCGTGTTATGTTTTGTTGTATTGTGTTCTGAGGCTTCGGCCTGTGTAAGCCGCATCGAGTCCTTCGGGAGATGCTAGCGGGGTACAAATAAAGATAATAATAATAATAATAATAATAATAATAATAATAATAATAAACAGAGATAGAAGAAAACCATGAATAAATTGCCTATCTGAACAGATAGGTTTTTTTCATATGACAAAATGTGAAGTGGAGTAAATCCAGTTTCTCGGGCAATAACATCCGGAATTTGGGTGTATGCACTATGGGCCCATTTTGACTGACTTATAAAATCCAGATTATTTTATTTGAACTGGATTATATAGCAGTGTAGACTCAGGCTGGATCTATACTGCCATATAATCCAGATTATTTTTTTTTATCGTGCCTGCCGGCATAGGGGTTTAACCCACTGCTCCACCAGGGGCTCCCGGTGCTTTGATAATCCAGATTATCAAAGCAGATAATCCACATTGTCCGCTTTGAAGTGGATTATTTGAGTCTTCCCTGCCATATAATCCAGTCCAAAGCAGATAATATGAATTTTATATGGCAGTGGAGATGGTGCCCCATATAAAACAGTTCAAAGCAAATAATCTGCCCTGGTGGCACAGTGGGTTAAACCCCTATGCCGGCAGGACTAAAGACCAACAGGTCGCAGGTTCGAATCCGGTAAGAGCACGAATGAGCTCCCTCTTTCGGCTCCAGCTCCTCATGCGGGGACACGAGAGAAGCCTCCCACAAGGATGGTAAAACATCAAAACATCTGGGCATCTCCTGGGCAACATCCTTGTAGACGGCCAGTTCTCTCACACCAGAAGCAACTTGCAGTTTCTCAAGTCTCTCCTGACACGACCAAAAAAAATCTGGATTATATGGCAGGGTAGTTCCAGACTGGATGAAACGAGCCCAGTTAGGCCCCTTCTGCACTGCTATATAATCCAGCATATCCAGGCAAAAATCCACATCTGCTTTGAACTGGATTATATGATTCTCCACTGCCATATAAACCAGTTTAAAGCAAATAATATGGACTTTATATGGCAGTGAATAAAAGCCACATTGAACTGGAATATATGGCAGTGTGGACTCAGATGACCCAGTTCAAAGCTGATATTATGGATTATTTGCCTTGGTATTCTGGGTTATATGACTGTGTGGAAGGGCCCTGAGTGTATCAGGAGTTGACACAAAATGTTCTGGGATAAGCAAAATATGCATAGATCTCCAAATTAAAAATCGCTAAGAACAGAAACAATATCTGGGACATTGCTGGTTTTTAATCTGTCTGAATGTGCCATTCAGTGAGCTCTCATTTCATGCTCAATTCACTCAAGAGCGGAAGAATGGAGATTTTGGTGAGATTTTGCCCTTTCCAGTAAAATTGGCCAAAAACAAACCACTGCAGTTTTTCTGTTCTCCTTCATTAATAACATTTGCCATCTTGAACACACTCTCATATTCCTTGGTCAAACATACTGTATATACTTGAGTATAAGCCTAGTTTTTCAGCCTTTTTTTACATTGAAAAAGTCCCCCTCGGCTAATACTCGAGTCAAGGTTATGTATTATTTTACTCTGTTATTATTATTATTATTATTATTATTATTATTATTATTATTTATTTTATTCTATTTATTATTATTACATTTATCATTTTACGCTATTATTATACATTTATTATTTTACTGTATAATTGTTATTGCTACATTAATTATTTTACTCTTTTTATTATTGTTATTATTACATTTCTTATGTTGCTCTCTTTATTATAATTGGAAGGATATATAAGCACATTAACATTGAAGAAGGAAAATAATCATTTAATCAGAGTTGGACAGTCTTATCTTAAATTACCAAAATATATAACCTACTGATTCCTCAATTAATGTAACTTAATTGGTATCTATTTTTATTTTGCAATTTACCCGTAGTGGCTGCATTTCCCACCCTCGGCTTATACTCGAGTCAATCCATTTTCTCAGTTTTTTGTGGTAAAATTAGGTGCCTTGGCTTATATTCGGGTCGGCTTATACTCGAGTATATATGGTAACTTGGTTTTTATCTGTGAAATCTTAGAAGGCATGAGCTCCACATATGGAAATAATTATGACAAATTTATTGTGTTCGCTACAAAAGAATGATCTCTATATTGCTTTTCACCAGAGCTTTTGAAAAATTAATTGTATTTATTCATAGTCTCAACGGTTATCTCTGTGTCCAAAAAGAAAATTGGAATATGGTGCTTAAATGCCTCTGCAAGTGGCATGAGGTGATATATTTGAACTGTTGTACTATTTTATTTCAATATTTCTAAATCAAATAATATTACAAAAACCCTTCAAGCTGGTGGAATCACTACCCAGCATGGACCCAAGGCAGAATGATTTAAAGTTGGGAATTCCCACACCTAAGGCTCAAAAGGCAATCCACAGTGGGGAGGAGGTTGTTCAAATCTCACAACCATCCATGGGAATTCAGGCAGGGTACTGTATGTGGGAAGCATGCGAGCAACCCAACACTATCTTGGTTGTTCAAGTATTTTTAAAGCACGGTTTTTATTCTTTTTCCCACTGCTGTGCACAGTGAGGCAGTATATCCCATCTGTTTACCAGAAACCTTGAATAGTGGCTGTTAATTTTGAACCCAGCGTGAAGGACAGTTATAACTGTGAACAATGTGATTTGCTGCCATTTCACTTGGGCACTAAATTCTGTTTTATAACTTTCATTTTGATCATGCTATTAAAGTTATTATGCTTGCAGGGAGGGAGCGCATTTTAATGTAATTACAATGTAGCTTTCAAGCCTACCTTTGGATTCAGTCTGTACCATTCTAGAATTATTACAATTGTGCTAGGACGGACAAATATGGTGACTTTTGTTTTGTTTTTGTTTTGTTTTTTTGTTTGTTTATTTATCTGTTTGCTTTTTGGTTTAAACCTAGGCAGTGCTAGAGGGAGGAGACTGAGTCCTTTGAGCATACGTGGTTTGCAACCATAAGCTTTAAAACGTCTTGAGTGATGTGGCAGGAGATCTGTCTGGTTTTCTGAGGTACAAGCAGTCAATTTGCCATCTAGAAAACCTATGTTGTCTCACCACTGCTATACTCTCCTTTTGACTGCTCATTCCAGAGGAAACCAGTCTTGAAATTTCGCTAAAGCCTTGGAACACATCACAGCACTGTGTCTTCCAGTGTCGTGTCTCATGTTCTGCAGTTGTTAGTGGTGTTAGACCTAGCAGTTGGTGATGGAAGAGTTAATGTAAGTCTTAGTTCGAAAGGGTTGAGTAATCTGTAAGTAAGAGTTCATGGTGAAAGCAATTAAGAGTGGAGGTATGCAAGAGATAGGCTGCAGCTGGGTGTTTCTGGATATAAGGATCTAGCCTTGGGACTGATCTTTGGGAGAAAAGTATTTTCTTATCTTGGTGGTAGATGCTGCTGGTTTTTCCCCAGGTTTGTGGATTTTCTGTATCCTGACCTGTCTCTTGAACCCTGAAACCTTGAATCTTTGGACTGGCTTTTGACTATGGTATAGACACTTGATTCCTGGATTTTGTTCATTGAACTCTTGGCATTTGACCACTGGACTGGACCTTTTGACTATCATGTTATCTTGAACCTGCAACAATGTTTGCTGTCAGTTTTTGTTTATTCTGTGGCTGAGTGCTATTATTTATTTATTTATTTAAAACATTTATATTCTGCCCTTCTCACCCCAAAGGGGACTCAGAGCGGAGCACAGCATATACATGGCAAACATTCAATTCTGGGACACAGATTCACATACAATATATAATATTAAAAAAATATTTATCAAAATATTAAAATACAGCATTTAAAACCGTTCTAGCCATCCGCTATCTTTATGTTTTATATTTTGGAAGTAAGTGCTGTTTTAATTAAACTGTTTAACACAAACTGGGAGTTTGTTTGGTTCATCTCTACCTGAATAAGGCAGAGCCCTGGTATTATGACACCCAGCTTTCTTCAAAGAGAGCTGTCTGTAAGGCTTTGAATTGTCCCATCACAATTTACCCCTTCACAAGATACAGACAGGAAGGTGGAAAATGCTGCTCACATTCCCCAATGTCTCGTACACTCCAACTGTCCCAGTTTTGTGAGGACAGTCCTAATTAATCCTCTGTCACTCCACTCTTCAGGATGCATTTAAAAAGTCCCGGTTTTTCTCTCCTTCTCCCTCTTTTTACTCAGCTTATTTCAATACTAGCCCATGGAATTCAAACGGTAAAAGTATTTTAATTAACACCTCAGGCGGGAGAAAGATGTGCTAAAATGTTGTTCTTCCTTGTAGACTCACACTCTTTCTCATAGCCTCATAAACCTCAGCAGTTCTCTCCACAAACATTTCTCAACCTGGGGGTTGGGACCCCTTGGGGAGGGTCATGAGGGGGTGTCAGAAGGGTTGCCAAAGACCACCAGAAAACACAGTTTTTTCTGTTGGTCATGGGTTCTGTGTGGGAGGTTTGGCCCAATTCTATCGTTGGTGGGGTTCAGAATGCTCTTTGATTGTAGGTGAACTATAAATCCCAGCAATTACAACTCCCAAATGACAATATACATTTTTGAATGATGACCACTCCTTGGGGTAGTCGGTGTCTTGTGTCCAAATTTGGTGGAAATTCATCCAGTGGTTTTTGAGTTATATTAATCCCACAAACGAACATTACATTTTTATTTATATAAATACAATTTTTGGGAAAAGCTATATCGCAATTCTGGTAACAGTTTTTTTTAAAAAAAAAAAACTTTTGAAATTTTGAATTATTGTGAGGGGGAGGACCATCCCACCCCCTGAAGTCACTTCAGTGCTGAGACAGAAGCAGAATGGGCTCATTGCACCATGGAAGTGACAGGACATTTCTCCATCAATAGTACGGGGTGGGTTTATCATGGAGAAGTGGCAGACTGGCAAAGGATTGTGCATGCTGTCATGCTATAGGAATTGGCGCCAAGAGTGACATTCCTGCTCCAGTGCAGTTTTGCCACCTTTATGCGATAAAATCTTTCACTGATGTTGCAGATCAGTAAGTCAAGGCTCATTTTTAGGAACAGAGTGTCTTGCTGAATGAGAAGACCTATACACATATGGGGAAGCTGTACATAAATTTATTTTAACTCTCTTACACATCCAGCTTCATGTGCCATTTGTACCTCTATACCAAGGATGTATTAAATCACTTGGAACTGAAGGGAGTAATGATGCTAATTTCTAAAGAATGAGCCATTTATACATAGGCTCATAAAACTGTCAGCAAGCTAATAATTCATCTGTTCACTCAATTATGTTTTTGGTTTGCTTCCTGCTCCCATATGCTATGATCCTGAATGCAAAAGTTTTGTTTCTTGTTGTAAAATTGATAGATAGTAGAGCATGTAATATATTTAAATTTGCATTAAAGCTCTAAGGGAATTGGGGGACTTAAATTTCTAAATCATTATGTCTGTATTCTCAAAACTGAAAAAATATCATTGTAGGTTGTGGGTTTTTCCAGGCTATATGGCCATGTTCTAGATGCATTTTCTCCTGACGTTTCGCCTGCATCTATGGCAAGCATCCTCAGAGGTAGTGAGGATGCTTGCATGAGGATGCTTGCCATAGATGCAGGTGAAACGTCAGGAGAAAATGCCTCTAGAACATGGCCATATAGCCCAGAAAAACCTACAACAACCCAGTGATTCTGGCCATGAAAGCCTTCGACAATATAATATCATTGTAGATTATTGGATTTTGTTGCTGTTACAACTTTCTTTACTACCACCACCACTACTTACGGGTGCATCTTCAGCCTTTCTAGTTTGTAAATTGTCACCAATTATGTTATTTTAACTCCATTGACTAAGTTTGATGGATGTTTGTGTTTCTAACAAATATAAGGATCACTACAATCTAACCATGAAAGTGTATGCTCCTACAACTTTCTGCTATAGTTTGTGACCCCAACATTTATTAATGTGCATGGTAGATTATTATTCTGCTATTATTAATATCACAGACCAAGCTGTGGCACAGCTGGTTAGTAGCTCGCTCCATTAAATCACTACTGACCAGGCCTGTAGCCAGGATTTTGTTTCGGGGGAAGCCGAGTTTGATTCGGGGGGGGGGGGGGGGTGGGGGGGGCTGAGTCTGAGTGAAAGAGGGTCTACCCTAGCAAACCTTTTGTATCGTTACCCCAATACCCCCATGCATATGGGATATATTGAGCATGGTGATCAGATCATGATATGAATAAACATAACAGTTTAAATAATGTACCAGTAAGGCCTTCTTGCGGACCACCATGAGAATTTCAGGGGGGGGGGCCTGAAGCCCCCCAAGGCCCCCCTGGCTACATGCCTGCTACTGACCAAGAAGTCCTGAATTTGAAGCCAGCCCAGGTATTGGGTTGCACAGCAAAGCCTAGAGAAGACAATTATGCTGGGGAAAGTGGAAGGCAAAAGGAAGAGGGGCCGACCAAGGGCAAGATGGATGGATGGCAGGCATGTAGCCGGGGGGGGGGGGCTTGAGGGGCTCCCCCCCCCCCAAAATTCTCATGGTGGTTCGCGAAAAGGCCTTACTGGTGCATTACTTAAACTGTTATGTTTATTCATATCATGATCTGATCACCATACTCAATATATCCCATATGCATGGGGGTATTGGGGTAATGATACAAAAGGTTTTCTAGGGTAGACCCTCTTTCACTCAGACTCAGCCCCCCCCCCGAAACCCAGCCCCCCAAACCCCCCCCCGAAAAAAGCCCCCCCCCCCCGAATCGAAATCCTGGCTACGGGCCTGATGGATGGCATTCTTGAAGTGACTGGACTGACCTTGAAGGAGCTGGGGGTGGTGACGGCCGACAGGGAGCTCTGGTGTGGGCTGGTCCATGAGGTCACGAAGAGTCGGAGACGACTGAACAAATGAACAACAACAAATAGCTGAGAGCAAGCTTCACAGACCAAAACCTTCCTAAGTGATGTGTTAAGCACAGTAAACATCTGTCATGGCTTACCTGATTTACATGGTCCTTTGTGCTTTATGCTGCTATTTGCTCCCTTCTCTGCGTAAGCCTCCCTGAACTGGCAGATGTTCTCATAGGTCCTTCCGTCGGGTCCACACACCATTTCTTCTGATTTGCACACACACTGCGGCTCGGGGATTTCTCCAGACTTTATGTCGTCCACATCCAGGTGGCACTCCAGGTTGTCTCCACAGTGTCCATAGAAATTGCTGCCATGGTCCAGGTCACAGATTTGTCCTTCTACGTTCCCACATTCAGGACAGCAACCACATAGGTCTAAGACGGTCCCAGCTCGACAGTTTGTGGGCACGGGGCAGTGCTCCAAATGGCATGCCCCACAGCCATCCCCTTCTCTTAGCAGTCGCAGCCAGCCCCTGTGGTACCAGGCAGGGAAGGTCTGTGAAACCTCCCCGAGGGCTCCTACGAGCACAGCTATAACCACCAGGGGCTTCATCTTGAGACTGCAGTGGATAAGAAGCAAAGACCTTTGGAGTCGAGCCAGAAGGAAAGTGGAGAGCAGGCGGAAAAGAGAGAGAGCATGTCACATTCCAGTTTTGGAGTACGAGTCTATAGCAAACACACCGACTTTTAAAGAGAAACGAGCAGCAGATACTTATTTCTTCAAATCGATAATAGTGAAAATAGATAGACAGATGGATGTTTTTACTACAAAACAGTAACAGTGATTATTATGACCGTACTACAATAGGCAAAGAAAACCTCTCCTGAAAACTTGCCTAACCTTCCCTTAAAATGTGTCCATTGTGTGTCTTAAAAACACTTTTCCCCAGGCAAAACACAAAATAAAATCACAAACTCGTGATGCAACAGATAAAGAACAAACCTCTGTCACAAAAGCAAAGAAAAACACCGTATGTTCATTCCTTTAAAAGTAAATAAAAAGGGGAATTCTGCTCTCACATACCCAGATCTTAACAAAAGAGTCCTTCCACCTTTCCAGTATTGTTATATGAATTTTCACTATCCCTAATCAAATTTGGCCACATCATGAGGAGACAGGAAAGCTTAGAGAAGACAATGATGGGGAAAATGGCAGGAAAAAGGAAGAGGGCCGACCAAGGGCAAGATGGATGGATGGCATCCTTGAAGTGACTGGCTTTACCTTGAAGGAGCTGGGGGTGGTGACGGCTGACAGGGAGCTCCGGCGTTTGGCTAGTTCATGAGGTCCCAGGATTCCATAGGATGCAGCCATGGCTATTAAAGTGGAATAGAAATAATATAACTGCATTGTGTGAGTGGGTCTCAGGTGAACAAGAGTACACATAACATGACATGCCCATTACACTCATAGAAGGGAATTTTGCTCCTCAAGAGGAATTTCTTGTTCCTTTTCTTGATTCCCTAATCTTGATTCCTTAACGATTGATATTCATCTCCCTCCATGGTGAGATTATGAGTTGATTTTACAGCATGTTGAACTATTCTCGTGCTTTGGCTGGGAGGCAGAAAAGCCAAATTGTCATTCTCTCTTTTTACTAGTAATATGCTGGAAACAATTAAAATATATAGAGCGGATTATTAAAATATGTAAAATTTATAATTTAATTATAAGATTGCAGAGCTTTATAGTCTAATAGCTCTGGTGTATTTTGCATAAGAGTGAACAATGGCTTCCTTAAAGCACACAGTAGAATCATTTACTTGGTGCTGGAGAATAAGTTAATTATGGATCCCTTGGCTTTGACTAATGGTTTTAATAATCACATTACTGTAGAATTAACTTATACTTTACCATGCTTATACTACTAATGATGAGAATTACAAAATTTATGTATCTTCAAAGTAAAATTGGCATGAAAAAGCTGCCTGTAAATACACCGGCTCCTCAGAGGATGTTTAATGGGTATCCAATCACTTCTGATTCTTCTCTCATTTATCCTCACCGTGGTTTTTTTTTTCTCTCTCTCTCCAAGGTCTTAAGACAATTACTCATTTACAAGCAAAAGTGTAAATGCTCTTTGTGGTTGTTTTTGTTTGTTGTGTAAACCCTATTGTGGGGTTTAAAGTATCACTTTTGAGTTCAGATTATCATGTTTTCCCTAATGCTGTGTTTCTCAACCTGGGAGTCGGGATCCCGGGGGGGGGGGTTGCAAAGGGGTTTCAGAGGGGTCACCAAAGACTATCAGAAAACACATATTTCTGATGGTCTTAGGAACTCCTTTGGTAGAGAAGGCTGAAGATCTCTCTGCCTGTCCTTCACTTCCTTTTGGGAAACAGACTGCAAATCCTCCCACCAAAGCCCTCCTCTGCTGTGATTGGACAGTCAGTCAAGAGGCGGGCTTTTTCTGAGACTCCTAGCAGGGAGGGGAGAGCAGGCGTGCTTGGCGCATGGCAACATGGTGGAAATGTGTGACAAGGGAGAGCGTGTGAGGCTGGAGGGAGGCTCATGCCAGTGAGGGCCTTCAAGGCATGGAGGTTCTGTGTCGGAAGTTTGGCCCAATTCTATCATTGATTGGGCTCAGAATGCTCTTTGATTGTAGGTGAACTATAAATCCCAGCAACTACAACTCCCAAATGTCAAGGTCTATTTTCCCCAAATTTCACCAGTGTTCACATTTGGGCATATTGAGTATTTGTGCCAAGTTTGGTCCAGATCCATCATTGTTTGAGTCCACAGTGCTCTCTAGATATAGGTGAACTACAACTCCCAAAACTCAAGGTCAATGCCCACCAAACCCTTCCAGTAATTTCTCTTGGTTGTGGGAGATCTGTGTGCCAAGGTTGATTCAATTCCATCGTTGGTGGAGTTCAGAATGCTCTTTGATTGTAGGTGAACTATAAATCCCAGCAATTACAACTCCCAAATGACAATGGACTGGGCTTTAGCACAGCTAGAGCCGGGCTTTAGCACAGCTAGTAAATCACCAGCAGCAATAAGATCTTACCAACCGAAAGGTTGCCAGTTCGAAGCCCAGGTCAGGGTGAGCACCCAACTATTAGCCCAGCTTACTGTCCACCTAAAGCAGTTTGAAAACAGCTTAAGAGCTGTAAGTACAGAAATTAGGTACCGCTTAAAGTGAGGGAGGGGTTTTTGTTTTTTTTTGGCACCATAAAAGGAAATACCAGAAATATCAGAAATATCAGAAATGGCAATGACTAAAAGGAAGGAGGGAGTCTGTGAGTAGCCTTTGGGCTGATATGTGTGGGATACAAATGTTATAAATAAATAAATGGCTCTTTATCATAGAGCAGTGGTTCTCAACCTTCTTAATGCCGCGACCCCTTAATACAGGTCCTCATGTTGTGGTGACCCCCAACCATAAAATATTTTTGTTGCTACTTCATAAGTGTCATTTTGCTACTGTTATGAATTGTAATGTAAATATCCGATATGCATTTTCATTCACTGGACCACATTTGGCACAAATACCCAATGCACCCAAATTTGAATACTGGTGGGGTTGTGGGGGGATTGATTTTGTCATTTGGGAGTTGTAGTTGCTGGGATTTATAGTTCACCTCCAATCAAAGAGCATTCTGAACTCCACAAGCAATGGAAATGAACCAAACTTGGCACACAGAACTCCCATGACCAACAGAAAATATTGGAAGGGTTTGGTGGGCACTGACCTTGAATTTTGGAGTTGTAGTTCACCTACATCCAGAGAGCACTGTGGACTCAAACAATGATGGATCTGAACCAAACTTGGCATGAATACTCAATATGCCCAACTGGATTTTGAGGAAACTAGACCTTGACATTTGGGAGTTTTAGTTGCTGGGATTTATAGTTCGCCTACAATCAAAGAATATTCTGAACCCCACCGACGACAGAATTGGGCCAAACTTCCCACATAGAACCCCCATAACAAACAGAAAGTACTGTGTTATCTAATGGTCTTTGGCAACCCCTCTGACACACCCTTGCAACCCCCCCTAGGGTTCCGACCCCAGGTTGAGAAACACTGTCATAGAGGATGGAGCTACAGCACCCCCCTGTGTCCAGAATTGAGCACAAACTCCAGAGCACCACAGTTGGATGCCACCACAACATACCTCTGTCTGTTTGTCCTGTCTGTTTCAATGGCATTGAATGTTTGTTGTGTATGTGTTATGTGATCCACCCTGAGTCCCCTTGGGGAGATAGGGCAGAATATAAATAAATTATATTATTATTATTATTATTATTATTATTATTATTATTATTATTATTACTAAAATCAACCCCCCCCCCCTCAAATCCCACCAGTATTCAAATTTGGTCCAGTAAATGAAAATAATACCAGATATTTACATTATGGTTCATAATAGTAGCAAAATTACAATTATGAAGTAGCAACGAAAATAATTTTATGGTTGGGGGTCACCACAACATGAGGAACAGCATTTGGAAGGTTGAGAAACATTGTCCTAAAGATATTAGACAAATAAATGAAAAGATGCTTGAACTATAAATATAAATATAATACATACAGTATATATTATGCCTAGTGATTCTAGACTGGAGTGGGGTGAATTTTATGTCTACAACCAGAAGGTTAAAATAGAGCAGTCCTATTTTTGTCTATATTTTGTTTGTTTGATTTACTGCCAAAGCTCTGTTCATCCTAAGCTTATTCACATTCAGCACAAAGTCCTGAACTACTTATGACTTCACTCGAGACTTTTTTTTATTTATTGTTATTTTTATGCTTGCCTTCTCTACAATCAACAACACCTGACACTAATTTATACTTCAAAGACATTTTTTGTCAAAATACAATTTCATCATCATATGCCATGCATTACCAAGTCAAGCAGAGTAATGCAACCGAATGCAAACCTTAATAGAATACTGAGAGGGGACTGAAAGGCAGGATATGAATAAAAATACAATTTCCTAAACAATTTACTTAAAGGCACCGCTGTTCTTAAGGAAAATGGCTTTGCAAATATTCTGATGGGGAAGCATTACAGCTAGTGATAACAATGCAAAGTGACTGTTATTTGAGATAGTTGTTGTTTCCCTTCTAAAGACAGTTGTCACAAGAAATTTCGGTTATGAAAGAATTCCTGCCTGGGAAGCTAAACAAACGATTGTAATGCAAATACCCAAATACACTCCAGGGCACTTGAGAGATAGAGTTCTTTCCGTTTAACATAATACAAAAATACTAAAAGTGACACCAACAGAAATAGATGAATTTGTGCATATCAATCAAAACAATTCCCCAAAGCTGAGCAGAACACGCGATGTTTCTTAAAAGCATTCACACACACAGCACCAAACTAGGGAATTGGCACACAAAGAATGGTATATGAGGCAGCAACAAAGCAGGCCCTACTCTGTGTATAAGAGGATTTAATGTCATACAAGAGACTTTATGGTGTTTCACAAGGAGAGTAATTCTCATATTCACAAGCAGGTGAGCAACAACATCCAATACCAGCAGGGGCAGCTTGTCCATTACGCAAAGTAAGCGGTCGCAGAACACTTTTTTTTGCCAGGGGCGCAGAGGCGCCTCTGTAAATGCCCCTCAACCGCCACTTGAGGAGTGCCCCCTCAGCTCACAACAGCCCTAGCAGTCCAGGGGGAGCCTCGGCTTTCTTGCCTCGCTGCCGGGCGATCCTCTTCCCAAAGGGGCCGGGCCCTTGAGCCTCGCCGGCGCTCAATCGTTCTCCGCGTTCATCCCTTCCCCATGACCGGCTCCCTTTCCCGATCCCCCGGCGCTCCACCCGCCTCCTCTCCTCTCCCCAATCCGCGGGTGGGCCAAGGGGCGGAGCCGCCGCGCCTGGCCCGCTTCGGGTCCGGAGGCATGTCTGAAGACCCCAGCGTGCGCACCAAAAGTCGCCTCTTCTCCTGACTTTCTCTTCAGCCATTGGGACCAAGAGAGAGAGAGAGAGAGAGCCCCTCCGGCTGGAGGTATCTCCCACCTCCGCTCCCTCCTTTGTTTTTGCGCCTACCTTCAGGAAAGGTGGGCATCTCCACCTCTCTCTCTCTCTCTCTTGGTCCCAATGGCTGAGGAGAAAGTCAGGAGAAGAGGTGACTTTTGGTGCACATGCTGGGTCTTCAGGCACACCTCCGGACCCAAAGTGGGGCAGGCAAGGTAGCAAGTGCGGCAAGTTGTAGTTACTGGGATGTATAGTTCACCTACAATCAAAGAGCATTCTGAACTCCACCAATGATGGAATTGAACCAAATATGGCACACAGAACTCCCACGACGAACAGAAAATATATATCAGTGATTGGTTGGGGGGGGGGGGGTGGGCGCCAAAATACTGTTTGCTTACCGTTGAAAATTACCTAGGCCCGCCTCTGAATACCAGCATCATGATATCAGAAATCAGACGCTCAATTTATATATATAAACTGCATCTCTGAAAACCCAGTGAGCTGTGGCTTATTGTCTCATATTTAACTTGTGCATAAACTGTTTCTGTTTATACACCCAAGACCCCTATCTCATTTCCAGAATCCCTTTGTTGCAGCCCAGCTGCCTGTGTGACTCCTTTTCACCCAAACGCCACACAGTTCAACAATAAGTAAGTTTATTAAGAAAAGAGTATATAATAGAAAAGGCAGTTTCAAAAATGAGTAGACAATAATCCCAAAGTCATTCCAAAATAAGCACACAAAGCAATCACAAAGATACAATCAAAAACCAGACTGTAAAAGCATTTTCAAAGTTATATCCATAAACTTGATATTCTTGAGCGTAACAAATAGCAGTGACCAACTCTGCATATGAATCCAAAATCTGAAAAGGTAAAAACAAAAAACAAAAACTGTAACCTAGAATTTTAACACTTAAATCAAAACTATATCCAAAGGCTTGAAAACATGTACATAACTATCATCCAAAGCCATGACAACTTGAACCAAGAATTGTATTCCAATTAAGAGACCTTACTCTAAAACAAGAAAACAAGATACATTCCCAAGTACATACATTCCCGAGCACAGCCTTGCAGAAATGTGGCAGAAGTTCCTTCAGAAGGCAAAAACATCCAATTTTTTTCTGAATTATGCCACATCCGAGCGAACCTATCTAACCCTACTAGACACACCAGGTTTCTGAACCCATGGTTCTTGAGGATGCTGAAATCACATAACAAATATTTGCATAAGGATATAACAGAAATAAAGAAGGCTAAGCTTTCTTTGGGTAAAACACCTAAACTGTGTTTACTTACAAATTCTATTGGATTCATAGCAACTCACAGTACAAGGCACTGTAACATATACCTGCTGCATTCTCTAAGCATATATGAGAAAAAACTACAAATTACAAAAATGAAGGACAAACAAACAGAGTAAAGCAGTGGCTCTCAACCTGGGGTCCCCAGATGTTTTTGGCCTACAACTTCCAGAAATCCTAAACTGGCTGAGATTTCTGGGAGTTGTAGGCCAAAAACATCTGGGGACCCCAGGTTGAGAATCACTGGAGTAAAGGAAGAGAGAAGGCATTGTAAATCCATGAAATGGCATGAGTATGTGCTATACCTAAACTCTTTGAAAGGCATGCAGTTACCGAGAGGGAACAATTATTAAGTATGGGTATGCTAATATTGCTAATTGATGGAGGATTTAATTTCTCCGTAGTATTGGAAGCTGGAGTACAGGACTGACGCATCACACTTGTGTGCAAAGGAAGGTGTCATAATGGAAAGGGTTGCATCCTATAATCGTTACCCTTTCTACACTGCCATATAATCCAGATTACTAAATCAGATAATCCTCATTATCTGCTTTGAACTGGATTTTATGAGTCTACACTGCCATATAATCCAGTTCAAAGCAGGACCCTTCCACACAGCCCTATATCCCAGAATATCAAGGCAGAAAATCCTACATTATCTGACTGTGGACTCAGATAACCCAGTTCAAAGCAGATATTGTGGGATTTCCTGTCTTGATATTCTGGGATATAGGGTTGTGTGGAAGAGCCCCCACATGTTTAAACAAGCATTCGGTTAATCCGTTGCAACGAATTTTGACGACTAAAGGATTGGTAATCATGGACGATGAATTTTGGACTGCGATTCCAGTTATGAGATGCATGGGATTATTATTGGTGGCCCAATAATTTGTATTGTATATGTGTTTTATGCTTTTAAACTGAATACCGTTTTTTAAATGTTGTAAACCGCAATGAGTCGCTGACTTAGGCTGAGATATTAGCGGTATACAAGCGTATAAATAAATAAATAAATAAATAAATCGTGTAGAAAGGGCCAGAGTGAGAGGGAAGAATCTCAGACTGAAAGCATTGTCTTGAAAATGTGTCTGTGCACATATCCTCCTCTGTATGGCTTATTTAGAAAAAGAAGTGGCATATGCTGATATTTTGGGTCCATCTTCAGTCCTTGGCCTCTAGCTCTCCTGCAGAACGTTATACATTACAGATATTGTTTGGCCAGTTCACAAACAAATGCAACACAAAAGACAGTAGAAAACAATAACAACCATTCAGATTAAAAACATAGCACACAAAACACGTTTAATTAGAAACAGAAACTGTATTATATTTCCCAAAATATTTATTTTTATGTGCAATAGTCACCAAGGGCCCCTGAGTTGACTTAGATCGGCAGCATAGACGAAACAGGGGAATATTTTTAATTCTTCCCTGTCGTGCCATTTCTGTGATCTCAGATACTTTCTCCCCTATTTAGAAAAAGGTGATACAAGTTTCTCAACTGAAATCATTAAATGGAACCAAAAATGTATCTTTTAGTGAAAAAGAAACCAGCCCTCCTTCCCAATATTTTTAGTCTTGATATTGCAGATTTGAATATTTGTGGATTTGATTAAAATGCAGTTCTGTGGTCAGCTTCCACTGGAAACTAAGTATAGAGCTATTCTGGAAGACCTAGAAATTCCTAGAGAGATTTTCTCTTAGCTAAAAAATATCAATTTCTTTTTCTTTTCTTTTTTCTTTTTTCATTTTCATTGGAGTCTTGTGCCCCTAAGCCAAGTGAAAGTAGATAGCTGACTGTACACAGAAATATCCAATATAATATGTGGTTTGACTTCTCTGGGACCACTCGAAGTATTTCAAAGTTCTCATATTGCAGTTTCAAAAAGTCAGATCTAAAAAAATTGGGAGACTTTATTCCTTGGCTATATTCATTTTATACAGCATATCTTCATAGTCAAAATATGTATTTGAAGTTTCATTTCAAATAATACAATTGTAGGCCATGGTAGTGCAAAAAAATCAGCTTTATGATGTTATCGTGCATATTTAGGATATTTTAACTGCTTGTGGACTTGAAGGGTACCCCTTAGTTAGGCACCCCAAGGCTGATGACAGAAAGCAAGCAGTCTCCGTARGTGAAGCAAAATCTTTATTCAAGTGTGGCCACACAGGGAGAAACAGCCAAGACAGACCAGTGTCTTCAAAGAAGGCTGTCTCTAACATTTGGATCTTTCAGTCACCTTATATACATGTYTTTTYGCTGTGTCATGGGCACACACCTCTCTTATCGGATCAACCATTCAAAAACATGTTTTTCTCATATTTTGCCACTTCAGTGTCTCTAACTGATAACCCTCTACAAACTACGTAAACACTCACATTATTGTTACAGATAAGCATTTTGGGTGTTAACYCACCCTGAGTACTCCCTGGGCGTACTTGACAATAGWGCATCTTGTRTCTTCTAGATACATTATCTCCTCTTGGCTTTTGGTCTTCTGCAGGCCAGAGGAGAGGGACCTAAAGCCTCTCTTTAGGTTTGCATTTCAGCATTTCAACATTTCTAAGTTCTGTTAACCCTTTCAGACTCTTTATCTTTAAAGCAACATTTGCAAAACTGTCCAGTGCAATTTAACATCTTATTAGTTACCTGTTCCAAAAAAGAAAAATATTGGCCTATAGGTTCATCAGTGATGCTTCCCCAACACATGTGGGGAAGCATTGTGGTGTGTCTCCCCACTGTGCTAGCCCTGTTGTTCCTAATGAAACATGGAAAGGCTTCTGTGTTGCCAGCGTAGGACATTTGCACCCTGGTTGAACCATGGAACCCTGCTGGAAGAACCTACATTGTCTGGTGGACGGCGTGGGGCTCCATGGCTCAACTGGAGCAGAAGCATCCTACAATTCTGAAAATCAGTGTAATGGTGAGATCCTGAGTTTATTAGTCTGAGAGGCCTACGAGTGCCTCTCCCAGAGCTTTGACAGTGCCAAACACTTCTTAATGCGGCTCCTGATAGTCACCCAGCTGGACATAGTCCAGACGGAGAGCCTGCCCTATACCCAGTACCTCAGCATGATCGAATTCCAGATCTCCTGTGCCAAGAACATCCACAATGCCCTCATGGAGTACTCCAACAAGATCACTGGCAAAGTACCCTCTCAGGGAGTTATGTATCCACTAAACAGAACTAAATGGCAAGGACATCTCCCACCAACATTGTTTCCAGTCCCAGACTCTGTTTGCATCATGCCTTTTCTTAGAGCTTGACTGCTAAGCAAGAACAGGGCCAATTGAGCTGCAGACCCCTTCAGCTTGCTCCCAATGAAATGTGGTAGTTTGGTGAGGTATAGCTTAGTCTTCAAACACTCTCAGGGTGCTTCCAGACAGGCCGTTATCCCAGGAGCATCCGCGTTTAAAAAACACGGATGATCCTGGGGACCTGTTCATACCAAACCCAGGAAGTACGCGATTTCTGGGGTGGGTGTCCAAATGTTGTACTTGGACTTCCCATTACAACAGTGGGACACCATAGCCCCCACCTCAAAAGCCCTAAACCCCTTTTAAAGGTAAGGAAAACTTATCCGGCATCCATTACAGTCTTGCCGGAGCTCTCCCAGCGCATAGAAATGATGCACCAGGAGCACTGTAATGGAGACTGTAATGGAGGCCAGGTAAGTTTTCCTTACTTTTAAAAGGGATTTGGGGGCTTTGGGGGTGGGATTCCCCCCATTCCAGAAAACTATGGGAATGGTGTCTAGACTGCAGTCCAGACACCGGAAGTACTGGGTTTATCCCGTGCCTTCCAAGAAGGTGTGGAATAAATCCACAATCAAATTAATTTGCCACAAACCAGTTCAGTAATACTATCTAAAATGTTTATTAAGGAAAGCAGATAAAAAAAGGGGGGAAGGGGCAATTCCAAAAGGTTCAGTAGAATAGAAAGTACAAAATTGCAGTAATCCCAAAATGTCAAAGAACATAAAATCAAGAGAACCAAAATCCACAGTAGTTCTTCATACTTAAATCCATAAACATGAAAACAGGAACTTTCCCAAGGTAAACACTTTCAGGAAACAAAGGCAGGAATCATAACAGGAAACATGAGAATACTAGAATCCAGTGTTTGAGAGCAGAGACAGGAGAGCCATTCCTTATGGCAACGGTGTGTCTTGTGAGAGGCTTGAAGCCCCAACCACTTAATTTAAGCCCATCCAGGTGCCCATGAAATCATGCCAAACATCCTGGGCCTTCGAAGTCTTATTTCGAATTCTTCGAGAATATCTCATTTGTCTATTCTTCACTCCTTGTGTTCTCAAGCATAATCTAGTTTTCCGAGAACACTCCCCATTTGTCCAAGGCCTTTTCTTAAGGGAACTGGAACTTTCACTTTTTCCTGTTGCCTGGAAATGAGCACAGGAATCCACAACATTGGTCTCATCCACCTGCAACTCTCTCCGAACACTCACAGACTTCTCACTTTGAAACCCATCATCACCTGCATTCTCTGACCTGTCATCAGAAAAATCCCCCAACACTTGCTGAGCTACAACACAGTGGCTCTCTATAGTTTCAGGCAGAATTCTTTCCTAGCATTCACTCTAAACCTCTGGTGGTTCTCCACTCACACATTGACCCTACCGAGTTCTCCAAATTGGGATATCCTTCACAGATTAAAACCAGGAGACATGTGACCAAGGAACATTCAAGATTGGACAAAGTTATTATTAAGAAAGAACACACAAGCTAGGAGAAGCTACAGCAATTTGCTTTTGCCTGAGCCTGCTGGGAAAGGCAAAGATTTTTGCTGAGTTCTGTAATATGTACTCTTCAAACATTGAAGAAGAGAGCAAGAGAACTGCAGATTCAAAACAAAGGATTAACCAAATCAAATAAACTGTGGAGTAACTGGTGCAACAAGTGAGTTTGTGAACCAACAATTAGGAAATGATATTGATATGTTCTTAGAGAAAGGTACAAATTTGCTAAAGTTACTTCCTCTAACAGTGCTGAGAAACTTCTCAGTGAGCACCCTCCCATCCTCTCCCGTCTTCAACGATGAAGTATCTAAAGCAAATATGATTTAGCAGAATGTAGCAGCTTTATTATAAATTTATCTCACCGATACATACTTGATTTACATAAAACAAGTGTTCTCATGCTGTCATGTTTAATTCTGTATGGGAAAGAAAAGACAAATAGAGCTGCTACCACCCTAGCAAGAGTCTGTTGGTTGGGCCTCATCTTTTATGAAAAATGCATGAGCACCATGTCAACAGATGGAAGCATTTAAGTGTGGCACTATGTTTTCAAACAATTATGAGAGCCACATGTAGAATTCTCTTCCGAAAAAACGCAAAGCCAAGCTAAGCTCTTTCTTGTCAATGAATATTAAAATTAAGCTCCCTGAAGCTCCTGTTGGCACTTCATCAGCATCACAAAAATCTTGTAAAGCAGTGCTGTTGTGACATCAAAAGACAACCTGACTAAATGGCACTACCTTGTGTGACTGTGAAGCAGAAAAAAACAACTCTGTATGCTTTTCCACAATGCCCTGCCTCATGCACAGAGGAAGAACTGTTTAAAACTACAGACAGTGAGGTCACTGTTGCCCGTTTTTGGTCTAAAATTATTTAGCCTCTTGTGTTCCCTGTATTTTATCCGTTTTAGGAGCCCCTGGTGGTGCAATGAGTTAAACCTTTGTGTCAGCAGGACTGAAGACCGACAGGTCGGGGGTTCGAATCCGGGGAGAGCGCAGATGAGCTCCCTCTGTGACCTCCAGCTCCCCATGCAGGAACATGAGAGAAGTCTCCCACAAGGATGGTAAAACATCTAGGCATCCCCTGGGCAACGTCCTTGCAGACAGCCAATTTTCTCACACCAGAAGCGACTCGCAGTTTCTCAAGTCACTCCTGACACCCACACAAAAATCAGTTTTATACTTATTTATGCAATGCTTTTGGCACAAAATAAAAAAAAGTATCAGAAAATGTATTGTTGAAGGCTTTCATGGCCGGAATCACTGGGTTGTTGTAGGTTTTTTCACTACCTCTGAGGATGCTTGCCACAGATGCAGGCGGAACGTCAGGAGAGAATGCCTCTAGACCATGGTCATATAGCCCGAAAAAACCTACAACAACCCAGTATCAGAAAAGCTGGTATGTGGGTTTTCTTGCAGCAATGGAGGGGTGTTTGTTCCTGGAGACTTACATTATTAAGCCTATAGCGATTTGAAAAGGCACAAGCGTTTTTCCTGCTATTTACTAATTTTGTTTACAAAATAGTATAGGCTTCATATTGTGATAGACAGTATGTGTTCTCCTTCTTGCTAGTAAATTAGAATCTCACTGGACTCCCACTTTGGCTGGATCTACACTGCCATATGATCCAGTATCTGATTTCAGATTATCTGTTTTGAACTGGTTGTTTCATATCACATATACATATTATTAGTTCACAATAAAAATAAAGTTTGCTAACACATGTTGAAGTGTTCTTCTTTCTTGTGGTGTAGAAATGTATCACCATTCACCCCGTGTTATTGATTGGTTCACCTTAGTATTTGCCATAAGTTCAAAGGCATACAGCATATCCAGGGCTTTAGCTAGTACTCACAAAAACACTGATAAACCAATTTTTTTATTTCACCTGTGGTAATAAGTGGTGATAAAAAGGTTCAGTAAATCTGTGGATAAAACAAGCATTAGAAGCTGCTGTTCTAAAGACACTTAACTGCTGGGAGTAAGCCTTATTGGACACAAGGGAACATGGTATCACAGCTTATACAGTAGGTTTATTTGAAGTGAGAGGAGTCATGGTGATGTGAAGTTTGAAGTAGTCCGCTGGGAAATGTTTCCTTTTTTTTGCTTTCCAAATATATGGTACCCCCTACCTAGTGACTGAAGATGGACTCTTAAACACTGGAGAAAGCACATAATTATTACTGATGATTAAAAATATATATTACATGCTCTTGACTGTTTTGCGTTGTGATCCTTATGTAGTCTGAGTTTAGGTACTACAGAGAGACAGTGAAAGTTGCCCAAATTCCATTTACTGAGAAGCAGCCACTGCAAACAAAAGAGGTCTGCTCTCCTGTTGCTCAGGAAGCAGTTGGCTGATGATCCATCACTTGAGTGAACTCCAGCATGATGGAGAATTGCAATGGGGTCCTGTTTTTGCCAGTTGCACTGGAGATAGCTCATAGGAGAAAGTTGGCCGCTTCCTAATTGACAAAGGAACAGACCCTGGGCAATTGCAGCAGCTGTTTCCCAGTATGTAGTAACTGGAGGATTGGGACAGGATTACTGTGTAGCAAAGGCATAGGCAAACTTCAGCTCTCCAGGTGTTTTGGACTTCAATTCCCACAATTCTTGACAGTCAGTAAGCTGGCTGGGATTTCTGGGAGTTAAAGTCCAAAACAGCTGGAGGGCTGGAGTTTGCCCATGCCTGGTGTAGCATGTTTATGCATATGTAAATCCCCTAAACGATTTAGCCATCCATTGATATAGGATTTTATTGTCAAACGCTGCTATCCCATGGCATTTATGCAAGTAACTTACCAGAATGGCAACTTTTGCTATCACTCCTCTTCATTCACCATGCAACTGATCTGTGGTCCCACAACAGTACTTCCCATTAGTAGTGACTCCACCCCCCTCAATGTGCTTTTAATGTTTTTTTTAATAAAAGCAAGTTCACATGTCTTTGTTGATATCTGCACATAAGTTGTGTTACAGATAACATTTTTAACATTTTAAAAAGTGTGTGTGGGGGGGAGTATATAGCTTTCCCAATTTGAGGTGTGTATGATCCTCAGACCTCTGCTGCTGTTGGAGACTAAATCTGGGGGGCATTAGCATGCAGATAATACATTATATCTCTGAGCTATAAACTTTCTTCTTCAGACTATAGACCTGAAGTGGGCAAACTTGGCCCTCCAGGTGTTTTGGACTTCAACTCCCACAATTCCTAACAGCCAATAGGGTGTTAGGAATTGTGGGAGTTGGAGTCCAAAACACCTAGAGGGTGTTTTGGACTTCAACTCCCAGAAATCCCAGCCAGCTGTTAGGAATTGTGGGAGCTGAAGTCCAAAACACCCGAATGGCCAAAGTTTGCCCATGCCTGTACTATATTGTACACTAGATAGACATGCATATCAACCAGAGTTTTGATACTGTTCTTGGAACTGTGGTATAAAAAAGGTAATTATACAAATTTTAGTATTGTCAACAAGCACTTGCATTATTAGCCCTCAGAGGATAAGTTGATGGTACAGACCTGAAAATGGCTCCAGGGATTGTAAACAGTCACTTGTGAAGATCATAGAAACATAAAGTTGGAAGAGACCATAAGGGCCATCCAGTCCATCTCTCATGTATCATGTTCTGCAGTTGATGGTGGTGGATGCTGCTGGTTTTCCTCCACGTTTGTGGATTTTCGGTATTCTGGTCTGTCTCCTGTACTCTTGGAACCACAGAACCTTGAATCTTTGGACTGGCTTTTGACTACGGTATAGACTCTTGATCCCTGGACTTCGCTTATTGAACTCTTGGCATTTGACCACTGGACTGGACCTTTTAACTATGGTGTTATCTTTAATCTGCAACAGTGTTTGCTGTCAGTTTTTGTTTTAAATTCTGTGGCTGAGTGGTATCTTTATGTTTTGGACTATTAAAACAGCAAGACAGTAAGTGCTGCTTTAATTAAATTGTTTAAACACAAACTGGGAGATTGTTTGGTTCATCTCTACCTGAATAAGGCAGAACTCTGGCATCGTGACAGAATACTTTTCTTCCCAAGATCAGTCCCAAGGCCAGCTCCTTATATCCAGAAACATATCTCTTGCATACCTCCACCCTTAATTGCTTTCACCCATGAACTCTTACTTACAGATTACTCAACCCTTTAGAACTAAGACTTACATTAACCCTTCCATCACCAACTGCTAGGCCTACCAACAACAACAACTGCAGGTACATGACACCATCCCCCTGCCTGAATTTTCAGTGTTGGCTTGATTTGCAGTGTCCTTCCAACAATATAAAATAATTACAGACCAAAAGTGAGAATATAAATGAGATCTAAGACACGTTTCCTGCACCATTCAAATACATTTGTGAGATAGGCATCATTTTTCGTCTGGAACCTAAAAGAAGTGACAAAAAGAGAGATGTATCCACGTTTTTGATATTTTTTTTTAAAGAGCACTTCTCTTTATTACATTTTCAATAATTTTTTTTCTAAATGTCAAAATCTTCAAACCAACATTTCATTACGAGCATGTGTTCTCATTCACCTTGCAATTGCTAGTTCTGTTTTGGAGTCATTTCCTGAGATGTTGCACTTTATAAAATGTATGATTTATGAATATGCGGTTTTGATCCTTTGCAATGGACTGTGGGAGAAATGGCTCAATAAAATGTTATTAAAGAAAAATCCATAATGTTTCATATGTTGTGCTCATTTCAGAGAGCAAGGAGCCCGGAGTAACTTTAATCAATCATATGGTAAGCGCCCGCTAGATGCACTTGGCAGGTGTCACAGGGAAAACTTCTCAGATGCCTTGCGTCAGCCCAAGTTCACCACAACAAACTGTCACCTCCACGAAGAGATGGAGGAACATCCTTGGTCAAAAGCAGCACTCCATCAATCTAACTAAACCTTTGAACTCAAGCAGCACAATCTACCTTGTTTCACATTGGGAGACACAGGGTCCTTCATTTAGTACGCAATGCTCAAAATGTTGCTTGAATTTTGATAACATTTACTGAATGTATTGTCAAAGGCTTTCATGGATGGAATCACTGGGTTGTTGTAGGTTTTTCGGGCTATATGGCCATGTTTTAGAAGCATTCTCTCCTGATGTCTCACCTGCATCTGTGGCAGACGAAACATCAGGAGAGAATGCTTCTAGAGCATGGCCATATAGCCCGAAAAACCTACAACAACCCATTTACTGAATACATTATTAAATGCAAAGGGCAAAAGACCCAACCTGGATTAAGAACGTGATATGTGGGAAGTATAGGGTTTATTCTTATCCCACTGTAGCCTCAGTCTAGATAAGAACCCTAGTAGTACATCTGCTGTTTGCATTGGAAGAAAAACTTCCATTTGTGTCAGTGAACACTTTTCTTCAAAGGTTCTAGTAGGTTTGATCCATATTGGGCCTTAACACAGATAGCAACCCTTGCCAGATTGGGTCCTTCATGTATAGTTTATATATAGATAAAGGTAATGGTTTTCCCCTGACATGAAGTCCAGCTCTGTCCGACTCTGGGGGTGATACTCATCTCCATTTCTAAGCCGAAGAGCCGGTGTTGTCCATAGACACCTCCAAGGTCATGTGGTCGTCATGACTGCATGGAGTGATGTTACCTTCCTGCCGGAGTGGTACCTATTGATCTACTCACATTTGCATGTTTTCGAACTGCTAGGTTGGCAGAAGCTGGGGCTGACAGCGGAAGCTCACACCGCTCCCCAGATTCGAACCTGCGACCTTTCAGTCAACAAGCTCAGCAGCTCAGCGCTTTAACCCACTGCGTCACCGGGGGCTCCTAGTTTACATATACATAGCTAAAAACTATGTATACTGTTTTGTCCAGCTTAGGCCCCATCCACACTGCTATATAAAATAGATTATTTGTTTTGAACTAGATTATATGACAATATAGACTTATATAATCCAGTTCAAATAAAATAATCTGTATTATATAATTTGATAATCTGGATTATATGGGAGTGTTGATCCAACCTCTGAGTTTCATCAAAATTCTGTATGCCTCTCCTTAGAAATAATTCCCACTGAAGTCAATTAGACATATTCCCAGCTAAACATGTAAAGAAGTGCAACTTTGATCCTCTTTCAAAGCTCCTCCTGTAAGAAGAGCTTCAATACAACATTTTTCATAAAGTCGCAACAGAAGGCTGGTGTGCACGTGAAAGTATGCTATATGATAAAAGGAGGTCATGCATCTTCTATCTCTTGGAGAACTAGGAGGTTATGTTATAAGTCACTCATCACACTAGAGAATGAATCCACTTAAAATCCAGTTTCTGCCTCCTGCTGAATTCTGGGGTTTGTAGTTCAAGGAGGAGCCTTTAACAGTCTTACTGAACTACAAACCCCATAATTCTGCAGGAGGCAGAAACCAGATTTAAAGTGGATTCATCCTCTTGTGTGATGTAGCAAATGAAATGGGGTTCAAAATATGATATTAGTAATGTACTGCTCAAGGACCTCATTTTCCAAAAAAACTGGTAATGACATGTTGCTCAAATCGCTTTCATTTTGAATTTGGAGAGGAATGCAACCTCCTTAAAGGTAAAGGTTTCCCCTTGACATTAAGTCTAGTCGGGTCTGACTCTGGGGGGTAGTGCTCATCTCCATTTCTAAACTGAAGAGCCAGCATTGTCCGTAGACACCTCCAAGGTCGTGGCCAGAATGACTGCATGGAGCAACCTCATTATCTGCACCAAATTGGCTTTGTTGTTACATGGATGCGGGCGATATTAAATAGCAAACACAATGAGGGTCAATTCGGTCACAGATTTATTCCAGGCAAATGACTAGGGGAAAAAACCTAGCTTAAAATGGTTGTGTCCACAAATATAAAATGCCTGTGACTACAGAAGGGAAGGTCTTTTACACAGAGAGGGATGTAGCTATGAAAGAGGGGGAATGAGAGCATTGGGTTGTTGTAGGTTTTTTGGGCTATATGGTCATGTTCTAGAAGCATTCTCTCCTGAYGTTTCGACTGCATTTATGGCAAGCATCCTCAGAGGTTGCTTCCTAACCCTAACCCTTGCCACCTCTGAGGACGCCTGCCATAGATGCAGGTGAAACGTCAGGAGAGAATGCTTCCAGAACATGGCCATATAGCCTGAAAAACCTACAACAACCCAGTGATTCCAGCCATGAAAGCCTTCAACAATACGACRAGAGCATTGTTTTCCAGTAAAAATTCTGTCCCTCCTCTTGACATTGTCCTTTTGGTCCTCCAATTTCTAGCATTGCAGTGATTTAACCCTTCAAGCAGGCCTATAGCCAGGGTGGGGGGTGGGGGGTGGAAGGGGTTTAGGGGTTCAACCCCCCCTGAAATTTTTCAGGTTAAAAAACTCTAWTTTTTTTTGCTACTTTTGGCCTTACTAACCTTTCATACCTTGTSTCTTATACCTTTTACGGAGCAATAAGGGTCTTTGGACTGTATTAAAAAATGTTGTTGTGTTATCAAACTACTCTTCATGCTTTGCTAAAAAGAAGTTTCAAACAACCCCCACCCCCCAAATTTTTTTTCTAGCTATGGCCCTGCCTTCAAGTGAGCATTAATTTTGATCATTCCTGGATTTGATTGACATGGAATCTTTAGGTCCTCCAATGCAGAGCTATAGTCAGCTTCTGACTGTACAGCACATGTATTCCAGGAAAATGGGCATGCAAAGTTACAAAGGGAATAGGAATCCAGCAAACATAAGATGTACTATCTCAATTTCTACAATGGTAGAAATGTTGGGGGGGGGGGGGTGTGTGGAAGACAACAAAATTTTATTCGACGGGAGCAATATTCTCATTTATGTTGCCCATACACCTCTAAGTTTAACTTATTTGTTTTAGCACATGATGACAACAACCCATGAAGAGCCTTACCTTCACCACTTGTTTTTATCCCTCTTTCCAGGCAGAGATGTAGTGGACTCAGGTTTCTGGGGTCAGAGCACTGGGAGTTTTCGTTCAGCAGAGGTGATGGTGTCACTCCTGACACCTCAATCCAGTGACTTGTCCCTTCTGCCCTTAGGTGCAATCCTCACAGGCATTGAGCATGGGTGAGGGGTAGGCTTTTCCAGTAACAACATATTGTTGGAACCTATCCTTATTGTGATGTAAAATAATTCAGCATTAAGTGAGCAGTGAAGACCCACTGGATTTACAAAAGGCTTGCTCCTGGTGGAGATAAAAACTGGCAGAACAAATTAATTGATATGGGAAGTCTTACCTTTCTGGGTAAGATACACCATCACACTGCTGTCACTAACTAATGTCCTGCCATTTATGGGACTTTTGTACATCCCTATCAGTTTTGAGACAAATCCTTCATGTGGCAATGCAGCCACAGTTTGAGTACCTGAGAGATAGCGTCTCCAAAGCCATTTCATGCTATAAGCATCTCACGAGCGGGCTCCAGATGCCCTGCCAAAAGTAAATCATCTGGCACATATTGAATCCATTGAAATATTACCAAAAGTGAACTTCTGAGCATGTTGTACTGACAGTTAATTTGCTGTTCTGTGAGACAGCTGCATTTCCCTAAAACATCAGGTAATAAGCCCAGTAAACCAAATTAACTAAGACAAACAAAAAGGGGAATAGCAGTTTTGAATAGTGATCAATGTTGCATGGATTCTGAATGGTGAAAAAGTCAATGACTTTGCGCAGCTTGTTCTTCAACATGGATTTCATTTTGTCTTTTGGAGCTATGTTCAAGCCACCATAGGCAACGTTATCAATGTCAGTGAAGTTTATTTTTTGATTGTAGCTGGTGGCAGAAGTGGTAAGGACGTTGGTGATGGTGACATCCTCATTTTCTCTGGGAACATCACTGGCAGGACTCTGAAACAGGAGAAAGTGAGTGACAGGTGAGGATGTCTATCACTAATAAACAACAAGATGCAGGTGAAACATCAGGAGAGAATGCTTCTAGAACATGGCCGTACAGCCCAAAAAACCTGCAACAACAGGTTTTTTTTTTCAGAGGAATTATGTCTTTTTCTGTACATTGTAGTAAAAGGGCAAAGTAGTAGGACTTTTTGTGATACTCTCCAGTGTTTCACAACTGAAACTGGGGACATAAAGGGCAAAGTGACATCAGAGTGTGGTCAAGATGTCAAAAATCATTACTGAGGAAGAACATATAGGAAGCCATCCAATGACGTCCGACAACAGTGCTCAGTGAGTACCTAAAGAGGACATTAATATTTGGTCTCTTAGACCAGGGGTCCTCAAACTTAGACCAGTGGCCCTCCAAGGTCATTTACCTGGCCCTCGCTCAGGGTCAACCTAAGTATTAAACTACTTGAAAGCACACAATAATAACAACAATCCTATCTCATCAGCCAAAAGCAGGCCCACATTTTCCATTGAAATACTAATAACTAATTAGGAGAGTTAATGTCCCACTGTTGCCATTTGCAGTTGCATTACTGTACATTCTGGTAGTTTGTTTATTATCTCTCCTGATGTTTCACCTGCATCTGTGGCAAGCATCCTCAGAGATTGTGAGGTCACAACCTCTGAGGATGCTTGCCACAGATGCAGGTGAAACGTCAGGAGAGAATGCTTCTAGAACATGGCCATACTAGACATTGCCCCGTGTCATGTGATGGACTCTGTGGGACCCCGTTTTGGCAGCATGGAGAAACAGGAAGAAAACTGTGTCTGATAAGGTATGATATATGTCTGATAAGGTATGATATATATATGTCAGAGAGAGAGAGAGAGAGAGAGAGAGAATCTAACCAAAATGTGATGGTTGGGTATAGCTTCCATTTCAATTTCCCACAATCCCCAAAAACAATGCTGCAACACTGATATTTCTCAGAGTACCTTCTCTGTAAGTAGACCATCGAAGCCTGAGGAAATTAGGGCAATGCAGTATACCGAATAGAATTATGTTCAATTTGACCTTGGAACGGCCTTAGATCTTAGGTCAGTGCTTCTCAACCTGGGGTCCCCAGATGTTTTTGGCCTACAACTCCCAGAAATCCCAGCCAGTTTACCAGCTGTTAGGATTTCTGGGAATTGTAGGCCAAAAGCATCTGGGGACCCAAGGTTGAGAACCACTGCCTTGGATGGTGTGCTTTTAACTTTGAATGTATTTTAACCATTTTAATATGTTGTAATTTTAAACTATTTTAAGGTTAATTTGTTGTTTTGAGGCACTGTGTATGTGCCATTGTAAGCTGCCTTGAGTTCCCCTGATGGGGTAGAAAAGGTAGGGTATAAATATGGCAAATAAATAAACAAACAAACAAACAGAAAACAGATGTACCGAAAGACACTGTGTCCTGGGCTACTTTGAATCTGGAACCAACCCTGACTTTTATAGGTACAAGTGTAAACATAATGTGAACTTATAATCCTAGACCAGTGAAGTGATTTTGGAGCAATGTATTGTCAAAGGCTTTCATGGCTAGAATCACTGGGTTGTTGTAGGTTTTTCGGGCTATATAGCCATGTTTTAGAGGCATGCTCTTCTGACGTTTCGCCTGCATCAATGGCCAGCATCCTCAGACCTCACCTCTGAGGATGCTTGCCATAGATGCAGGCGAAACATCAGGAGAGAATGCCTCTAGAACATGGCCATATAGCCCGAAAAACCTACAACAACTCAGTGATTTTAGAGCCTTTTAAAATAATGTATGGAGGTGCCGTAGTTTCTTCTCTGGGAAGGTGAGCATCCAAATGATAAAATCCTTTTTCTGAGTAGAAAAAAAGGACCATGCATAAGCTGCAGTATAGGTTGGATTCATTCTCCTTTTCCTGCTTGTCTCCACTGAGAAAAGTGACATTTCCAAACTATATTTTCAAATAATCATGCAAGCCCAATAATTAAATACTAAATGTTCATTTTCCCATTGTTTTAGTTTCTACAACCAAAGATTGCCCACACATACACTTGTAAATATATATGAAAATGTGTGTATGTAATGAATGTGCAAATCAATTCTTTTTGTAATATCTGTTGACAGCTAGATCTGTTTGACCATTTCCATCTTTTGCTCACCTTTTCAGGTTTACTGTGTATACATTTTTGAGACATGATATAGTGTGCGACTGCATATTCCACCAAGGCACCAAATATAAAGCTGAAGCAGATGCCTAGGTAAATATCAATGGCTTTGATAAAACCATTAGTCTTGGTTATTGAGTTGCGTGAGCCCATCATCAGAGTGGTCATCGACAACACTGTTGTTACTCCTGTAAAGCAGAATAGAAAACATGGTCATTGCAAGGCAGATGGACATTTTGTATTGAAATTTAGTAGAGGATACTAATGGAACATCACTTTTATGACATGCAGAGACCAATCACTAGCAATTGACTATTATTACAGCTGTATAACAAGTAACAACCTACTTCCACCAGATCTGAGGACAGCCAGCTAGTCTTCTGAAATCTCACTTTTTTATTTCGTATCAAAAGCATTGCAGAAATTAGTATAAAACTGATATAAATAGAGGGCTATATATCTTTTTACCAAAAATGGGTAACATTGACCGCATTGTCAGTAGCCTCAAACATTTCTTCCTTTGTATGTGAGGCAGGACATTGCGGACAAGCATATACATGTGGAGTTGTTTGTTCTGCTACACCAGTGTTTCTCAACCTGGGGGTCAAGACCTCTAGGGGGTCGTGAGGGGGTATCAGAGGGGTCACCAAAGACCATCAAAAAACAGAGTATTTTCTGTTGGTCATGGGGGTTCTGTGTGAGAAGTTTGGCCCAATTCTATTGTTGGTGGGGGTTCAGAATGCTCTTTGATTGTAGGTGAACTATAAATCCCAACAGCTACAACGCACAAATGTCAAGGTCTATTTTCCCCAAACTCTACCAGTGTTCACATTTGGGCATATTGAGTATTTGTACCAAGTTTGGTCCAGATCCATCATTGCTTGAGTCCACAGTGCTCTCTGGATGTAGGTGAACTACAACTTCAAAACTCAAGGTCAATGCCCACCAAACCCTTCCAGTATTTTCTGTTGGTCATGGGAGTTCTGTGTGCCAAGTTTGCTTCAATTGCATCATTGTTGGAGTTCAGAATGCTCTTGAAGTGTAGGTGAACTATAAATCCCAGCAACTACAACTCCCCAGTGACAAAATCAATCCTTCCCCTATCCCCACCAGTATCCATGTTTGGACGTATCAGGTATTTGTGCCAAATTTGGTCCAGTGAATGAAAATTCATCCTGCATATCAGATATTGTTGTGACTCAGCCTGTGTTTGAGCCTGTATCTGTGATTGTGTTTCCCCCTTCTAATGTTTCTGGGTCTGACTTAGATAGTGAACCTGATGTGATCAATGAGGATGAGGTGCAAAATGGAGACACTCTGGACAATAAGGTTACTGCAGACTCTGATTGAGAAGGGTCAGGGGAAGGGCTAAGTTCTCATGAGAAAGTTCCTGTCACAGCCAGGGAAGAAAGTTTACTCCCTTCTCCAGGGTCGAGTTTGCAAGATAATTTCACACCTGCTGCAGTTAATGAGGAGTTAGATAAGACCAGTCGCCATCTGGAAGTCAGCCAGAACCATTGAGAGGCCCAATGTTTACACAGGTCAGAAAGAATTCGGCTGTTAAGGCCAAAAACTGGGGGGGGGGGTAGAAACCAGTTTTTTGGGACTTAAATTGAGCTCTTAGAGAATTTTCTCTAGACCAGGCATAGTTTGGAATCATGCTCAAATCTCCTAGATATTCCTGTTTCATGTGGCCTTGTCTCTAAGGATTCTTGGCTTATCATGGAAACACTTCATAATACAACGAATTCTGGAATATGTTCTAGGCTGTCTTCTGTATGAGCTGATGTTCTGGAATATACCTGGCATTCCTTTACACTGCAGGGAAATATATTACAAACTGGTACACAGCTTGTAATGCTGTGATTTTTGTCCTCTTGGTGGTCTTCCATTGACATTCTGGTTGAGGAACCCTTGAGAAGCCATTAAAAAATCCAACCACCTAGGATGACAGTTTATGGGTGGAAATTGCCAGATGTGATTATGTTTGATAGTTAGCATGTAATGATATTTGAAATCTGATAGCACTTCTTAGTTGACTGCTAATGGTATTATCCATCTGACATTGACAGGTTTAGATAGATAACATACGGTGGTAATTAGTAGCAGGCATTTGGCAGCTTATGGGATTTCATATTAGAAGTCTGCCAAAATAAAATAAAATAAAATAATCAAGAGATGCCAATGAGTTGAAAGCAGGCAAAATTGGAGTTGAGAAAAATTACATTCAAGATGTGATTTAAAATCACACCCTAAATCTTTCTCATTCCAAATGTCAGCCTGAAAACCTGTCCAATGTCAAATATTTGTGATTATTAATTTCATTTCTCAAAATAAATTGCCACAGTGGCGCAATGGATTAAACCCTTGTGCCAGCTGAACTGCTGAACTGAAGGTTGGCAGTTCGAATCTGTGAGGTGGGTGAGCTCCCATCTGTCAACTCCAGCTTCCCATACGGGGACATGAGAGAAGCCTCCCACAGGATAGTAAAACATCAGGGCGTCCCTGGGCAACATCTTTGCAGACGGCCAATTCTCTCACACCAGAAGTGACTTGCAGTTTCTCAAGTCGCTTCTGACATGAAAAAAAATATCTTAAAATTTTAATAGGATGAAAATTTAATTTCCTACTTTCAGGGTAACATGAAAAACATGTTGCTCTCCTTCCCCTTCTCCACCCACTCTTCATGGCATGTCTATAATAAGCAGAGTTGGAAACAATATTTCTTTGGTTGCAGATCACAAAATCTCTCAGCCAGAAGGTAATATTTATAATATCTAATAATGGATTTATTTCAAGGAACACCTCACCAATACATGTTCTTGCAGGAACCGAATCCAGAGTGATCCAAAAAGAAACCCAAGACAGAATAACCAGCAGAGTGGACGGCACGTAAGTCTCCAGGATGAAATAAAGGATATTTCTCTTGAGTTCAAACTGCAATACCAGTCTTGGGTAATTGCCTATTCAGAGGAAGAAAACACCATCCATGAAAAGAAGACGTCTAAGGAGAGTAAATGCTCTTAAGCCAAAAAGATGTAAATTTTCGGAGTCAGCAGAGATTTACAATCTCATAACTGGCCAGAAGGAAGAGTTGATATAGTTCAGCTTAATATGGCACACACAAAACAGTGTTGACTATAAATATAAGGAAAGAGGTATCTCCGTGGTATTACTGTCGGCCTGAGAAGCAACTGAGAAGGCAGATTTGTCTGCATGGTTCAGAAACAAAGCACAAGATGCTACCTCTAAGATTCAATTTAGGCATTGTGTTCAACGTACATGTATTAGACAACATTGTTTTTTCTTCTCTCAACTGGATTCCATAAGAGGAACATCTCTTGGCAAGCATATTTGCAAATTAAGCCCATCTTAACCCTTTATTAATAAACCACATAACAGAGTGTGCTAAATACAATATACAGTATACTTGCAGTTAATCGATACTCACGCAATTAAAACTCTCTAGCAATTGGCAAAAAATCAAATAATACTTTTAATAAAAGCTGTTTTATAGTACAGTAAAACAGTATCAATAAGTACTTCTCTGGTGGGAAGGTAAGGGTGTTCCATGCAGTCATGCTGGCCACGTGACCTTGGAGGCGTCTACAGACAATGCCGAATTTTCGGCTTAGAAATGGAGATGAGCACCACCCCCCAGAGTCAGACACGACTGGACTTAATTTCAGGGAAAACCTTTACCTTACCCTAAAACAGTATTATATAATATTGGTGTAGTAAAGGTAAATGTTTCCCCTTGACATTAAGTCTAGTCATGTCCGACTCTGTGAGGTGGTGTTCATCTCCATTTCGAAGCCAAAGAGCTGGCCTTGTGGTAGGCACCTCCAAGGTCATGTGGTCAGCATGACTGCATGGAGCGCCGTTACCTTCCTGCTGAAACGGTTTCTATTGATTTACTCACATTTGCATGTTTTCAAACTGCTAGGTTGGCAGAAGCTGGGGCTAGCCGCAGGAGCTCACCCCACTCCTTGGGTTTGAACTACTGATCTTTCAGTCAGCAAGTTCAAAAGCTCAGGAGTTTAACCCACTGCGTACCGGAGGCTCCAATATTAATATATTATATATTATATAATACAGTAAAACAGTATAGTTTAAGGTATAGCGTTTGTTAGGCTTATTTTTAATACTAACTCTCAAGCAACCAGAAACTACGTTTATCCCCATGGATGTTGGATATCAGAGAGTCTACTGTAAACAGATAAGCAGAATTAGTATGACAAATAGGCATATACTATATCACCATTAGAGGGAGCAGCTCTAATGGTGATATAGTGCTAAGTATATTGTCTCATTGGTACTCACAAAACAATAATGCCAGATCGTTTGATGATATAAAATGAACCTGAGTGGGAGGAGTATGGGCCCTTCCACACAGCCCTATGTCCCAGAATATCAAGGTCAGAAAATCCCAAAATATCTGCTTTGAACTGGGTTATCTAAGTCCACACTCAGATAATGTGGGATGTTTTCCCTTTATATTCTGGGCTATAGGGATGTGTGTAAGGGCCCTCTATCTGTTCCTCAAACCATTTGACTATTTCCAACAGCAAATGCCCCACATGCAAAACTTTCATCAGGAAATAACTCAAGATCATAGAAAGCTTTATAGCTGGACTGGAAAGCATTACCTGGGGTTAGCAGGCAATGAGCTTTGTTTCCCTATTTGCTTCAACTCACTGTTCAGGTTCATTACCTGTTTCCTGGTGGGACATTGTTGAAAGGGTGCAATACCGTTCCACTGTGTACTGGGAGAGCCGCAGGTTCTCAAGGCCGTGGACAGAATCATTCCCCCTCAACCAGGTGAACAGTACATCGTTTTCATCATATCCCCCTAGAGATGAAGAAATGAAGATTGACAAGAAGATTGACACACCAGGTTAATGAGCAGCACTTGGGAATAATGAACTAAATATGACAATGTGTAAATTGGTCCCACTTCTTAACACTGCAAAAAGAGAACTGTTGAAAGAGTCGATGATAAAATTGGGCTACTGGGGGAGAGGCAATAGGGACGTACAAGATATGCCATGCTTTGTCAAGCTCATGGTTTATTTTAAAAGCATATGCAGTCAGCCCTCCACATTCACTGGGGTTAGGAGTGCACTACCCTTGCAGAAGTGAAAAACTATGCATAAAAATGCTGTTTCATTTCCCTAGATTTTCCAGCAAAACTGTATGGTGAGCTCTCACCAGAAGAAGAGGTCTGTCTTCCATTAATTTAGAGCAATTGTGCACAACCTGTGGCCCTTTGGGTCTTATTCCCAGCCATTGGGCAAGCTGGTTAGGGCTTCTGGTAGTTGGAAGCTGAAACATTTGGGGAGCCACAAGTTTGACACCATCCAGCATAACTGTTGCACTCCAGAACAGGAATAACCCTCTGACTTTAAACAACACACATCGAATAGGAAAAAACAATCCTTTTATTGAAGATCAGTTAAAAGCAGCAAAGTAAAAAAGCACTTTAAAGAAATAGGTAAATCCAATTAGATAAGAAGATAAGCAGGAACAAATTACTCCAAGGTAGAGTTCAGCAACGTTCATAAAAGCAAAGTCCACACATCTCCAATAAAATCCAGAATATCAGGAATACATTGATCCAAGGCTTGGGTAAGCAATCATGAAATCCAGGAATCCAAAGCCATGAACAATAAATATCTTAGCATGAAGCTTCAAAGCAAGGTTTCTATAAAACAAGGATGAGAAATTGGCGTGATTCTAAATGATGCTTCATCTGACTACACATCCTACACTTGAGACTTTTATCACCTCATTAGCTAGGTCACTAGCGATGAGAAGTTGGTTTCTCTTTAGTTGAGGCTTTGTTATTGTTTTCTATCTAAGCCTTTGCACAACTCTCCTGTTTTGACTGAACTCTTATCATCTATCTCTCGGCTTGTTATCTATTTGCTCATTAATTTCTGCAGGTGCTGAGCTATTTTCATCATAATCCCCAGACCCCTCAGGGATATTCTCATGGGAAACTACAGAGATCTCCTGGTCATTCTCTGCATCAGTATCACTGACCAAACCATTGCCATCTTGAAACTCATCTTGAACCTCATTAACATCATTCCCCACATCTTGAACCTCATTAATATCATTCCCCACATCTCAAGCACCCTGATCCTGAAACACAATCACAAGCTGAACTCCAACAATAAGCTCTGGTGGAAGTTGACCACAGAGCCACACTGGAGAACCTAGAGATTCCTAGAGATAACATTTTAATCAAATCCATGAATAATCAACAAGTCAAAACCACAAATGTTTCTGCAGATTCAACCATCCACAACTTGAAAGTATTTTTAAACATTCCAAAAAGCTTTGTCATTTTATATAAGGGACATTTTAACTACACCATTGTATGTGTAGGGCTTTAGCACAATGGGCTAAACTGCCAGCTGTAGAAAATCTTGCTGATTGAAAGGTTTGCAGTTCAAGCCCGGGTTGGGATGAGCTCCCGCCATCACCCCAGCTTCTGCTCACCTAGCAAATCAAAACCAGCAATGTGAGTAAATAAATAGGTACCACTTCAGGGAGGCAATTTTTTATCATGTCAGGAGCAACTTGAGAAACTGCAAGTCACTTCTGGTGTGAGAGAATTGGCCATCTGCAAGGACATTGCCCAGGGGACGCCCGGATACTTGATGTTTTACCATCCTTGTGGGAGGCTTCTCTTATGTCCCTGCATGGGGAGCTGGAGCTAACAGAGAGAGCTCAACCCACTCTCCATGGATTTGAACCACTGACGTTTTGGTCAGCAGTCCTGCCAGCACAAGGGTTTAACCCACTGCGCCACCAGGGGCTCCAGTGGGGAGGTAATAAAAGGCGCCCATAAGGACATGCCGGTCATTTGTTCAGGAGGATGTCTAAGGATAAAAAAGCTCCTCGGCATGGAAGATGGAGCGATAGCACCTCCCAATGGTCAGAGTTGAGCGCAGCTTCAAATGCCGAAATGGATAAAGATGGGAAAGCCTTTACCTCTATTTATCTATAGCCTGTCTTTGTTCATTGTATAACAGCGTTCAATGTTTGCCTTATATGTGTTCTGTTATCCGCCCTGAGTCCCCTCGGGGAGATAGAGCATAATATAAATAAAGTATATTATTATTTATTATGTAATGATATCCATTTTGCTATGGGAAGTCCTGGAACCAAATTCCAGTGGATAACAAGGACCCACTGTAACTACATAGTTCACAAATTAATTTTTTCCATTTCTGACTATCAGTGTAAATGGTTCAATTTTTGAGTCAAATACTTCAAGTTCTGTTAGTTAATTACGAATATTTTGTCTCTGCTGGCTTTACTGGACTCTAAAATGGCCACTTAACAGATGCCACACTAAACCAACAGGGTTGATTCATTTCCGCTCCTGATATGGAAGTTATTCCACTTATGCAGGCAATCATCCCAAATCTGTTTCCTTCCTAATTATAATTTACTTTCCTCTTGAAGGCAAGTAGTGCAGTTTTTTAAAGCTAGCCGTGGGTTAGAAATGGTAAACCAAATATGCAGCTCTATTTAAATTAAAAGGTCATTTTCTGTAACACTCCCTTTAATTGGCCATTGCTATTTCAACAGGCGCGTGGATATACGTCTAGCATTCAAATGTCCAACAGACTTAGTAGTCCCCACCTTATAAACAGAACTTACTGCAAATACAAGTAATTATTGTACTCTCAGAAATATTAGTTTGCTTTAATCATGCAATAATTTAATGATCTAGTTTGCTTAGCTGTTCAATAAAAATTGAAATGTTCATATTTGTCAGTTTGTCTTCACAAAAAGATACATATAAATTGGGTTTTTTTCCACTAGGAACAAACACTAAAATCTTGCATCTGAGAGTACAAAATGTGCTGGTTCCCTGGGTACAAATCAACCAAATACGACTTTTCCAAAGTTTCTGCCCTCTTCATAATAATAATAGCTGCAGTCACTTAAGGAACTTGATAATAAATGACTGATGGTTGTAAATTCACATAGCATAGATTTAACTAGCATTCATTCCAGTCATTTATCCTAATGGCATCTCTAGTTGGCAATGTGCACATAATTTAATAAGAATAATATGACACAGGAACTTGACTTAGGGCCCAATAACTCTCCTGCACTCTTTTTAAGGCTAAACTCGGATTCATTTTAAAACAAGAGGCTAATCATTATTATTTCAGCTTCTGCACATTGTAATAAAGCTAATCATGGTAGACTAATATGATTTTAATGTGAAAATAATAGGCACTTCCACTGGAACTCCATTCCAGGAGCTAGCAAGGAAAACCTGGCTTTAAAATAATGGGATTTCAGACATTATTTGAATTGGTAACAGAAAGATAATTCCTCAAGACAAACAAACCCATGGTTTTTCCCCCCCAGAACCTCTTGGTGCTCATAATTTCCAAAATTGTATGTTGAGGCCCACATACCACCATAAAATCAATCTGGTGCCGTCCCTAATGTATCCACCTAAGTAGAGAGTTATCCAGCACCTCTTCCACCTGATCTGCCACTATTACCTTGCCTTCCAAGGAAAGTGAGGGTGCATCCGTGTTTTCATGTGGAGTATCAAAATGATGCCCTACATAAAAGTGAATGCTTTCAGGACAAAGCAGGAAAACCCTGCTTCGTTCCAAGATAATATGTCATCTGGGGACTTCTTGAAAGACCTGGGTCCTGAGACTTCTGAGAGGTCTGTCTGCACAGCCCTCTAGTGTTTTCCGGACTCTAAAGAATAACTTATTCCGACGCCATTCTCCCTTCTCCGGTGTTCTCCTTGCGCTTAGAAATGGCACGCCAGGAGAAGGGGGGAAAGGAAAATCACTCCCGGTTCCCACTTTCTCCTGGCACATCATTTCTATGTGCTAGGAGAGCGCTGGAGAAGGAGGAATGGTGGCCAGGTAAGTTATTTTCCTTTTTTAAGGATTTCCGGGGGGGGGGGGTGCTTTGTGTCCTGGTGCCCTGCTTTCTGGGGTGTGTGCGGACTTCAGTGCGAGTCCAATCATCTTTTTAAAACCCGAATGCACTTAAATTAAAGTGCTGTATGGAACTGCCCTCAATTCTACTCCCTGTTTTTGCTGTCATTGGATTATTAGTTCCTTTCGGTGCAAAAACATGGCAGAAGTACCTATTTTTTCTAAGACTTTGCAGACTTTGCAAATTCCAGTAGAAAATAAGAAAATACTCCACCCCCTTTAGACTGGAACATAGCTAGCTATCTGATTTTGTAGCTTTCCTTAAATTGTGACACAGTACAAATACCCAATTGTATGTTTAATTGTATTTTGAGAAAAATATGCACTTACACGAATGCTATAATAAATGCTAATTAAAAAGTCAATGACAAAATGTAACAGAATAATGGGCAAAACCACACAAAAGAGGAAATTTGAATTGTAGAGTGCATTTGACACCTATATATTTGGAGGCCATCTGCTGTTTGCATGTAAACTAATGATAGTCTTATATAAATTAAATCAGCTAAACTCTAAATAGGAAAATATGGTCTGAGATCCTGTATTTGGAGATATACCACGAAGAGTGTAAAACTATTATATGTCTTCCCTCCTGCATGATTCGCTTCTGTCCTCTACTATCTTCTTTCAACATGTTCAGATATCAGCCAGCACACCAATGCCTTAAATCAAGAAATAGTTTTCGAAGACCAACAGAGATACTTGCAGGAACACCTCAGCAAGCAAGAGTCCAAAAGTGGTGGGCAAAAACCGGGAACCTCAAGCCATGGCTAATACCGGATGAGAGACTCCCCCCTGGGCACACAGAAGACTGGGCAACTTGGAAGGCACTGAACAGACTGTGCTCTGGCACCACAAGATGCAGAGCCAACCTTAACAAATGGGGCCACAAAGTGGAGCCCACAACATGCGAGTGTGAAGAAGAGCAAACCACAGACACCCTACTACAATGCAGTCTGAGCCCTGCCACATGCACAATGAAGGACCTTCTTATAGAAACACCAGAGGCACTCCACGTGGCCAGCGTCTGGTCAAAGGACATTTCATATAATGCCAAGTTTTTAAAGTTTCTGTTTTTAAAATACATTACAACTGTACCATTGGTTTGCTTCTGATACAATAAATAAATACAAATTCCTTCAACAGTTATTTAGTGACCAGTGGAGATCAGGAGATACATCTGAAGAGTTTGGCTACATTTCTGTAGATACACAAAATTATTCTCCGGAACTTCCACAGGTCCCTAGGAAGTCTTGGAGGATGCCTTAGTTGTTCATGCGCAGGAACACAGCCAAACTCTACTTTCCTCTGGAGAACCAGCATTTAAAATGTGGTTTTTCGAATAGGGAGACCATTACGTGAGCGAGGTAGAGAATTCTACAGAAGCATACATTGTGCATACATCTCTGTATGGCACTAACAGGATGGAAAAATGATAAACAGATTACCACCACCACCACCCCCGACTTCATTTACTAACAAGTGAAATACTACAAAAAAGAAATAGTACAAGTGACTAGGAGCAAATTGGCCTTGTTGACCTCCCAGCAGTGTGAGAATCGTGTGGTTTTCAGATAATCCAACTTCAAACAGAACATGGGAAGATATCATAGTTATATAACCATGTCCAAATACATGATTATATAATAATGAATTAGATAAACATTTCAAAATGCAACAAGTTGTCAGAACACACAGTTATGGGAAGTAGTAGAGTACATGTTTTGCATTAGAGTTGGCCAGAGACAATTTGCTACCTGAACCAAAGGACAAAATGCATACTTCACATACAAATGGCAACTCTCAGCGCTATTTATAGGACAAACAGTGTTGTGTAGTAGTTAGAATATAGAGCAGTGGTTCTCAACCTGGGGTCCCCAGATGTTTCTGGCCTACAACTTCCAGAAATCCCAGACAGTTTACCAGCTGTTAGGATTTCTGGAAGTTGAAGGCCAAAAATATCTGGGGACCCCAGGTTGAGAACCACTGATATTGGGCATGGACCTAGAAGATCCAGACTTATATCTTCAAGAATCCATAAACACCACTGTCTGACCTCCAGCCATTCACTCTCTTTCAGCCTGATCCTCTTCTCAGGTTTAATAGGAATATCAAATTGGGCCAAAGAGAATTGTGTACTCAGACTTATGTTCATTGGAGAAAACAGGTACATTTACATCTATAAAAATAAAAATGTAATGATTTCTTGTGGGATTAACATAACTCAAAAATCACTAGTCAAATTGACACCAAATTTGGGCGCAATACACCTATCAGGCCAACAAGTGACCATCACTCATAAAACACCAAAAAAACACAGTGGAAGAGACTTTAAAAGCCAAAAATTTACATTATAATGGATGCACAAAACTACATATATACAAATATACACACATATATACACACAAAACAAATATACACAGACTGGGCACAGCAACGAATGGCAGGGGGTGGCTAGTAACACATAAATAAAGAAAACAAAGCACTAGACTACAATAGCCTTTGGTATGATCCATTGGGGCTCCTCCAGTGTGATTCTACATTTGGGGTGTTTCCATTTAGAAATGGTGCTGATATTGAAATGACAAGTTAAAGTGTCAAAGACAGAAACAAAATGTTTACACTAGTCTCCTACATATGAATTAACTAACTCAAAGTCAATTGAGGGAAGAATGTTTTTCACCTTCTTGTAGAATGTGGTACTTACAGCTTTCCATTTGCAATTTACACGTCTGCGTGTCCAGAGGATATTTTGACAAATCCATGTTACATGCAACTGTAGTTGTGATTCTGCAAAAGAGAAAGCCTAATGTGAATGCATTTATTACAAAGCATCTGCTGTTTTCATCTTTATCCAGACATGGCAACCTTTCTGCTCTAAAAAAGAAAAATAGTCTGGCATTCTCTTGAATTTTACCAGAGTGGGTCAGAAAACTGGTATTTGCGGAAATAGGATAACATAAGATGTAAGCTCATGTGACTTCAATAACTGAAAGCAAGTTAATATATATTAGATATTAGATAAATAATCTATACACATAATAAAAGTGAAAATATGTATGTGTGTGTGGCTGCAGCCCTCCAGCTGTTTGGGCCTCCAACACTCAGAAACCCTAATGAGCTTGGGTTGTTGTAGGTTTTTTCGGGCTGTTTTTTCTCTCCTGACGTTTCGCCTGCATCTATGGCAAGCATCCTCAGAGGTAGTGAGAAGTGAGCCATGGTATGATGAGCAGATCCTCACTACCTCTGAGGATGCTTGCCATAGATGCAGGCGAAACGTCAGGAGAGAATGCCTCTAGACCATGGCCATACAGCCTGAAAAAACCTACAACAACCCAGTGATTCTGGCCATGAAAGCCTTTGACAATACCTAATGAGCTTGTCCAATTGTCAGGAATTCTCGGAGTTGAAGGCCCAAACAGCTGGAGGGACGCAGTTTGAGGATGCCTGACTTATGTAGACAAGCTTCTGCCTCCACAAAAAGCTATATCTCCCACTACTCAGGAGACGCCAATCGCCCTCCCCTCCAATGACATTGCAGGTTATAGTGAGTACCATGAACATGTCCAAGAGCTCTCCACAAACACCATACTGCCCACCACCTAAGTGAAGACTTCCATAGGGGGACAATTTCATCCTAGATTGTATATGTTTCCTCCACCACAGACATCCTAGTGTTTCTTACTCTCTCATTTACTGTGGAATTTGCCTGACTCCGCCCACTGCCTCTCCCTTAATCCTTTCCTATTCTTTTCTATGGCACACAGCAAACAGATTATTGATCAACAACTGAATATACTAGAGAGGTTTGGCTTTTTTGAATAACCCAGGCAACACCGGGTATCCAAGCTAGGGGACATAAATGTAGACCCAAAATTTGCATGGAACATGTGATTATGATCTTGTACCTATGCTCCATCTCCCAATCCAACTCTCTAAAATACACCTCAAGAGCCTGAAAGGTATACTGGTGAGCAGAGTGCTGATGGATGATTCATCTAGTTGCATCCCACCAATGAGCCATGGTATGATGAGCAGAAGCAGGGACTCCTGCAAGTTTGTTTCACAACTCTTTTGCAGGCAAATTTTATTTATTTATTTATTTGAAACATTTATATTCCGCCCTTCTCACCCCAAAGGGGAGTCAGGGCGGAGCACAGCATATACATGGCAAACATTCAATGCCAGGACACAAATTTACACACAATACATAAACATTAAAAAATGTTAAAATATTAAAATACGCCATTTAAAACCATCCTAGTCATCCGCATCAAATCTAATTAGCCTGGTCATCTTTCCTATTGCCACTTTATTGCCCTGTCCCGAAAGCTTGGTCCCACAGCCAAGTTTTTACTATCCTTCTAAAGGACAGGAGGGAGGGGGCCGACCTGATCTCACCAGGAAGGGAGTTCCATAGCCGGGGAGCAATCACTGAGAAGGCCCTGTCTCATGTCCCCACCAATCATGCCTGTGACAATGGCGGGACGGAAAGCAGGGCCTCCCCGGAGGATCTTAATCTCCATGATGGTTCATAGGGGGAGATGTGTTTGGACAGATAATTTGGGTCGGGGCCATTTAGGGCTTTGTAGGCCAAAGCCAGCACTTTGAATTGTGCCCGGTAGCAAACTGGCAGCCATTGGAGCTGGTGTGACATGGGAGTTGTATGCTCCCTGTATGCCGCCCCAGTTATTAGCCTGGCTACCTCTCGTTGGACTATTTGAAGCCATGTGGCAAGTCCTGCTGTAATTGCGATCCATCTGCCTGACATAATAAGGTCTTTTGTGACATGGCAACTCATCGTTTAGCACCGCATTCACCAGCGCCACACACTTTTACTCAGTACAGAAGTCCTGGCAATAGTGCTACGATTATAAATGTAAATATGAAACAGTTATTAGTAGCTACTTCTTGCAATAGTTCAACTGCTGAACAGGACACCAGCCAAATGTCTTGTTTTTAAAATATCATAAACATAACAGATCAGAGCAAAGGGTTCTGAGCTGAAAGGCAGGTTTTATTTCACAGAGTGTTTTGTGTTTCATCAGAGATGCCTCCAACATTCTTCAAAGGCATTGTGGATTTTTGGCTGCTTGCTATTTTACACACTGTAAAATCATGCTGCCCTGTAAAATTCCACTTCAGAGACAGAGTATAATGTAGTACTTCTTTAGGTGGATAGAACTGGCCTACATTCAATATTGTGTTTGAGGATATCTGATCACATGATGGGATTAGGGATGTAAGCTTTCATGAATTTCATACAGACAACAACTAGGGATAATTTTACCATGTTCCTCTTTGCTGCAAAAAAAGAATAATCAAAATCTGTAGTTTTCAAAGTCTGTTTGCAGTTCATGGCTCATTCTGTGCAAAATCTGCATATTTTTTGCACAAAAAACAGCAATTTTTTTGCTCAGAAAACACTTTTTTGTGTAGAAAATATTGTTTTCTTTTTTATTTTAATGCTATTTTTAATGCTATTTTTCTTGCAGAGACCTAACTCTTCATAGAAAAGGTGATTTTCTGGGCAATTTCAAATGCCGTTTTCACATAGAAAAATTATTGAACTGTGAAGATTCTCACCCATTCAGAAGTTTTCCTTCTTGTGATCTTCTGATAATTGAAGAAAGCAATTTTTCTTCAATATATTCAGAATAGTTTTCCATCATTATGTGGAATTCTTTTCTTTTCTGCAGCCTTCATTGCAACCCCCCCACCCCCCCCCCCCCCACAACCTGGCTTCTGAATATGAACAGACAAACTCAGGATAAGTCAGAGATAGTTTATGTTTCTATAATTTTCATCTGTCTGTAGACTTACCGCAAAGCATACAGGACGGTGCCATTGGAGAACAGTCGTATAAGCCGATTTTCAGCAGTGACCTCATGTAAAAAAGACTTCTTTGACTCCACAATGTATGTGTCAGGCACCCACAAGTATTTAACTAGCCGGGCATCCAGTGTAAAACTTTTGTTCCCCTGAAAAACCAGTCGGGAATCTGTCCAGCGTTGCCGTAAATATATTGTTGCTGTGTAATCCTAGGAAAGGATGCACACATTAAAACATATTCAGGCTCGTCTTTTAGTTATGAGGGAATCCCTCAAAGTCCAAAGTGCATGGTTTTCATTAAACATTTCATGTTCGTAGTGGGGTGATTACATTGTATACAATTTCTAATCCTCCCACACACACCCCTGCCCCACGCTGCTTCCATTTCTCACCTTACCAAAGAAAATTCATTAAGGTGAGAAACATGGAAGAGTTGCACAACGCTCTTTGACTGGTTTCACCAGAATCTCTTTGTCTGAGTGCAAAAGAGAGACTGTACATGGAAGATCTTTAACCTCCTTTTAAAAGGGTGAATCTGGACACATATTTATTGAACTGACACCACTACCTCAGTCCTAAATATAATGCTGTTATTTCAATATTTTATTCATTCTACTTCTCATAATGCTTTCTATCTAGATTTTGGCTTTTTTGTTTTGTTTTATGCCTTAATTAAGCAGAAAAGTTAACCCATTGTTAACTCATTGTGGTGGCACAATGGGTTAAACCCTTGTGCCAGCTGAACTGCTGAATTGAAGACCTGAAGGTCGGCAATTCAAATCCGCAAGATGGGGTAAGTTCCCGTCTGTCAGCCCCAGCTTCTCATGAAGGGACATGAGAGAAGCCACTCACAGGATGGTAACACATCTGGACAGGCCCGTAGCCAGGAATTTGATTCGGGGGGGGGGGTGAGTTTGATTCGGGGGCTGAGGATCTACCCTAGCAAACCTTTTGTATCGTTATCCCAATACCCCCATGCATATGGGATATATTGAGCATGGTGATCAGATCATGATATGAATAAACATAACAGTTTAAATAATGTACCAGTAAGGCCTTCTCGGACCACCCTGAGAATTTCGGGGGGGGGGGGGGGAGGTGAAGCCGTATATTCTCAAGTCTCTTCTGACACAATTTTTAAAACCCCAGAAAAGTATAGTTAATTATATTTCATGTATTAATTGTCAAGATTGTCATGGCATCTAAAAAATATGGTGATAGTAAAACATAAATGGAAATGTGGGTAGATAGGACAATTAATGTGCTGTAATTCAAGTGCATCAAGTGCTATTCATTTCAGGTGTGTATGCATTGGTTAAGAAAAGGGTATCTTTTTAGGAAGGAAGGAAGGAAGGAAGGAAGGAAGGATTAGTTCATGAAGGAACAAATGGTTTTCTGGGTTCTCTAGTTCAAGCCAGCTAGGATTTTATAAACATCTTTAATGGCATCTTTCTGCCACTTCTGATGGTTCAACCATCAACACTTCTGATGGTTCAATGCACACAAACTTTGTTTCAAGCACCACATTATTTTTAAAAATGGGCATGTACATAAGGTACATATGAAACATACATTTCATGTTTAGACTTGGGCCCCATTTCCAAGATATCTCATTATGTAATATATTGGAGCCCCCAGTGGCGCAGTGGGTTAACCCCTTGTGCCGGCAGGACTAAAGACTGACCGGTCTCAGGTTCGAATCCAGGGATGAGCTCTCTCTATCAGCTCCAGCTCCTCATGCGGGGACATGAGAGAAGCCTCCCACAAGGATGGCAATACATCAAAACATCCTGGAATCCCCTGGGCAACGTCCTTGCAGATGGCCAATTCTCTCACACCAGAAGCGACTTGCAATTTCTCAAGTCGCTCCTGACACCCACACACAAAAAGTAATATATGTGAATATTCCAAAATCTGAACTCTAAAACACTTCTGGTCCCAAGCATTTCAAATAGGGATACTCAACGTTTCCTTGAAACTTTGCAGCTGGCAAGTCTTTAGCCCAGTGGTTCTCACCCTGTGGGTCCCCAGGTGTTTTGGCCTACAACTCCCAGAAATCCCTGCCAGTTTACCAGCTGTTAGGATTTCTGGGAGCTGAAGACCAAAACATCTGGGGACCCACAAGGTGAGAACCACTGCTTTAGGCATTATGTTTTGCAGAAGGAGGACCACTGGAGCTCAACTAGATGCCCTTTACAGACATAATTTTCCAGATTATTGCATCTCATTAATATATAGTTGTCTAATATGTCTTTGCTAAAATGGTTCGAAGTCATGTCCTCAGTTACAATAATATAAGTGGATATATGGATCTGCCCTGTTGAACATCTATGTTATTCTCAAGCGGTGATTCATTGCTCTTCTCAATCAAAAGATCATATCTCACACCACTTCACTGCGGGTTGAAAGAACCCAAGAACATAGACGGATAGCAGCCTTTGGAGGGAAAACCATTAACATCATGCAGAGAGCGTCCATGTATCTCATGGCTAGCTCTCAGATTTTATTCTCATGCTGTTCAGGGAGGAAACTCCCTTCACTTAAATGATTGAGATGAGGCCCTATTACCCATTTCAAAGCAGTGAATTATTAATCCCAGCAATGCAGGTGAAAACCCCAGGGTCATTTGTAGTTCAATTATTTATCTAGCCAGAGAGTACAGCTTTATAATGTTCTGCATGGGATCTGGAAAATGTAAGGGCTGTAGCAAAGAGAACGCTTCTGGTTGAAGAGAATATCTGAAGATTAATAGCCTCAGAATACCCAGAAAGTTAGCGGCAAGAAAAGATTATGTCAATCTATCACAATTTTCTTACAAGTTCAAACTCAATTGGACTTCGGCTTTTAACCAGGGATTGAATTTATACCACAGTTTAGGAAAAAATTCTTTTTAGACATTTCCCAGAATCCTCCTGGCAGCATTGGCCACTTTTCCCCCAAAGTGAATGTGACAAAAATATGTGACTCTTCCAAGATCTGGATTTAAATAATGTTGAAAGGTGCAGCAGTTTACAAACTCATATACATTAATTTGGCTCCCTGGTGGCACAGCGGGTTAAACCACTGAGCTGCTGGACTTGCTGACCGAAAGGTCGGCGGTTCGAATCCAGGGAGTGGGGTGAGCTCCCGCTGTTACGCCCAACTTTGCCAACCCAGAAGTTCGAAAGCATGCAAATGTGAGGTACCGCTTTGGCAGGAAGGTGACGGTGCTCAATGCAATCATGCTGGCCACATGACCTTGGAGGTGTCTACAGACAATGCCGGCTCTTTCACTTAGAAATGGAGTTGAGCACCAACCCACAGAGTCAGACACAACTAGACTTAATGTCAGAGGAAACCTTTACCTTTACCTATACAACAACAGCAACCTATACATTAATTTGGGTGCTTGCTATCTACTTGTCAACCCAAATGTAATTTATTTTCGAAGGATACAAGTGATATATTACACCTGAAAGAGGATAGATAGATAGATGATAGATAGATAGATGACAGACAGATTATTTAAAATCAGGTTGGGGCTCCAAACGGTTCACAAATATGAGAAAATAATAACTTGCAAACATAACTAACTTACTAAAATGTTTAATAATATGAATGCATACTGGGAATTACATAGAAACACGCAAAGTATGGTTGGAGAAAATAAACTAAATTACACTTCTAAAGCAGGAGCAATTGCTTGTAAAAGTTGCTTTCTTGGTCTACAATTTAGGTCTCTTCTGTTTGCCGTATAAAATCCAGATTATTTGCGTTGAACTGGATTACATGGCAGTGTAGACAAAGCAGATAACCTGGATTATCCAATTTGATAATCTGGATCATGTGACAGTGTAGAAGGGGCCTTACAGAGTCTCCCAACCAGCAGAAATGTTTCAATACAGATGGTGAAGTACTGACAATGACACAAGGGATTGATTTCTGAAACTTTAAGCTATATTATCCTATTTTCTCATATAAGGAGCATAAAAAACAGGTGGGGTAATGCTTTGCTTACCATATCACTTTCAGAAATGCTGGAAATACTTGCAACATTAAGGCTCATTGCGATAATCACAGGTTCTCCTACAAAAGTGAAAAGGAAGTTGTTTGAAGAAGAAAAAGTTTGGACGGCTACGTCTACAGATGAACATTTTGGGAAATAAGGCCGTACCGTGAAGATTTAATCATGAATACACACAATAGTCTTATGACCAATGAAGAAACTAAGGATTTTCTTGTCCGGGTCATAAAAAATGTGACAAATAAAAAGCAAATAAGAATATGTCAAAAATACAAATTGAACATCACTGGATGGACCCAAGGCTCTCACATTATGACACAGGTAGAGAAAAAACCCTCCCTATCCATTTTTAACATTTTGCACAGTTTTATATACCCCTCTCATCAACTTCCTTACCTTTTCTCAAAATAAAATGCTACAGCCTTTTCTCAATCTTATCCCTTATTATTGAAATTGCTCTTTTCTGCAACTTTGCCAAATCTACAATATTTTTAGAGGTGAAATTACTAGAACTGTGCCTACTATTCAACACATGGTTATACCATGTATCTGCATGGAAGCATTGGAAAACTGACAGTACAGTGGGCTCTTGGTTTCTGCTAGGGTTTGGTTTCAGGACACCATGGATATCCAAATATGATTAACACTCAAGGATTTGGGATTTTTTTTCTTGGAATACTTTCAAGCCATGGATGGTTGAATCCATGGACAAAGAATCCATGGATATACTACACTGAATCTTAGACATAAAGCCAAGAAGCAATAATCCAAGGAGATTCAATCTGAACATTAGGAAGAACTTCCTGACTGTCAGAGCTGTTCAGCAGTGGAACTCTCTGCCCCAGAGTGTAGTGGAAGCTCCTTCTTCAGAAGCTTTTAAACAGAGGCTGGATGGCCATCTGTCAGGGGTGCTTTGAATGCATATTTCCTGCTTCTTGACAGGAGGTTGGACTGGATGGCCCATGAGGTCTCTTCCAACTCTTTGATTCTATGATTCTATGGTGTAGTAGTTTTTTTCTTCTTTCTTTCTTTCTTTCTTCTTTTTAAGATAGTGTTTTGAATAAATGTCTTGAGCAAATGTGGTTGTCGCGGGGGGGGGGGGGGGGGGGGGGGGGGGGGGGGGGGGGACTGGAGGTGAGTTGCTGGTTGTATGTAGTTTTGTATGTGTGAACATTTTCTTTTTTTTATGTATATTCAAAATCTAACAAACATTATTTTTAGAAAATAATAATAAATGGTGTAGTATTTTTATGTATATTTCTGAAGATCCTCATCATAGAATTTGCCTTTTTCACATAGCAATAGCATACTGGGTCCAAAATCTCTATTTTGCTCATAACCAGCTTAGCCTGTATCTGTCTACATGTAAAGTCAAGATTTTTTTAAAAAATATTTTTTATTATTTTATAAGTCAATATTTTTTAAAATAAGTCAAGATTTTTTTCATCCTGGCATAGCAATGGTTTGTCCCACAGGTCTTCCTCAAATTTTAAATTCGGGTTAATAATACATTGTTAAAGTCATAAAATAAAAAAGGAAACCGACAACGGGGACTAACATTAAACAAATAGACACATTCCACAGAAATCCACGAAGACCAAGTAAATATTTCCTTCCTGATAGGATGAAATGTCTTTGCCACTAAAAGATTCCAACAAGGACATACCACCAAAATTTGGCCTGAGATATCGGTTGTATCCCTGGGTAAGGTTTCCAAATCCCGGGAGAGATGGTGTGGCCCGATAGTCTGTGGCATCAACTTTGTGACCCAAGATAAACTTCCTGAAAATGAAAAATGGCAACAGTTAGATGTGGCAGTGGATACTTAGTCCATATGCTATGCAGCATCACTCATTTTCATATCTAAGTTACAAACATCTGATTTACAAATGACTCATAGATAAGAATAAGGGTGAGACAACAGGAAGTGAGAGAAATCTACCCCTAGGATGGGGAATTCACTCCTGAAAGAATATCATGGGGAAAAGGTATCACCACTAAAGCTTTATCTCCAATCCTTGTTTCCACAGCAAGCCAATTTTTTCAAAATCCAATTCTCACAGGGACAGAAAGAGAGGCGAAATCTTTTGAACAGGGCCACAGATAGCAAAACAAATACCACAGGGGTGTTAACCCTTACCTATGCTGTCCAAAGCTTATATCGTTATCTTTATTTTTGAACATCTTCACATGGCCCATGGGGCCATGCCACTTTGCCAGCAATCGCTCTCTGACTGAAAAGGGTAAATATTGGAGTGTTGTGTGGTTTCCGCTGTATGGCTGTGTTCTAGCAGCATTTTCTCCTGAAGTTTCGACTGCATCTGAGGCTGGAATCTTCAGATGTGCAGTGTTTCAGTAGAAATATATTATGATTTATTTTAAAATATTCCAGTAGTTCTTATTATTTATTTACAGTATTTATATTCTGCCCTTCTCACCCCGCAGGGGACACAGGGCAGATTACAATGTACATATACATGGCAAACATTCAATGCCATAAACACACAACATATATAGACAGGCACACAGAGGCTATTTAACATTCCAGCTTTTTCATGAGGGTATACTGGCCACCAGGGGAGCTGTTGCTTCACGGTCCATTTGTGACACTGATGAAGTACTTCCTCATTCTTTGCATGCTTGCTGGAGATTTTTATGGTGTTGTAAATTTGCCTCCCTGCATACGCGGTACCTAAATTTCCTACTTGACAGATGCAACTGTCTTTCGGGCTGCAAAGGTTGACAGCAAGCTACACAAATTGGTCGGAAGCTCACTCCGACCCAGACTGGCTTAGAACTCATTACCTTTTGATCAGTAGTGATCTTAATGCAGCTGACTCCCAGCCAGCTGCGCCACAGATATAACTACAAAAACGTACTGTCTCAATATGCCTACAAGGGCCAAACTCTACACTGTGCATGCATTCTGCTCAGGGCTGTCACTGTCACTCAGTTATAATGACACCTTGACTCACATATTTTCATCTGCTCGTGCAATAAGTATTTGCTGTTGTTTTAGTTAATGTTAGATTTTATAGTCACTGATTTTGTTAAATTATCTGGTATTTTAGGTACAATATTATGGTCTGGTCTGGCACAGGATGAAGTTCATGGGAATGACATCAGGAGTTACCGCACTGGGTGAAACTAACCCGAGTGACACTACTGGGCTAGGCTCATACCTTCACTGCATAAACTGACTTTAGAGAAAACACTTCTTACATTTGAAATGGGTTGATGATGGGGTTAGTGGCCAAGCCCAACAGCCCCAATTATTCACCTCCATCAACTGTTATGGTTGCCTAATGCTCAGCTATTATAAAAAGCAGCCTGGTGGTATACATGCATTGATGTGTTCAATTAGTTCTCACTAACATAATATACATCCCGGATTCGGAGATCTATTTGCCAGCATTTCTAATTTCCTACCAGCAGAAGGAGACTTCTGCCAGCATTTTGACATATCTGTCTCCGTGTGCTCCGTTGTGAACTGTGGTTCTCCTGTTCTCTGCCAACAGGTGAACAGACAAGTGAGGTCGTACCATGAGGAACAGGGAAGATAAAACATGATATTCCATGTGAGAACATAGTTTTAGAGGGTGCTGACAATCATGACTACAGATTTTGAAGTTAAACCCAAACGGATTAAAGTGAGTTCCAAACACTTACAACTAGGAGATAAAGAAGGTCGCTTTTCATGAAATTCAGGGCCCTTCCACACAACCCTATATCCCACAATATCAAGGAGAAAATCCCACAATATCCGCTTTGAACTGGGTTATCTGAGTCAATCCCAAAATGTGGGATTTTCTGCCTTGATATTCTGGGATATAGGGTTGTGTGGAAGGGCCCTTAGTTATCTGAGTCCACACACCTATATATTCCAGTTCAAAGCAGAAAATGTGGGATTTTATTCAGCTGTGTGAAGGGACTTCGGGGTCCTTTTACACTACCATATAAAATCCAGATTATCCACTTTGAAGTGGATTATATGGCAGTGCAGGCTCATATAATCTAGTTCAAAAAAAGAAAATGTGGATTATCTGCTTCAATAATCTGGATTATATGGCAGTTTAGAAGGGGCCTTGGGTTCCTCTAACTGTGAGAAACTGAAGTTAGGAGTAAAATGTAAGAGAGGGTCTCCATGAATGGAAGCAACCCTATGCCTCTTCAGAATCACTCTGCTTTTTCCTGAATTCATGCCTTACACAGTGGTTCTCAACCTGGCGTCCCCAGATGTTTTTGGCCTACAACTCCCAGAAATCCTAACAGCTGATAAACTGGCTGAGATTTCTGGGAGTTGTAGGCCAAAAACATCTGGGGACCCCAGGTTGAGAACCATTGTTTGAGAAGCTTAAGTGGAATTTAGTCTGGTCCAATGCAAAAGACACCATAACTTTGCACAAAGGCAAGAGGAAAAAGAACAGAAAACTTTACTCTTGTCAGCGGAGTCAAAACATAAACTTGCAGTGTTGCATACAAAATAAGCAGTGCAACAGACTTACATAGTCCTTGTAAGAATTACAGAATGCAAAGAGCATGGCTTCTTCATCTTCCTTCATATGAGCAGCGCAAATGGTTGAGCAAAATGCTGTGAGCATAAGCTCTTCAGAGCAAAAGCTGAACTGTATTCTAAAACACATACAGTTATAACCCCACCGGGTGTGGCTCTAATTTACTAGCTGATCTAGATTAGCAGCTGCACATAATGATTAACAGTATAAAGTTTTCTTTAACACACACACTTGATGCTGATCCTTTTGCAACTTACTGTAGCAAAGTGCACATTCAAGCTTTCCTCATGTCACTAGGGAAATATATCTGATTGCAGAGTACCATACTAAGCTTTCAGAACCAAGGAAGGAGAAATGGGTTGCCCTCCTCCTTGCAGTTTTACAGGGTCCTATTCGTTACCATGTAACCGTCAGCTAAAAATTATTTTGGAGCACAATATGAAAGTAACAGACACGTGGCTTCCTTATCATAAGCAGCAAGTATGATATTTTGGTGTTATGTCCAAATAATGGGCCCTCCCCTGTCTGCAGTATAAATCACCAGTCTCTTTCTGCTCCACCTCTGATTGTTCAAGCCCAAGAAACACAGTGGGATGATGCTGACAACAATACTTCAAGGCTGACATGTGGAAAGCTTGACTTGTGGATTCTGTTTCTCTTGTTGCTCCAGTTCAGCACTAGGATAGTCAAGCAACAAAATGCTGAAGGAAAAGATCATCCAACTTTCCTGAATACAACTGACATTCCTTATCCTGCGTACAACTGCTTAAGAACATAGAAGACTGGCGGACTCATATGCTGTGAGTTTTCAGCACCCCTGTCTACACACAGGGTAATACAGCCTCTTTCCAACCAGGTGTAGTTTCCTTGAATATCTCTAATATATACACTTTCTTACACAAGTTTAATTGGAGAACTACATCACAAAATTTGGAGATGAGCTAATACCAGAACTCAACCGTAATCCAGTTCTTGTAGTTAGTCTGGGAAATACCAATGGAGTTTGCTTTAAAATGTCAACTTTATTAATTTTCTCCCCATACCTACTGGAGATATCCTCACAAGTTTGAACTTACCTTTGACATAGAAGAAAAAGCCACAGAGGGGTGGAGAAATAGCTACAGTGCATTTGTGAAAATTATTCACCACTGGCTGCAATGGCTCAGCTATCAATCAATCTGTGAAATAAAGCAAATAAATATTTTATGTAGCTATGCATGGATAGTCAGATCAGTTTAATTTCTGTAACACCATTACATTTGATACCTGGATACATTTGTTTCACTGATCAATCTGAACATCAACAGGAATAATCTGGTCAGACTGATTCCCCAATTATAAGTATCCATGTGGACCATGGTTCAGATCCATGCACACACATGACACCCATTGAATGACCACATTTTCTCAGTCTCAGGAAACCCCATAATAGGGTTGCCTTAGAGTTGCTGTAGATCTGAAATGACTTGAAGGCACACAACAGTAAGTTTAGGATATCTTGCTAGCCACTGTGAGAAGCAAAGATATTAGAGAATGCTTTTCCTAAAGCATAATCCTAGTTTTTAATCTGACCCATCATAGGATGAGCTAATGCCCATTGAAGTCTGGCAAGAGCCAGAAAATTCTGAGGATGAGGGGTTTCAAAATGAAGTATCAAAGAGCGTTCAGGGAGAATTGCAGACTGGTCAGCCTCACCACGCCAATGTTGTGCATACTTTAGATCATTCCTTAGCAAGTGGGAAAAGTGAAACTGATGTTTCCCTCCCTGGAGAAAAGACCTTGGGAAGATGGGGAGCGCAAGGAGGTCACAAGGGAGATCTCAGAACACAGGGTGTGAAAAGTAGACAGACTAGGTCTTCCCAGCACCTCCAAGATAAAACTTTGAAATCCAGGTGCCTTCGACATGATTTCATGGGATCCTGGATGGTCTTAAAATAGATGTTTTGGTTCTTAGCATTTCAGAGGAGACAACATTGCTAAAGGAGAAACAGTTTCCTGTTCATGTTATCAAGTTTCCAAATCCATGGTTCTTGAAATGTCAATATTCTTATTTCATGTTCCTGCCTTTCCCTATGTACCTTTAAAGAGTTTTTCCTGGAAGAGTTTCATGTGCTCATATTCCTGTAATTACCTTGGATTATTTCTGTTTTTGGATTTCTAGTTTCTGAGATGTTTCCTTGACATTCTTGAAAGACGTTTATTGAACTCTGCCTTATTTTATATATTGCAAGTTACATCCTGACTGCCACTAATGGATATAACCCTGTTTCCCCCCTTTTATACTCTTTCTTCAATATACACTTTTGAAATATGAATCACAGTTAGACAACAGGAAGTGAGAGAAATCTACTCCTCGGAAAGAAAATTCACTCCTAAAAGAGTTATTATCATGGGGAAAAGATGTTTTGACTGAAGTTTTATTATCACCAATCCTTGTTTCCACAACAAACCAAATTTTTCAAAGTTCAATTATCACCGGGACAGAAAGTGGGGTGAAATCTCCTAAACAGGGGCACAGACAGCGAAACAAATGCCACAGAGGTGTTAACCCTTCCCTATGCTATCCTATCTAACTGTCTATATACCTGGAGTTACTTTTACCTTCTGATTTACAAACAAATTAACCTTAAGAACAAACCTACAAAACCTATAATGTTCGTAACTTGGGAACCGCCTGTATATCACTCGCACAAATGATACTAAAATATGTGGGGAGTTTTCAAAAAAGAAAAACCCTAGCAACATGAGTTTCCTTAAATAACAAAATCCGGCTCAGCCTTCCCTGATGTCACACCTTGTAGTTTTGTGTGATCACCCTCCACTGTTCTATCCAGTCTAGCCAATGATCAGGGACAATAAGGACTGTGGTTCAAAACATCTGAAAAATGACCAAGTTGGTCAAGAAAGGCTGCTGTAGCTAAAAGGCAAGGAGCATGATCCAAGAAAGCAGACAAAAAGTGGCTAAAAGGAACTCTTGGTGTTGCCATATTCTTGGTTCATTCCAATGAGTATTGTTCTTTGTAACAGAAGTATGAAATGATGTATTACAGTTTCACTGACTTTTCTAGGAGTCAACGTGACTCTCTTGGCTCCCAGCCCAGACATTACATAGCACTGTGCTTATTAGAGCCTGACGGATGTGATCATTGAGCCTCTGTTTTGTGCTGCACACTCCACAATCGCTCACCAGAAAAGAACAATGGAACTGCTCTTGCCTGATTGGAGCAATCCACAGTGGCTAATGCATGATTTACCTTGAGGGACTCCCTCCAGAGTACAACACTGTTAGTGGTAGGATAACCACCTCCCATTTCAGCAGTGTTATGAGTGCTAATCTGAATTTTAATGGAGCTAGCCACATTGTTGAGGCATATCTCCAAAATAGGTGCCACATCTTGGATAATTCCTTTCAGGTTCAGAATTAAGTCTGTAGCAGATTGCCTGCTCTATGGACTGGTATAGTTGCCACTACATTATCACCGAAACATCTGGGATATAATTCATTGCACAGGGATGCTATTACTTTTGAGTTGAGCAGGCTCCCTTCTTCCAAAGTTCAGAAAAGTTATTTTTGTGGACATACATTTTCTAGGAAAAAAACACCCAGTTTGGCTTCTGAGGATGACAGGAGATTCTGGGAACTATAGTCCAAAAAAAGGACTTTTTCCAAGCACCTCTCACATATTTACTTGCAGAAGAGTTCCTGTATCTTTCTTCACAGCCACTCCCTTTTCCATGAGCTGTGATGCTCAACATCACTCTCACTGTGGGGAAGACGGATGCTACAAAAACTGTTTTATTTATCCCTGGACAGAACGCATAGTGGAGGTTTCACTACAGCTTGGAAATTTTACTTTTATGGACTATAGTCATACTAAAGAAAAGTCTTACCCACCTCTCTGTGTGGCTAGAGGTGGGATACATCATCATCAAAATAAGAGATAAAACACTCTTAAGAGACATACAACAAGATACACAGAGTTAAAATACAAGTTAAATCCCACTAATGAAATGCAGATTAAAATTCACAGCTTAAAACTGACTGGATAGACTTGCCGGAAGAGATGGGTCCTCAATTGTATCTTAAATTCTTACAGCTAACTTAGCTTCCAAACCTCTTCCAGCAGGTCATTCCAGTCTTGGGACTTCCAGTGAAAAGGTCCTCTGGATGATGGTCACCAGTTGGGTTCTGGCTGGTTGGAGTAACCACCCCCCAGAGGATCTAAGTATTCAGGGCGGATTGTATTTGAGATACTGTAGGTGACCTGGACCCAAACCATGTAGGGCTTTAGAGGTCAAAACCAACAATTTATACTTTGCTCAGATATAATTCCCTGGGCATCCCAACTGGCATGACTAACAGCTATGTTAACTTAAGGATTCTGGAAGCAGTAAGTCCAAAGAAGTGATTTTTCCAACTACTGGTTTTCATCCAGCAACTCTTTTTTCAAGAAATAGTCTAAGATGTTTTACTGCTTGAGGCAATGAATGAGGTAGCCTCTTCTCCCCATTGCACCTCAGAGATGAATTAGGACAGTGGTTTAATTCACATACTGGTAATAAAGTTGCAGCTTAGAACAACAGGTTAGATGAAGAGGGAAGAAAGTAAGCTAGGTAAAACATTTAGTTTTGTCCTCTAGGAAAGTGTGCTATCAGGGAGCTCAGGAAAAATGATGAAGGGACTGTCACCTCGGACATCGCACAACTGTCAGGTAAAGTGGTTGCCTACCTCTATGATTTTGGTGAGCAAAGCCTCAGCCAAAGACCATCCACCCAATCCAACACATTTATTATTGCTGTGTTTTGAGGGGGGGAGGTTATTATCTGAAACCAAAAGCAATGAAGACAGCAGATAGATCCGTCCCCCCGGTGATTACAGAGTTTTTTAAAAACCAATGAGGGCTATTTTGGTCTGTGTATAAGTATGTGAACGTACAATGAAATCCATTTTAACCCATTTGCCAAAGTGAAATGTGCAAATATTTAGCAAAGGAGAGAGAACTGTTGAAAGGGTGGGAATTCTAGCATCAGAGATCTGGCAAGAGAGATGTCCCTGTCAAAAATAAAAGACGTGAATGAGGCTGCTGTCAGAGTTCTGCTGCCTTCCCTTCTGGTCACATTCCAGAAATCTATGAGATGAATTGATCAATGTGATCAAATAATAATAATAATAATAATAATAATAATAATAATAATATAATAATAATAATAATAATAATAATAATAATAATAATAATAATAATAATAAATTTTGTTTTGGCACAACAAAGCATTACATGGGCAGTCCCTTGACAAAATTAAAGGAAAAGTTGATAAGGAGAAGACCTGGTTCTGGGTCCTGAATGGAACACTGAAAAAGGAGACAGAAGGCCTGATTCTTGCAGCCCAGGAGCAAGCCATCAGAACAAATGCCATTAAGGCCAGGATCGAAAAATCAACGGATGACCCAAAATACAGACTGTGCAAGGAAGCTGATGAAACCATGGACCATATCCCCAGCTGTTGCAAGAAAATCGCACAGACAGACTACAGACAGAGGCACAACTCTGTGGCCCAAATGATTCACTGGAACTTATGTCACAAGTACCACCTGCCAACAGTAAAGAATTGGTGGGATCATAAACCTGCAAAGGTAGTGGAAAATGAGCACGCAAAAATACTTTTGAATCCAGACTGACAAAGTTTTGGAACACAATACATCATGATTGTGGAAAAGAAAAAAGTTTGGATTATTGATGTCGTCATACCAGGTGACAGTTGCATTGAGGAAAAACAACAGGAAAAACTCAGCCATTTTCAGAACCTCAAAATCAAACTTTAAAGGCTCTGGCAAAAACTAGCAGAGGTGGTCCCAGTGGTCATTGGCACACTGAGTGCCGTGCCAAAAGATCTCAGCCGGCATTTGGAAACAATAAACATTGACAAAATCATGATCTGTCGACTGCAAAAGGACACCTTACTTGGATCTGTGAGCATCATTTGAAAATACATCAAACAGTCCTAGATGCTTGGGAAGTGTTCAACTTGTGATTTTGTGATACAAAATCCAGCATATAGATCTCGTTTGCTGTGACACACTGTGTTTTTGTGTCAGTAAAATAATAATAATAATAATATAAATCTTTATTTATATCTCACATTTATCTCCCCAAGGGGACTCAGGGCAGTTGTCTTTTTGACTTCTCTTCTCCTTGATTTGTCTACTTGTATTGTAAACTGCCTTGGAACATTCCCTGCCAGATTTTGCACATAATTCAAAAGGAGCGTGTTCTAACTTGATGCCTACAAGACGTTCAGCAACATCTGCCATCTCCAGCTGGCAAGATTGGTGGTAATGCAAGCTGCCCTCTGGGGCATCTTTGGACAGCTTGGAAAAGTTATACAAGTCATCCATGGTTGGAAAAGCAAAGGATTTTGTGAAGCATAGGAGACTGCCCATAGGAACACCCATTCCTCTACATCACTGGAATATGGGTGAATCTGACTGATCCCATCCCAAGTGTTTTTAAATGCTTTCTTCAATTTCCAGATACATCAGGGCCTCGGTGATTTCTCCCTAGCTTCACTCTCACACACACATTTCTCCACAATTCTGACACAGTTAATTGATTAAACACCACGGATGACAGCTGGGAGTCTGCCTGCATCATATTTATTTATTTACTTACTTACTTACTTACTTACTTACTTACTTACTTACTTACTGTATTTGTATACTGCCGTTCTCAGGCCACAGGCGACTCGGGGCAGTTTACAGTGCAAAATTCAATGCCCACAATACCATAGATACAATTAAAAACATCAATATATAATAAAAACCACAACAACATCCATAAAAGCATAAAAGCATAAGTTATTAGTGTCTCCTTGTTGAAAACATTGTCCAGTCCCATTGTCAAGTCATTCCATATTCCTATGTCAATTACTCTGCATTTGCAAACACTTGCTCAAAAAGCCACATCTTGACTTTTTTCCAAAATGTTAAAAGGGAGAGGGCTGAACTGATATCCCTAGAGAGGGTGTTCCATAGCCAAGGGGCCACCGCTGAGAAGGCCCTGTCTCTCATCCCCGCCAGACATACTTGTGACAAAGGCAGGACTGAGAGCAGGGCCTCCCCAGATGATCTTAAGGTCCTAGATGGTTCCTAAAGGGAGATGCATTCAGACAGGTAAGTTGGGCTCCATAGTACTTCATCTATGAACTGTTTTAGAAGTGTGTGGAAACAGGGGGAAATTGCATGCAATGAAGTTCTAGCTTTGTATCAGGTAGTTTGTTGTGCTCCAGGCCAGGAAACACCTCTGTACTTAACCACCACACTCCAGTCCAAGTTAAATCAGCAAAGCAGTTTATTGAAGATTATATAAAAAGCACTTCAGCAAAAATAGTAAATACTTCAAAGTCTATATGTGTAAAATAGTCCACAAGGTTCAAGGTACAGGAGTAATCCAAAATCCCAAAGCCTGGGTTCCTTGCATAGGAGTGCAAGGAAACCAGGAAATACAAGGCAACATAATATCCAATACAAAAATCCAGGGACAATCCTTCAAACTTGGAAGCACGAAACAGGAGCAAAGACATGAAACTAGAATTTCCTCAGAAAGCTTGACTAGGACTTGGCACGAGCTGTTGTCTCAATTACCAACATTGACCAGATTGGCCAGGAAATGATCCCAGCCTCTCTAATAAAGACATGAAGTCATGCCTCCTCCCATGAGTTTCTGCTATGGGTTTCTTCTGTAAGAGGCACTGTAACCTTCAGAGGTTCTGCTGAGCAGCCCAAAACTTGTGAAAACTAAATCTTCTATCTACCTGCTCATTATCTAGCAACTCATTCTTTTCTGCACCTGGGATTTCAGCATCTGAACTGTTTTCCCTAGAGAACAGCTCCTTTGCACTATGTGGAATGTGACCTTCAGTGACTGTTGGAAGTACAGACTGCTTATTTTCAGGAATTAAAATTTCATGATGGCTCACAGGCCCAGAACCCCCATGACCTACGTCCACATTAACATGAGTGCCCGGCACAATCATGGGCTGAATTACAACACAGTTCCTGTGAATTGTAAAGATGACTGAAATATTTATACTTTCTAAAAAGGATAGCAAATATTTTTAAACACAACTTTATATCAAGAGGTTGCCTATATTGTGAATAGTACATTTTAAATTCCTTCTCAAAATGGAAATGCTCTTGGTCAAAAATCCCAACATTTAAACTAAAATTGAAGTTTGATGGTCAAAGGTAGAAACCATGATGACAGTGGCATAAAATCCAATTGTAAAACTCTAGATATAGATCTACCCCACAAATAACAAATGTTTTATACATTTGTGCTGACTGGATTTTTCATTATTTTGGACTCTGTTACACATGCTGTTACACATGCTGCAGTACAACTCACATGCATACAATGGAATGGATTTTAACAATTGTTGTACAAAAGCAAAATAGTCACAAATGCTGCTCTAAATGCACCATGCTCTAATAGGTAGGTTCTCTCACCTCCATTTGTGAAGTTGTAAGCATGTGGAAAAACACCTTTGGATTTTATGTTCAGCATATAGTTCAGTTGTGGAACTGACTGCCCCGAGATGTATTTATAGCTGCTATCTAGGCATGGTTAGGTTCGGTCAGAATCTTCTTAATTCAGAATAAATTTGGAAAGATTTGCTTTTTGAAGCGATTTCGAAGTTTTGAAGGAAACTGGAAGTCCCTTTGCCCTTCCGAAGCTTTTTCTGCCATTTCTGTTACAAAGCAGTAAGTGAGTCCGAAGTGGTTCAGTTTTTCCCCGCTTCTGGTCCCTGGCCTTGGCTCAAGGCAGAGAAGCTGTTTTAAACCAGAGTGGTTCAATTTCCTCCCTTTCCTCTCCCTCTGCTTCTGTCTCAAGGCAGAGAAGCCATTTTAAACCAGAGAAGGATGAATTTCCTCCCTTTGCYCCCCCCCCCCCCCAGCTTCTGGAGTAAAACAACTACTTTCAAAGTAAAGACCACTCAATGAAACAAGAAATAACACTTTCAAACCATTAAGGAAGGATTTGGAAGTCTCGGAAGTTTCCAAAAGTTTTGAACACTTTTTTCTGTGAAAATCGGAAATGACTTTAGAATCGAACCACCAGCGCCCCCTACATCCGAAACGAGTTTTGAACCTTTTTTTTAATCAAACAAGCCTACTGCTAACCTGTATGGCTTTAACAGAGGATTACATAAAATCTTGGTAGTTAGGGCTTCTAGATGGGATATCTGCTATTGTTAATGCAGTTGCCCTACTGCTTCCTTCTTCGTGACCTTCCCATTTGACATATCTGCAGGAAGAGAACACTTTTCCTTTGTGCTTATGTTTATCTTTTTAACAGAGTGATCTAAGCAAGATGTATAAAAAAGTACCTTACTGTGAGCAGAAAGATATCTTTTGCAAGCGGATGAGCCCAGAGAGAAAGCCAGAAGGGAGAAGCTGCTTTCTGTTGGTTGGGGTTATTTATGGTTTGTTCTCACTGCTCAGTGTCAATGGGTGATTTTCATATCAGTAAAACAATGAATGTGATCTGGCTTCTAGACCGATTGTACAGGACCTGTCAAAAGCTAGGATTGGCACCTTGGATTTATTTATTTCATATCAAAAGCACTGCATAAATTAGTATAAAAACTGCTAAAAACAGAAGGAGCACAAGCAGCTAAGTATCTTTATTTAGCACCTTGGAGAGCTCCTATATAGTTCAGACTAGGGATGTGAATGCCTGACTGTTTTGTTTTCCCAAGCAATGCCAAATGATTTCTATAGTTTGCTCCCCATTTGGAGAAAACAAAGGATGAGACAAGAAGGAAGGTGAGATTCAGACAAATGTCACAAAATGAAAACTGACCATTAATCACTGCCTTTGTCTCTGACATCAAGAACACTGAATCGTCATATGGTTACTCCAATATGCTGATGATAATGTCATCTGTGCGCATTCAGAAGACGACCTACAAGCCACTCTAAACACCTTCACAGAAGCATACAAGAAGCTTGGCCTGTCATTGAACATCGAGAAAACCAAAGTGCTCTTCCAGCAGTCACCAGCCAATCCCTCTCCAATGCCAGAAATACAGCTTTATGGTGTAACATTAGAAAATGTTGACCATTTCCGTTAACTTAGCAGCCACCTCTCCACAGAAGTCAACATTGACACTGAAATACAACACCGCCTGAGCTCTGCGAGTGCAGCATTTTTCTGAATGAAGCAGAGAGTGTTTGAGGATCGGGACATCCGTAGGGATACCAAGGTGCTTGTTTATAAAGCTATTGTCCTCCTAACCCTGCTATATGCCTGCAAAAGTGGACTGTCTACAGATGTCACATGCAACTCCTGGAAAGATTCCATCAGCACTGCCCTGAAAAATCCTACAAATCTCTTGGGAAGAAAAGCGGACAAATGTCAGCATGCTGGAAGAAGCAAAGGCCACCAGCATTGAAGCGATTGTCCTCTGCCATCAACTCCGCTGGACTGGACACGTTGTCCAGATGCCCGACCACTGTCTCCCAAAGCAGTTGGTCTACTCCGAACTCAAGAATGGAAAATGTAATGTTGGTGGGCAGGAAAAGAGATTTAAAGATGGGCTCAAAGCCAACCTTAAAAACTCTGGCATAGACACTGAGAACTGGGAAGCCCTGGCCCTTGAGCGCTCCAGCTGGAGGTCAGCTGTGACCAGCAGTACTGCGAATTTGAAGAGGCCCGAATGGAGGGTGAAAGAGAGAAATGTGCCAGGAGGAAGGTGCATCAAGCCAACCCCGATCGGGACTGTCTTCTACCTGGAAACCAATGTCCTCATTGCGGGAGAAGATGCAGGTCAAGAATAGGGCTCCACAGTCACCTACGGACCACCACCAGCACACTGATCCTGGGAGACTATTGTACTTGGATGACAAGGGATTGCCTAAGTAAAGTAACACTAAGTGGTCATTAAGTGTTTGGACTTAACTGTCTTACAGCAGGATCCCTTAAGAAATTGTGCATTACTTACTGCACTTACTTCAAAAAAGTTGTTGCATTTGGAGGCTGCTTCTCCCTCCCACCCCAAAATCTTCCTTTAATGGACTCAGCACTCACATCCCTGAGGCTAAGCTTAACTTTTGTGATATTCTCCATTTCTATGTATTAAGATAAATATTTATTAGGTGGGGATAAAAGCTGCCACAGAAGCTGCCGCAGGAAGTCTGTGAACCCTGTTTATTACAAGCCAGTCTCCAATCTTCCATATCTGGCAAAAGCTGGCCTGGCCATTATGCAAAATGAGGTAGCTGCCTTTGGCAGTGGGTTTTGTATGTTTATGTAAAGGTAGAAGACTTTTTGTTGTTTACGCAGCCTGAAAACTTACTTTAAAAAAGGAATTGGTTATGCTTATAGTTCAGAGTCCCCAACATTATTGTAATAGGTGCCATTTTTTAAAAAGAAAGTGACTTTCTATTTTCTCATTACTAACTGAAATAACTGCCCTTTAAATTATTTTTAAATAAACACTACAAGCTGCTGGCTTGCCAGAATGCCTCATCCTTTCCTCGACATACACAAGAGAGCATGAAGCAGTAGCACGAGACACAAACCACCACTTGAACTACACCTACATCTATCAAAGGAACTTCGCACTTAGTTATAGCACAAAAGAAGCTGATGCTATCATGGATGAGGTTCCAAAAGAGGAAAGGAACTAGTAACTAGTAACTAGTAACTACACCGGGACTGTGACGCAACTGGCTGGGAGTCAGCTCCATTAAGATCATTACTGACCAAAAGGTCATCAGTTCGAAGCCAGCCCGGGTTGGAGTGAGCTTCCGACCAATTTGTGTAGCTTGCTGTCGACCTTTGCAGCCCAAAAGACAGTTGCATCTGCCAAGTAGGAAATTTAGGTACCGCTTATGCGGGAAGGCTAATTTACGATGCCATAAAAATCTCCAGCAAGCATGCAAAGAATGAGGAAGTACTTCATCAGTGTAACAAATGGACGGTGAAGCGACAGCTCCCCTGGTGGCCAGAATGCCCTCATGAAAAAGCTGGAATGTTAAATAGCCTCTGCATGTCTGTCTATATATGTTGTGTGTCTATGACATTGAATGTTTGCCATGTATATGTACATTGTAATCTGCCCTGAGTCCCCTGCAGGGTGAGGAGGGTGGAATAGGAATACTGTAAAATAAAAAAAAATACAGATAGTTACATTCGGCAGGAACCTTTTTGGTGTGTGAGACTGCTGCTCCAGTCTATAAAACACTCACAGACTTTTAATAAATGAGGTCAAATCTTCCACTCAATATAACATGTATACAAAATCACAGGAAGAGTATGGAGTGCAGTATCAATGATGTTCACACAGAGACAGTCTGAATTCATCAGACTATAACTTACCACACTTGAAGTTAATTGACTGGAAGGGGCTTTGCTGAAGATTCCTCAACAAGGATTGAGTCTCTGATAAATACCCTAAAGGCACCAATTCCTGTTTGATCCTGGAAGTTAAGCAGGGTCTGACTTGGATGGAAACTGCCAATGAAGACTAAGTGCTGTAGACTATGGGCTCTTCCGGCCAGGTCCTATGTCCCAAGATCTGATCCCAGGTTTTCTGCTGTAAAATGGATTATATGAGTCTACACTGCCAGATAATCTGGGATAAACAGAAAATCTGGGATCAGATCCTGGGATATACAGCCTGTTTGGAAGGGCCCTACATTTCAGAGAAAGGAACCAGTCAAACCCTATGAAATTCAAATGCATGTTGTAAGTCAACAGGTGACTGGAAGACTCGCGCACACTACTCCTGGACTGGTTTGTTAAGAAATCCAGACTGTTATACCTCAGTTGGCCAGCTTTGTCCTAAACCACAAGCCAGACGGGCTGCATTCATCTCTCTTATTTACGTCCCCTTCCTCATGCATTCCACAAACCAGGAGGCAAGAAGTAGTGGGAAAGGATCCTAGATTAGGAAACTCCCCTTGCCAAATGCAAGTCTATCATTCTCTAGCTATGTGACAACTACATCTACAATCAAGGCATAACTTGAAAATTTGGTTTAAGAAACAATTTGTTTGTGCCAAATGTTGGAAAGCAAGTGTTGAATTTGTTCACCATGGGTAAAGGTAAAGGTTGTCCCCTGACATTAAGTCTAGTTGCGTCCGACTCTGGGGGTTGGTGTTCTTCTCCATTTCTAAGCCAAAGAGTTGGCATTGTCCATAGCTGCCTTCAAGGTCACGTGGCTGACATGACTGCATTGAGTGCTTTTACCTTCTCAATGGAGCGGTACCTATTGATCTACTCACATTTGAATGTTTTCAAACTGCTTGGTTTGCAGAAACTGGGGCTAACAGCAGGAGCTCACCTCGCTCCCCAGATTTGAACTGGCGATATTTCAGTGAGCAAGTTCAGCAGCTCAGCAGTTTAACCCACTGCTCCAAGACAAATATTTGATTCATTGTTAACCATTTTAAAAATTCACTAATCAAATAGTAGGTTTATAAAGAAACTACTGACATTTTGAGAAAATGCCATGTTTGATTGTCACTTTTGCCCCAATTTTGTTATTGATGCCTTCTAAAGTTCATAATTTGCATTCCAAACTGTCAAAGAAGCAGGAATTGCAAGTTTCTTGGGCATATCTAAACTCAATAACTTTGAGTTAAGTAGAGAAAGAGAGACAGAGAAGACTAACCAGTTCAGAGCAAGGATAGGCAGGTGAATATGAGAGTGTCTCTCGCCTTCTGTCTTTCTGTGTCTCACGCAATTTGCCAAATCCACTGGAATTGCTCTGACTTCTTCACATTCTCCCACATTCAGGAGGAATGTAGACAGATCTCCCCCCACGACCATCTGTTCAGACACCCCAAGAAAGATAGCTGATCTCCCATTTCCCTTGAAACACCAAAAAAGCAGTGAGACAGAATCTTTTATTTCTTATACAATACTAGCCGTCCCCTGCCACGGGTTGCTGTGGCCCACATGAGGGTTCTGTGTGGGAGATTTAGCCCAATTCAATTATTGGTGGAGTTCAGAATGCTCTGTGATTGTAGGTGAACTATAAATCCCAACAACTACAATTCCCAAATGTCAAGATTCTATTTTCCCCAAACTCCACCAGTGTTCACATTTGGGCATATTGAGTATTCGTGTAGAGTTTGGTCCAGATCCATCCTTGTTTGAGTCCACAGTGATCTCTGGATGTAGGTGAACTACAACTCCAAAACCAAAGGACACTGCCCACCAAACCCTTCCAGAGTTTTCTGCTGGTCATGGGAATTCTGTGTGCCAAGTTTGGTTCAATTCCATTGTTGGTGGGGTTCAGAATGCTCTTTGATTGTAGGTGAACTATTAATCCCAGCAACTACAACTCCCAAATGACAAAATCAATTTTTTGAGTGCAGGTCAATTCGTCCAGTGGTTTTTGAGTTCTGTTAATCCCACAAACCAACATTACATTTTTATTTATATAGAAGATGAATAATGACTGCTGCTAGTGAGACCTTCTTTGAAAAATGAGAAGCAAAAGGAAACACAAAGTAAATTTGAGTGTTCGTAACCAGAAAATTAATTTGTTAAGCCTCACTGAAGAAGGGGTCAACTGATTAGTCCAAGGACTTTATTGCATGAGACCTGTTACTCACTATTCAGTTACAACTGCTATCTTTCGTTGACCACCTTCAGAACATTTCCAGAATTACAGTGTTTGACATCCATCCAGTCGGTGAAAACAAGACCTGGGGCTGACTGTAGCTCAGATCACGAACTTCTTATTGCCCAATTTAGAATAAAACTAAAGAGATCAGGGAAAATACACAGACCAGTAAGATATGATCTCACTAACATTCCTAGCGAATATACAGTGGAAGTGAAGAACAGATTTGAAGGACTAGATTTAGTTAAGAGTCCCAGAAGAACTATGGACAGAAGTCCGCAACATTGTTCAGGAGACGGCAACAAAGTACGTTCCAAAGAAAAAGAAAACAAGAAGGCAAAATGGTTGTCTGCTGAGACACTGGAAGTAGCCCAAGAAAGGAGGAAAGCAAAAGGAAACAGGGATAGGGGAGATATGCCCAGTTAAATGCGCAATTCCAGAGGTTAGCCAGAAGAGATAAGGAACTATTTTTAAATAAGCAATGCATGGAAGTGGAAGAAGACAACAGAATAGGAAGGACAAGAGACCTCTTCCAGAAAATTAGAAACATCGGAGGTAAATTTCAGGCAAAAATTGGTATGATAAGAAACAAAGATGGCAGGGACCTAACAGAAGCTGAAGAGATCAAGAGAAGGTGGCGAGACTATACAGAAGATCTGTATAGGAAGGATAATAATATTGAGGATAGTTTTGACGATGTGGTGAATGAATTAGAACCAGACATCCTGAGGAGTGAGGTTGAATGGGCCTTAAGAAGCATTGCTAACAACAAGGCAGCAGGAGACGACGGGATCCCAGCTGAACTGTTTAAAATCTTAAAAGATATGCTGTCAAGGTGATGCATGCCATATGCCAGCAAATATGGAAAACACAAGAATGGCCATCAGACTGGAAAAAATCAACTTATATCCCCATACAAAAAAAGGGAAATGCGAAAGACTGCTCAAACTTCCGTACAGTGGCCCTTATTTCTCATGCCAGTAAGGTAATGCTCAAGATCCTGCAAGGAAGACTCCAGCAATACATGGAGCGAGAGTTGCCAGATGTTCAGGCTGGGTTTAGAAAAGGTAGAGGAACGAGAGACCAAATTGCCAATATCCGCTGGATAATGGAGAAAAGCAGGGAGTTTCAGAAAAACATCTACTTCTGCTTCATTGACTATTCTAAAGCCTTTGACTGTGTGGATCATAATAAATTGTGGCAAGTTCTTAGTGGGATGGGCATCCCAAGCCACCTTGTCTCTCTCCTGAGGAATCTGTACAAGGACCAAGTAGCAACAGTCAGAACTGACCACGGAACCACAGACTGGTTCAAGATTGGGAAAGGCGTACGGCAAGGCTGCATCCTCTCACCCAACCTTTTTAACTTGTATGCAGAACACATCATGCGATGTGCGGGGCTTGATGAATGCAAGGCTGGGGTGAAAATTGCTGGAAGAAACATTAACAACCTTAGATATGCAGATGATACTACTTTGATGGCTGAAAGTGAGGAGGAACTGAGGAGCCTTCTAGTCAAGGTGAAAGGAGAAAGTGCAAAAGATGGGTTGCACCTAAACATCCAAAAACCCAAGATGATGGCAACCAACAAGATGATTGACAACTGGAAAATAGAGGGAGAAAATGTGGAGGCCGTGACAGACTTTGTATTTCTAGGTGCAAAGATTACTGCAGATGCAGACTGTGGCCAGGAAATCAGAAGACGCTTACTTCTTGGGAGGAGAGCAATGTCCAGTCTCGATAAAATAGTAAAGAGTAGAGACATCAGACTGGCAACAAAGATCCATTGCCTAGTCAAAGCCATGGTATTCCCTGTAGTAACCTACGGATGTGAGAACTGGATCATAAGTAGGCTGAGCAAAGAAAAATAGGCACTTTTGAACTGTGGTGTTGGAGAAAGATTCTGAGAGTGCCTTGGACTGCAAAAAGATCAAACCAGTCCATCCTCCAGGAAATAACTCCTGACAGCTCATTGGAGAGAAGGATATTAGAGGCAAAGATGAAATACTTTGGCCATATAATGAGAAGACAGGAAAGCTTGGAGAAGACAATGATGCTGGGGAAAATGGAAGAAAAAGGAAGAAGGGCCGACCAAGGGCAAGATGGATGAATGTTATCCTTGAAGTGACTGGACTGACCTTGAGGGAGCTGGGGGTGGTAACGGCCGACAGGGAGCTCTGGCGTGGGCTGGTCCATGAGGTCACGAAGAGTCGGAGACGACTGAACGAATGAACAACAACACCCACTATCTCCTCTAAGACATTATCCTCACCCCTTTCCCTAGTTCAGCATACACACATGTGCTTCACAGAAATATAAATGAAAGCAGTCTTACATTTCTAAAAAGTATTTTTCCCTGGTGGTGGTATCATATACAACAGATTTCACAGATGTAACTAATTGGAGGCAGAACAAAAATAGCAGCTACTATCTCTGTCTGATCTATCCCTATGTCAGGAATTATTTCTGAAGGAGTAAAGAAAGAAACAGTGAGTTGGTTTCATAAATCAGGGGACTCTTTTGCTTTTCCTCTTACATTTCCAGGAGAAAGATTGAGAGATTGAGAGACTGAGAGAGAGAGATTGAGAGAGAGAGAGAGAGGGAGGAAGGATGTTATGACCTCATCAGATGGGGTATTTTTCAGCGACATGCACCAGTTCCTCTGTAGTTTTACAATGGAGCCTGCTGGTTCCCATCCCATGATGTAGAACTACTTATGGCTGGCCTCCATCATAAAACTATAGAGCAGCGTTTCTCAACCTGACGGTTGGGCTCTCTGGGGGATCACAAGGGGGGGGGGGTGTCAGAGGGGTCACTGGAGACTATCAGAAAACACATATTTCTGATGGTCTTAGGAACCCCTTTGGCAGAGAAGGCTAAATATCTCTTCACCTGTCCTTCTCTTCCTTTTAAAAAACAAATGGTGAATCCTCTCAGCTGGCCTCTCAGCCATGGGGAGGGCTGTTTCTGAGACTCCAAGCAAGGGGGGGGAGTCATGCTTGATGCATGGCAGCATGCCTAGGTCTATTTCCCCCAAACTCCACCAGTTTTCAAATTTGGGCATATTGAGTATTTGTGCCAAATTTGGTCCAGATACATCATTGTTTGACTCCACAGTTCTATCTGGCTGTAGTGGACTACAACTCCAAAACTCAAGGTCAGTGCCCACCAAACCCTTCCAGGATTTCCTGTTGGTCATGGGAGTCCTGTGTGCCAAGTTGAGTTTAATGTCATCATTGGTGGAGTTCAGAATGTTCTTTGATTGTAGATGAACTATAAATCCCAACAACTACAACTCCCAAATGACAAAATCAATCCCCCCACAACCCCACCAGTATTTATATTTGCGCGTATCAGGTATTTGTGCCAAATTTGGTCCAGTGAATAAAAATACACCTTGTATTTCAGATATTTACATTATGATTCATAACAGTAGCAAAATTGCAATTAAGAAGTAGAAACAAAAATAATGTTATGGTTGAAGGTCACCACAACATGAGGAACCCCCTGAAGACGTAGGTTTGCAGCTTGGGTGTGATCCTGGATTCATCGCTGAGCCTGGACCCCCAGGTTTCGGCGGTGACCAGGGGAGAATTTGCACAACGAAAACGTGTGCGCCAGCTGCGCTCGTATCTTGGGAAGTCTGACTTGGCCACGGTAGTCCACGCTCTGGTTACATCCCGCATAGATTACTGCAACACACTCTACATGGGGTTGCCTTTGAAGACGGCCCGGAAGCTTCAAATGGTCCAGCGTGCAGCAACCAGGTTGTTAACAGGAGCGGCGCTCAGGGAGCACACAACTCCTCTGCTGCATCAGCTCCACTGGCTGCCAGTTTGCTACCGGGCTCAATTCAAAGTGCTGGCTTTAGCCTATAAAGCCCTAAATGGTTCCGGCCCAGCCTACCTATCCGAACTCATCTCTTCCTCCGAACCCTCCAGAAAGTTAATATCGTCTGAGGAGGCCCTGCTCTCGATCCCATCTGCTTCACAAGCACACTTGGCGGGGACGAGGGACAGGGCCTTCTCTGTGGTGGCCCCTTGGCTGTGGAACTCCCTGCCTAGGGATATTAGATCAGCCCCCTCCTTCCTGACTTTTCGGAAGAGAGTAAAAACTTGGCTCCTCGAGCAAGCATTCGGAACCCCAGAATAAATAGTCAAGCTTGAGATGGAGAATGACCCAGGAACGGCCAAGACGATGAAACGGATGAGGATTGGAACGAGAGGATATAGCTCTTTTTAAACTGTTATTTGCACTGTCTTTTTTGTTTAAATGAACTTAATTCTTTTTGCTTTTTGAATATATGTATTGATGGCATCGAATTGTGCCGATATGTAAACCGCCCTGAGTCGCCTGTGGGCTGATATGGGCAGGATATAAATAATGTAAATAAATAAATAAAAATAAATAAACTTTAATAATAATAATAATAATAATAATAATAATAATAATAATAATAATAAACATTTATTTGTATACCACTCTATCCCCCAAGGGGACTTAGGGTGGTTTCCAGTGTAGGTCAAACATTGCAATTACAGCCATAAAAATATACAAGTAATCATTATAAAAAAGAGATAATACTATAAAACAGTCATACATATTTAAAATTAAAAACAAGTTCAGTGCTTATTCCATCGGGTAAGTTCTGTTTCCTATGGCCAAGATTTGAGAGTGGGCCTTGATAACTATGGGAGGGCTGGGCTAATATAACAAGGGCCAGGGAAATGGATAAAGTGTAAGCATGATCCTGCATGATGGTCAGGGCGGGACCTGCAGATGAGTTAGGGGGGAAACAAGGTTACCCCGTCCCACTCCGGGCATCACCAGATTTGTCACAATGTGTGGCGATTCCAGCGGCCCATCACTAGCTGTTAATCAACCACTATAACACTATAGTAAAAGAAAGACTAGATGGCTGGGAAAGGATATAGGGAAACAGGGAATGAAGTTTTGACTTTTCAGACAAGCTCCAATTTGAAGTGAGAGTTGTGTGTGAGAGACAGCAATGGGTTTTTGTCTTCTACAAGAGAAAAAAGCTTGAAAATTTCTTACAATTACTTTGCCGAATAAATGGAAATCACATTGAAAGATCCACTCCAACTTTCCCCCTGATGTTTCCCCATCCAAAGCGCACCCAGTTTCCACTCCATACTGACAAAAAATTGCTGATTTTTTTTGGACATCAAATCCTAGCATAACAAAGGTGGAAAAGGAGGTCATTAACGGATTTTTCTGTCTTAATTTCATTGAAAGAAATGCTTTCCAAGTGGTATGTTATGAAATAACAACACAAGAGCAATGATGTTATGTGATAAGCTCCAACCAATGATACTATTCTCCTGATGTAACTCTGTTATACCTGCCTTGAGTGATAAGGCTCCATGGTTAGTTAATTTAACTACCGTAGATACTTGAGAATAAGCCAAATCGAATATAAGCCGAGGCACCCAATTTTACCACCAAACATTGGGAAAACTTATTGACTCAAATTAGGCCCATAGCCAGGATTTTGATGGGGGGGTGAGTTTGATTTGGGGGGGGGGGCTGAGTTTGATTTGGGGGGGGGTGTGAGGATCTACCCTACCAAACCTTTTGTATTGTTATCCCAATACCCCCATGCATATGGGATATATTGAGCATGGTGATCAGATCATGATATTTATTTATTTATTTATCATGTCAGGAACGAACCAAAACAGTTGTATTGCATTAAAAAACAAACAAACAAAACACAAAGTTTGCAGACTTGGTATTCTATTAAATGCCCTTTGACCAGTAGCTGCCCAAATTCAGATCATGATATGGATAAACATAACAGCTTAAATAATGTACCAGTAAGGCCTTCTCACGGACCACCCTGAGAATTTCGGGGGGGGGGGGATGAAGACTCTTAAGCCCCCACCCCCACCCTGGCTACATGCCTGACTCGAGTATAAGCTGAGGGTGGGAAACGCAGCAGCTACTGGTACATTTCAAAATAAAAATAGATGCCAATAAAATTACATTAATTGAGACATACAGCTTCTCCTCTCGGCACAGGAACCCAGGCCACGCACCTTCTTCTCCTCCTCTCTCGGCACAGAGATCCAGCTGAGTTGCTGTGCCAAAAGGGGAGGAGACATGCAACTGGCAGCAGCCCTGCAAAGGGCTTCTTTCAGCTCCATGCCTTGCCGCCAGGACCCTCACTCAAGTATAAGATGAGGGGGCCTTTTCAACATTAAAAAATGTGCTGAAAAGCTAGGCTCGTACTCGAGTAAATACAGTAATTACTTTAGCTGATAAATGTTAACTATTTCTAGGCTTTGGATGACAAGGGGTTTTGTTTCTCACTCCCTCAGCATTAAATAATGGGAATAAAAGTTACACTTCAAACCACAAACATCTCAAGACAGGGAGACATTTGACAGGAAAATGAGGGTATGCCTACACTAATGCATCTTGACACTACTTTAACTGCCATGGTTCAATATTATGGAGTCCTGGAAATGGTAGTTGTATGAGGTATTTTGCCTTTTCTGCCAAAGAGTACTGGTGCCTCATCAAACTACAAATCCCAGAGGTTCTTGCCGTTGTTTTTCATGTCAGGAGCGACTTGAGAAACTGCAAATTGCTTCTAATGTGAGAGAATTGGCCGTCTGCAAGGACATTGCCCAGGGGATGTTTTGATGTTTTACCATCCTTGTGGGAGGCTTCTCTCATGCCCCCACTAGGGGAGCTGGAGCTGACAAAGGGAGCTTATCTGCACTCTCCCCAGATTTGAACATCTGACCTGTTGATCTTCAGTCCTGCTGGCACAAGGATTTAACGCATTGCGCCACCGGGGGGGGGGGCTCCTTGTCCTCAGCATTGAGCCACAGCACTTAAAGTGGTGCATTATTTCTACAGTGTAATAGAAATACAGGCTGACACAATACATTTTGTTGCCTGAGTCAACAAAACAAACGTTGCCCACTCCCAAGAAACATTCAAGCATCCAAGGGTTATTTTGGCATAGTGGGCAAAACGAACAAATAAATAAAAAAGTATCACTGGAAGTGAATGAATGCGTCACTAACAATTTGCACCTTTTAATGACATCCCCAAACCTGTTGTGTCTGGTAGCATCCTCACTTTGGCCAAAGACAGATCTGGCCCCGCAAAATTATAAGATGCTCCTAGCCTACCTCCATTTGCTTTTTTATGTTTACCTCCTTTCTCTACTAGTATTCTCACTTGTTTTCAAGGAGTCCAGGTACAGCCTTCCCATCCCCTTCCACATCGCAAACAAATAATAAAGTACATGTATTGTCGAAGGCTTTCTTGGCCGGAATCACTGGGTTGTTGTAGATTTTTTCGGGCTATATGGCCATGTTCTAGAGGCATTCTCTCCTGACGTTTTGCCTGCATCTATGGCAAGCATCCTCAGAGGTAGTGAGGTCTGTACATGAAGTACATGATTTCAAAATCTGAAGCATCATGTCCATAAAAAGTTCTTCAAGAAATGGACAATGCTTTCAGTGTAAAGAATGGGGCAAGAAGAGGAGGGAGCCTGAACAATAAACAAATAAACAGGAAGAATAGGAAATGGTTTAGCATTTACTTCCACTCGACCAAGTCTCTCCTCTTGCAAACTGCACTCTTCCATTCCTAACTAGTTGGTTGATTTGCATTGCCAGAGCACAACCCAAGCATCTCATGGCAATACAGTGAGAATTACAACTGGCATTTACAGATATATCACATCTGCTTGTCGAGCTGTTCTATAAACTTAAACAGCTCAAACAAAGGACTTTGAGACACACTCATTGTCAGCTTTCATGCAGTTGCAACTAATAACTCCTTCACACTAGTCACTCCTATCTGAGATCAATCGTGTTTCCCATTCTTTCAATGCTGTGATGAAATGATTTCTTACCTGGCCTCTGCAGATTCAAATCCTCTTTCCTCAAAAGGACACAAACTGCAGGCACAGCAGTCACTTGTGGGCTTTCCTAAGGTTTTACCTGTAACATGATTTGCATGGCCCCTCCCCACCTCTGCAATTGTTCCAACCCAAGTCACGATTCCAGGTTCCAACATTTTTAGCGAGACAGTTTTTCACAGTTACATAATCACAGACTGTGCCTACTGCATTCAATGGGGTAAAAAATGATTTTTTTAAAAATTATGTCAGAAGTAAATTGAGACCACACTGCAAGTTGCTTCTGGTGTGAGGGAATTGGCTGTCTACAAAGACATTGCCCAAGGGACGCCTGGATGTGTTATCATCCTGTGGGAAGCCTTCTCATGTCTCTGCATGGAAAAGCTGGGGCTGACAGATGGGAGCTCACCCCATCTTGCGGATTCAAACCACTGACCTTCAGGTCTTCAAGACAGCAGTCCAGTCAGCACAAGGGTTAACCATTGCAGCTCCCTAGAAAATGATATGAAAGCACGTAGGTTCTTTTCTGGAAACCATTTCTGTGCTACATTCTTATCTTAGCTCTATAAGATATCGTAGAGATATAAAAAAAAGAGCTTGTTTATTTCACTTAAATCCCAACTTTCTTCCAGTGGGTCAGGTCTCCCTCCTTCCCACACTATTCTCTCAATGATTTTCCTCACTGTCACAACCATCCATAAAAATTAGAATTACAAAGGCACGAACATTGTTGACTTTGGCTTTCAGTGATATTTAAGAGCACCTGCAGGGATGCATATTTCCCATTCCTGACCTAGGCCAAAGTTTTTTATGAAAATGACTTGCAGTTCAAATCAGCATATAAGCCATGGCGGTTTAAACCTTTCCACTCAGGACCCCTTGATTTTTTTTTACATGTCCCCAGGTTTACAGGCAGTCCCCAAATTATGAACAAAATAGGTTCTGTATCTTGAGGCCAAGATGAATTATTTTGGCCACATCAAACTGTTGGAGGGCCGGATTATAATTTGAAAAAAGCATGAATGAATTCCTATAAGCACTGCACATATCTTATTTGTAGTGCAAAAACCCAATTTAAAACAATACAATAATTAAAATGAATAACAATTTTAACAAATATAAACTTATCAGTATTTCAACGGGAAGTGTGGGCCTGCTTTTGGCTGATGAGATAGGATTGTTGTTGTTGTGTGCTTTCAAGTCATTTCAGAATTAGGTTGACCCTGAGCGAGGGCTGGGTAAACGACCTTGTAGGGCTGTATTCGGCCCCCAGGCCTTAGTTTGAGGACCCCTGCTATAGACCATCAAGTACAGTATAAGAGAAGCCAACAGCTAAATATTTCTCATGTTGCTGCTCACATTAATTTAGTAGCAGAGGCTTGCAGCCCGTCAGCTGATGTGAGATTTCCTATACAAATTCCACCAGCCAAAGGACTATTTCCTCACCACATTTCTTCCTCACTATATTTCCCTCTTTTCATCATCTTGCTATCTGCCTCCTTCTCCAACTCATATGGTGCATCACTGGTGGGCACTATGGGACATTTTTCATTCAGACAGAAGGGCATCAGAGGGGTCAAGGACCTGCAGGGAGAACCTGGAATGCTGGTTATCGCCCATAGACTTACTTTGCCCACCAAAGCTATATAATTTTGACAATAATCACCAACCAGAACAGGCTTCAAAATAATGATTTCCAAGCTGAAAACCCAAGGTGTTGTCCAACTTCTGTTGTATCTGGAAACCAATGTACGACCCACTTTTCTAAAGTGAAGGAGATTTATCTCTGAGCATACTTGGGAAGGGAGGGGAAGAGAGGAGAGATTCCAGATCTGAGTGTATCGGTCTTTATGTAATCAATAGTCTCTAGGTGTTATTCCCCACTTGTCATTTCACAACAGGGGACAAAAGTGCCAACTAAGAACACAGAGATCTCCCCTTTAGTAGCAGACTTAATTTCCTGTAAATACAGTATGTCCTAGAGGAACATTTTCCTTCTGGAACACAATCTACTCCCACACTTTCGGCTGTGTGGGGAATGAAACCCAGCCTCTTGCCAAAATTCTTCTATTGTTTGAGCCCTATTGTTTTCTTTTATGAGCATATTCAATGCACCCCAGTGTAAATCCAGGCTGAGGCAGATGAGTATCTAGACCTGAGCTGAACTTTAAAGGCAGACACACAATGCTTCCAGCTTCTAAAAACCATGGCAAGGTTTCTAGTACACAGTGTAATTTTTTTACCTGAAGGTATCAAAGGACCAAACTATACAACACAGGACTCTAAATGGAAGAGGTATTGCATAACCTTTCATGTGCAGCAAGTTCATATATACTGGATGTGCACAGGGGCGGCTCGTCCATTATGCGAAGTAAGCGGTCGCAGAACACTTTTTTTGCCAGGGGCGCAGAGGCACCTCTGTAAATGCCCCTCGACTGCCACTTGAAGAGCATCCCCTCAACTCACAACAGCGCCCTAGCAGTCCGGGGGGAGCCTCGGCTTTCTTGCCTCGCTGCTGGGCGATCCTCTTCCCAAAGGGACCGGGCCCTTGAGCCTCGCCTAGCCCCTCTCGTTCCTGCTCCACCTGGCCACCGGGTGCGTGAGCAGAGCCGGCGCTCGATCGTTCTCCACGTTCGATCCCTTCCCCATGATCGGCTCCCTTTCCTGATCCCCTGGTGCTCCATCCGCCTCCTCTCCTCTCCCCAATCCGTGGGTGGGCCAAGGGGCGGAGCCGCCACGCCTGGCCTGCTTTGGGTCCGGAGGCGTGTCTGAAGACCCCAGTGTGCGCACCAAAAGTTGCCTCTTCTCCTGACTTTCTCTTCAGCCATTGGAACCAAGAGAGAGAGAGGGGGAGAGAGAGGGAGCCCTCCGGCTGGAGGTATTTCCCACCTCCGCTCCCTCCTTTGTTTTTGCGCCTACCTTCAGGAAAGGTGGGGATCTCCATCTCTGTCTGTCTCTCTCTCTCGGTTCCAATGGCTGAGGAGAAAGTCAGGAGAAGAGGTGACGTCTGGTGCACACGCCGGGGTCTTCAGGCACGCCTCCGGACCCAAAGCAGGTCAGGCAAGGGAGCAAATGCGGCAAGTGTAGTTACTGGGATGTATAGTTCACGTATTTATTTATTTCAGTTACTTCTACACCGCCCTTCTCACCCCCAAGGGGGGACTCAGGGCGGCTTACAAAAGAAGGCACAATTCGATGCCTATGTCAAAAATACATACATACATAAAAGCAATTAAACAGTTAACAGGTTAAAAACATCAATACGTAACACAATAGTAAACAACCTCATGCTCAGTGTTCAGAGGTCCATAAATCCATTCCATTCCGTCAATTCCTGCCCATCATCAAGGTCTTTCCTTTAGCTGCCAGAATGTCTGAAAACCTGGTCCCACATCCAGGTCTTCAATTTTTTTCTGAATGAAAAAGGGGAAGTCGCTGATCTAATCTCCCCGGGGAGTGAGTTCCACAGGTGAGGGGCCACTACCGAGAAGGCCCTGCTCCTCGTCCCCGCCAGCCTCACTTGTGAGAGAGGCGAGGTCGAGAGCAGGGCCTCCCCAGAAGATCTTAGACTCTGAGGTGGGACGTAGAGGGAGATCTGTTCGGACAGATACACTGGGCCGGAACCATATAGGGTTTTGTAGGTCAAAACCAGCACTTTGAATTGTGCTCGGAATTGGATTGGCAGCCAGTGGAGCTGACGCAACAGGGGGGTGGTATCAAAGAGCATTCTGAACTCCACCAATGATGGAATTGAAGCAAATATGGCACACAGAACTCCCAGACAAACAGAAAATATATATCAATGATTGGTTGCGGGGGGGAGGGGGAGCGCCAAAATACTGTTTGCTTACCGCTGAAAATTACCTAGGGCCACCTCTGGATGTGCATTAAGTGACTCTGATTATTAGGAAACTAGCAGTCCCCTGCCACGCATTGCTGTGGCCCAGTCTGGTGATATGGAAAATGAAGTAATTAGAAAGCGCTGGTCTTTATGCTTGTGGATGTCTTTATGCTTGTGGATAAACAGTATTTCTTGATGTTTCTTTGACAGTGTTGACGTAGGGATTGTCTGGTTTGCCTACTCTGGAACATGCAACATATAACTGTCCATCTTTAGGAGTCCCTTTCAAATCTATAATACTTTATCTCTGTGTGTGTGAATTATATATATATATATATATATATATATATATATATATATATATGGCTCTCTGTCAGGAGGGCTTTGATTACGTTTTCTTGCCCTGGTGAAGGGAGTTGGACTAGATGGCCTTAAGTATTTTCTGTTGGTCATGGGGGTTCTGTGTGGGAAGTTTGCCCCAGTTTTGTTATGCATTGGGTTCATTCAGAATGCTCTGTGATTGTAGGTGAACTATAAATCCCAGTAACTACAACTCTCAAATGCCAAGTTCTATTTTCTCCAAATTCCATCTGTGTTCATATTTGGGCATATGGAATATTTGTGCCAAGTTTGGTCCAGATCCATCATTGTTTGAGTCCACAGTGCTCTCTGTACGTAGGTGAACTACAACTCCCAAACTCAAGGTCAATGCCCACCAAACGCTGTTAGTATTTTCTGTTGGTCATGGGAGGCCTGTGAGCCAATTTTGGTTCAATTCCATTGTTGGTGGAATTCCGAATGCTCTTTGATTATATGTGAACTATAAATCCCAGCAACTACAACTCCCAAATGACAAAATCATAATTTTTGAGTGATGGTCACTCCTTGTGTAGTGAGACATTTTGTTGCCAAATTTGGTGTGATTTTGTTCATTGGTTCTTTTGTTTTTAAGGTACTCATTATGCACAGTGCATTTTTATATATATAGATGTATATATGGTTTCCTACTCCTTGCCCATCAGGGTTTTCTTTCCCTAACAAATTATGATCTTTGGAGGCAAATTTGCTTAATTTCCCATCCTTTCCTCTACCAGCAAAACCACTCCATGTCCACATCCATGTTTCTCCATGGGAAAAAAAAAGATATGGGGATTCACATACCTCTTTCCAGAGTTGGAGAGCAACTGGGAGGAAGGAGGCTAATTTGGCATGAATGCAACACATGGCAGGCAACAAAGGGAGTCGTGCCCACAAATTATCATCTGAAGATTTCAGCCTTTCATAGGTGTTTCCCTTTTTTAAAAGCAGCCCAGCCCTATCATTAGGCAGAGTGAGGGAGCAACACATGTTCTCGTTCCCCTGTGAGGCCCTATTTACACTGCCATATGATCCGGTTTTTGAATCTAGATTATCAGATTTGATCTGGATTATATGACAGTGTAAACTCATATAATCCAATTCAAAGCAGATAATATGGATTCAGAAACAGGATTATACAGTAGTGTAGATTCAGCCTGCACCTCCTATCCAACATTTTCTTTTATAACTTTGGCATAATTTTTTAGTGAGCACTTTCCACTAACACCTTTCTCCGGTGATTTGTCCCCAAAGAGTAACTTATCTTTCAACCTCATAATGACAGCTAATTTTCCGTTGTGTGCTGCTGGATCTTCCCTTTTGACACAGAATCCATTACACAACCTACATCAACTTGCAGCAAGGCTCCCATGTTGCTTTTGCTACAATGGGGGGAAGCTGGGCAGTGGACGCCTCCCCAGTGGTAAGTCGGGCAATGCAAGGCGTGAGGCGACAGGTTCTCCATGTGCCTTGCTGGTACCCTATTTTAACCTGTTTTGTTGGGCATGTCCCTTTGTAAGCCGCCCCGAGTCTCTTCAGGGAGATGGAGGCAGGGTATAAAAAAAAATTATTATTATTATTATTATTATTATTATTATTATTATTATTATTATTATTATTATACAGATTTGCCACAATGCGTGGTGAATCCTGGCCTTAATGTGATAATGTCCTTCAAAGGCACCTAAGATCAGCTGTTTCTAGAGTTGTAGTCAACCTTACAATGGTGTAAGCATAGCAACCTTTGAATCACTGTCATAGCGTTAAGACTGTGGGCAGCGAAAGCCACTAAGGACTTCATCACATCCCTAGCTATGTGTCTTGTATTTGTCTTTCCTTACTGTTGTTTACATATGGTTTGCATGCTGTAACCCAGAGCTTTCCAAACGGTGTGTCACAACATGTTAGTGTGTCGGCTGCAGTGTATAGATATGTCACAGGAATGTACAAGAAAACTCTGGGTCTATCAACCTCATCAAATGTGCCACTGAAATTGCCATGGATCGTGGCAATTCCAGCGGTGCCTGCCAGAGAGCATGGGAAACCCGACTCACTGGTTGTCCCATCACACAGGAGGAAGCATCGGCCAACGGGCTTCCTCCAGTTGATCTCAATGGAACACAGGAGTCCTCCCATGTTGCCGCCACAGCGGCATATAGTGGTTGCACTTTCCTTTTGTGATGGAGCCCAACTGGAAGTAGTTTGATGTCGTGATATGAGATCCAGCAGGTTCCATCGCGAAAGGGAAGATCAACTGGAGTATACCACCAATTTCGATCCCGTCCTATGAGGTTGTATGTTAAATAAGCAATAAATTACTTATTTTGAAAAATATAAATGAGATATGTTGTGCTCCCAGAAATTTTTGTGGCGAGATTTGTTCAGAGGTTTGCTATTGCCTTCCTCTGAAGCTGAGAGAGTGTGACCAATGGGCTTCCATGGCCAAGCGGGAATTTCACACTCTGATCTCCAGAATCATGCACTCAAACCACGATGTATACCGTAAATTTATAAATGATCCCTGTAGCATACATGTCCATTTTGAATGTTATCCAAAAAAGAGAACTAGAGGTGGAGCACTCTGGTTTGCCGTGAAAGCTATCACACCCAGGTTGCCTACATATTAAATTGTCTCTATTTTCAGCACTTTCCAAAGATGCAAATTCTGTGGTTTGAAATGTGGTTTCCTCCAAAGAATGCTTCTAGAGAGTTAATTAAAAAGTTAATTTCATTCCCCTAAGAGTTAAATTCACATGACTGGATTCAAAAGCACCTAAACATGTAGATGGAATTCTCCATTGATGAAGCATCAAAAAGTGAACAAAAACTCAATTGCTGTCTTGTCCAGGAAGAAACACAAACTTGCTGGAGAACCCACCAGTTGTGAACACTGCATAGGCATCTTCTGAATAACACGAGATTCACCTGTTTTCTTTCCATTTCTTTAGATTCAAGTCAAAAGAAATGTTATTTAGATGACAACGTCAGTCCATATAGTGAGTCAAATAGTCTTACAAACTACTTCATGTTTGTGCTGCTACACAAGTACAATTTTTAAAAGGAAAAATTGCCTTCCATAAAATTTTGTGCCTATCACTGGACCTTGAAAAAATAATTCTCTCAATTGTTTTCTACCTCTTGCCAGGCTTGAAGAAAGCACTATAATGGAACGTGACTGTGCGTGTTGCATCACCAATTTGCTCTTCCCCCAATGTCTAACCTATATTTGCTTTCCCATCCTTTAAACATATTGCTTCACACCTGATTTTCTAGTGGTTTGGCTCTGATACTAAAGAAGGCTGTGCTACACCACTAAGTCAATGAGTCAAATGTCAAGTTGGGTAAACATTTGGTCACAACTTTATTGAATGTGTGCATATTTGTGTAGCTCTAGATATACAGATATATGTGTAGATCTATATAAGATACATACACATATGAATTTTGAAAGAGAGGTAGGAGAGTCTGTTTGCTATAGGCAGAATTAATTGCCCGTGCCAATTGAATCCAGCAAATCAGGATCAGATTGCTCGCACCTGAGCCCCTGTTATCCATGTATCCTAGCCTAAGGCCAGGCAGAAGTACACTACTACTATAGTTGTCCCAATCTGCTGAATAGCATGTTTGTGCTGCTCTGTGGGTCCCTTATTTCTTCCTAGGAGTCAATATCAGTGTTGTATTTCCTTTACAGCTGCCACATTGTGATATGTTACAATACTCTTTCCACCCAACCATGCATTTGCCTAATGGGGCACAAAATGCATATTTCTTGGAGCTGCCATGCAGTGGAGCTGCCATGCAGTGGAAATCATATCCACTATTTCTCTGGAAGTGTGAAGCCATTTTGGGATTCAGGGAAGATGTCTTCTGAAATAAGTGGAAAGCACTTTGCAAGAATTCTTGTAAGGATTTTTCTGACATAGTTTCCACAGTCTGTTCTTTCATCCTTTTTGAAGAGAGTGATGATAATGGCATCCCTGAAGTTTGCTGAGATCTTCTTGGTCACCCACACTTTTCAATGAGTTTGTGGAGTAGTTGTGTCATCTGGTGCCCATTTTCCTTAAAGATTTCAGGAGGGATCCCATCAGGTCCACTAGCTTTGTTATTTTTTAATCGCTTGGTGGATTTACTGACTTCCTTCACACTAGGCTATGCTGCAATTTATATGCTGATTTGTTCTTGCGGGCTTTGTGAGAAAACCACTTTGGCTATGTTGGAACTATGGTTAAGGAAGTTATGATAATGCTCTTTCCAGCATAGTGCAATGGATTGTTTGTTTTTCAGAAGTTTGGTTACATCTAATGAACATTGATGTATGCCATGATTTGGTGGGCCACAAATTATCTTTGTGGCTTTAAAAAAATCCCTGTGCATTGTGATATAATTGTATAATTTTCCAGTTACTCTGGTTATGTAAATAACAATGTAATGGCTGAAGAAGACTAAATATACCCTGGGACTAGGTATTCTAATTGTTTACCAGTAACTATATTTAGGTCTCATCTCAAGTGTAGTCCTTTTCAATGTTAATATTTTTCTATAGATTTCACATATGTTAGTAGACTTGTGGAATCACCAACAACTCCCAGGTTCTGGGTTCTATATTTCAGAGGGAAAAAACTACCCAAACCACCTCTATGGCTCCTTCTACACTGCCATATGAAATCCAGATTATCTGCTTTGAATTGGATTATATGGCAGTGTAGACTCATGTAATCCAATTCAAAGCAGATAATGTGTATTATCTGCTTTGATAATCTGGATCATATGGCATTGCAGAAGGGACCTAAGTGTTCCTTGCCTAAGAAAACCCTACAAAATTCATGGGATCATCATAAGTTGATACGTGTGTGGTGTAATGTAAAATAAACCACATGTAGTTCACGTTTGATCAGCCCACACACTGCCTTGCCAGAGAGAGGAAATATGCCAAATGATCTTTCTTTGTCCATGCAGATAAACTCCTTCAGCAGCTCATAAAGCAAGAGTACACTCCAAACTCTGTCTCTCTCTCTCTTTGCTTCTCTCTTCTTCTCTCTCTGCACCTGCATAGCTCAAGCCTGAACAAAAATGTAACAGTAATCAAAAGTTCCAGGCTCAGCAATCTCCCTGGGCATTGCCTGACCAATCAGCTTAATGCATCTTATTTTACAGTTCACACACACATTAACTGATTTCTTACATGCTCCAACAAAGTGTACATCTACACACATGTGCCACAAGAGAACACTAAAATCTTGTAATGGTTGGATTACAGGTCATCATGAGTCTTTTCTATAGCTAACATACCATGCTCTCATGCTTGTTATTAGGCAATAATTTCATATCTGTGGTTTACTGAAGCAATACCACCCCCTCCTATAGGGCATAGTTGAATGGGGTTCTTTTTGTTGTCGCATATATATAATTAATTTCAGCTAATTTAGAGGGTTCAGAGGTTATATAATTTTGTTTGGGAAACATATTTGTACAAACCTGCATATTTGCATATGTTACCCAAGTCGCCTTTGTCACTTTTCTGATCAAGGATGTATTTTTGGCTAGTCAACTTTTATCCTTTGGCACATTAACATTATTCAACCAACAAACCAACAGAGCATTTCTTCCTGATATGTCTTACATAGAAGAAATTTGCTCAGGACAAATTTTGGGACTTTAGAATAAATTTTGTACTGTATCACATAACACTAGAATCCCGCAAAGCCATGCTTTAGAACAGGAATGGGGGAAGCAGACATAATTGCTAAATATGAAAGGGGTCGAGTCAAGAGTGAAATACAGAAAAACGCAAGGTCCCGACTGTCAGAAAAACATAACAACCAATAATAAGATTCCGTCCTCCATAGGATGAACCAGTCTTAGGAGATGCCGTTTGTGCCCTCTTCCACAACACCTGTCTCTTTTGACTTTAAGAATGTTGTTAAGGGTGTGAGCAAGAAGATTAAGAGATTCCAGAGGACTACCGTGTTATTGCAAAACTTTAATTATAGAATGCTTTAAATACTTCCTAAATGACACACAGTGGTTTCCAGTATACAGTATATGTCCCAGGAGGATAAAGTAAATGGAAAATGCTGTCATGTCACTGATATTAGTTTTTGTTTTAAATTAACGACACACTGAAATTCTACTTCAGTCTTGCTGAATAACTTAACTGCAAATGACTGGAAAAGTGAACAAGTTCTTTCTGTTCCAAGTTATCTCAAACATCTTCTACACTACACAATTATAGCACTTTTACATCATTTTGAACACCACAGCTCCATTCTCTGGAATTCCAGGATCTGTAGTTTGGTAGTGCACCAAATCTCCCTTACAGAAATATCTTAGCCCCCTTCCACACAGCTGTATAAAATCCACATTGAACTTGATTATATGGCAGTGTGAACTCAGCAGATATTTTAGATTATCTGCCTTGATATTTTGGGTAATACGACTATGTGAAAGGGCCCTAAATGTAAAGTGGTATCAAAGTACATAGTGTGAGAGAGATACTGTCACATAAAATAACAAATTGGAGTATTAATCTAACATGACTTTGGGGTAGTGTCTACCTTACCTTGGTCATGTCAGTTGCTTCAGTAACACGTGAAATAGAGAGCTCACGTGGCATTATATAGTTGGAAAGTGTGAGGAAGATACCGACACATAAATAACAAATGAGATATTAACTTAACATGACTTTGGGGTAGTGTCTGCCTTACCTTGGTCATGTCAAATGCTTCAGTGACATGTGAAATAGGAAGATCTCATGGTGGGACTGTTAACTAGTGATGCCACTAAATTTATCTCACAACTAGGTGTACCTGCCATGCGTTGCTGTGGCCAACTTTCCCTCCCTCTTTGTCCTCTTTATTTCTCTCCTTCCTTCCTTCCTTCCTTCCTTCCTTCCTTCCTTCCTTCCTTCCTTCCTTCCTTCCTTCCCTCCCTCCCTCCCTCCCTCTTTCCTTCCTTCCCTCTTTTCTTTCCTTCTCTCCTTCCTTCCTTCCTTCCTTCCTTCCTTCCTTCCTTCCTTCCTTCCTTCCTTCCTTCCTTCCTTCCTTCCTCTTCCCTTCCTTCACCCCCCCCTTTCCTTTCCTTTCCTCTTTCTCCCCTTTCTACCTCCTCTATCTATTCTTGGACTGCAACTCCGAGCAGTCCTCCTGATCTATCCATCCATCTATCGATCTATCTGCTTACCTACCTACCTATCTCTAATATATCTATCTGGAAATATGCAGGGATTGGGATGCTCTCAAAGAAAGGAGAAGAAAGCTTACAGCTTGGAAGCAGTAGATTTGGATCACCCTTCTTTTCTGAAAGGCCTGGTCTAGGGGATGCTGGAAGCTGTACTCTACAAGAGAGTATGGATATGCTATTGTGTGTTCTGTTTGCCAGGGGGGAGTCAGTTTTGCGCATGCGCTGTAGCATCTTTTTGCTTTTTTGGCTTTTTAAGACCCTTCCACTGTGTTTTTCTGTGTTTTTCTGAGTGATGGTCACTCATTGGCCTGATAGGTGTATTGTGTCCAAATTGGCTGTCAATTCGTCCAGTGGTTTTTGAATTATGTTAATCCCACAAACGAACGTTACATTTTTATTTATATAGATTATGTATTTTGACCAGTTACAAGGTTCTCTTAAAATTCAATATGAGTATTATATTCTGCAAAGCTCTTTTTTGGATTTTAATCAAAAGCTAAAAATATTCCCAGCCAATCCATCTGCTGGAACTGAGAAACAGTGGTACCACTAAAGAGGCACAAAGGCTGTGAACCACACCAGATAATGCCATCAGAAGAAATGACACCAAAATTATCTATAATTTTTATGCATTATTTCAGCCAGAATGTATTATTGGATCACATGGGTTCTTCTGCATGTTCTACAAGCATGCTCTGTTTTAGGTTTTTCATTTTTGTTTTTTCTTATCCTGCTTTTTTATAGTTATTTTTTCTGGTATTTTAGCTACCTTATTGTGGTCTTGTCTGGTACAGAAGGAGGTCCAGGGGGTGATACCATGAGATTACTGCACCCAGTAACACCAACTCTAGTGACACCACTGATGACAAACATAAAGAGCTTTGAATGTCAGGCCAAGGATGTAGTCCAAATTGTCATGCCAGGAAAATATATCATATTTCACCACACAATAGTCACACCTCCTTTTTCCACCAAAAGGGGGGAGTGCGACTATTATGTGATGAAACTTTTTTGCAGCTACAGAGCTCCCTTTGTCAGGCAGCCAAGTGGAAACCCCCTATATGCTAAACTGCCCATGTGTCTGCAGGCAAGAGCTACCAGGCCTCCCTCAGCTGACACCAGTTGAGGGGGACCCTGCAGCTCTCACCAGCAGCTGTGCAGGTGGGTGAAGGCTCAGTATCCCTGTGCGCCTCTCCCTTCCGGACACTTGGAGGGGAGAGGCATGTGAAGGAGTCAACTTCCTGGCAGGCGTGCACAAGGATGAGTCTTCACTCACCCATTTACCTGCTGGGGAGAGCTGGGAGGCTTCCCTTGGCTTCCCTCAGCTGCCACCAGCGGATCAAAGCCTCCCAGCTCTCCTTAGTTGGCGTACAGCCTTGCCCGCCTGCTGGGGATAGCTAGGAAGCCTTGATCAGCTGGCAGCAGCTGAACGAAACCTACCAGCTCTCGGCTTTCATCCATCCATGCACCTGCCCCTCAGTAGCGACAGGGACTATTCCAAGGGGCAGATCAGTGGGCAGGGGTGTGACTATTATATGAGGAATTGTAAAAACTCAAAACTGGGGTATCAAAAATGGAGATACATCTATTATGCAATGATGACTATTATGCAATGAAATATGGTAATTTTTGTAGCTTGACCGACTGAAGACATATATTGTATTTATTTACTTCAGTTTATACCTCACAGGGGACTCAAGGCGGTTTATAAACTCTGGCAAAAGTTCAATGCTGCGCCATGTATGAGAACCACTCTTAGTTGGAAATTACGTGAAAGCACACAACAACACAAGGATTTTGCAAAAATACACTTAAATAAGCCAGTTTTGCACCTGAGTCAGGATGACAAAATCTTTAAAAGTATTTTGATAACTAGTGTAATATATTCCCAAATCTGCACTGAACAGGTTTCAAGTGCCATTAGAAGTGATGTCCAGTCTATGACAGCTGATGACAGCTCTTCAAAGTCAGCAGAAACATTTTTTGGCTGTTTTGTTGGGCTGCAATACCTTTTGGAATGTGACAATAAAGTTTCAAGAGGGAAATGAAAACCATTTAGTTAATGGTCTATGTATATTATGCAGCTGTTGAACATGTATATCCAGTGACTGGAAAAACTGCCTTTTGGACCATCTCTTTCAGAATCCTTCAGCCATCATGGCCATGGGGTCTGGTGACTGGAGAATTATGGGTCCTGTAGTCCAAAGAATTAATTTTTTCCCCGTCTCTGTGTAAGACAAATGAAGGGAAGGGAGTTGTTATACCGCTTTTTCACATTTTAGAACTACACAGCACTTCCCAACTCAAGCTGATATCACCACGTCAAAGGTGAGCCTAAATGAATTATGCGAGTTGGCCTTTCATGTCTAAGCGCCTATATTTAGTGAAATACCATATCTCCTGAAAAACGAGTTAGAAAAACATAGAAGCTGCTGCTTCTATGGGGCAGAAAGACTGAAGAAAAGTCAGTGATGCAGGCTATAAATAACATGGAGTACTTGCATGCAACCATATTTGAGAGCATAGCACCCATATGTTTGCAAGAGAGAACTGCAAGAAATCTCACAGATGTTACAAATTTGTCCCTTTACCTTGACTGGACCAGAAGTATAAACATGGGTGTCCAGATCACATCCAGGGCCTTCTTGTGCTTAACATGGGTCAACCTAGATGAGCCAGTTTAACCTCATGCGAAGCACTGTTGAGGAATTCTCTGGAGTTCCATCAAAACTCCAGAGTTTTCCCATACTTTGAGATGGTTGTGGAGAGCAGACTGACTCCAAAGTGAACTGAGTCCACACAGGTCAATGTCCACATTGTCCACACTCACCGCTATTGAGTCCCCTGAGGGGTGATAAGAGTGGGATATAAATGAAGTAAATAATAATAATGTCACCACCCCCTTTTCCTTTAATGGAGCAGTGCAGAGAAAAGGGGATGGATCAGAGTTGCATCATCCCCATCGGTACAGGAACTGACTGCTGAGCTCTGGAACTCACCTCTCTATCTTCATGATTCATAGACACTTTTTGATGATGTCAACAAAGGCAACCAATGACAGGCAAGAACTCTCTAGCTGGCTGTCGCAGCAACAGATACAACAGCATAAGTAAGGGTGACAGTTTTGTGGGTCCAAACCAATTTTGGCCCAACTGGCCCATCTCGACTTTGCCCCTAATGTTGCCATGTGTTGGGACAGTGAGCATTTCTGTTCTGGACTATCTCCTAACCAGAGTGAAGGCAGAAAAGAACTTGCCTTGTCTTTGATCTGAGTTTTAAATAATAAAATTAAACCTTGATAATAGACTTCAAGAGCCTCCAGTGGTGCAGTGGGTTAAAGCACTGAGCTGCTGAACTTGCTGACCAAAAAGTTCGAATCCGGGAAGCGGCGTGAGCTTCTGCTGTCAGCCCTAGCTTCTGCCAGCTTAGCAGTTTAAAAACATGCAAATGTGAGTAGATCAACAGGTACCGCTCTGGCAGGAAGGTAACGGCACTCCTTGCAGTCATGCCGGCCACATGACCTTGGAGGTGTCTACGGACAATACCGGCTCTTCAGCTTAGAAATGGAGATGAGCACCAATCCCCAGAGTCGGACACGACTGGACTTAATGTCAGGGGAAAACCTTTACCTTTACCTAATAGACTTCAAGACCATTGAAAGTCTGCTATCAAATATTAACAGATCTAGCAATATAAAATATGAGCTGTCCAACAAATTTATGGCAAAATATTTTGGCAAAATCCCTCCATCAGCACAATGCTTCTGTCAACAGAGTGGGGAAAGCTGCAACTTCTCCCTCTTCAATCGCTAGAAATCTTCCAACAAAAGGAGACTATTTGTATTCTGTCCTTGGTCTACAGGAAAGGACACTTCAATGAAAACCAGGAGAGATGAGCCCAGGAAGTAAGAAAAGGGGAGAAAGATTATTGGGTTCGGAATGGTTATTAAAACACACGTGGATTATCTCTCTAGGCAGTATTCACTTGGAAAGAAATGTGCCCAGTGGTATGTTTTCACAGAGCTGTGGTTTCATGCCACTTGACTCTTTTCCCAGAAATTTCTCTTGATAGGTCCCTGCAACATTTACACAAGAGATAAAGAAAATTTGGCAATAGTTTTTTAAAAAGTCATCTTTAAGGGTGTATTAAGATAATATGAATTCCTTTCAAGATTATCAGCATTTAATTTCCTTCTGTGCATAATGTTTTCTTTGTTGCTCTGATCATGTCTTTACTGTACTGTGCTGTGTTTTGAGAATCTATCTGGTATTTAAGTTATAGTCTTTTAAGATGCATTACGCTGTGTAGTATATATAAGTGATGTCAGCAGATTACTAATGGCATTTGCCCCTTTTTGAAATTTACCCCCCCCCCCCCACACACACACACACTTCAATTTGAGGGGGATAGATTTTAAAAAGAGAATAAATGTCATTATGAATCCACACTAGGAATAGGTTTTCTAATGCTTTTCTTAGAACCAGTAATCTATCACACAGTGGCAACTATCGGTTCTCCAAAACCCAAATTCAATGTTTGTCACATTTCTCCAATTCTAAGCTCTTAAGAGAAATATGTATATGTCCAGGAACTGATGGCATACGAATAGATCTACACAGATATAAACTGTTCTAGTTCTAACCAAAATAACTCAACAAATATAGAAACCAAAAGAACAGTTTACATATTAGAAACACTCAATATACATCCCAATCCAAAAGAAAGAGGACGCCAAGAATTGTAGTAACCACTAGGCAATTGCATTAATTTCCCATGTAAATAAAGTGATGCTCAAAGTTCTACAATAAAGGGTCCTTTCACACAGACCCCCTTCTGGTAAAAGAGAATTAATTCAGGACAAAGCAGGTAAACCCTGCTTTGTCCCAAATTAATTAAAACCACATTAGACCGGGGCCTTCCTGAAAGGCCTGGGTCTAATGGAGTATGGGGTCTGTAGGGACTGACTCCCGTGCGCTTTCTGGGGTGGGTGGCCAGATGTTCTCCCGGGACTGGCCCGGGAGAACATCTGCAGACCCTACCCCCCACCCCAAAGCCCCCAACCCCCTTTTAAGAGTAAGGAAAACTTACCCAGCCTCCATCACAGTGTTGCCGGAGCTCTCCCTGCACAAGTTATTTTCCTCCCCCCTCCACTCTCCTGATGCATCATTTCTACGCGCCAGGAAAGCTCCAGCAACACTGTAATAGAGGCCGGGTAAGTTTTCCTTACTTTTAAAAGGGGGTTGAAGGCTTTGGGGGAGGGGGTTGGGATTCCCAGTTTTCCAGCCTAATATAGTCCAGAAAACTGTGGGAATGGTGTCTGGACTGCAGTCCAGATATCGGAAATAGTGGGTTTATCCCGCGCCTTCCAAGAAGGCCCGGAATAAATCTGCTATCTAATTAATTTGCCACAAACCAGGGTTTTCCTGGTTTGTAGCGAATTAATTGCCGGTTGGCCAGAACATTATCTGGACAGCCCTCTTTTTATTGTGGAAGTTTCCACAATAAAGGCGCTGTCTGGATGCCCCCTTCCCCCAGATTATCATTTAATCCAGTTTAAAGCAGAAAACCTGGGATTCGATCCTGGTGTATTGGGCCTGTCTAGAAGTCTCATAGACTTGGAAGAGCACCTATGAAGAAACTAGGCAAGAGCCTGAAGTGTCAAGATATATACCGGCAAATGAATACTAAAGTTAGAACTGTTGAGGGCATCATATTTCCTTTTTCTATGTATGCTATTGAAAGATGGACAATGTATGCTATTGAAAAACTGGTAGGATAACAGTACCATGTGGGTCTTGCCAAAGTTTCCTCCTTTTTTCCAATAATGACCAATGCAATACTTCTATTTAGCCTCCCCCCCCCCTCCCAATTTACTTCCCTATTTGGGGGTAAATAGGCCAAAAACGGAACAATTCTCCCCTATTGACACCTCTCCACAATTGGTTTTTAAAGGTTTATTGCCTCTGAGCCAAGAGCTTCCATCACCCTATGATACCTGGAAGATACTGATAGACCTATCTCCAAACGCATCATGAGAAAGCATCATATAAATGTTTAATGTACAATGCAAAATAAATAACTTTGTGTAATCTCATTTTCACATCTATCCAAGATAAGCACATGACGCATAGAGAGTCACGGCCTGTCCCTGTTGAAATAGCATTGCTGTGTTTGTTGTCCCTGGAGCTAATTGTGGGAAAATATTATATGAAAAATCATTGGTTTACACTATGTATCACGATTTTTGTCATTTCCTAATTGGTTCTATCATAAAAACATGGGGAAATTTATTAAACTGCAAATACGTGCAGGACCTCCTGAAGCACCTTTACTCTAGTTTTTCAATGACTATCTCATTGAGTTTCAACCAATTCAACATGGCTTGTGGCAGCCACAAAAACGAAGTTTCTGGAGTATAACAACTACTTTCAAAGGAAGCACCGCACAATAAAACAGAAAATAACACTTTCAAACCAGGAACTGGAAGTTTTTCAAATTTTGTTACCTAGTGTTATGGGAAATTATTGTATAAATGTTTAATGTAAAATGCAAAATAAATAAGTGTGTCTAATCTCCTTTCCATCTATCCAAGGTAAGCATATGATTCATAGGTAGTCACTGCTGACCCTGTCAAAATATACTGCTGTGTTTGTTGTGCCAGGAAATGTGCCAGTCCATCACACATAATAGACACACAACTGGAGGGCTATGATATCTCTAGTATACAATATCTAATAAACACCATGGAAACCATACAACCCATCCAAACAACACATGTAAACAAAGTCCAAAAGAAAAAAAATATATATGTGAAAACACCATTACTAGCATTGTTGTGCCAAGTTGGTAGTTTTTCCCTCCAGAGGAGAAGATGACAGAAGCACCCCAGAAGCAAAGAGAAAGGAAGGGCTGACGCAAGGACTGAGGCACTTCCTTTCCTTAGGAAAGGACTGCATCCTGCTACCATACGGAGAGGAGGCAGGGATATTGAGACTATTCTGTGTTGCACTCTAGCCTTGAGACATCTTTTCACCCAACATCACACCAGTGTCCAGTGGTACTAACTACTAAATTTGGTTAGGAAATGCCTGTACAAAGGGAGAAAGGGCATTTCCAAAAAGTGCAGTAGAGTAGAAGATATAAAATAGCAGGAGTCCACAAATGAAAAAGTACATGAAGTCAAGAGAGGCCAAACCCCCAACAGTCATGCAAACATAAATCCATAAGCATGAAAACAGGAACTTTTTCCAAGGCAAATCCCTCCAGGAGCAAAGGCAAAGACAGGAAACTTGAATCATTAACTTGAGAGCCGAGACAAGAATATCATCCTTAAGCAACGTTGTCTCCTCTGAAAGGCACCACTTAATGAAAAGATGAAAAATTGGGTTTCAATCAGGACCAAGGACTATGGGATATGATTATGAAAAAAAAACAAAAAAATAATAATAAAATTTATATCAACAATTATTACTATGGAACACTGAGAAAGAACGAGACAAGAATATCATCCTTAAGCAACGTTGTCTCCTCTGAAAGGCACCACTTAATTTAAGATCAGGAAGCCATGAGATCATGCCAAATGCACCTGGACTTCAAGGACTTTTCATGGATTCTCTCAGACCGTCTAATTAGTCTATTATTCACTCCCTCTGTTCTCAAACTTAATCTGACTTCTCGGCTAAACTCCTCATCAGTCGAAGGCCATTTCACAAGGGAGCTGAAATCATCATTTTTTGTTGCCTGGGAACGGACACAGGAATCCCAAACAACAGCTTTCTCAGCCTGCAATTCTCCCTGATCATTAGCAGACTCTTCACTTTGAACCTTGTCAAGGCCCTCATCTTCCAAAAAATCCTCTGCCGCTTGCTGAGCCACATCATTCTGCTTTGCTACTTGCTCTGAGGGAAAGGTGTCTTCTCGTAAACACTAAATGAGTTGCTAATAAACCTATCTGCTGCTCAAAATGATTTAGCCTACTTACTACTGCCAAGTTGTGCAGGCCTGATATAGATCATCTTAATCCTCTTGTTCATGCCAACCCACATTTCTTTCCTACTTTGCCTTCTTGCATACATTCACCCATTTTTCATTTTAACACGAGAAAATGTTGCCTTGTACCAATTCAGGCATTCACCCATTCTCATATATATCCCATCTTTCTGCGACAAGCTGGCATTCTGGTCAGCTAACCATAGCAAAATTCAACTGAAAACAAATTCAGTTAAAACGTAAACAGAGAATACAAAGAAACAGACCATCCCTTGAACTATAACTCAGTTTGGAGTCTTAAAAACTAAGGTCTTTGACTGCATCAACATTGTGGAATTAGTCTGACACCACTTTTACGCTCATGGTTCGGGGCTATAGAATTATGGATTTGTAGTTTTACAAGATCTTCAGCCTTGGGTTGTTGTAGGTTATTTTGGGCTATATGGCCATGTTCTAGAGGCATTTCTCCTGACATTTCGCCTGCATCTATGGCAAGCATCCTCATAGGTAGTGAGGTCTGTTGGAACTAGGAAAAAGGGTTTATATATCTGTGGAATGACCAGGGTGGGACAAAGGACTCTTGTCTGCTGGAGCTAGGTGTGAATGTTTCAACTGACCACCTTGATTGGCATTTGATTGCCTGGCAGTGCTTGAAGCAATCTTTTGTTGAGAGGTGATTACATGTCCCTGTTTGTTTCCTCTCTGTTGTTGTGCTGTTCTAAGCTTTGGACAATACATCTTCAGCCTTCTTTGTCAAAAGAGTGCTGGTGCCTCACCAAACTGCAGTTCCCATGATTCTAGAGCATTGAACCGAGACAGTTAAAGTGATATCAAATTGCATTTATTGTACAGCCAGCCTTTGCTTTCTGGCAAAAAGAAAACAGAAAGAGGGCCAGCCTCACTTTTGAAGTATGGCCATAGGAAAACCCCTCTCAGGCTCCTTCTACACTGCCATACAAAATCCAGATTATCTGCTTTGAACTTGATTATATGGCAATGTAGACTCATATAATCCCATTCAAAGCAGATAATATGGATTATCTGCTTTGACAATCTGGATTATATGGCAGTGTAGAAGGGGCCTCAGGCACCCTTCCAGCAAATGAGATTCTAGTGGCAGCTGGACTGAGTTCACTTCCACACTAAATAACTCTAGCACTATGATTCCATTTCAAATGGCATGGCTTATTCTTTGGAATCCTGAGATTTGTTGTTTTTGCAAGTATTTAGAAATCTCCGCCAAGAGTTTTAGTACTGGCTGGACTAAAAAATCCCAGAAAGCCATTTTAACATTTGAAGTGGAATGATAGCATTATCATTTCAGAGTGTGAAAGAGCTCCAAGAATAAGGCCACTTACAAAGCCTGAAAATGTTTTCACGTTAGAGTTATAATATCTTGATTCTGCATTAACTACCATGGTTCCATCTTATGGAATGTGGGGTTTGCAATGAAGGGAGGCTCTTTTGGGATTGTGTTGTCGAATGCTTCCATGACCGGAACCACCGGGTTGCTGTGAGTTTTCCTGGCAGTACGACCATGTTCCAGAGGTACATGATTCTTATCTCAGAGCTCCTCCTATTCCTAAGATCCAAACTACAAGGCATGGGAATCCTAAGGATGCTACCAAAGCAGTTAAGTGGAATCATAGTGCTATAATTTAATAGATGCAAAAGGCCCTTGGAGCTGAGGGACGTTTAGCTAGAGAGCCTACTATGGCCTCTCTCAATTGCTAATCTCAGAATTGCACTGGTTGTAGTCAGGGATTTTGAAATGATTTATAGTACCATAATTGTATAGTGTGAAAGGGCTTCTAGACACACTCCTTAACAGAAGGCTCATCCATCTCCAGCTTAGTATTGTTGCATTGACAAGTAATGGCATTCCAGTCTCACTAGACAACCTTCTTACTTCACCTCCAGTCTATATGGACTTGCAAAGGTTGAAACCTGAGAGTTTATATATGCACATCATGCGTTTTGCCGCTTGACTTACAGCCCTTCCCTTGCATTCTTATGCACACCCTTGTGACCCCACCTTTCTCTCTCTCATTCCTGCCCAACTTCAGATACACCTCACCTTTCTTTTCCTAGTCATGAATACTTGCTCAGCACAAATACTTCTACATAATTGGAGAAAGCAGAAGAGATTGCTCATACTCCCAGGTTTCTCCAAACTACCTGCTCTCAGAGCAATTGTCCAGTGCCAGGAAGTGGTAACCAGGAAGGAGGTGATATTGATAGGCTTCAGGTGGACAGCGTGTGACTGCATGGGACTCCCACACCCGTTTTCACATTTGCCATAGAAACCCAACCATCCCCATCAAAGAAATTGCAGCACATTTTTCATTTCATTTAGCAAATGAAAGGGGAAAGATGCTATGTGGGATCACAAAGTTTAATATTGGGGGTCCCAATTTGGGGGGGGGGGGTAGGGGACTTGGGCAAATATAAAGTTAATAATAATAATATGATGTAATTCATATATAAGACTATAAACTTAAGTCAAAAAATTGACCCCAAAGCCTGGGTTGACTTATACACAGGGCAATGTAAGCATTGGGCTTGAACTCTTATTTTAAAAAGAAGGTTCATCTTCTCTCAATAGAGTCGTGAAAGACGAGAGATTAGGGCCCTTCCACACAGGCATATAATCCAGAATATCAAGGCAGATGATCCACAATATCTGATTTGAACTGGATTATCTGAGTCCACACTGACATATAATCCAGTTCAAAGTAGATTTTATACAGCTGTATAGAAGGGGTCTTAATCCATCCTGAGAGGATCTAAAAAGGCACTGACCTTCTCTGCTCTCTCCACCACAATGCCAATTCTGGTCTTTTTAACTACCTCAGTGTGAAAATGACAAGTGTTGCTTCCCCTCAAAAGGGCTCTGAGGCCCTATGTACACTGCCATACAAAACCCAGATTATATACTTTGAACTGGGTTATATTAGTCTGCCTTATTTTGTTTTTGTTGTTTACTTGTTCAGTCGCTTCCAACTCTTCATGACCTCCTGGACGAGCCCAAGCCAGAGCTCCCAGTCGGCCATACCACCCCCAGCTCCTTCAAGGGCAAGCTAGTCACTTCAAGGATGCCATCCATTCACCTTGCCCTTGTTCGGCCCCTCTTCCTTTTTCCTTCCATTTTCCCAGCATAATTGTCTTCTCCAAGCTTTCCTGTCTTCTCATTATGTGGCCAAAATATCAGCTTTACCTCTAATATCCTTCTCTCCAGTGAGCAGCTGGGCTTTATTTCCTGGAGTATAGACTGGTTTGATCTTCTTGCAGTCCAAGGCATTCTCAGAATTTTCCTCCAACACCACAGTTCCTTCGCTCAGCCTTCCTTATGGTCCAGCTCTCACATCCACAGGTTACGACAGGGAATACCATTGCTTTAACTATGCAGATCTCTGTTGTCAGTGATGTCTCTACTCTTCACTATTTTATCAAGATTGGTCATTGCTCTCCTCCTCCCAAGAAGTAAACGTCTTCTGATTTCCTCGCTGCAGAACTGCCATATATTATAATTCAAAGCAGATAATCTGGATTTTCTATGGCAGTGAAAATGGGGCTTGAGGCTAGATCTACACTGCCCTATATTCAGGACTTGATCCCAGATTATCTGGCAGTGTGGATTCATATAATCCAGTTCAGATCAGATAATCTAGGATATGATCCTGGGATATAGAGCATCTACAATAACAGATAGAGAGATCCTCAAGTTGCTCATCCCAGTGTTAGGACTTTCATCTTTTACATCGCTCAGGTTCAGAATTGAAGCTGCACAGAATAGCAGGGAATTAGTAGACATGTTAGCATGGAGATGCATTGTAATGTAAACGGTCTGACTGATTGAACAACCTGTTACGCAACTCTTACAGGCAAGGGAAGCCAGGTTTTGGAGCGGGGAACCTATTTGTCATGCTGTTGGAACTCATATTGCCACTTGCTGCAAGTCGGTGCTGCTTCCTGGCCAACTGTACATTTTGGCAAGCTGAGGAGTTGGAGAGCGAGGCAGGGGGTGGTGTACTGATACTCCTACCTCTTACAAATGTCATGTTCTCACCAGCCTGGCTCATTTTAGCTACTGGAAAGGTTTTAGTGCCATCTGGTGTTCTCCTTGAATAATATTATTCTGTAAGGGAGCATGTAGTTGCTAATTTTAGCAAAATTTGAGAGCCAGTGTGATTTCAATTCAGAGGGAATTTGTGGAGGGCTGAGCACACCTCGCACCTTGCCAGAGAATCTGGGGTTGCAGCTTTGGACCTTTGGGGGTTACCTCATTCAGTCACCCCCATGCAACAGCTTCTCAAGTTGGTGGAGTTCTGTTTTGAGAACCCCCAAACTGTTCAGTTTTGAAACCAGATAGTGTCTGAGCAGCCAGCCTTGGTAACCCTGGATCTTTTTCAACCTTCTGCTCAATGCAGAATCCTGCAGCTACAGAATCCCTAGAAGATTGCTTCTTTTTACATCTTTCCAGCAGTGATCTCAGGGGGCAGCTGAAAACAAGCCTGCTCCTCTTTCTTATGACAGCCTTTCAAATATTTAAACATGGCTAGCTATCATGTTGTTGTTGAGCCACAGCACTGCCCCCCCCCTTTTTTTTTGTCGTGTCAGGAGAGACTTGAGAAACTGCAAGTCGCTTCTGGTCTGAGAGAATTGGTCGTCTGCAAGGACATTGCCCAGGGGACGCCCAGATGATTTGATGGGTTTTTTGGGTTTTTCTAATCATCCTTGTGGGAGGCTTCTCTCATGTTCCCGTATGAGGAGCTGGAGCTGATAGAGGGAGCTCATCCGCCTCTCCCCGGATTCGAACCTGCGACCTGTCGGTCTTCAGTCCTGCGGCACAGGGGTTTAACCCACTGCGCCACTGGGGGCTCCGCCCCCTGAATATTTATAAACCATTAAGAGACCCCAAGCAAGTTATATGATTTTTTTTTCTTTTTATTAAAACTTTTTCTGTAACTTCAAATAGCAAAATGTCAAAGTACTAGAGATTCCAGAACAGAGCTAGCACCAGCTATATCCCAAAATTCGATAAAATCTAACCATCTAATAAATTGTATCAACTTGATAAAACTTGTATCTTTTATGTGCTGTATCAATTCCTAAAAATATAAATGGTATCAAATGAAATGTATCAAAATGTATCTATAAGGCCTCTCTATGCCTCCAGTTTGCATAATCTCTTTAAAAGGAAATCACAGTCAAGGTTCTTCCAGCCATTTCCCAAGCCAGATCAATATCATAACCTTTGTGTGCACATGCAGATTGTGCTCTTTGTTATCAACATGATCTTAGGATGTTTGTTCATTCAACTTGAGGCTGAGAGTATGTCACTTCTGCAGAAGAGGAGGGGGTCAGCCAACATGAATCCATTGACTCTCCTTAGACAAATCCTTGATTGTCCAGAATCATCATCTTTGTCTCTTTGGTCTTGAGGGATTTTCTGCCTTGATATTCTGGGATATAGAGCTGTGTGGAAGGACCCAGAGACTGAATACCAGGGTCTAATCCACATTGAGCTCTGAAACCACTGGGTGGTCTTAGGCAAGTCATGCTCTTTCAGCCTTAGGCCCTTTCTGGGGCCTCTTCCACATAACTGTATAAAATCCACATTGAACTGGATTTGTTTTATTTTTTAATTTTTATTTCTGCTCTTTTTGCACTGCCTGCCACTCCTTCCCTGTTGCTACCATGGCATACGTTCTGTATCAGAAACTAGAGCTGATGTGGTCTATCCAATGCAATTTTCTGAATGAGCACCCCAAATAACCAAACCAAATCTAAAGTTGACCAAAAACTGATTCGTAACCCTTTTGATACTAATGTTTGAGAGTGGTCCCTGTAAAGGCTCCTGGTCAAAGTGGTCCCTGGTCAAGTGGTCCCTGGTCAAAAAGACATTGGGAACCAATGCCTTAGAAGTCAAGGTGACTAAACTGAAGCTGTTGTATTTTGACCTTTTCATGAGAAGATGGACTTAAGGAAGTCTTGAGCTTGCAAAACCCGAGCAGAGCTGTTGATGACAAGGGTGATTTGAAGGTATGTACTTCATAAACTCACCATAAGATGAGGGAACTTGATGGCAGTTAACAACAATTATAATATCTTGCTGCAAAACCAAAGAAGAATAACATGGTAAGGGACAATCAGATCATGCAATGGGCCCTGCTTAAAACGTCCCCGTCTCTCAGATGTAATTTAGACTACAACTCCCATGCTCCCTCACCATTGGGAATGCCAACTGGGGTTGTTGGGATAGATGGGATCAAACTGCAATCCTCACAAGCTCTTGTCTAGTTGACTGTGTTTCATGAGCAACATTAGTGGAGAATGCCGTTCCTGTAAACAAGTTCCATTAGTAATTTTAGCTAAATGTATTTCTGTATATATATATAAAAATCTGTATTACTAAAGTGTGACTTAGGCATATTTCGTAAATCAAACTAAATAAATAGCAACTTCACTTTGAAAAAAGGAAGAACCCTAATACAGTTACATAAGCATGAATGTTTTATGGGCTATTGCCAGTGAGAAATACTGCATTCTAGCACTTTGGCTGTTCACTTGGGAACGGTCCTTGAATTTTCATTAAAACAGACGAAGCCTTATATTTTAACTAAACATATTCATGGCAAATTATTTTAACACCAGTTGTTGTTGTTGTTGTTTTCTTCCCCTGGATGTAATTTATAGTACATATTGCATCTCTTCTATCTGCATCTTGGCAGTCTTTAATTTCTGAGCACTTCTTTTGTCCTTGCTCGGCTCAAAAATGAGCGTATGTCATGCTCACTTTCCACCTTGTAAATGAACCGAAATGGATTTTACATTCCTGTAAGCCTCCGGTGGCAAAGGAAAAGTTCTCGGCACTGTAAATGTCAATGTACGTTCACAATGTCGGACTCAACACATATAGCTTGATGGAATCCACGGATATTACTAGCTGCTTTGTGATTAAAACAACAGCAGCACAAGGAGCAGTAACTGCTACTAAGGTCCCTTCCACACAGCTGTATCAAATCATGTTGAACTGGGTTATATGGCAGTGTGGACTCAGGGCCCTTCCACATAGCCCTGTATCCCAGAATATCAAGGCAGAAAATCCCGCAATATCTACTTTGAACTGGGTTATCAAAGTCCACACTCAGATGTGGGATTTTTTTTGCCTTGATATTATGGGATATAGGGCTGTGTGGAAGGGCCCCTAGATAACCCAGTCCAAAGCAGATATTGTGTGATTTTTTGTCCTGATATTCTGGGTTATATGTCTGTGTGGAAGGGCCCATAGGTCCCTTCTACACTGCCATAAAAACCCAGATTATTTATTTATTTATTTATTTATTCGCGGCGCTTATATGCCGCCCTTCTCACCCCGAAGGGGACTCAGAGCGGCTTACAATATATATTTTCATACAATATATTATATTATTAGCAAAGTACAATATCAGTATATATTACTATATTGCACTATACCATTATATTGTAATATTACTAGTATTATATTGTATTACATTATAATATTATAAATATTATATGTATATACAATATACTATATTATATTATTAGTAAAGACAAGATGGAAATGTCTTCTGCTCCCCTCTGTCTTCTCTCTGGCCAGAGTAGCCGTTGGTGCCAGAAGGGGGAGGGGCCTCTCAAGTGATGATATAGTTCAACTTTGAACTGGATTATATGGTACATAATCCAGTTCAATCCAAATTTGGATTATCTACTTGGATAATATGGATTATATGGCAGTGTAGAAGGAGCCCGAGTCTACACTGCCACATAATCAAGCAGATAATTTGGATTTTATATGGCAGTCTAGAAAGGGCCTCATATAATCCAGTTCAACGCAGATAATCTGGGGGCCCTTCCAGACAGGCCCTATATCCCAAGATCTGATCCCAGGTTTTCTGTTTATCCCAGATTGTCTGGCAGTGCGAATTCATATTGAGGGAGACGTAATTTTAAAATGGGATTTTCATGGATGCTTTCAATGACTGTAAATCCCTGTTTGCTAAAGTGTTGATGTTTGGAGAAAGAACTTCCACAGGGAGGTGACTACTTTTCAAGCATAAGGTCATCAGGACAAAACTGGTTAGCCAGTACTCCCTAATTTCTGGCCATGTTCTAGAGGCATTCTCTCCTGACATTTCGCCTGCATCTATGACAAGCATCCTCAGAGGTAGTGAGGTCTGTTGGAAATAGGAAATGGGTTTATATATCTGTGGAATGACCAGGGTGGGACAAAGAACTCTTGTCTGCTGGAGTTGAATGTTTCAACTGACCACCTTGATTAGCATTTGATGGCCTGGCAGTTGTTTGGTGTGGCTTGTTGGTGCCTGGGGCAATCTTTTGTTGAGAGGCGATTAGATGTGCCTGATTGTTTCCCCTCTGCTGTTTTGCTGTTGTAATATTTGAGTAATACTGGTAGCCAGATTTTGTTCATTTTCATGGTTTCCTCCTTTTTGTTCAAATTGTCCACATGCTTGTGGATTTCAATGGCTTCTCTGTGTAGTCTGACATGGTGTTTGTGAGAGTGGTCCAGCATTTCTGGTTGAAGTAGTCTGCAGTGCCTTTCATGTTCCTTGATGTGTGTTTGGGCAGTGCTGCGTTTGGTGGTCCCTATGTAGACTTGTCCACAACTGCACGGTATACGGTGGACTCCTGCAGAAGTGAGAGGATCCCTCTTGTCCTTTGCTGAACGTAGCATTTGTGGGGCTTCTACATTTCCATATAATTCATATAATTCATATTATCAAAGCAGACAATCAACATTATCTACTTTGAACAGGTATCTACATAGTCATATAATCCTGTTCAGAGCAGATTTTATATGGCAGTGTAGGTGGGGCTTTACAGTACCATGGCTCAATGCTATGGGATATTGGGAGTTGTAGTTTGGCGAGGCAAACTAAAGGTCGATGTGAAACTACAGCTCCCATGATTCTACAGCCTTAAACCAGGACAGTCCCAAGTGGTGTCAAGCTGCATTAATTTGACAGCGTGGACACAGCCTGAGCCTGTGGAAAAGCCCACCCCACGTTTCAGTGCCTCCCCTTCCTCTCGGGACGCAGCGTAAACCTCTTTCTCCCCCGAAAAAAAAGAATAAGCAAAGAGCAGGAAGAGCTACTCCTTTGCCCACGCTAAACATGGCGACCGGGGCGTCACTTCCGGGCGGAAGGGCGTCTGGTCGCTCTGGCACTCCGGAGCACCATAGACGGAGAGCATAAAGGAGCCGCGTCCAGATAAAAAAAGGCTCCTGCCTGCTGCTTGGAGAGAAGGTCTTTCTGTGGCTTGGCTGCATCGAAGCCAAAGAGGTAAGGGCCCGGCCAAGGCCTAGGACTCCCAGCATCCCTTCCCGAAGAGCAGAGAGGGGCAGGAGGCGAGGGAGGGGCCTGGATCAGGCCTTTCCCCTGCTTTGTCTCGACGGGGCGTTTTCAATGGGCGCCGTGGCTGATCTTTAAGGCTGGATCTACACCGCCTGTCATCCAGTTGCAGAAGGTGCATTGACTGCATTGGCCTGGATGACAGACAGGTTGAGATCATCCAGTTCAGTGCAGGCAGGACCTTCTCCCCTTGGGATTAACCAGAAAACAAGGCCTCTTCCATACTGCCCTGTATCCCAACGATCTGATTCCAGATTATCTGCTTATCCCAGATCTTCTTTGAACTGAGGCTACACTGCCAGATAATCCAGTTCAAAGCCGATAATCTGGATTTTATATGGCAGTGGAGGAGGGGCTTCATAATCCACAAAGTACATAAACTGGGATATAGGGCAGTGTGGAAGTGGCCAAAGGCCTAGCATAATTCTTCCAGGAGGCTGGGCCCCTTCCACACAGTTTAATAAAATCCTACATTTTCTGCTTTGAAGTGGAATATATGGCAGTGTGCACTCAGATAACCCAGTTCAAAGCAGACATTGTGGGATTTTCTATCTTCATATTCTGGGCTATATAACTGTGTGAAAGGGCCCTGGGAATATGAACCCTGCCTCCAAAATACAAACAGTCCTCATATTACGGACAAGCTAGCGTCTATAGGTTTCTTCTGAAATTGAATTTGTATGTAAGTAGGAACAGGTACTTTTTAAAGTTGATCAAAAACTGATTCATAACCCTTTTGGTACTAACGTTGGAGAATGGTCCCTGGTCAAAGTGGACCCTGCTCAAGTGGTCTCTGGTTAAAAAGGTTGGGAACCACTATTGTACAATCAATCAATCAAATCATTTATTTTGGTCATTGACCAGCACAGGAAACAGAGTCACATTTTCATACAAACTTGGTGTGTTTGGTACATTAAAAATATAAATATAACTACTGAAGCACAATTTGGGAAGGGGAAACAAGGTAAAAACATACAATGCCCAGATCCATCACCAAATTGTACACAAATAAACATTGATTTTATACGTGAAAAAAACATCCCCTGAAAATAAGCCCTAATGCAGTGGTTCTCAACGTGTGGGTCCCCAGGTGTTTTGACCTACAACTCCCAGAAATCCCAGCCAGTTTACCAGCTGTTGGGATTTCTGGGAGTTGAAAGCCAAAACATCTGGGGACCCACAGGTTGAGAACCACTGCCCTAATGCATCTTTTGGAGTAAAAAATAATATAAGACCTGGTCTTATTTTCAGAGAAACACAGCAGTTTTTAAGGCTTAATCTCTCATCTGACACGCACCACCAACACTGTCATATAGCAGTTTATATGGCAGGGGACCAGTAACATGTGATGTACACATGTAACCTAGAACTCTTTTACACTGCCATATAATCCAGATTATCAAAGCAATTATCTGCTTTGAACTGGATTACATTGGAGCCCCTGGTGGCGCAGCAGATTAAACTGTTGAGCTGCTGAACTTGCTGACCGAAAGATTGTTGGTTCAAATCCAGGAAGCTGGGTGAGCTCCCACTCTTAGCTCCAGCTTCTGTAAACCTTGGAGTTTGAAAACATGCAAATGTGAGTAAATCAATAGGTAGCGCTTCAGCAGGAAGGTTACAGCGCTCCATGCAGTCATGTCAACCACAACTTGGAGACATCTACAGTCAATGCCAGCTCTTCGGCTTAGATGAGCACCACCCCCCAGAGTCAGATATGACTAGACGTCATGTCTGACCTTTATCTTTACCTTTTATATGAGTCTACACTGCCATATAATCAGTTCAAAGCAGATAATTTGGATTTTATATGGCAATGTAGAAGGGGCCTCGGACACACATTTGCTCCTTCCTTTGTTTCCTTCTCAATGTGGGAAGGTTTTATGAACTTCTCTGCTGCTTCTCCTAAGACACACCTGCACTCACCATTTAATGCAATTCCAAGCTATCTTCAAATTGCAGAGGCCAGGCAGTAAACTCCCCTAAAAGCATGTGAAAGGAAATCTGTAACGTGCATCTGTGGTTTGTCCTTACTATCCGGGCTTCAGAATGATTCCAGGATGTCTCATCTTCACAGAGAAACCATTTTCTTCCGTAACAGTCTGAATCTGCATTAAATGGTCAGTGTAGACAATCTGGGATCCATGGTCATCTATCTCACTGCACCTCACACACAACAAAAAGGGTCTAAAGTTTTGAGCTTCCCTTGGATGGTTTGTCTCAGGTTGTAGAGAAGGAGCTCATTTGTTTGAATTTTAAAAACCCCCAAAAACGTATCATTGTATAATCAGCTTTCCACTGGATTGATCAATGTGTTCAAACATCCATGACTTGAAAATATTCCCCCAAAAATACAAAAAGGGAACCTTGATTTTGCTATTTTATGTAAGAGGCCAGTTTTACTATGACATTGTATATAATGGGATTTGGTCATCCATGGATTTCAGTATCTATGGGGGTTTTCTGGAACCAGCGGATACCAAGGACCCACTATAAAAAGCTTGAAACTTGGAAATAAGCCAACAACATGTTTCCTTGGGATAATGCTTTTTTAATATAAGCCTGGGCACATTATTAAGGAGGGATATTCAAACTTCTGTTTGCTACCTAATACTACCACTAGTGTAAACTATATGTAGGTTGGAATTATTCTTCTCTTGCTGTATGGATCAAAAATACCTTATTCCTTCCCTGCCTTCACTTCTACCCTATAACCTTCCAAACAGTGAGATGAAACTAGATCTATTCAAATTAAAAAATAACAAATGGTTAAATAAATAGATGGCTTAGGGGGATGCTACATGACTTTTCAATAAAACCTGGTCCTGCTGAATCCCATGGATTTGAATTATGCTTAAATGTCTCTCCGACACACCTTGTTAGACTACAAAACCAATCTTATATGTGCTCAGAAGTAAGCCACATTGACACTACTGGGACAATATGCAATTAAATACACCAAGACATGTGCCCTAACACCCAAGTTATATACTTCCATATTTATTTCTGACTAGAAAGATACGTTGTTGGTCTAATTCTTATGAACCATGACATCCTCTGAATTCCAATAATCAGGTACAATAAACCCTCATGTGAAATTCCATGTTCAAAAATGATTTTAATTAGGATTATTTAAGCAAGCTAAGCTTCTCCTAACACTCCTTTTTCTTTCTTTGATAGGATGGAGACAAGGAAGGTCTTGATGAAATCGAATGTCGCTGCTTCCAATCTCCTGAGATCACTGCATTCCCTTTATCAGTTTGGCTACTTCTGCGATGTGAGAATACACACAGACCAGCCAGGAATGCAGGAGGAATTTTTTGTTCACAAGGCTGTCTTAGCAGCTTCCAGCAATTACTTTAAATGCCTCTTTCTTAGCGATGAGATGCTGAATGCCAAGGATTGCGAGGTAACCCTCCAGGATGTTCATGCTGAAGAATTTGCCTCCTTCCTAAGGTTTGTCTACACGACAGAAGTAGAAATTGAAGCGGATGGATTGCAACGGATAAAAGAGGTTGCTGAAAGATTTGAATGCCAGGATCTGCTCGCTGTGTTAGAAGAAATGAAGAATGCAGATGGTGACTCAGATTTGAGTGTCCCTTTGAGAAGACGTAAAACTGGTTGGAGTCAAACCAAACAAATAGAACAGACCGAGCTACCCCACATTTTGTCAGCGCCTATGAAGAGGAATCTTTGGGATAGGAAGAAGCATGCAAAACTATCCGCTAGCTGTGATAATAATGAAAGCAAAGCTGAAAGTTCTCCTGAAGAAGAGATAGCTCTTGTGAAATCTGAAGATGAGATGGCAACCTCAACTGGACTCAGCAAGGCAGATCTGCTCCAAGATCCCATCACAACTGACACCAGCGAAGAGGAAAACAAAATCAACCACCCTTCGGCAAACCAGGTGGTCTTGAAAGAAGCCATTGTTGTTCTAAACAGGATAATGCCTGGCCAAAAGGGGGTTCCTGAGGAAACCAAATTCGGGAAGATGCCACACAATGTATCAAAGGCCTTGCCTCAAATGTATGCATGTGACCAGTGTAATCGCTCCTTCAATTTTGCCAAGCAGTATCAGTCACACATGGAAGTGGAACATGACATCCATGTGGTCATTAAATACAGTTGCAATATGTGTGACCAGCTCTTTGCTAGTTCCCAGAACCTACGGCAACACAGGCTCACTGTTCACAACAGTGAGCAATGCTTCCCCTGCTTACTGTGTGACAAAAGGTTTAAGCGGCAGAAGGATGTGAATGACCACATCCGGAGGGTGCACGAAAAGAAAAGAAATCCTCAGCGGTGTCCATACTGTGACAAGATTATCAGTTCTAGAACTGGACTCACGGTTCACATTCGAACGCACACGGGAGAGAAACCATACAAGTGTCAATACTGCCCGGCGAGGTTTGCTCAGAGATCTGCCTTTAATACTCATGTAAGGTAATGCTTTTTAATGTGTTTATTTCAACGTATGGAATGACAGGGTTTTTTTTTCATCCCTATCTCTTTGGTAGTATATATTGTGTCCTAACAATAGAAATTCGTAAGAGATGGTTTGACAGAATTTTCAGTTTCTGGTTTCTTGTGTATATTACATTTTGCAGTGTTAAGCAAATACTTTGAGAGCTACATTTAAATAAATTCACTGGTGTAAACGATATTTTGCAGGTCAATTTCATGTAACTTAAAGACAGTGTTATCACTGCTCTTTTATTAATTAGGTTTCTTCTGCATCGGAGTCTGGACAAACTTGTTGGTCAGCAAACGAAACACACCTTTCTAAGCAGTCAAATCTACCATCCTTCTCAGAAGCAGCTTATACAAACTGACCCATAACATTTCAGTTCTTTGAATCGCTATATACATTCCTTGGGGCTTTTTATTTAGTGATGCTGCTTGGGACAAAGTCCTAAAATAGTTCACATTTTTGGTTAGTCCCAGTAGAAAGATTTCTTCAAATCAAATTTTATTTTTTCTGTTTTCAGAATTTCTATCCTGCTTTTCTATAAAATCCATTTATGTAAGTCAAAGTATGTATGTATGTATGTATGTTGGTTGGTTTGTACTACAAAGGTTCCTACCTGGCTTGTTGCATCTGGACCAAACTTAGCACACATATCCTTCATTACCCAACTTGAAATAATTAGTGGCGTTTAACTACAAATCCCACCCAGCTTTGGATTGAAGGCCCCCAAAAGTAATTATTGGCAGTATACACATAGAAATGATTAGCTACCAATCTGTTGGTATATATGCATGCATGAGGTGCTCAGATGTGACCACAAGAGGGCAGTATATAGATAGAAAGTATTAGCTACTGGAACACCAAATGGTTGCACCATGAGGCAAAACCACAACACTGAAGGCCACAGCAGGGACATCCATGCCAGATGAGTCTGAAAGTGTGACTTCCAAGAAAAGAACAAATGAAAGGGGTGGGGGGGGGGGGATGGGGAAAGGTATGTGGGAATGGAAGGAAAGAAAGAGAAAGAAGGGAAGAGAAAGGAAAGGAAAATAGAGACTAAAAAGGGATAGAATAAAAAGAAGGTAAAACAAAGGAAGGAAGAAAAAGGTAAGAAAGAAGGGGGAGACAGTGTATGAGGAGAAAGAAAGGGAGGAATGAAATAAAGGAAGAAAAGAGAGAAAGACAAGGTCTGTGAAGAAAAGGGAAGAAGAAAAGAAAGAGCTAAAAAGAATATGGAAAACTTTCTCTGATGTCGAGTCACTGTGACTTCCAAGAAAAGGTGGGATCTGATGCCATTTAGGTGGCTAAGGCATGAAAACACTCAACAAGGCCAAAAAAAAAAAAAACAACAACACTAAAAGAACAAAAACCCACTGCCCTGAAGGTCATGGCTACCACTTCTTCAACAGTCAAGGAAACAATCGATGTATGAAAATGTATTTTAAAAGGGAAACTGATGGCAAACCTCCATTGAGTCTGAGAAAGTGTGACTCAAGGTAAAAAAAATGTGACTTGCTCCAGGCAACCATTTATTCCAAAGGAGATTGTCTGCACCTTTCTCCAAGGCTGAAAGTGTGGCCCGGGGCTGAGAGACTGTGACTCGGTCAAGGCAACCATTTACTAGTAACTAGCTTACGTACCCGGCCTTACCCTAGATATGCATCTTACGAAATCTCATTGTCAGATTTACAGCTTTATTATTTCTCCTTTTAGAAAATGTATTGGGTAATCCTATTGGGCAATGCCAGGTACTTAAACTAATATAAAACAAAATACATAAAATGCAATAGATAACATATAATGGCCTATATCCAATGATGAGCAAGTAGATGGCTGCTAACATTGTAGAACTTTCCTCTTCTCCTCCTTCTACACTGCATAATTGACTCCCCATGGGACTGCAAAGGGCTGGTTTTGGATTGCAAAGGAAAAAGGGGGCAATTCCACTGATAGAAATACCATAATTTCCTGTCTTGTCCGGACTTTCACTGAAAGTTGACCATACAATCACGCTGAAGAACTGAGAGATTCCTAAAGAAGTCTTCTTTCTGGTTAAAAAAAAGATAGTATGGTTTTTTAAAATGCATATTCTACTTTTGTGGGGATTCTGCATCTCTAATCCCAACTAATGTGGAGGGCTGACTGTACAATCTGGTATGCCTCTAAGACAACAATCGAATACATATTACAAAACAAAGTTAAGAAATAACTGATTGCACCATGAAAAAGCAGTGATGAAGAACATTATTTCAAAAGGCCCGTGCCCGAAAAAAATGCTAATTAGAAAAAGACAAGCTTTAGTTTTCCACTGGAAAAAAGCCATGGCAAGACAGCCGGAATTCCTATGCATGTTTACTCAAAAGTCAATCCTGTTGAACTTGATGGTTCCTATTTCTAGGATGAGGGGGTACAAATTTTCACCTCCGAAGTTTTTTTCAGTGCAATCAGAGTATTCTCTTGACTTAATATGTAGATTATTTGTGGATTTGATTTGGACACAAAACGGGCAGCTATGCGGTTTTTACATTACTACTACTACTACTACTGTTATCATTATTATTTTTAATCCTCTTCATCACCATCCTCATAATCTTACCCTCATCATCTCATAACTTTGTCCCCAACAGAAAAATACATGAGTCCGGGCAAGACAGGAAACCCCTTTCAGGTTACTGGATGATAGCCCCACCAACAAAGAGAGACAATGTGGTGAAAGATGGTGAAACAGGCATGAATAGCAAAGCAGCTCATGAGGTAGCAAGTACAGTCTTTCAAAGATTAATTGTGGGCCAAGACACTCAGGTACCTGAGGGAGAAGGCAGGAATTCATCAGTGATGGAGTCTGACGACAAAGAAGGAAGCCCAGAGAACTCTGCTGAAATGAGTATTAAAAGTGATGAAGACGTGACTGTGGTTGTAGAACACAGTGTTAAAGAAGGGGACTGTGAAGAAGAATGGGATGGCAGCCATGACAGTGATGAACTGTCTTCCGCTAACACTGATGATGATTCAGATTATCAAGATGCAGAAGAAAACAAATCAGATGTAGATGATATAGTGAGAAAGGAGAACCAAGACAAACTAGTGAAAAAATCTGCCTATGTTATAACTTGTACCAAATGTGCCCAGACATTCATATCGCGGAAGAAATATGTCGACCACTGCAAAGATGTCCATCATTCTTTGCCTGGTAAAGCCTACCAGTGTGACATCTGTAACAAGTCCTTTGCGAGTTACAACAGCTGGAAAGAGCACCGAGCCTGCGTCCACACAGAAGACAGGCAGTTTTCATGCACCCTCTGTGATGCCACCTTTAAAAGGAAGAGGGATGTGAGGACGCACTACATCCGGAAACACGAAGGGAGGGTGAAGCGTCCCCTCTGTTCAGTCTGTGGAAAGATCCTTAGTTCCAGAACTGCACTGGTATTCCACATGCGGACCCACACAGGAGAGAAGCCCTATCAATGCACCATTTGCTGCTCAAGATTTGCTCAACCTTCACAGCTCACAATTCACACCAGGTCAGCCTTTTACTGTCTTGTCTTCCTCCCCTTCTGAATGCATCCACTATAAGGACAGGGAACCTGTGACTCTCCAAATGTTGTTAGAGTGCAACTTGTATTGGTCCTAGTCAAGATAATCAAAGGTAAAGGATAAAATGAGTTGAAGTCTAACACCATCTGGAAGTCCACTGTTCTATTTGTGATTTGTCACTTTTGAGAACTCTTTGCAAATCATTCTAACCAAACACTGTGGAACTGAATGATAAAGTGAAAATCAAGAGTGCGTCAGCTTAAGACATAAGACATAAATATGATATTAGTTCATATGTGACAGATTCTGAATATATAGGTTGTGTGTTGTCTTTCCAGTTCTTAACAAACCAAGGAGAAGTTTCATGCACAAACAAACAAATCAGATTTACTAGGTAAAATATAAAGGTTTCCCTTGACATTAAGTCTAGCTGTCTTCGACTCTGGGGAGTAGTGCTCATCTCCATTTCTAAGCCGAAGAGCTGGTTTTGTCCGTAGACACCTCCAAGGTCGTGTGGCCAGCATGACTGAATGGAGCGCCGTTACGTTCCCACAGAAACGACACCTATTGATCTATTCACATTTGCATGTTTTCGAATTGTGAAGTTGGCAGAAGCTGGGGCTAACAGCGGGAGCTCAACCCGCTCCCCGGTTCGAACAGCCTACCTTTCAGTCAGCAAGTTCAGCAGCTCAGCAGTTTCACCCATTTATGAATTGGCAGACATTGCTTTTCAATTACATCTCAAAATGGTAGCATGTGGACAACATAACTTAAAGATAAATTCATCCTGACCCATTTTTCATTCCATGCTTCATTTTGTTTGACTATTTTGCCTCTTATTTATTAGCCCAGCAAATGCATTGAGCTAGCATGGTGTAGTGATTTGAGGAGAACAGGGTTCAAATATCCATATGGCCATGAAACCCACTGGGTGACCTTGGATAAGTCAAACTCTCTCAGCCTCAAAGGAAAGCCGTGGACAAATCTTGCCAAGAAAACCCATTGGGATCGGTATACATTGATAATGACTTGAAGACATACAATAACAACAGTAGTGCCATAAAATGAATGTGTGTGTATGTGTGTGTGTGTAGCCCACATTACAGCTACATTTGTTTTATTGGGGATTTTTCATATCTTGGCAGAAGTCTTTTCTTTCCCTTAATACTGTCTTTCCAGCAGTTCTTCTGTTATGGGTTTTATAAACAACTTCTATAGTAGTTGCATTATAAAGAACAAAGAAGAGAAGTAAGCTAGCTTTCTTTTGTTAATTGAATATTTCATCTTACATCTTCCATACCTTTCATTTTTTATTACCCATTAAAAAGGTTGTCTAAAAAAGACTAAGGATCATTTCGTCCAAATCTCCAGCTGAATTAATACCCTTTGAGCCCTTTAAGTACTATCTGCAGCTTTGCAAATATTAATAGCTTTTGGTAAATTATATTTAATTAGTCACTTACTAGGAAATGTCACTAGTGAGATGTATTTACCAATACTTTCAAACTTTCTTCAATATAGGTCCCATACAGGGGAAAAGCCTTATATCTGTGAGGACTGTGGGGCATGCTTTATTGATAAAGGCAAGCTTAATAGTCACAAGAGAACACATACAGGTAAGCCTTTGAATCCTTTCCCTAAATCTGGCAAATGACAAAGCTATAAATGTCAAAGCTATAAATATTATTCTGGCTTTTATGAGTTGCATAGGAACTGTTATCCTCCTTCCAACAAGCCAGTCCCTAGAGCAGGCATGGGGAAGCTTTGGCCCTCCAGACGTTTTGGACTACAAGTCCCACAATTCCTAAAAGCCTATTGGCTGTTAGGAATTGTGGGAGTTGAAGTCCAAAACACCTGGAGGGCCAAAGGTTGCCCATGCCTGCCCTAGAGTGTGTGGCTGACTTTACAAGATTTCTGTGGCATATTATACAAAGAAAAGTGTGTATGTATTACTAAAACAGCTCCAAATTATGTATCCAAGAAGAAGAAAGAAATTAAACTGTCTTAGGGAAAAGGCAGAAGAAAAGATATCCTCGGTTGTTTTTGAAACTCTCCTATAGAATGGAATAGAACAACGCTGCAATCAAAATTATTCCTGCCTTCCTTTTTCAGGAGAGCGTCTCTTCCGATGTGATGTGTGCGGAAAGCATTTTTCTACCAATGAATATTTGAAATGCCACAAGCGCTGCCACATGGGAGCCAAGCCATACAAATGTGATGTGTGTGGGAAATCCTTTGGTCTGAGAGCTTCACTGGCTCAACACAGTAATGTCCATGCAGGTAATGAGTGCTGCCTGGGAAATGGGGGAAAATGGAGGAGAAAGATGCACAATACGGTGCCCATCACAGGTTTGAGCTACAACTCCTGGGTGGTACAAGCAGTAGAAGGGATTATAGGGACTGGTGGTCTAAAGTTTAGGCAAGGCATAAGCTGAGCAAGGCCATTTTTGTGGACTGTTTCAACGGAAATATTAGTCATTTTGTTGTCATAAAGCATAAGGTATGGAGGTGGGCAACGTGTAAGACAATGCCCAAATAGGCCTTCAAGTAAAAGAAACCACAAGATAAATAGTACATGTAATCTTCCTTCATTAAAATGCTAAGAAAGGCAGAAAGATTATGTGCTGTGCATCTTTCATTCTAACTTTGCAGTAGATTACATTACTAGAATGAATATATATAACAGTCAAGGACCAGCACCAAAAAATGTACAAATGTCAGAATATACACGTCAGAACATATACATTTAGGTATTAAGAAACACTGTCAAAAGCAAAGTCAAAACTCAGTATTGAGTATTGAATATGATAGTTAAAATGGTATTAAACATTTATATGCTAAAATGACAATGGTAAAAACTGAAATAAATATTGTCTCTGTGAGGCTGAGGCAGTGGAAAATGTGGAGCACGTTTTGTTATACTGCTCTTTTACCGAGATCCAATTTTAGAATCTAATTTTAGAAACTTTACCAGGGAGATCTGTAAGGTTTTATGTTGATTACTACTAAAGTTACTAGCTTTTGTGCAGCAGCAATAACTTGTCAGCGCAAGATGCTGTCACAGTCTTAGAAAGTTTTAATATTTATTTCATTACTAGAATGTGCACTGGGTCATCTACAAAAGGTTGCCCTACAAAGGATCACAGCCTTGGGTCCTGCGCTGGAGGAAAGGCAGGCTAGTTATTGAATAAATGAGCAAACAAACAAAATTACCACATTTCCTTTTGAAAGCAGGGAGAGATAAGAGCAGTTTGACAATGGAAATCACTGCAAAGAGAAGTGGTGAGGTCTCCTTCTCTGGATGTCTTCAAGAAGAGACTGGACATCAACATCCTAGGATGCTTTAGCTAGAGATCCAAACCAGGAGGTTGGATTCAATACTCCATAGGCTCCCTTCAAGCTTTATGATTCTGTGAGGTGGTGCAGAAGGTGAAGGCATTCAGGGGACAGCTCTGAGGTGCCAAAATTTTCTTTCAAGGGAGGCTGAGACTATAAATCGGAGTATGGAGGATGAAGAACCACAGGGATTTTAGAGAGATGTTCTCACACTTATGACATCTGCCTTGTTTTAATTTCCAGAGACCCCTCCTTATTTCTGTGAGCAGTGTGGAAAGACATTTACGCAGCAAGGAGCCCTGAGGCGCCACCAGCGGATTCACACTGGTGAAAAGCCATACAAATGTCGGGCTTGTGAACGAACCTTCACAGATATGTCTACCTTGAGAAGACACGTCTTGGTATGTCCTCTGGTATCTTAATGTCCTGAGGGTTTCTTGTGATCTTGAAAAAGCTCATAGTATGTAAAATCAAATCCCTTCTCCTTTCCCCATCAATACATGTCATGTGGCACATTGTTATGAAAGGGGAACCAAAGGTATAGCTGCCGAACCAATAAAACACTCATCAGTGATTTCTTTCCTGTGTAGGACTTGCAGCAGGCATAGGCAACTTCATCAAAGGGGTCTTCACTAGACCTCCAATCTATATTGCTACAATTTTGTGGTTGTCACCAAGATTCCTTCCCACCTCAAGTGACGATGAAATGTAATGGCAACAATACTGCTCCTTTGAGAGCATCTCCTTTCACTACAGCGTTCTGCAGGCATCTGCCAGCTTTTTGTGATGTGATGGTGGTGTTGGTAGAAGGGCAAATGGGAAATAGTGGAAAGTGCCACAGAAGGACAGGTGACACTTAGACCATGTGTTATCTACCCCTGGCTTACACAGCTCTGGAAAGAAAGATCTCACATTATCTTCACAATATAGTGTTCCTAAAACTATTGAAGCTGCACTGAAGGGGCTTTTCAGTTGAAGGGGGACGTTAACCCCCTTCAACATTGCCCCTGTATTCCAGGATCTGATCCCAGATTATCTTCTTATCCCAGATTATCTAGCAGTGGAGACTCATATAATCCAGTTTAAAGCAGATAATCTGGGATCAGATCCTGGGATATAGGGCAATGTCAAAGGGGCTTCAGTCACACCCTTCAGCAATATTTAAATCAACAGCACTTTAAATTCCACTTAATTGCAATTGGAGTTAATCCTGATCAGTTTCCTATATATTTCCCCATTCTCTTATGTTGGGCACAGCAGTGAGACTAATGTTATTAAGGAAAGGAAGTGTTCAAAGGGGCCCAACTTTGTGGTAAATGTAACCTCCTTGTTTCATTGCAGTTAAATTCAGAATGCAAGATCAGGCTCTAAATTTTGAATGTTTCTTCTTGAAAACATGCACATTTGTTGAGTCAAATATTCCTCTTGTGTTGATACTATTTTGAAAGCTTGCTGATTATTATGAAGAATGTTACTATTTTGGAAGGTTTTTATGTTTAGCATGATCAGCTTAGAACTGGATTCCTAAAAATACGTTTTTGTGTTTACTTTCCCTGCTGTAGGTCCATGATCGGAATGCTCACTGGAGGAGTTTCTTAATAGACCTTACTGTCAAAAAAGACCATAACTGGTCCAAAATAGAGACCTTGTCTAATTCAAAAGATGATTCCACTCCAGTTTGGTCTGATTGACATAGTCAACTTCATAAATCTGAGAGCACTAGTGTGGAAAAAGTAGAGCACATCTCATGCAATAGTAGTATGAGAACTCCTGACCATTCCCTTACATATTTATAAGTATAAAAATTAGGGTACAATAATCTCACATGACCAGCCAGATTCATTATGGAAATGTCTAGGAGTGCACATATCACACCCATATTAGAGCTACGCTACCATTTGGTTTCTGGGCAACATACAAAGTGTTGGTTTTGATCTTTAAAGCCCTAAACGGTTTGGGTCCAGGTAACATACAGGATCGCTTTCTCCCATACAATCCACCTTTTTAGACTCTGACGTCCTCTAGGGGACATTTACTCCATCCATCCAGAACCCGACTGGCAACATTCACCCAGAGGACCTTTTTATTGACTGACCCAAGACTGGAATGACCTGCTGGAAGAAAAGTTGATGGTTAAACGAGCTATCAGAATTTCAAACACAGTTAAAGACCTATCCTTTCCAACAGGCCTACCCAGTCAATTTCTAACTATGAGTTTTACATTAACATTGTATTGGTGTGAAAGATTACAATGTCCTTTAATCTTATGTCTGTGTCCTTTAATATATGCGTTTTAATGATTTGATGTTATATCTATGTATTTTAACTATTTGAATTTGCCTTGAGGAGAGGTGGGTAAGAAATAAAATCTTATGTTGTTGAAATTATTATTACTATTATTATTCATGTTATATTTTGTCCTTTTATTATTTTGCATAGAGATTAGTCTATTTGCCATGTCTAGATTGTTGAAGGGCATTGCTAGCCAATGAAAATACATGTGACATTAGAAGACAAGCAGATGAATGAATCCCTGATATTTGAGGAGGAGTTGCCAAGTTTACTGTTTCCTGAAAAAGGCCGGGGGAGGGGGGGGGGACAGTGACTCCATTCGAGGTTTTAGGCCAGATTTCAATAGAACTATCCATGGTGCTGAACTCTATCCTCAAAACTGGTTTAGCACGTTGAATATTTCCTCACACCAGAAGCGACTTGCAGTTTCTCAAGTCGCTCTTGACACAAAAAAACAAAACAAAACTGGAGAGATTTATCACTTTGGTACCTTGGAGCACTCTTTGTCAACTTAGACTCCTACAGAGATTACAACTTGGTCGTAACTTGGGTTATCTATACTGTGTTAACTATTTGTATGAATCACTACAATGCTTTATGTGTAGGGCACCCTTGGAAAATATTCCAGAGACTAGAAAGGTTAATAGGGACTGGCTGATACAGTTATCCACTAAGTGGTTTGTACCTTATAGTAGTTTTCAGTCCTTTTCTGGGTTGTGTTCAAACTTCTGTAGTTAACTTTAAAGCCCTAAATTGCTTGGTCTGGATTAGGTTTCCTGAAGGATCACCTCCTTTCTATATTTTTTCATCTATTGCAGTGAGGTGGGAGGGAACTGATAATGCAATGCTATACCCAAAGATAAGAGATCTTCTCAACATCTAATTGATCTTTTTTGTTTTCCCAGGTGAATTCAGAGCATGTTTTAGACTCAGAACAAATTGTTCCCTTGCTCAACTTTATTACTGTTATTTTATTAACATTTTGCTCCTCTGTACTGGTTTTTTTATGTTGAGTTCTATATTGATTTTGATCAGGGGTCCTCAAACTCGCTCAGGGTCAACCTAAGTCCTAAATAACTTGAAAGCACACAACAACAACAACAACAACAACAACAATCCTATCTCATCAGCCAAAAGCAGGTCCACACTTCCCATTGAAATACTAATAAGTTTATATTTGTTAAAATTGTTCTTCATTTTAATTATTGTATTGTTTTAAGTGTTTTTTGAACTACAAATAAGATATGTGCAGTGTGCATAGGAACTCATTCTTTTTTTTCTTCAAATTATAATCTGGCCCTCCAACAGTTTGAGGGACTGTGACCTGGCCCTCTGTTTAAAAGGTTTGGGGACCCCTGATTTAGATAATAGGTAGAAGACTTTTGTTTGACTGGTTGGTTTTGTTATTTTATTAACCTCAGTGTTTTGTGAAGGGTTTAGTTAAGTGAGAAGCATGGAAATGAGGGGGAACACCAAATATATTTAAATTTTTCCAGTATCTTTTTCACAGTGCATAATTATAGTACTATGGTTCTGCTTTAACTGCCATGGCTCCATCCTATAGAATCCTGGAATTTGAGGTCTATGGGAGATCATTCTTAATCTCTCATCAAACTATAAA